>CM065701.1:31822347-31857347 GCA_017654935.2 Phymorhynchus buccinoides
ACCATGGTCTCTAAAATCTCATTGACAAAATCCTTCAAAAGATAAGTTACTCTGCAATGAAAGCATTCAGAGACTAGCATCACATATCCATGACATTTGATGTGACAGGTAGCAATTGTTTCTGATAAGCTGTATATTAATGGGTGCGATGAATGTCACAGTGCGGTGTGAAGGTTCATAGTGGGCAAAAAACTGCTATGCCAGCTGGTTGATGGTTTACGAGTCAACCTGTGAATTATGGCAGGGGGTGATAAAAAAAGTGATGTTCTGCGTGAGTGTGTCCTATGTTTGCATTCAGGGACCATGAAATAACTTAACAAGTCTCCTCAACTAGTTTATAAGGCAGGGGGACAAGTTTGTATTGTAACGTTTGCAAAATAAGCTTTGAAATATGGAAAATGAACAAAGGGTGAATACTCTCTTTCTAATTAACTCCCCTCCAACAAAGTTGATTACAATGCCAATCACCTAGCAGTGCGTGGGTCAGAACCAAAGTGAGACAAACAAAGCATCATTCTCAAAAAAGAAATATGGTTGACGGAGAGTGTATTGTATTGGGTTTAGAAAAATGTCCACACTGGAGGACAGCGTTTTGATGAACTTTGCAGATTTTATTTTTAGTCATTCTCTCCATCTATTCTTTCGTTTCATGAGTGCAGATCAAGAGACGGTATACTATACTATATAGGTTTGTTTTTAGTTTCTCGTCCGTATTTCCAGATGATTTTGTGGACTTGATTGGCTTTCTTTTGGATAATTGTCATTATTGCTGGGTTTGACGTCAAAGGTGGTACATGTAGAAAGGAATTTCCATTATTGTTGTGTGGCAAAATATGCATGGTATTTTTATTTTTTATTGTTGGGCTCAAGCGTATGAGGACAAGAATGTTTTCTAAGTTGTCCATGTAGTGTAAGTTGTCGGTGTAACGTTCTGGCGATTTAAAGACAATCAAACTGCGCTTAAATTTTAAAATGTAGGTGTGGAATTGCTACCCTCAAATGTTGATGACATTGTTATGGCCTATGACAAGTTGAAACGTCTACAGCTGCAGCAGAACCATGTGACCATCAGCAACTCCCTCAACAACGATAATGAACCCACACGATACAAGCTTTATGCTTCTTTCTCCCCTCAGGTAATCTGGAATTGGGGCAGGTCCAAACCATTCTTTTTAAAACTTTCCAAATTTGGCTTTATGTACAGTGGATTCCTGCTAACTCAAAAACGGACAACTCAAAAACACTGGGTAACTCACAATAATGTTCTGGGACGGTATTCATGTCGAGATAGCATGAGACTTAGCATGATGCTAACTTAGAAGCTCTTCCAATGTCCTATAGGATTTAATAGGACTTTTGGAAGAGCTTCTAAGTTAGCATCATGCTAAGTCTCATGCTATCTCGACATGAATACCATCCCTGGTCCCTGTTTAATCATCTTTATGCTAAAAGGTCTTTTTAACTCAAAATATTGGCTGTCTCAAAATAAAATTTCAGTCCCTCCAATTTTTGTCTTATGCGATTTTCACTGTATAGTAATCGTAATGTGAAGGACATTTAATAATAATTAAAAAACCCACCTTAAAAAAACCCATACATTGCATTGCAGATCTCTCTCTCTCTCTCTCTCTCTCTCTCTCTCTCTCTCTCTCTCTCTCCCTCTCTCTCTCTCTCCGTCTCTCCTCTCTCTCTCTCTCTCTCTCTCTCTCTCTCTCTCTCTCTCCTCTCCTCTCTCTCTCCTCTCTCTCTCTCTCTCTCTCTCCTCTCTCTCTCTCTCTCTCTCAATCTCTCTCTCTCTCTCTCTCTCTCTCTCTCTCTCTCTCTCTCTCTCTCTCTCTCTCTCTCTCTCTCTCTCTCTCTCTCTCTCTCTCTCTGATTTTCAAAGACCGAACATCAGAGTTGTTTGCAATCACGATGCGATAGAATATAGTGTTTCGCACAACAAGAGGTTCACTATGGTCTATGCCCCATAAAGGTTCTGTCCCAAGAAATGTGTGTTAACTTGATGGTGCAGTGCTGTATTTTATAATACCGACATTGATTCAAGACAGTCTTCAGAATTACCTCCAGGATAGCAACTCATGCCTTCATTTCATGTTCTTGCCCAAGCTTACTCCCATATTTGTTTCTTGTGCACACTTGATGATATCTGCCTTATGTGTAGACAGCATTACAGGGCTCCCAGGGACCCCCATTTGGGGGTCTATGAAGCACTAACATTCGAAAGGACCCTCTAAAAGAATGTGCAGGGGGTCCCAGGGAAGCACTAGAGAAAAACTTTTTAGTATTCGCAATGCCACTGGGACCCTCTATCCCGCCTCTAGGACCCTTTATGCCGTAAGTGGAGTCCCTGGGACCCCTTGTTTTGCGGGACGATTGGGAGCCCTGTCATTAGGAAAGGGGTCTGCACTGTGTTAGTGCTGTCAGATTTTGATCTTACATACTGCAAAACAGATTTGCTGTTCAATTCCAGAGGGTGTAATCTGACCCATTCCACTGAGGTGTTACTGGGTACATTTTGTTTAGCTGGTTTATCCTAAGGGACAATTAGCATGGGGCAGCCACAGCTCATCGTTCATTCTCATTGGGGGGGGAACTCAACACAATTACACGCCACATCTTTTGTATTGTTGTTTTTGCTGTTAAGTATAATTATCATTTATGTTGTACTTTTTGTTTTTGAACGCCTCGTCATTGTGAATTGTGCCCAACTGCTTGTGCATGACGGTTTTCAGAATGAAATGCTGCAACACTATTTTATTATTTATTTTAATTTTTTAGTTAGCGAGCACTACATTAACCAGAGCAGCCTCCCTCCCTCCCCTCCCTGGGCTGGGACCCTCCCTCCCTCCCTCCTGGGGCTGCGATGTTTGATTAACGAGGAGGGTGGGTGTTGGGATTGTGTTGTGCCGTGCGGCCAAAGCATTGTTCCATAATTGATTGGAATGATTGGCGGCACAGTACCACATTATGCCGCCCACATCCAGCTACCCAACCCACCCCAAACCTTACCCACCCCCCCCCCCCCCCCCCCCCCACCCCCCCCCCCACACACCCCCCCCGGCCCCCACTCCCTCACGCTACCTTCGTTTCTCAGTCAGTCTCGTTCCATTGTAAAGTAAGTAGCCCCCTGCCTTCTACTGGAGTGGTGGGGTATTCATTGCGATTCTGTGTGTGTTGTTTCTTTTTTTTTCTTTTTCTTTTTTGATAACCCCTTCACTGCCAGAATTCAGTTCAAATGTTGAAAGATTATCTTTCTTTTTTTAGTATTAAATATATTAAAAAAAAGATTTGTTAGACTCAATCTGAAAGAAAAATGAGTTGGACTTGGAGAGATACTCAATCTGAAAAATAAATGGGTTGGAGATACTCAGTAGAACAAAAAGTAGCATTCCAAACTTGTGACATTTAAAGTTATTACATCAATTAATCATACAGCCTTAATGGGCTGACAGGGAAGGGGTTAAATCTGTAAATTTGTAAAATCTGCGCAATATTTTATCCGGCAAAGAGTCGCTTAAAATTAATATGGTTGTACATGATAGTTAACTGATGTGACCCATCACTCTGGACCCATCGAGTTAAACTAACTCAGAGGTGGTAGCCTAACGGCTTGTTGCCATTCTCCCTGACAGAGACCCACCCTAAACTGCCTCTTCCTTGCTCTCTTCCCACCTTTTCACCCTGACCTTCCTTGCCTTGCGTTGTCCTCGTGTGCACGCATGCAAACGTCATGCAAGCTGGCACACAAGTTTGTATGCAAGCGTGCAGGGGCACGCACATGTGCTCACACATTTTACATTTTCTCTAGAGCTCTCTCTCTGTCTCTGTCTGTCTATCTCTTGTCAGTCTCTCTCTCTCTCTCTCTCTCTCTCTCTCTCTCTCTCTCTCTCTCTCTCTCTCTCTCTCTCTCTCTCTCTCTCTCTCTCTCTCAGCCAGTTTTATTTTTCTGAGAGAGAGAGTTCTGTCTCTCTCTCTGTCTCTGTCTCTCCCCCTCCCTCCTTCCGCTGTCTCTCCCCCTCCCTCCCTCCATCTGTTTCTTTCTCTTTTGACACAGACACACACACACTCTCTCCCCCCCTCTCTCTCTCTCTCACCTTTCTTTGAGCTTTGAGGATGTCAGGTGTCATTAATGTTATTACCTTATCAGTTTTGCATGGAGCCCCAACACTCAGAACAGTGAATGTTAACAGGCGTGATGAAAGGCATGATGAAAGGCAGACACCCTTCATGTTTGACTGTGCCTTGCAGGGGGATATTGGGGACAGGAGGGTTGATTGTGACGAGGTAATGGGTTAAAAGGCTAAGTCTCTAGGGAAGACTTTTAGTGTGTTAAATTTTCAAGTAGAAAATTTGCCTTTAACCCACTTCTCTAGGGTATGGGAGATGAGCAACTTTCCCGGCCCCTTTTCATCTAATAAATTTATATTTGTGCCCGGGTTCTGGCTCGTATGGATGTAAGAAATACAAGTGGTTGAATTGCTCTAAATGGCAGACAGAGAGAAGTAGGGTTTTACATGAAATTACAAGACTCCCACTCTCATCAGTCTGACCAAAGGGTTCAGGATTATTTGACACTTGTATTTTATTTACTCCCAAAATCTGCATAAGATTATGCAAAAATAATAATAACGCAGCTCAAGGGCGCCAAAACAAAATATGGATAAAAAAACAATGAAATCCGAAAGGATTCACAAGACTTTTGTCTTTCTATAAGGTTCGCCCCATGCCGGAAGGGTTACTAATTATCTTCAGTGTCCGTAGGAAAGTTCAAATGATTGGCGCAGTCCGGGGGACTTAGCTGTGGTTGAGTTCCTCCGTAGTGATCGGCGAGTGCTGGGGTGGCTGGGCTTGCTCGTCAGGTGAGAGTAGCTCCCAGTCGTTCCGGTTACGGCTTCGCGGGATGGCACGGTTCAGGCGTGGTCTCCTCGCGGATTCTGGGTGCGGGTCGTCTTGGCGGCGCTCCCGTCTTGGTGCTTGGTGGAGTCCGGGATGATCGTCCGGCCCACGATGCCCTGCTGATAATCACAGGAGAAGGTGGATGTAGATCTCTATGGCTTAGAGACAAGGGGCTTCAGTCGGCAGGGAATTAGTGAATCCCAACCGGCTAGAAGGCTTCCCTTGTACAATAGCACTAGTTAATAAATAAACTGAATTTCAGTTAACAAACTGAGATCAGTAAAACATAAAAGGTGATCAAGACAACATCACTCTCCATCCAACACCTGGAAAGGAATGGTATCATAAAGTGCAAGATTGCGGCCCATAGGTTTCCTACTAAAAATAGACAAAAGGGTTAGTAGGCATAAACTCCGGTTCTGGTACCAAAAGTGTTAAAGTCAAAAACACACACACACAAATAATCAGTGCACATAAATAGAATAGAATGTTTACCACTTCTTTTCAATAACATATCTATCTACTCCTTATTCATCATTGAACATAGGATCTAGATCAAAACTAGGGTCAAACAAACAACCAGTCTCAATCACCTGCCATCAATAATACTCACTAATTGGGCTATAACTGGCTGGGAGAGGGTTGAGTCTGCAATGTTGCTCTAGCTAGGTTTCAGCGTCTTGTGTGAAAAACTTTTTCTCACTACGCCAATTATAGCCTTCACTTTCAAACAATGAAAGCCTGTCATTGGTTTATAGCAATTGACACATCACAAGATGATGTTCAAAATGTACAGAACAATCACGCGCCGATTACAGCATTATCACATGCCGGACATTCCTAACCTTGCTCATGATAGGAAAGGCAAAACCGTCTTCAAAGGGAATGACCGTGGTTGTCACTTTCTCATGGTGAGGAGGGTAGATAAGAGAGGGGGGGGGGGGTGAAGGGAGATAACCTTGGTAGGGGTTACATGCCGACCGGGGAGACAAATCGAACTTCAAACAGACAACGGCCTTAATCGGCGTTCTCTTTGATGGTGGATGGCAATTAACGTGGCGGTTGGTCGAGAAATGAAAAGGAGAGAGGGTGAGAAGGGGGGGGGGGGGGTGTAGATAAGAAACGGAGAAAGTGGGTCGCGCGGGACACTTGATGGTGGGGGGATAAGAACAGTGGAAGAGAGATGAGGTTGGTTTTTGGAGGAAAATTGATGATCAATTGATTATATCAATTATATAGATAAATTGATCATGGCTGTCAAGTTTGTTTTGCTTTTAAATATTTTATATATTTTTTTTTTATTAAAGTAAACACCTTTGGTTTGTTATCATTTTTCATTATTTCCCTTTTTTCCCCAGAAGAATCTTTTTTGTACTTTTGTGTTTATTGTGTGCCTTGTAGAAAAATGTATGTGTGCATGTATGTTTTTTTTCTGTTCTGTTCATGGTTTGCTTAAAGACCCACTATGACGTCACGTGTCAAAATCATGATTTTCACGTGTTTTCCCTCTTATAGCTAGGATGAAATCTTAAGAAATCTACCTAAGAGGGAATGTGATATGTGACATGGGGGGTCTTTAAAGCCTTAACCTTGTGTGTGTGTTGGTTTGCGTGCATGTGTGTGTGTGTGTGCATGCATGCATAATATTGCATGTGAGTTCACATTCCTCTGTGTGTGACTGCATATGTATATAAGAAAACTTCCAGCTATCTGTTAATTCGGACTTCAATGATAGGTTATGGCAATATTATGCTTGGAAATACCTGTAGCTTTAGAAATACTAGTAGCTAGTGTAATAAACATAATAGATGCATAGAAAAAAGTGGCTGTACGAAATTGAAAGGAACACTATTGAGGATCATTGAATGTGAAATTAAAAAAACAGAAAACCCCCGTTATTCTGTCCTCTACCTTTCTGAAGTGAATGGCTGACTGTTACTGGTCTTTTTGGAATTATATGTACTAGCGCAACGCCGAGTACCAGTAACGCCTAGTAACAGTAACGCCTAGTACGGGTAACGCCAAGTACTGTTAACGCTGAGTACAGCAAATTTGAAGCGAATCGGTTAAGAAACGGTGGAGTTATAAGGCCCCGTTTCCCATTGACGCTGCTCTGAGAGTGACACGCTCTCCCTAGTAATGGTAACGTCTAGTAACGGTAACGCCAAGTACTGGTAACGCTGAGTACAGCAAATTTGAAACGATTCGGATAAGAAAAGTCGGAGTTATAAGGCCCCGTTTCGCATTGGCGCTGCTCTGAGAGTGATGCGCTCTCCCTAGTAATGGCAGCGCCTAGTAACGGTAATGCCAAGTACTGGTAACGCTGAGTACAGCAAATTTGAAGCGATTCTGTTAAGAAATGGCAGAGTTATAAGGCCCTGTTTCCTGTTGGCGCTGCTGTGAGAGTGACGCGCTCTCCCGATTTTCTTCAAATTTGCTGCCAGGCTTTGCCCCGGCAACAGCAAGCCGGAAAGCAAATTTGACGCGATTCGGTTGAAAACCGGCGGAGTTATAAGGCCCGTTTTGCATCATGCTGCTGTTATGCGCCTAAGTAATCGATTCGCTTCCGGTTTGACACAGCGATAGTCACCGTCCCCGGTCATGTACCTGCCAAATTTGAAGGCAATCGGTTCAGAAATCCCGGAGATACGGGCGCCGAAAGGCCGGCGGATGCGCGTTTCGCGCATTTGCAAAACCGCGCAAGAGAAGTTCAGTCAGGCGTCCTAGCCATTAAAGTGGTTTTTTCCTCTGGCGCACGGCATGTGAGAGGGTTTGATGGATGCATTGCTGATTGTGTGAGAGTAGTACTATACCTAATTAATTTTCCCTGAGAAGGTATTGTGACGAGGTAATGGGTTAAAAGGCTAAGTCTCTAGGGAAGACTTTAGAAAATTTGCCTTTAGCCCACTTCTCTAGGGTATGGGAGATGAGCAACTTTCCCGGCCCCTTTTCATCTAATAAATTTATATTTGTGCCCGGGTTCTGGCTCGTCAGATGGTTGTAAGAAATACAAGTGGTTGAATTGCTCTAAATGGCAGACAGAGAGAAGTAGGGTTTTACATGAAATTACAAGACTCCCACTCTCATCAGTCTGACCAAAGGGTTCAGGATTATTTGACACTTGTATTTTATTTACTCCCAAAATCTGCATAAGATTATGCAACAATAATAATAAAGCAGCTCAATGGCGCCAAAACAAAATATGGATAAAAAACAATGAAATCCGAAAGGATTCACAAGACTTTTGTCTTTCTATAAGGTTCGCCCCATGCCGGAAGGGTTACTAATTATCTTTAGTGTCCGTAGGAAAGTTCAAATGATTGGCGCAGTCCGGTGGACTTAGCTGTTTGAAGTTCTGGGCTTGCTCGTCAGGTGAGAGTAGCTCCCAGTCGTTCCGGTTACGGCTTCGCGGGATGGCACGGTTCAGGCGTGGTCTCCTCGCGGATTCTGGGTGCGGGTCGTCTTGGCGGCGATCCCGTCTTGGTGCTTGGTGGAGTCCGGGATGATCGTCCGGCCCACGATGCCCTGCTGATAATCACAGGAGAAGGTGGATGTAGATCTCTATGGCTTAGAGACAAGGGGCTTCAGTCGGCAGGGAATTAGTGAATCCCAACCGGCTAGAAGGCTTCCCTTGTACAATAGCACTAATTAATAAATAAACTGAATTTCAGTTAACAAACTGAGATCAGTAAAACATAAAAGGTGATCAAGACAACATCACTCTCCATCCAACACCTGGAAAGGAATGGTATCATAAAGTGCAAGATTGCGGCCCATAGGTTTCCTACTAAAAATAGTGCAAGATTGCGGCCCATAGGTTTCCTACTAAAAATAGACAAAAGGGTTAGTAGGCATAAACTCCGGTTCTGGTACCAAAAGTGTTCAAGTCAAAAACACACACACACAAATAATCAGTGCACATAAATAGAATAGAATGTTTACCACTTCTTTTCTATAGCATATCTATCTACTCCTTATTCATCATTGAACATAGGATCTAGATCAAAACTAGAGTCAAACAAACAACCAGTCTCAATCACCAGTCATCAATAAGACTTACTAGGTGGGCTATTCTGGCTGGGAGAGGTGTTGCTCTAGTCAGTTTCAGCGTCTTGTGTGAAAAACTTTTTCTCACTACGCCAATTATAGCCTTCACTTTCAAACAATGAAAGCCTGCTATTGGTTTATAGCAGTCGACACGTCACAAGATGCTGTTCTAAATGTACCGAACAATCACGCGCCTATTACATCCTTATCACGTGCCGACATTCAAAATCCTTCTCGTGTTCGGAAAAGCAAAACCGTCTTCAAAGGGAGATAACCGTGGTTGTCACTTTCTTGTTATGGGTAAGGGCGCGGTGTCTTACAAAGGGAACCGACTCTTGATATCACTATCTCGTGATGAGACGGTAGATAAGGGGGGGGGGGGGGTGAAGGGAGATAACCTCGGTAGGTGGTACGTGCTGACCGGGGAGACAAATCTAACTTGAAAGGGACCAATCCCTTAATCGGCATTCTTTAGATGGTGGGTGGCAATTAACGTGGCGGCCGGACAGAGAAAAGAAAAGGAGAGGGGGGGGGGGGGTGTAGATAAAGAAAGAGGGGTCGCGCGGGACACTTACGTCACAGGTATTCAGTGCTTTCCACCCGCTTTCTCCCTAGTTCTTTTTTATTTATTCATAGTGTGTCTGTAATTGTTCTGTGTAAGTCTGTATTGTATTTGTAGATGTGCACACAGGCACATGCATACATACATTTGATGTACGCATTATATATATATGCACACACATCCACTTGTTTTTCTTTCAAATTCCCCGCTGTGCGTTGTGGTTTGACATTGTTTTTTTATTCACAGAAAAAATACTGCAGTTAAAATAAGGTATTGGTATTGGTATTTTATAGTCACTTTATATTTTATAGTGAAATTCGGGTTGCTCCCACCTGGAGAGCGCGTCGCAGCCAGAGGCGCGCCACCCATTTTTTTTAAGAAAGTGTTTTAGAATATAACTGGTAATGCGATTACGGATTATCACATTATTAACAACATTTTGTGAGTTCTTCAGAACATTGCTGTGTGATGAAAGTATGTAACATATATATATAATACCAGTTCAGTTTAGTATTTTGATTTTATTATTTTGTTTGGTTATTGCTCAGGAGGCAATACAGTGTGTGGGTTAACAGGGTGTAGTACAGTGGAGCCTCCCTTATAAGACCTTCAAAAGTCCTCCGAAATGAGGTCTTATAAGGGAGGTAATTTTAATGCTTTACAAAGAAGGGCAATGTCTCAGAAAAGTAGGTCTTATATGGGAGGAGTCTTATAATGGGAGGTCTTTATGAATTGTGAGAATAGTGCCACGGGTCATTGCTGTAAACCTCTTACCTGGAGCCCTTCATGGTTGGCAGGCAGTGTCTGAGGGGCTGAAGAGTGTTGGAGAGGGTGGGGAGGGGGGTATATAAGAGAATCTGACAGTTGACACATCATACTATGCATGATGCTTATCCTTGGCAAGCTGGTTAGCGCTTGTTGCTGCAGCATTGCGGAGTGCTTTCTTCATGAGTTGACATTAAGCCCCCAGTTTGGGCCAATCGTAAAGTGAGTATGAGAGCTGTTAATTGACAGGCATGAGATTTTTTAGCCTTTATAGGCTGATTTCAGCCTTTTTGATGGTCCCAGAGGCCATTTATGAAAAAAAAAAAAAAAGAGACCAACTGAGTATAGAAATACTTCCTACGGGGGAATAAAAGTGAATTAATTCTATCAGTTCTACTTCTGATGCTGTTTTTAAAGACCCACCACGTCATGTGTCAAAATCATGGTTTTTCACATGTTTTTCCTCTTATAGCTGAGGACAGCTGGGGCTGGGGAAGGTCCCCAAAGGCCAACCCACCCATCTTAAAAACTAGCACATGCTTGCAAAGTAGTGTTCCTGACCATATATATTATCATGCATGGGGAGCTTGTCAACAGACAGGAAGCAGACAGGAAAACACAGTTATTAGAAGGAGAGGTAGTGGAGGGGAGTAGGGATGGGTGGGGTCGGGGAGGGGCAGATAGGGAGAGGAATATATAATGTGAAGGAAGGGGTGAGTTGTGGCATTGCAATATTGTGATGCTTGTTATTGATATATGAGCGTGATGCCCAAAACAAAACAAAATGATGATGACAGATAGAGAGAGAGAGAGAGAGAGAGAGAGAGAGAGAGAGAGAGAGAGAGTTTGCACACAAGGATGATTATGTGCATCGACGCATGCTTGCGCTGTAATATATAGATGCACAAAATGCATGCAACCAGATCATCTGTGTGTGTAATGTTGTCTCAGTGTGTGTGTGTGTGTGTGTGTGTGTGTGTGTGTGTGTGTGTGTGAGAGAGTGAGAGAGAGAGAGAGAGAGAGAGAGAGAGAGAGAGAGAGAGAGAGAGAGAGAGAGAGAGAGAGAGAGAGAGAGAGAGAGAGAGGAGAGAGAGAGAGAGAGAGAGAGAGAGGGAGGGGGGACAATTTGCACATAAGGATGATTATGTGCATCGACGCATGCTTGCGCTGTAATATATAGATGCACAAAATGCATGCAACCAGATCATCTGTGTGTGTAATGTTGTCTCAGTGTGTGTGTGTGTGTGTGTGTGTGAGAGAGAGAGAGAGAGAGAGAGAGAGAGAGAGAGAGAGAGAGAGAGAGAGAGAGAGAGAGAGAGAGAGGGGGAGGGGGGGGGACAATTTGCACATAAGGATGATCATGTGCATCGACGCATGCTTGCGCTGTAATATATAGATGCACAAAATGCATGCAACCAGATCATCTGTGTGTGTAATGTTGTCTCAGTGTGTGTATGTGTGTGTGTGTGTGAGAGAGAGAGAGAGAGAGAGAGAGAGAGAGAGAGAGAGAGAGAGAGAGAGAGAGAGAGAGAGAGAGGAGAGAGAGGGGGGGGGGGAGTACAATTTGCACATAAGGATGATCATGTGCATCGACGCATGCTTGCGCTGTAATATATAGATGCACAAAATGCATGCAACCAGATCATCTGTCTGTGTAATGTTGTCTCAAATTCTGCTTTCCCTGTGGCATCCATTTCTGTTCTCCATTCTTTTCCATCTGGCCTATTTCTCAAAATGCCCTTAATATTTGTGTGTGTGTGCTTGTTTGTTTCTGTGTTTACAGTGAAGTTTGAATTGAGAACAGTTTGTTTGTTTGTTTCTGTATTTATTTAAATAACGTTTGACTGAAAACTGTTTGTTTGTTTGCTGTTGTGTTTACTGTTAAGTTCAAATGAGAGCAGGGACTTTGTGGAAAGTCATTTTTACCTGAACTCTGCATAAAATAAAGTGGATAGAGGGGGAGAAATGTATGCGCGTACTGGGGGAGGGAAACTTGTGGTGGTAGCAAAATGTTCTTTTTTTTCTTTCATTTTCTTCTGTCTGCCAAAAAAACGAAACCTTAAATTGTTTGGATAAAATGAACTCATTGACACTATCCTTTATATAATATGTGTCATGAACCATTCTGTTAATTTTATTAGGTGTAGTCTGATAGTTTAAGCCATCACTGGCATCAGGAGCACATTTTTTTAAATTTTCACAACATGCGTACATATGCATGCTTGCATACATGCAGACCCACATGCACGCATACATGCACACACGCACGTGCACGCACTCATGCACGCACACGCACGCACGCACACGCACACACACACACACACGCACACACACACTACCTTGCAGATCTAGGCAAAGTTTGCCTGTATGTTACACTAGAACTTGGATTGCAAAAAAAGAAGAAGAGGGGGATTACAAATGAAATAAGGTTAAAGATGCTCAAAAGGAGGAGGTTGAAGTTTGAAAGGGGACAAGGGAGTTATGGAGGATATAGATAGGCTTGGATCGATCAATAGCAGGATGGCATGCAGCGCATTCTTTGTCAGGAGGGGCTGCATGCTAGCGAGACGTATATGGAATTAATGTAACCCATTGTTTGTATGTGCAATGGACGAATTGGAAAGATATTGCATGTTGGAATTTAGAACTTCTGTTTCTGCCTGTGTCGGTGTGTGCTAATACTAGTAGTAGTACCACCGTATTAATAGTATTAGATTTTGGTGCTGAGATTCGTGGTGCAAGTTTGATTTGTGCGTGTGTGTGTGTGTGTGTGTACGTGTGCGCACACGCGTTTGTGTGTGTGTGTGTGTGCGTGTGCGCGCGTGTGTGTGTGTGTGTCATTAACTCTTCTACACTCCCATTAAATGCGAAGCCAGTGTTTGTCTATTTTTAGCGCTTATGTCAGTGATTTTTCCGTTGAAGCAACGCATGCGCACTAAGACAAAAATAAGTTACCCCCCCCCCTCTTGTCGGGTTGAGATGCGACTGACAACCAAGAACGTCTAAAAAAGACATGGCGCCGGAAGAGTTAAATGTGAATGCGAGCTTGCATGTTTTTGAACGCATGCATGTTGCTGCACTTGTTTTGTGCAATTGATTACCCACTCAGCAGGAGGGAGGGAGAGAGAGGGAGGAGGGAGGGAGGGAGGGAGGGAGGGAGAGAGAGAGAGAGAGAGAGAGAGAGAGAGAGAGAGAGTTCTCTCACTACCCCCACCCCACCTTTCCCCAGGCAAACTGAAGCTTGAAAGAGGAGCTTTGAACATGGCCAAAAAGATCATCATTCAGAAACAAAGGAGGCAGAATGGATGGGGAAACAGAAAAGAAAACAGAGAGAAAGAGGGGGGGGGGGGGGGGGATGAAACACAAAAGTTTTCCTTATTTCCCTGACTTCAGCATTCTTCACGTCTGTCTATTGGAAATACAGGGGATAGAATGAAGGGTGGGAGGGTGGGAATGAATGACAGGGAGGGAAGGAGGGAAATGAATGTGTGGAGGGAGTAGAAGATGGGGGTTGGAGGACAGGAGAGAGGGTGGGATGGGGTAAAGAGGCGCTAAGTGTGTGTGGCCTATTTACACAGGAGCTACAGCTCTGGAGATGAGGAAAAAGAAAAGAAAAGAAAGAAGATTGAAAAGGGAAAAGAAGGGGGGGGGGAGAAAACTAAAGGCTGATGATGATGTCTGGGAGGAGTTAGATGGATGGATCGATAGTGTCCCTTCTTCTTCCACTACCCCTACAACTGCTGATAGAGAGGATAGAGCGGAGGAGACACAAATCTGAACCAAACAGCAAGAAGGGGTTAGGGTGGGAGGGGGGTGAGACAGGGGGTGAGGATAGGTGGAGGGGTGGAAAGGAAGAGGGTGGAAACTTTTTTTGTGACTTACTTTTGCTGTGGCAGAGAGGGTGAGTGACTTTGGAGTGGGGGTGGGGGGTGGATGGAAGGGAAGGAGTATCCAGGGAGTCTGCTTTCATAGTAACTGAAAATTGTCATTATTTATAGTGACTGGTCATCTCTCTCTCTCTCTCTCTCTCTCTCTCTCTCTCTCTCTCTCTCTCTCTCTCTCTCTCTCTCTCTCTCTCTCTCTCTCTCTCTCTCTCTCTCTCTCTCTCTCTCTCTCTCTCTCTCTCTCTCTCTCTCTCTCTCTCTCTCTCTCTCTCTTTTGCAATGTTAGCAATGTCTCAGTAACCAGTGCCTCTGTGCTATTGACGGTTTTCTTCTTCCCCTCTTTCTTTTCCTTTTCCTCCTTCTCTTTCTCATGGTCTTGCTGTAGTCTTTTCTTAGATGCAGGTTTTGCTTACCTTGCGAACCAGCACACATAATGCAGGCATCAGAATTGTCAGAGGATTTGCACATTTCAGAGAGGTTTAAGAATTTCTGGCAGAGGATTGGCTTCTCTTGTCAGAGGTTTTGCCTATTTATGGAGTTTTTTCTTCTTCTGTTATGTAGCATTTTAAAGTAATTTCTCACTGTATGAAGTATTTTTGGGTGTGTTGGGAACTCAATTGAGTGATGTCCTTCTTCAGTCAAGGGCCTTGATGGCCCTTTTACCATGGTTTTCAGAGGATTGGACGTAAGACTATTTCTAATGCCTGATAATGGTGTGTTGACCAGGCACTGGTTGTTTACTTGCATAACTCCAAGCTAAGCTTATTTGCCATTGTAATTTTTCTTCTTCTTTAAACTTAAATTAATAAAGCGCATGATTGATGATATTGTTAACATTGCTTTTGATTCCGCTCGCATTTCGATTCACTAGTGTAGAGTGGCTCAGAGGTATTGCGTTCGCCTCGTGTCAAGTAAACCCGAGTTCGAACCTGGGTGCAGGGGATTTTTTCTCTCACTCTGCACTAGGCCTTATGGTCTGAACATGAAGTCTTTCGGATGAGACAATAAACCGAGGTCCCATGTGCCCATGCACTTAGCACACGTTAAACCCAGTGGCAACAAAAAAGTTGTCATTTGGTCAAAATTTACCCCCCCCCCCCCTTTCCTTCCTCATCAGTCACACAAACATTGCATGCAAAAAAAAAGAAGAAAAAGGGTGGCGCGCCTCTGGCTGCGACACGCTCTCAAGGTGGGAGCAACCCGAATTTCACAGAGACGTCTCTGTGACTATAAAGTACCTAATACCTAACAGAAAAGAAAGTTTTCACTTTGGGAATAAGAGCCTATGAGTGTGCATCTGTCGCCTGTGTGCGTGTGCGTGCGTGTGCGTGCACTTATTTTGTCTTGCCATAGCCATAACTTCTAAACTTATCAAAATGAGGATTGACAGAATGGTTCCTAAATTGTGTCAAGAATTGTGCTTGTTCTTGGAATCATTCAATAGCAATATTTATTTTCAGTGGCTAAAATGATGCATTAACATATTTGTAAATGAGAGAGAGAGAGAGGGGGGAGGAGGGGGGGGGAGGGAGGGAGGGAGGGAGGGAGGGAGGGAGGGAGGGAGGGAGGGAGAGAGGAGAGAGAGAGAGAGAGAGAGAGAGAGATGAAAGATGAAGATAGATTGTTGTGGTGGAGGTTATTTTGTTAGTTTGTTTTTAATTATCAATGTACATTTATTATTTTAATAGCCTGTATAGGTTTTTGTTTTGATTTGTGTGTTTATTTATGGTAATTGCACTTTTATAGCTGAGATACCCACAGGCTGTGATTTTATGAGTGTTTTTCAGACTGAAATGATATGAGTCTGAAATTAGATTTTGGGAGGGGGTGACATGCGGAGGAGAGGATGGTGGTGGGGGTGGTAGGGTAAGGAATAATTTAATTCCAACAGGACATTGCCCCCCAAGAAATGGAAAAGAAAGATGTGGGTGTGGGTGAGGTGGAAGTTGGAGAGAGATTGATACAATGTACAGACTGTATGGGGACTTAAAAGATGAGAGAATTTGGGTTCCAGAGGCCATTGCCCTATAAGGAGGGGAGGGGAAGGGGGGAGTGGGGGGGGGGGGGGGGTAGTGAGAGAGAAAGAGAGTGTGTGTCAGTGTGTGTGGTGGGGGTAAATGATGTATATTCTAGAAATGTACAACGAACTATTGTGAGAGAGAGAGAGAGAGGAGGGAGGGAGGGAGGGAGGGTGGGAGAGAGAGAGAGGGAGGGAGAGGGAGGGCGGGAGAGGGAGAGAGAGAGAGAGAGAGAGAGAGAGAGAGAGAGAGAGAGAGAGGAGAGAGAGAGAGAGAGAGAGAGAGCATGAAGAAGAAGAAGAAGAACCAGGGACAAAGTATATCGCTGAGAAGCACTAGAGTGGGACAGACGGTTGGCACGTGCCCTGTGTACAAAGTAGAGAGAGAGAGAGAGGAGAGAGAGAGAGAGAGAGAGAGAGAGAGAGAGAGAGAGAGAGAGAGAGAGAGAGAGAGAGAGAGAGAGAGCATGAAGAAGAAGAAGAACCAGGGACAAAGTATATCGCTGAGAAGCACTAGAGTGGGACAGACAGTTGGCACGTGCCCTGTGTACAGTGTACAGAGAGAGAGAGAGAGAGAGAGAGAGAGAGAGAGAGATGAGAGAGAGAAGAAGAGAGAACCAGGGACAAAGTATATCGCTGAGAAGCACTAGAGTGGGACAGACAGTTGGCACGTGCCCTGTGTACAGTGTAACAAGAGAGAGAGAGAGAGAGAGAGAGAGAGAGAGAGAGAGAGAGAGAGAGAGAGAGAGAGAGAGAGAGAGAGACGAGAAGAAGAAGAACCTGAGGGACAAAGTATATCGCTGAGAAGCACTAGAGTGGGACAGACGGTTGGCACGTGCCCTGTGTACAGTGTACAAAACTGGCAGTAAATAGCTGTGTGTGGGTCACCGATAGACTGATGACCCCGGCATCCTCCACACACCCCCCCCCCAACCTCCCCCCATCAAGTCACTGGCCTTAAAGTAGGTCACCTTACTGACTGCCCCCACCCCTCCCCCCAACCTACTGTCTTCTGTTCCCCTTCATCCTCTTTCTTCAACTGCCCCCTCACCCCCACTCCATCTCCCCCCCTACCCCCCCCTGTATCTTCAGATGTCTCCCCTTCATCCTCTTTCTTCAACTGTCCCCCCCTAACACCCCCACTCTATCTGTGTTCTCCCCCCCCCCCCTTATTTCAATCCTCCCTCTTCCAACATCTTATCCTTTTTTGAGGGGGGGGGTGGGGTGATGCAGGAGGGGGGTGATTTTCTTCTGTGTTCTCAGTTCAATGTGATCCTTACTCTCTTTTTGTGTCTTTTCTGACCACTCCCACACACTATGCTCCCCCCACACACCTAACCCTCCATCACTTTTCTAAGGCATCCATACAGGATTCTCTCTCTCTCTCTCTCTCTCTCTCTCTCTCTCTCTCTCTCTCTCTCTCTCTCTCTCTCTCTCTCTCTCTCTCTCTCTCTCTCTCTCTCTCTGATGTATGGCATTATTATTATGTTTCTTTGCTGGTCCCAAACCCCACCAAACCCAAACTCCCCTACCCCTCATGTCCCTTTGAATTGTGGCCCATGGCCGATGTTCATTAAAACACTTTCGTTCGTTCTCTAGGGCAGCTGAAGTATCTCTCTCTCTGTCTCCCTCTCTTCCTCTCTCTCTCTCTCTCTCGTCTCTCTCTCTCTCTCTCTCTAAAAAGAAGTAGTCCCTCTCTCTCTCTCTCTGGCTCTCTCTCTCTCTCTCTCTCTCTCTCTCTCTCTCTCTCTCTCCCCCCCCCCTGATGGCATGATCTCTCTCTCATATTGAAGGATAATTCCACTCTGATCTCATGATACCTGCGTCTCTCTCTCATTGAAAGAAGTCGGATAATAATTCCCCATGATACCTGCGTTCTTTCATTGAAAGAAGTAGCGGATGATAATTCCACTCTGATGGCATGATACCCGTTCTTTCATTGAAAGAAGTAGCGGATGAATAATTCCACTCTGATGGCATGATACCTGCGTTCTTTCATTGAAAGAAGTAGCGGATAATAATTCACCTGATGGCATGATACCTGGTTCTTTCATTGAAAGAAGTAGCGGATAATAATTCCACGCTGATGGCATGATACCTGCGTTCTTTCATTCTCTAGCTCTAATTCCATATGAAGGTTCATTGGGAAGGGCTTCCCATAGCACCGCCTTGGCGGGGCTGATAGACTTGTCTGTCACCTTCGACAGGACTTGGGGTCTCTGGCATGAAAATGGTAATGGGCGGGGGTGGGGGTGGGGTGGGTGTTCTGCCACCACTAAAATCCTATTACAGGCCCTCGTTTTGCTAGGGCAGCTAAGGAAATGAAGTATGGAAAGTAATAACAGGAGAGGGTTCTTCACTTCAGGAATCATGAAACAGGCCGTTGCTCTTCAGGCCTAACTGCCAGTAAATTGAGTGGGGAATTATTCCAAGTTGAAAAAGCCTTACTGGCCTGTTAGTGCTAAAGAGGAATGGGGAAAGTATTTTTTCTTTAAAAAGAAGTAGTACTAGTAGATGACAATTCCACTCTGATGGCATGATACCTGCGTTCTTTCATTGAAAGAAGTAGCGGATAATAATTCCACGCTGATGGCATGATACCTGCGTTCCATTGAAAGAAGTAGCGATAATTCCACTCTGATCATGATACCTGCGTTCTTTCATTGAAAGAAGTAGCGGATAATCCACTCTGATGGCATGATACCTGCGTTCTTTCATTCAAAGAAGTAGCGGATAATAATTCCACTCTGATGGCATGATACCTGCGTTCTTTCATTCAAAGAAGTAGCGGATAATAATTCCACTCTGATGGCATGATACCTGCGTTCTTTCATTGAAAGAAGTAGCGGATGATAATTCCACTCTGATGGCATGATACCTGCGTTCTTTCATTGAAAGAAGTAGCAGATGATAATTCCACTCTGATGGCATGATACCTGCGTTCTTTCATTGAAAGAAGTAGCGGATAATAATTCCACGCTGATGGCATGATACCTGCGTTCTTTCATTGAAAGAAGTAGCGGATAATAATTCCACTCTGATGGCATGATACCTGCGTTCTTTCATTCAAAGAAGTAGCGGATAATAATTCCACTCTGATGGCATGATACCTGTGTTCTTTCATTACAAGAAGTAGCAGATAATTGTACCCTAAAGCCGGAATTCCATATGCACAAATTTAATGGCAAAAATCGACGGCAATAATCGCTCGCGATTAAATTTTATCGCCACCAACAGTAAAGTAATTCTGTACACCCATAGGCGCGATAATCACGAACAGTCAGTCGAAAATCGCTCACGATTTTATTTTATCGCCTGGTGGAGCGAAAAAATAGGTTTGTCGCCGTTGAAAATAGTCTGAGAACCGGCGGAACTAAAACATCACGCCATTTTTTTTTAGCGAGCGTGGCTTCTAAAAGCGTGGAGAAACTTCGTGGTACTGGTGGAAAACGTTGCTTGCAATTCTGTAGGCGCGATCAGACTTTTTAGCGCAGTGTTTGAATAGCGCCATCGAAAATTGCCTGCGATTTTTAGCGTCAATGGAATTGCAAGCAACTTTTTTTCGTCAGTGTCGAAAGTCGCGGGCAATTTAAGCCAGCGAAAATAGCGCATATGGAATTCCAGCTTAATGGTGCGTTGTACATCTACATATTCCTGAACTTTAAAACAGCATTTGTCTATTACAAGGAAATTAGAAACATTCCAGTAGGACGAAACAACCAACATTGTCAACAAAAACAAAAAAGTGCTGATTTGAGGGAAAATTTAAATGGAGTGAAAATAAAACAAAACATTGATAATTTCGAAAGAAAGAAAAAATGGTGTTGGCCTAATCTGTATAATTGCACAAATCTGCAATGCAAATGTTAGTAAACCGTAGTGCATTTGAAGCTGCTTTTCATTGTCACCTTTCTGTTCTTTAACAGTTCTGAGTTTTAATTTCAAATCTCATATGTTGTTGTTGATGTACCTTGGCTAAAAGACTCCAGGGATCATCCCAACAGCCGAAGCTCTTGGAACATTTAAATTAATGGTACAATGTGCACCACCTAGGGATGAGAACATTACGTATGTGACCGTTTTTGATTACCCCTGCCAGTACATGGGCAGCCACACTCCGTCTTCGGGGGAATCTCATATGATAATGGTTGTTGATCATGTTAAAAATATTGACAAGCCGGAGTAAAAAACCACAACAACAGTTTCCCTCAGGAGTTGTGTACCTCTCAAAATGACGCAAACAATGATTCAAGCATGACATGATTTCTGTACAATCTCTACGATTTCAAGGGGGGGTACTCGCGTACACAACCAATGCACAGACCTGTTAGTACTCTATATCTGCTTTTACCCTTTTTTTCTTGCATGCCCTCATGAGTTGCATGATAGTTTGTATGTGTATTCATTTTCTCTTCTCTCTCTCTCTCTTCTGATTCTTTTTCTATGGTCACCCCCTAAAGTGTGTACAATTACTTCTATATAAAGAAGTTGGTCACCACCACATAAGAAGAAGAAGAGTCTGTCTCCCTCCTTCAACTCCTGCTCTTGCCCAGCTTATTTTTGTCGTTACGTCTCCGTTTTGTTTTACTTATATGCTTCCAAAGAAAATAAAAGAATACACTTGTAGTGCATTACAATCATTATTAGAGCGAGAATAGCCTGGAAATGGGCTTGCACATGCAAACACAGATTGGAACAAACAACAATGAGAAGAAGAACAGCAACAACAACAACAAACACAATAGCAAACAAACTAAAAACCAACCAAACAATTTTTTTTCGATTTTAGCACTTTATTGAGGCCACCTTCACATTTTGAACCTCCCTCCCCCCTTTATTCTCCCCCAACCTCTTCACATTTATTTTTTGGTAAAACAACAAATAGAACATTTGTGTGTGCAATGTGTGTCACTGCTGCCAATAACCTTCAATTTGCCCCCCCTGCCCCCCCCCCCCCCCCCCCCAAAAATTCCTTTTAAAAAATTCTCTAAAAAGTGTTCGGTTTCTAATTTAAACGGCACAGAAACTCTGCTTTGTTGTATTATTTTGATTTTTGTCGGACACTGTTTGGCACCAATAACCTTCAATTTCGCCCCCCCCCCCCCCCCCCCCCCCAAAAAAAAAAAAAAAATCTCTAAAAAGTGTTTGGATTCTAATGTAAACGGCACAGAAACTCTGCTTTGCATGACAACCGCTGTATTATTTCGATTTTTGTCGGACACCGTTTGGCACTCAGCGTTCGGAAGCTGCCCCACTTGATCAGTGGGTGGATGCCTTATCAATAAAACACAGGGCAGTCTGTTGTCTGTGTGTGTGTGTGTGTGTGTGTACATTTCTTGTTCTAGTGCTAATTCTTTTTTGTTCAACCTCCCACTCCTACTCCCATATTGGTCCTGCCTCATTGATTTTTTTGGGGACTATATGGTATTATGGTAATCTTCTATCCCCTCCCCCCTTTGCCTTGCCCCCCCCCCCTCCCCTCCCACCCCTTTGGTTCATTGCTTCCCCACCCCTCTACTTTGTTAAGCAGCCGCGAAGCGAGAGCTGCGTCATGTTTTCATGGAAATTTATTTGTTCCTGACTATATGTGGATTAGGTATTAGGTACTTTATAGTCACAGAGGCATCTGTGAAATTTGGGTTGCTCCCACCTTGAGAGCACGACGCAGCCAGAGCTAGAGGCACACCTCCCAAATTATTTTTTTTTGCATGCAATTTTTGTGAGACTGATGAGGAAGGAAAGGGGTGGGTGGGGAGGTGGGGTAAATTTGGACCAAATGACAACTTTTTTTCGTTGCCACTGGGTTTAGCGTCATTACGTGTGCTAAGTGCATGGGCACACAGGACTTTGGTTTATCATCTCATCCGATGGAAAGACTCCACGTTCAGACCATAAGGCCTTTACTTGACACAAGGCGAACACGTTACCTCTGTGCCACTCTACACCCTAAATGACTATGTTACCACAATAGCGTTTGAACGGAGGCTGAAATTTTGCACGCGGATAGGTACTTTGGATATCTAGGCCAAGTTCGAAGATGAAGGTCATTGATCAAATGTCAAGGTCACTGGAGCCCAAAATTCTGCCGCGTGGCTGCTTGATCTAGCGTTTTCATGCTCTAGTTCATCCTTTCTTCATCCCCTCTGTCTCCTTCCTCCCTCCATCCCTCCATCCCCCCCCCCTCTCTCTCTCTCTCCACATATTTTTCTTGTAGGTCTTCTTCTCATCTTCTTCCTACCAATTTCCTCCCATGCGTTGAATTGGTAGTGTTTCCATTGGTTCCTAACCTCTCTATATAACATGTTAGAAAAAAAATCACCAGACTTATCTAATTAGTCTGGGTCTACTTACAGGATTTGGAGTCTAGTGTTGTAGCAGTGTCTCTACAAAAGAGGGAAAGAGAGAAAGTAGGGGGGGGGGAGAAAAGGAGGTAGAGAGAGAGAGAGAGAGAGAGAGAGAGAGAGAGAGAGAGAGAGAGAGAGAGAGAGGGGAGGGAGGGTGGTGGGGGGTGGGAGCAAACGGTAGTCTGGTAAAAAGGAATAAATGTTGATAAGTTATTTTACCGGGTAATTAATTGGTTTTGCTCAGGGGCGAGAGAAAAGTCAGGGTTTAAATAAAATAAAATAAAATAAAGATATGATTTACAGAGAGGAGGTGTCTGGTTCTGTTTACATTTGCTGGTGGTTTAGAGTTGTACGGATGTCGACCTTACTAACTTTGTTCAAAAACATGAAAAATCAGTTCTTATTCCGCCACTAACCCCTTCCTTGCCTGCCTGCCCCGCGTCTCCTACAGTCTGTGTCATGTCGTTGATGATGCCATCATTTTTGATGTCATAGTTCTGGAATGCTGATTTTAGTTTTAGACAAGTCAGGAAACATACAACACGAGACCATTTTGTCAAATAGTCTAAATGGCCTCTTTTCGGTTAAATGGCCTCTTTTCGGTTTTATAGCAAAACTTAGACAACATATCAATTTTTCTCCGGCAGTGAAGGGGTTAATATCAATTAAACGATTGTGACCATTTATTCAAAAAGAGGGGTTAACAAGAAAGCATAGTGATTGATTTACTGATCAATAGCTTTAGCCACTTGAAAGCCCCTCTGATTAAATTCTCCTTTTTTTTGCCATACTCTATGGCCGTTGGGGGTTTGTAGTAATGTAGGATTGAAAGAAACTAATGCCTGTAATGGGATAGAAGATTTGAGAGAGATTGTGTCCCAGGGGGTTAGGAATTCACCCATGCCAAGCAGTTTGTGCATGTTCAATGGGCTATCGTGTGTGTGTGTGTGTGTGTGTGTGTGTGAGAGAGAGAGAGAGACTCAGAGAGAGAGAGAGAGAGAGAGAGAGAGAGAGGAGAGTGCCTATTTTCTTGGAGAGAAAGAGAGGGAATAAAAGCTACCCATTCATTGAGAGAGACAGAGTGAGAGAGAGAGAGAGAGAGAGGGAGGGAGGGAGAGAGACAGACAGAGAGGGAGAGAGAGAGAGGGGAGGGAGGTAGGGGAGAGAGACAGAGAGGGAGAGAGAGAGTATTCCAAGTTTTCCAAGCATTCGAAAGGACAGAATCAGTACTGAGTTTCAGTGCATTTTGCTATTGACATGCATAGTTTGAGTGCATATTACAGCATGCTCATGGACACTCACACACCTCAGGCAAGCTGAGGCACGCACGCACACATGCATACACACAGACTCGCACGCACACACAAACACGCACACACACACACGCGCACGCACGCACAAACACACACTCACACACACACACACACACACTACTCTCTCTCTCTCTCTCTGCTCTCTCTCTCACACTCACTCTCTCTCTCTCACACTCTCTCTCTCTCTCTCTCTCTCCCTCCCTCTCTCTCTCTCTCTCTCTCTCTCTCTCTCTCTCTCTCTCTCTCTCTCTCTCTCTCTCTCTCTCTCTCTCTCTTGTGCAAGTTAAAAGACGTAAGAGTAAAATCAAACAGGTCAGTCCCTACCCCTCTACCCCACCCCACCCACACACACTACATCCATGACATTTTAAAACACACTCAAAAAGGTTTGCTACAGTAATTCAAAGTATTGATTGCACATAGCACAGTAAAGAAACCCTGTAGGCGTAGTAATGAGCATCGGGTTATGTTATGCGTATGGACGTTCCGGACTTAACGCCGTGGACAAATGTCTTGCCCTTTGCTGTGACATTTGCTGAAAACTCACTCGCTTTGAAACCATATGCGCGTTAGCTTTTGTTTTTCGATTGAAGGTCTCTCCACCATAAATGGTATTGGACAGTCTCTCTCTCTCTCTCTCTCTCTCTCTCTCTCTCTCTCTCTCTCTCTCTCTCTCTCTCTCTCTTTCTCTCCCTCCCTCCCTCTCTCTCTCTCTCTCTCTCTCCCTCCCTCTCCCTCTCTCTCTCCCTCCCTCCCTCCCTCCCTCTCTCTCTCTCTCTCTCTCTCTCTCTCCCTCCTCTCCCTCTCTCTCTCTCTCTCTCTCTCTCTCTCTCTCTCTCTCTCTCTCTCTCTCTCTCCCTCCCTCCCTCTCTCTCTCTCTCTCTCCCTCTCTACCCTCTCTCTCTCTCTCATCTCTCTCTCTCTCTCTCTCCCTCTCTCTCTCTCTCTCTCTCTCTCTCTCTCTCTCTCTCTCTCTCTCTCTCTCTCTCTCTCATATTTTGGATTTTGGAATGAAACAACTAAGGAATAGTTACAAAAAGAACAATTCAAAACAACGTCTCACCCCCTTTGTGATTTTTTTAACGCCCCTTTGTAACTCCATCCCCATGACATGGGCATCATGGCCTGGTGCATTAAACCATCCGAATCCTCTCTTTCCCCATCTCTTATTCCGTGTGTGTGTGTGCATGTGTGTTTCTGTCTGCTTCTTTGTGTGTTTCTTGAGTTTGTCTTCTCGTTTGTCAGTACCTCCACTGTTCTTCCTTTTAGATCAGAATTTATTGGTGTCTTAGTTTTCTTGTCACCTTTGTCCTAGAAAATGTGTGAAATGAATTTGTTTTTTTAAATGTACATGTACAGTAGGTGAACTGAGAATTGAAGACGCTGATTTTTTAATTCGGTTTATTGATTTGATTTTGTTATCTTGCAGTTTATTAAAACACTGTGTGGTGTTATTGCAGTTGATTTAAACACCCTGTGGATGGGTTGTTGCAGGCTGCTGGACAAGCTACTGGTGGTGTGCCCCAATGTGGACTACTGTGAGGAGGTGTTTGTGCTTTACTAAAACACTCTCTGTGTGGATGGGTTGTTGCAGGCTGTTGGACGAGCTACTGGTGGTGGCCCCAATGTGGCCCCAATGCTTTGGACCACAATGTGAGGAGGTGTTATTGTGCTTTATTAAAACACTCTCTGTGTGGATGGGTTGTTGCAGGCTGTTGGACAAGCTACTGGTGGTGTGCCCCAATGTGGACCACTGTGAGGAGGTGTTATTGTGCTTTATTAAAACACTCTCTGTGTGGATGGGTTGTTGCAGGCTGCCCCAATGTGGACTGTGAGGAGGTGTTAGCTGTGTGGATGGGTTGTTGCAGGCTGTTGGACGAGCTACTGGTGGTGTGCCCCAATGTGGACTACTGTGAGGAGGTGTTATTGTGCTTTATTAAAACACTCTCTGTGTGGATGGGTTGTTGCAGGCTGCTGGACAAGCTACTGGTGGTGTGCCCCAATGTGGACTACTGTGAGGAGGTGTTGCCCCGCTGTGAGCTGGAGGCCCATCTCCTGCACAGGTCAGTACGCTCAGTTACGTAGCATTGTGCCCCCATCCCTATGTGTCCACAATTTTGTCTCCATGGGTCCACATCTCTATGTGACCTCATCGATTTTTTTTTTTTTTAAGGCAGGAGAGTGTCAGATAAATAGTAGATGACAGAAAGTAAAGGGAAATGACAGAGTCAAAGAGAGTGACATATTAGAGGAAGTTACATGCACAAAACTTCCAGAAGGTGGGATAACAAAGTGGACGTTGTTAAAAGTAATTTACGCTCCCACACCCATTTACTATAAGTATTGAACATGTTGAGATGGTGGTTTTAAATTTTTTTTTTTTTTTTTTATAAAGCTGCTTACTCAAAAATAGCACAAATCGCATATCTGATTAAGGTCATGCTTTTGTATTTTTTCTGTTCATGAGCTTAGCATTTCCTTTTCATGTGCTGTGCATGTTTTTAGCCGACTGAGCGCCGTTGTGTGTTCAGGTGTCGAGGGGCCATCACTCGCTGCATCAAGTCGACGCTGGGCTGTGCGTTCCAGGGGCCTCGCAGCGCTCTACAGTCCCACCTGTGGGAGTGTGCCTTTCGTGACAAAGCGTCCGGTCAGTGCCCATTCCAATGGTTTTCTACTACAGTGGAACCTCCCTTATAAGACCTCCCATTATAAGACTCCCTGCCACATAAGACCTACTTCTCTGAGACATTGCCCTTCTTTGTAAGTATTAAAATTACCTCCCTTATAAGACCCCTCCCTGATAAGACCTCATTTTGGATGCTTTTTGAAGGTCTTATAAGGTCTGTATATGGTGACTATAAAAAAAAAATTGCAACCCACAAAACCGTTAATAAAAGTTTCATTAACGTCTTGACTGCCAGAGAAAATTAGAGAAAAAATCATTGGGCAAATCATGCCATAAAAAAGACAACTGATCAGGGCTCCCAGGGACCCCCCCATTTGGGGGTCTATGAAGTACTAAAATTCTAAAGGACCCTCTAAAGGGATGCACTAGAAACATTCTTTTTAGTATTCGCAATGCCACTGGGACCCTCTATCCCGCCTCTAGGACCCTCTATGCTGTAAGTGAAGGAGTCCCTGGGACCCCTTGTTTTGCAGGACGATTGGGAGCCCTGACTGATAGAGCCAATCTGGCAAAATGGTTCGGGGATATAACTCTCTTGACTGTTAGAGCAAAAGCCAGCATATCTATTATCAGGGTTATTATTCCTCTTCATTTGATAACATGATGTCATCAGGTCAGTACGTAATATGTTGGTGGCGCAGTCATGGGGTTAATAGAGCTATCGTTTGGATTTTTCAAGTTTATATAGAAGATTCAATGTACGAAAGGTTCCAACAACTTTTTTTCCCCAATATGTTTACAATATTTGCTTGACCTCTCTTATTCAAAGCCTTTAGTTGAAATTCAAGGTCGCTCGCCCGCGGCAAATTGGTCTATTGGAGAAACTAAAAGTATGCTACTTTTCCCCCTCTGTTTTTATTGAATTTCTTCTACTCCAGCATCTCTGTGTTTTAAAAAAGAAAGAAAGGAAAACCAGACTGTGACTTTTTAGATTATTCTGGCAAGTTGGTGAAGTTAGCATATTATTATTTTGTGTTTTGTTTTTAAGCCCTGTAATTTTTTCCGGTCTCTCTTGTGGCATATAACCTGTAAAATCTGCTAACTCCAGGCAGACCTGTTTACTCTACTCTTTTCGAGTAGTATTCTACTCAATTTGGACCTCTACTACTACTGAAAATTGAAACAAATGCTCTAATTACTCATTTTCAGTGAACATTGTTTGATGGTTTAATGAGTAAAACTACACATTTCGCACCAAAACTACTCATTTCAGCTATCCAGACTACTGAAGATTTGTGTAGGTGGTAAACAGGTCTGTCCACAGGGCTTCTGATCTTTTCCTCTCTTAAGGTGTACGCTCACCCCCTGTTTAGAATTTTAGCGGGTATTTTCACCCCCAGTTGCAAATTTTAAGGGGTAAAGGCGAAAACATGGGAGAAGCTCCATCCCCTGATCCCTCCCCTCACCCCCACCCCATGCGCAATGAGCTTTCAATGACTTGGGCTTTCTGCGCGACCCAGTAGAACTTTAGCCTAAACAACTTGTGGCAGAAAGGCCTAGCAGACGATTGAAATACGAAGAACGTCATTAACCTACTGATAAGTAACGGTTGTGTTCACGCACGCATCATCATTTTAATGCGTCATCTCACCCTCTAAATGAGATTTTAAGGGTTAAAATCTCAACGCACAGTTTCAGATTCTAGGGGGTGATTTGAGAGCTCTAGTGCGTAAATACCGCACAGTCTGTACGTTTTCAGAAGCACTGTAACTCCTTCCCACATTCCTGCCCCGCCGTTTTCCCCTTTCACTCTCCCCCTATTTTATTTCCGGCTTTCACCCTGGTGTTATAAATAACAGTCACGCTTGAGAAGTTCCCTCCCACCCTAAAGTGGAAGCGTAATGGTCCCACTGGGCTATTGAGCACAATGTTTCCATGTGGGATAATCTCCCTCTTCCTGCCCACGCCTTCGGTCAAAGAAAACACTGCTGGCTGGCTTAGGGGGCCTTTGTCTTTTATAGGGTAGAGACGTAGGGTAGAGAGAAAGGATTGGAGAGAGAAAGAGAGGGCCCGGGTTGTGTGAAGGCTAGACTAGCAGTTTATCTTTTTTATGGTCTGTTTTGTAAGGACAAGGACAGGTGTATTTTTTTTCACAAGGAACTTAAAGAGAGATAGAGAGAGAGAGACCAAAGAGAGAGAGAGAGAGGGCATGTGTGTGTGTGTGTGTGTGTGTGTGTGTGTGTGTGTGTGTGTGTGTGAGAGAGAGAGAGAGAGAGAGGGGGGGGGGGGGCAGTGAAGTGGGTGAGGGGGATAGCTTGTATGCCAGTCAGTCGTTTCTGACATTGACTGCCAGATAGCAGAGAGGGTAGATGCTATTCCGGCGGGCTGGGCTAGAATTTGTTTAAAGTGGAGATGCCCCACTCTTTTGGCCAAAGGGATTTGAGGACTGCTGGTCGTTGGGGAAGGTCCCCCAAAGGCCAACCCATCCCTTTGGCTGCAGCACCAGAGCCGGTGCCAATGCCCCCTCGTTTGAGAATCAAAGTCTTCCACAAGAGACTAAACTGTATCATGATTTATATGAAGGTTAGCCTACCATATCAGTTTAATTTTTTTTTAATACTATTTGTAAAGTTTTATGTTACGCTTCTTTCAGTAAAAAGTACTTTATGGTTAGAAAGAGGGCATGTGTCCCCTCCTCTCTCTCTCTCTCTCTCTCTCTCTCTCTCTCTCTCTCTCTCTCTCTCTCTCTCTCTCTCTCTCTCTCTCTCTCTCTCTCTCTCTCTCTCTCTCTCTCTCTCTCTCTCTCTCTCTCTCTCTCTCTCTCTCTCTCTCTCTCTCTCTCTCTCTCTCTCTCTCTCTCTCTCTCCCTGTGTTTGTATGTGCCTGGATATTTGTGTGTAATGTGCGCCTTTTTTCTTCTTCTCACACACACACACCATCATTAAAGAAAATCAGACTCACAGAGAGTCTGTTAATATGGTTTTCCACCTTGGTTTATAGCTATGTGTGCAATAGGCATGTGCCATGATAACAGTTCAGGCTGTCCATCTGTTATGTGTGGTTACCTGCCCTTTTCCCCCTGTCTCCTTTGGCCTTTCAAGTGGTCAGCAGAAACCCCCACTGTGAATGGGTTCAAGTTTCATTGCTTGACATTGCCTGGGGCTGGGGCTTGGGAGATTTATTGTGTGGGTGTGTGTGTGTGGGTGCGTGTGGGCATCTATCTCAGTGTGTGCTGTGTGTGTGTGTGTGTGTGTGTGTGTGTGTGTGTGTGTGTGTGTGTGTGTGTGTGTATGTGTGTATGTGTGTGTGATCTAGGAGCAAAAATTGACTCTTTGCCTGTTCAACCAACAATTCCAGATCCAGCGGTTCACCGGTGTCTCTCTTTTCTCTTTCCAGCCGGTGTCTGAGAGTGAGACAGAAGTTCTTTCTGCTCTGAAAGAAATGTGCATTTTAACTCCTGTGATCTTGACCCCATCCCAGCCTCTCTGTTCTCACAAATCTGTGTGTGTCAGATTCAGATTCATTGTTTAGCACATGTTCTTGTCTCCCCTTCCAGGGAAGAACCCGGTGACGGAGGGAGAGGTGTCCACCATAGAGATTCATCAGAGGAGGGGGGGGGGGGGGGGGGGGGGACCAGAGGAGGGTTTAGCACATGTTGTTCTTGTCTCCCCTTCCAGGGAAGAACCCGGTGACGGAGGGAGAGGTGTCCACCATAGAGATTCATCAGGGAGGGGGGGGGGGAGGACCACCAGAGGAGGGTTTAACACTGTTTTTGTTCTTGTCTCCCCTTCCAGGGAAGAACCCGGTGACGGAGGGAGAGGTGTCCACCATAGAGATTCATGTGGGTGGGAGGGGGGAGGGGGGGGGGGAGGACAACCAGAGGATGGTTTGTTGTTCTTGTCTCCCCTTCCAGGGAAGAACCCGGTGACGGAGGGAGAGGTGTCCACCATAGAGATTCATCAGAGGGGGAGGACAACCAGAGGAGGGTTTGTTTGATCTTGTCTCCCCTTCCAGGGAAGAACCCAGTGACGGAGGGAGAGGTGTCCACCATAGAGATTCATCAGGAGGGGGGGGGGGGGGGGACAACCAGAGGAAGGTTTTGTTGATCTTGTCTCCCCTTCCAGGGAAGAACCCAGTGACGGAGGGAGAGGTGTCCACCATAGAGATTCATCAGGAGGGGGGGGGGGGTGGAAGGACGGGAGGAGGGTTTACACCTGTTTGTTGATCTTGTCTCCCCTTCCAGGGAAGAACCCGGTGACGGAGGGAGAGGTGTCCACCATAGAGATTCATCAGAGGGAGGAGGGTTTACACCTGTTTGTTTATCTTGTCTCCCCTTCCAGGGAAGAACCCAGTGACGGAGGGAGAGGTGTCCACCATAGAGATTCAGCGAGGGGAGGACGACCAGCTCAACATCAGCATCGTGGGCGGGGCAGACACTCCATTGGTCAGTGTTTGGGTTGATTTTAACCCTTTGACTTCCGGAACTGTTTGTTCTTTTACCAAACAAGCTACCTAACTAAAAAAACACAACAAAAAACTGAAAATTCAATGACTATTATGATATATATTTTATTGAAGGAAAATGAATGGAGAATACAATTATTATAATGTTCAATATTGACAAGGTGAGCAAAGGGCAGAGACCTAAAACCAAGGTCCTGTGTGCGAACGCACGCACAACATCTTGCGCGCATGTTAAAGCCCGTTCTGCTATTCGGTACGAGTAGGCTGTATTCGGTACGAGTAGGCTGTGTGTAGGCCGTGTGAATGGATGACACGAACTCACAAAGCATGCATCATGTGCGCCGATAGCAGTCTAAACCAAGACTTTGGGCGTGGGGCAGGATAACTATCCCCAATCGGAAGAAGAAGAAGGGCTTAGGGGTTTTGTGGACTAAATGATTTATTTGAAAAAAAAAAAAATTTGGGAGTGCTTTCCTTTATTTTTCTCTCTCTCTCAATGCATAATATAACCGACTGGGGTGGGGGGTGGGGGGCGACATGGTTGAAGCTTATAGTACAAAGTGTTGCATGAACATTGCGATCCAAAAACAACTGAGAACTTATTTACCATTAAGAAATCTTCAACCAGAGGACATGAACTAAAACTGACTATATCCTTTGTTAAAACTAATACCTGTGCACACATTATTTTTTACTAACCGAGTTGTTTTAAACTTATGAAATACTATGCCAACTTCATTAGTAACAACAGGAACACTTAATAGTTTTAAACATTTACTAATTTATTCACTTTGGAAAAATTATTGTTTCCAAACAGATTTTGAAATGGAGAGATTGCCAATGTGAAGTACTGCTGCATACCCAACTAAAAGACAAAAATCATAACAATAACATAATAGCGGGCTTAGCCCCTTGACTGCCAGAGAAAATTAAAGAAAAAATCATTTTGCTAGAGCCAATCTGAGAAAATGGTCTGGGGATATTAATCTCTTGATTATGTTAGAGCAAAAGCCAGCATATCAGGGTTATTCCTCTTCATCTGATGACATCATCAGTGATGTCATCAGGTCAGTACGTAATACGTTGGTGGCAGTCAAGGGGTTAAGGGTGATAAAGCCTACTGTGCCACATATGTTATATGATGATATGTGTTTGTGAACTTTCAGATATGTACAGTGATTCAGGAGATCTTCCCCGATGGGGCAGTGTCCAGGGACGGGCGCTTGAAGCCTGGGGACCAGATTCTGGAGGTGAGCTTTCAGATTAGTTCCTCACCTACACGCCTTGTAGCTCCATAAAAGCTCATTAAATCATTTAAATGCACAGTGTCTTCTTGCTAGTGTGGCAGTGACAAAATCATTTTCATTTGGTCAAAATTTACTCCCCCCCCCCCCCCCCCCCCCTCTTTCCTTCCTCATCAGTCACACAAAAATCTCATGCAAATAAAAAATAAAGGTGGTGCACCTCTGGCTGTGATGCGCTCTCCAGGTGGCAGCAACTTGAATTTCACAAAGACGTCTCTGTGACTATAAAGTACATGGGCCTGTTTGCCCATATTTTGTACACATATTTGACAAAAGTATGATAAATAATAATATGGTACATGGGACAAAAATATGGTGAAAAAATATATCATTTAGAACTGTATATTGCCTGATTCAGGAAACGGGTGTGCTCTGTGTGTGTGTGTGTTGTAAATTTAAATGGATGATACTTTTGACACAGTATTTCAACAAATTATAAAAATGTATGCATGTTTACACTCCGTTGTGGAAACTTTCCTGTTGGAGTACTCCTTTTTTGTTGAAAATACACTTATTTTGGATTTTGAATACGTGAAGCCCAATTTCAGGGTAAGCAGGTCTGAGTACAAAATACCAAATAATGGGCATCATTTACTGCTGACTGTTTGTGCAGGTGAACGGGGATGACCTGACGCAGGCCTCTCACTACCACGCTCACCAGGCCCTCACCAGCTGTTTGCCCGTGTGCCGACTCACCGTCTACCGCGAGAGGGCCGAGGACAGTCGCCCCATCGAGAAGGAAGGTAAACCAATGGATAATGGATGGAAATTAATCCCTCCCGCTCCCCTGAAGTCGGAGTATGACCAGCCCATGCGGCGGGGGGGGGGGGGGGGGGGGGGGGGGGCTTTAAAAGCAGCCATGCACGTAATCTTCCCACCCAAGGCCATGCGAAATGTTCACATAGCACTGGGTGTGCCCCCAGAGCGTTTAAGCTGGGGAACGAAAACAACAAACAGCAACAATCTCTCCCACCACCACCACCCCCCCAAAAAAAGGAATTGGATATTAACCCCTTCACTGGGGCAGTGGGTGTCTCCATATGGGGGAGCTGGACGACCCCTTCCACAAGTCTCTTCCCGTGGGGATACCGGGGGGGGGGGGGTGTCTTTCATAAAAATAGTCCCCCCACCTTCTGGAAGTTTTGTGCTTGTAACTTCCTCTAATCTGCCACTCTCTTTGACTTTCTGCCTTTTCCCTTTGCTTTCTATCATCTACTATCTTTCTGACTTATTGGCCCATTCTCCTGCCTTTAAAAAAAAAATTCTTCCAAATAATTTTTCTCCTTTGAGCTCCTCCAAAATCGGGATGTGTCGGCTGTACGCAGCGAGGAGACCAGTGAAAACTGAAAACCGGACACATTCGTACCTTACCCATTATGGCCATGTGGCCCGGGAACTCAGAAGAAGAAGAACCCCTTCACTGCCAGAGGAAACCAGAAATTATTGATTTTCTTGTTATAAAATATGAAAGATCGGTTAGCTTCAATCTGAGGAAATGGTCTAGAGATATAATCTCTCCTGACTTGTTTAAAACAAAAATATCATTCCAGGGTTATGACATCAAAAGTTATGACATCATCAATGACATCACACATCCTGTAGTAGACACAGGGACCCTGCAGGGAAGGGGCTAATTGCGGATGATAATTTTTCTGATGAATCTTTCAGGAATTGATATGTGTGTGGGAGTATGCACAGCAGACACCTAATATCATCTAATGAAATTAGATGATAATATATTTATTTGATTTTTAGACACGAGTCTTGAAAGTTTCAGGTATTTATTTTATTTTTTGTCCGGAGAGAAGTCACGAAAAATGTCGGATGATATGTTAATTTGGTTGTATTTTTCCTTTGGATTGAAATCCTGCAAAGTTTTGATGATGTAAGTAAGCTATATTTTCAAACGGAAGAGAAATCCTTCTGATCAATAACATTTATTTTACTGTTTGTTGTTGTTTTTTTGTTTTTTTCCAATCAAATAATGTATTGTGTCCTCAAGTACAGGATGATTGTTGTGCAGCACGTCACGTATACATGTAAAAGAAACAACACAGATAGATCATAATGACAAAATAAACGTGTGCATTAACCCTTTCACCGCCAATGTCGCATTTTTGCACCACAGTGATTGAACACTCTTGTCATTCAAAGTCTTGAAATGAGGGTCTGTTATCCAATGATCTTGGGTTCTTAATTTTGAGAGGCAAGGATAGGCCTTATTTCAAATATATGTTTGTTGACTTTAGGAATACTGTGCAAATAAAACTGAACCTTTAGTATTGACTTTGCATTTGATTTCATCTATGAAAAGTAAGTGTGCTGACGTTTTCTTTTTTTATGTGTGTGTAACAGAGATCCTAAAGATAACCCTGATGAAGCATAAAAGCAGGCAGCTGGGGATCAAGCTGGTGGGGAAAAGGTGAGCCAGTATTTAAAGATCTGAAAGTTGTGCAAGTAAAGTTATGTCATATGTAACTGTCGATGGATGGATATGGTGGCGCCCTCGGAGGAGGACCTCACTCGCGCTGGCTCCACGACTAAAATGTTGTAATGTTGTCGCCAGTAGCGAGTTTAGTAGGTGGTGTCCTGTGTATATTAGCTCAGAACAGGCTCCACTGAACTCCACCGAAGTGACTCAGCATCAGTGCAGTGTCTCCTCTGGTGGTTGCCTTATGATGGCCTAACATAGATTCACTCCCCTTGGACTGTTGATTTGGGATTCCGCGACCTCACAAACCAGGGTGTGTGGCTGCGATTTGGGACTCGGAATGA
>CM065701.1:31862347-31949847 GCA_017654935.2 Phymorhynchus buccinoides
GGATAGAGGGTCCCAGTGGCATTGCGAATGCTAAAAATAATTTTTCTAGTGCATCCCTGGGACCCCCTGCACATTCTTTTTGAGAGTCCTTGAGAATCTTAGTGCTTCATAGACCCCCAAATGGGGGTCCCTGGGAGCCCTGTTTACGTCTGGAACAGACACATATGGGACATTTGTAAATACAAAGATGGTGGGAACAATACTGGAGGCAATGGCCGGAGGCAGTGCAACTCCAGTAAAGTCCCGATTTTTTAACAATAGTTATACAGATAGGTGTAGCAGTAACCACGCCTCGGTTAAACCTCATCGGCTATGGTACCGCCACAAGTTATATGATATAAGGTGACAGATGCCCAGGTGTGTGCTAGCTAACCTTATATAGTGTGCGTTTGGAGTTTTCATGAAAGTGTTGTTTTGACAAGGTACCGTATTTTACACCCCCCAAATTTTACACAAAATTCAGATTTTTGTTATTATAGTTTCTTACTATATTATATGGCGCAGGGATCTCAGTCTAGGAAAAAAGTATCAACTGATGCTGTTTAGGTCACGGCAAAGGTTCAGACCAAGGCGCTCGCAAAATAACACATGAAAGATTATATCTTCAGGGGCGCTAATTTTCTGGAACACACCAGATTTCTGGTTTTGGGGGGTGTCGAAATTTGTGGCTTCCAATTTTTGGAGTGTGAAAGCTTGTGGCTTCCAGTTTTGGGAGTGTTAAAACTTGTAGCTTCCGTCTTTTGGAGTGTGAAAACTTGTGGCTTCCTGAGTTTGGAAGCCAGTTTGTGTGATAATCCATTCAAATTTGGGCTCGAAGGTTTTGATGTGAGCCACATGCCCCCCCTAAAAAAAGAAAAAAAAAAAAAAAAAGGTTTCAATGGTTGGGAAAATTGGAAGCTTTTGATGTTTAACATTTTTTGCAGGAAATTTCAGCTTTTTTGGTTTTCACGTTCTTTCTTTTGAAGTTTTTGTGTTTTTAAGAATTCTAATTTCAGGTTTGGACCTCCTCCCATTAGTATCTTCTAGGCTGAAAGTGTATGTTTTTCCTCCCTCAGGGTGTGCCAGACGTTCAAAACCATCACCTTACTGCGCAGCCCCATCGGTACATCTAGGCTGAAAGTGTGTATGTTTTTCTTCCCTCAGGGTGTGCCAGACGTTCAAAACCATCACCTTACTACGCAGCCCCATCGGTACATCTAGGCTGAAAGTGTGTATGTTGTTCCTCCCTCAGGGTGTGCCAGACATTCAAAACCATCACCTTACTACGCAGCCCCAGCGGTACATCTAGGCTGAAAGTGTGTATGTTTTTCCTCCCTCAGGGTGTGCCAGACGTTCAAAACCATCACCTTACTACGCAGCCCCATCGGTACATCTAGGCTGAAAGTGTGTATGTTTTTCCTCCCTCAGGGTGTGCCAGACGTTCAAAACCATCACCTTGCTATGCAGCCCCATCGGTACATCTAGGCTGAAAGTGTGTATGTTTTTCCTCCCTCAGGGTGTGCCAGACGTTCAAAACCATCACCTTGCTATGCAGCCCCATCGGTACATCTAGGCTGAAAGTGTGTATGTTTTTCCTCCCTCAGGGTGTGCCAAACGTTCAAAACCATCACCTTACTACGCAGCCCCAGCGGTACATCTAGGCTGAAAGTGTGTATGTTTTTCCTCCCTCAGGGTGTGCCAGACGTTCAAAACCATCACCTTACTACGCAGCCCCAGCGGTACATCTAGGCTGAAACTGTGTGTATGTTTTTCCTCCCTCAGGGTGTGCCAGACGTTCAAAACCATCACCTTGCTACACAGCCCCAGCGGTACATCTAGGTTGAAAGTGTGTATGTTTTTCCTCCCTCAGGGTGTGCCAGACGTTCAAAACCATCACCTTACTATGCAGCCCCATCGGTACATCTAGGCTGAAAGTGTGTATGTTTTTCGTCCCTCAGGGTGTGCCAGACGTTCAAAACCATCACCTTACTATGCAGCCCCATCGGTACATCTAGGCTGAAAGTGTGTATGTTTTTCGTCCCTCAGGGTGTGCCAGACCTTCAAAACCATCACCTTACTGCGCAGCCCCAGTGGTAGCCTGGGCTTCTCTATAGCAGGGGGCTGGGACTGTAGTCATGGAAACTTGCCCATTTTTGTCAAATCCATCGTGCCAGACACGCCGGCAGCCAAGGACGGGAGGCTGAAGTGAGTGGCGCTGTGTGTGTGTGTGTGTGTGCGTGTGCGTGCGTGTGTGTGTGCATGCGTGCATGTATTGGTGTCTTGTTGGGTGAGGAGCCAAATGGGGTGAGAAATTGAGATTATCAGCTATTCTATTGTGCAATGGAACCTCTCTGTTAAGACCTTGCCTTTAACACACTCGGGATGAATTGAGCCGGATCCATCTCATGGCTCGCACAACCGTTTAGGACGAATGGCCCGGATCCGGCTCATAAGAGTTTTCAAGAGGTTTTGATTTCTGGCGTGTAGCCAGCTTTCCAGTGCGACGTCATAACCTATTTTCAGTTTGCTTTGAGTTTGACCTTGTATCTCTTGAAATCAACCAATCAGTGCAGACTTTGCATTCAGGTTTGGTTGTAGAGGGGGGTCAAAGATCGGAATGTGAAATTTTCCTTCTTTCTATGTGTTAGCTGTTTTCGTCAATAGGACACAAACGACGAAGGTATGGAATCTGATATTTTACGATCGTTTAGTGCATGGTGTTAGTAATCTTATCTTAAAATATCAGTCCATAACTTTTCATAGCTTTTTTGTGGTGATGGGTTTTCGAACCTAGTCAAATGGCCCGTCCGAAACGGTTGTAAGGGGAAGCAACTGGCCAGTGCCGAGTGAGTTAAGACTTTCTCTAAGATGTGACCCAAAAATCTTTCACTGAGTTTTGTCCCCTTCATATCCGGACTGCTGAGTGTCCACCTCCCTAGTAAGACCTTGGGGGGGGGGGGGGGGGGGGGGGGGGGGGGGGTGTTTTCAAGGTCTTGATAGGGAGGTTCCACTGTAGTGTACTGCATTGAATTGTCTTTGTTACCCGGCCAGAGGCCGAGGTATTGCGATCGGTCTGTGTGTCTGTCTGTGTATCGATTATCTTAAAAACTACTGTTTGGATTTTGATTAAAATTGGCAGAGTGGTAGACAGCTTGAAAAGGAAGCTTCCTTTCGTTAATCAACACCGTGCTGACCTTGATCTTGAAGTTTGACCTTGAAAACCGAAATTTCCTTCTTTGGGCTATGTAATTTCCCCCCAGCTTTATTTCGTGAACTAGTGAACAGAATCGCTTCAAATTTTGTGAGGTGTACCATGGTGCAAGGAAGTTTGTATAAAAGTTCAGCTGTATCTCATGAACTACTGAACAGAATCGCTTCAAATTTTGGGCTATGTATTTTATGCGTTCTGTAAGGGTGGAAAGTGGTGTGTTTATTGGGGGGGCAGGACATAACTCTGGCCGGGTTTGCATTGTCACAATGCGTTGCTGCCGCTCGGTGATGCCCTTGTTAGAAAATGCAAAGAAAATCGTTCCTTGTGAAATGTTGGCAACCTTTACCTGGGGAGTGCATTACCACTACAGTGGAACCTCCCTTGTAAGACCTCCCATTGTAGGACTCCCTCCCATATAAGACCTACTTCTCTGAGACATTGCCTTTGTGAGTATTAAAATTACCTCCCTTATAAGACCCCTCCCTTATACGACCTCATTTTGGATGATTTTTGAAAGTCTTATAAGGGAGGTTTCGCTGTACCTTACTCTTCTTGGAAGGTCACGGCGACCTTGACCTTGTAGGCACTAGTGTTTTCATGCAAAAGTAGAATCACGTAGGGAATTTTGTTGCCAGCTTTTTCACTAGAAGATATCGATATGCATTATCTTCACTATTGCACTCGAAGAATTGTCACTCACCTCACTTCTTTCTATCAGTGTCAAATGTGGATCTTTATTAGTGAGTTTCTTGAAAACCTACATGTTTTGCGCGTTCAGGATCAGGACTGCCAAAAAAGTGAACTAGAGGGTGACATTTTTGGAAGCTGTGTTTTCCAGGATTGAAAATGTCAACACATTTGCAGAGTGTGCAATAAGAAGTACACAGTCAGTCATAAATGTCTGTCAAATCGGAATGAATTTTTATATGATAGTTCCTAAGTTTCATCCCTATGAAGTTACAGCAAGTGAATGAGTCAGCTCAAGAATCCACAATATTTTTTTTTAATCGTAGGCGCTTACATCGTATTTTCGATGACGTCATACACTCAGGTAGAACATGACATCACAATGATAGTGTGCAAGCAAATGCAGTTAAGGACTGAAGTTTCCTTTGGTGCCACCATTATACCTGTATGTTTTATAGATTACAATATGTCAGGACCGTTGCCAAACTTTACTGAGCAACCCACGTATAATATGATACGTCTTTAATACAGTGGAACCTCCCTTATAAGACCTTAAAAAATCAGAGGGCTACTACTACGTTTCATTCATGCATCGACACTCACTGGCTGGTTGTAGGCTCTATTTTGGGACCTTAGTATGTGGTGAAAATGGTGTTTTACGTCCTCTTGGTCTGAATCAGACACATATGGGACATTTGTAAATACAAATATGGTGGGAACAATACTGGAGGCAATGCCCGGAGGCAGTACGAAACCAGGTAAAGTCCCGATTTTTTTATTAATACAGATAGGTGTAGCGGTAACCACGCCTTGGCTAAACCTCATCGGCTATGGCACAGCTACAAGTATTAAATGACTGCAATGACCTTAGTATGTGAATGAAAAATGGTGTTTCACGTCCTCTCGGTCATAGACACACATGGGACATTTGTAAATACAAAGATGGTGGGAACAATACTGGCTGCAATGCCCGGAGGCAGTGCAACACCAGTAAAGTCCCGAGTTTTTGACAAAGTAATAAAGTTGTATGTGAATGAGCGGGGTAGCCTTATATTTTTGCTCTATAAATATACTGTTGCTTGACAAAACATGCATTTATTTTAAATATCACAAATCAAAACTAAAACAGTGGATGCTTTGAAACTGTTGCAGGTGTTAGTCCTGTATATTGTGTACATATTGACAAAATTTCACGTTTGTATCTGTTACCATTATTTAGAAAATATTTTTTGGGTAACTATGCAAATCGGCCAGTAGAGAACGCTTGCAAGGGGAAGCAACTGGCCAGCATAGAATGAGTTAATACTTACAAAGAAGGGCAATGTCTCAGAGAAGTAGGTCTTATGTGGGAGGCAGTCTTATAATGGGAGGTCTTATAAGGGAGGTTCCACAAAACACGAGTGAACTTTTTGCTGTGTGCCGTCCAGGTGTGGGGACATCCTGGTGAGCGTCAACGAGCATGGGCTGGAGAAGGTCACCCACCTGATTGCCGTGGAGATCCTCAAGCAGGTGGACGGCGCCGTCATGCTCACCGTCATCTCCTGGCCCGGCACCGTCGTATGACCCAGGCTCCCCGCCTCCCCCAGCCCCCCCGCCTTCCCTCCCCCTGCTGCTGACTGTAAACCCCGCCCCCTACCCTCCCTCTCCCCGCCCTGCCCTACTCCTGGGTGTGGTGGCTAGGCTGTACTGCGTGTGGCTGGCTGGCGGCTCCACTGCTACGCATTTGCCCTGTGTTTGTGATTGTTTGCGCTGTTAAAAAAGACCCCCTCTCCCCCTCCCCTAGCACCCGCAGGGTTCACAAGCACTGTCCAGGACTGAGCTTTTTCGTTCCTTTCGCGTTTCTTCTTTCTTACTTGGTGATCGCGTTAACTCGTAATTATCTGTAAAATACTGATTGCAAAACCAAAATATTGAAAAATATATTTGACCGGTCAATCCCAGGGACTGATAAAGTTTTGCTTGGACCGATAAAGGGTTTTAACAGAGGCTTTGAAATTGTGAGTATCTGTGGTTTTCACTGGTTTTTAATTCCTTGGGACTGGTTTTGACACCAGTTGGGGAATTGTCCCAGATGGGACTGATTTTTGAAATTCCTAGTGCAATCACTTATTTGTGATAACAGGATTTTTGTTTTTGATTTTTTTCCTCTTAATTTTTTTTAAAATAGTAGAAAGATGCAGACATGTTGAACACAAATTTGTTGAGCTAAACACCACCTTTTTGGGATCTGGTATGCAGAATTATTGATTATATATATTACTTTCACTGGAATTCAGATGATATTTGGAATTTGTCTTGTATGGCAGGATTTTATTTATATATATATTTTATTTATTGTATCTTAATTGGTAGAGCTTTTTACAGAAATTTGCTAGCTGTAAAATTCACTTTTTTATATATATATATATATATATATATATATATATTTTAGCACAATGAAAACGACTCTTAAGGCCAACAAAGACATTCACATGCGTGCATCTCTCAGAGATTGAGACAAAGAAATAAACCTTTACCCAACTGATGTCTTTGTAAAGCTAACGCAATTCCGTTGTATTCTGCGTTTCACAGTGATGGATCCATCAGCAAAAGTCTTACAGTTTGTTTGATAGTGCATCCTTTTATGAAAATTCTACTAGCAAAACGGTGTCACGATCCATTCACAGCGACATTTGTGGAATTTCTTAAGTGATGGCAGCAACACTGGCTAAGAAAGAAGAAAACAAGCTAGAAAAGAAAAGCGTAAGAAGACGGACCTCCAGTCCTGGAAGAAGAACAAGCTGCATAACTGCTGGCTTCACTAACACTGCCCTAATGAATAGGCAGCAAGGGCGCTCGCACACTGCTGTGGGTGGTCATTTCTCGTTGTCATTGTCATCATCATTAAGGACATCCTCTCACCGCCCAACTGCTGGACCTCTTTCATCATCCTGCAGGCAGCAAGCAGCAGTTATCCCTGCCCCCCCCCCCCCCCCTCCTCCTCCTCTTCCCGCCATGTACCTTCACTTCATCTTCATCCCCGTGACCCTTTCTATAGAGAGAAAGTATGCTCGCCACGCCCGTATCTACCCACCTGAAGCGTAGACCCATACTCTCTGATCCTCGTTGAATAATTCAGAGAAGCGGGGGGTGTCCTTCATTCTGCTGTGTGTTCCTTACTCTGGCTGCGTGTGTTGACCTGTGCATGCCCCGCCGCTTTATCACTGAGCCCGCCCTTTCGAAGATTTGTGACTTGATTTTGCAAACACTAGCCCTTTGGTGAGGGGCGAAGCATTTCATGTTTCTTGTCGGGTGGTGGTGGTGGTGGTAGTATGTTTGTTGATATGCGTGTGTGTGGTGTTAGTATGTTTGTTGGTGTGTGTGGTGTTAGTATGTTTGTTGATATGCATGTGTGTGTGGGTTTGTGCCCACGGTGTGTTTGTCTAATATGTGTGAAGCTGCAGAACGAAAGAGTGAGAAGAACGAGTCGTTTTGTTGTGGTTTGAAAGTCATTGATGAAACGAACAACACAGTGCCGCTTTAAACAGATAATCATAATGACATCACAATGCACGAGAAAAGACTTCTCTTTGCATTTCTTCCATGAACATATTTTGCTAACGTCGGCTGCCATAGCGAAACTTGGACGAAAAAAAAGAATGTTGCTGAAGTGGGTTATGATTAATGAAGATGTATGATTGTGTGTGTACGTATTCCAGTCAGGGTGTTTGGAGCAGTAGTAGTAGTGTGCAGCTGTGAGAACAGGAGCCTGGATAAGACGTTTGTCATCTCACACCCCTTGAGGTACCTCAACACTTAATGCCTTCCACTATTTCTGTGTGGCTGAATCAAACTCGGTGACAGTGTTTGCATTGGCATCTCTTTCTCTTTCTTTTTTTATATTTTATTTTTTTTATTTTATTTTTTGAATGCTTGATTTGGGCCTGTATTAACATTGAGATAGTGTGAAATTTATCACCATGATATCTTGGAAGTCCTAACGTAGTAGGATTTAATACGACTTTAGAAGAAGATATGACGATGAGTCTCATGCTATCTCAATGTGAATACAGACCCTGGAGTACGGTTAGCTACTTTTTAAAACAATTTGATTAAAAGATGTAAAAAAAATTTATTACGAAGTGGTTATACAGTCGACCCCCTCTTTTAAGACTTTAAAAAAATCGCGAAAATTCGGTCGTAAAAGAGGGGGGTCTTAAATCGGGGGTGACCAAAACAATGCACTCAGTGACTCACTACACCGTATATGACGCACAGCACATGCATACACTAAAACAAAAACATGCTTTCTCCGTCATTCTTGAATGAAACATCCGCGGTCTAGCTAATATACGAAAACGAGCGAAAACAGAAAGTGTGCTCGACGGCCCGTGTTGCACTCACACACAAACTACACATAACAGCAGTGCAGACCTAATTTTCGCCATTTTACGCTCTGGCAATTCATTTTCAGTCACAGTTCGCACACACGGAACTTTTACCGCGCATACAACTCGGCTGACAAAATGGCGCCGCACACACCGCAAATACGAAATCACGGCAAGTCGCTAATGCGCCAGCTGCTTTCAATTATCGGATTTTGTGAGTTGTTTGCATTCAGTGAGTGTTTCAGTGCACGCACTAACGCCGATTTATCAATTTGATAACGGAAAGGAGCTGCTTTTCAACTTATTTTTTTACAAAGTGAGACCATTCACTGAGTTCCAACTTATGGAGTGTGACCGATCACCTAGTTTCAACTTGGGAGTTGACTTCGCATTTAGGCCTACGTGTGCACAGAGTTCGTAAAGATCGACACGATCGCGACTGTTTCAGTTCAAACTTTGATCATAAACTGCTCAGTGATGACACATGTGCATAAAAGTGGTGACATTTAGTGGTCAGATCGTGATATCGCTGATTAAATTCTTCAATTTCGGCGTGAGAACGGTTCGTTTTTACCGAGATTGACCTAACAACAGTAGTACCCCAGCTGTGTAAAAGGTCAGAATGTGTTGCATCGGTCGTAAAATCAACAAGATTTACGAAGGGTGAGTTATAGAGGACAAGTTTGGTGAGGGGAGGTGTAAATCAGAGGGCCGTTCGTGATCGACTGTAACAAGTGTGCATGAAAAAGCTTAAGGTATTGTGCATTTAGCAAGCATCAACTGCCGGAATTTAACAAGGTCACTAGTAGAACAAAACGTTTACGCAAAGCAGGACAGCGGGCGTAAACAGATGGTACTCGTGTACAGTCTAAGACCATGCTTTTTTTTTTTAAAGGTAGATAATGTGGGTTTTTTTTAAAGATTTTTATTTGAAAAATGAAAAAAAAAATCAAAATGTTCTTGCTTGGGAATTCAGAACCGCCCCAATGTAGTCCAAGCAAATTGATGGTTATTGGTTATAATAGTAGATTAACAGATAGTTGACACTGGACCCTCTAGAGGAATTGAAGGATTGATTGTTTGCTAGATCATGATGGGGGATTGCTATATTGCGTGGCCCAAACTGTATCCGGTTGATTACCATGTGCGTCGCTCAGTTCAGGTTTGCTCCGAGTCTGCACTGATCAACCAGTGTACAAAAAGTTTGCTTTATTCTTAATTTAAAAAAAAATCAATTTGTACTTCTGTAATTGCCAGCCAGCAAAAACAGCAGCACTGAAGAACAGGTTTTTTTCCCAGAATCATCCGGGATTGGAACAACTTAGAGACCAAAGTTGTTTCCGCTGGATCAGTGGAGGATTTCAAGACCCTCCTCCAACTGACCCCAGCCCTCAGATAAATTAACCTCCAGCTCCCCTATTTCGACTACTAACAAGATCAAGATGGTAGTCAGTTTCAGACAAGGCAACCATAAGGTATGGATGTTCGCCCAACAGTTTTTTTTCTTTTTTGTATGTTTGGATAAGATTTATTTTGAATACATCAATGTAGAAAACAAAATGTGGACAAATCGTGATTCAGAAGTTTTTGAAATTGTTGCAAACATTTCTGCAATGTATTGAGATTTTGAAAATAGCATAAGGGGTGCAGAAAGCGGGCGGCAAATGGAGAAAGCTGATCTGATGCTAAGGCAGGATTGTTGGGGCTTTGTGTTGGCCAAAGCAAAGTAAAGGTCTTACCAGACGTTTGTGTATATTTGATACCATGTATAATATAATATTTTATTTTATTTTTTTAAGCCTGTATTTGAAGAACAGAAGAAAAAGCAAACAGGTATTGTAACATGTCTACAGCTTCCTGTCTGGATATGATGTAAATGGATAACAAAGACTGGGCATTAAAATGTATGCATGCTTTTGAGACTCGGGGAAAAAAATAAACGTTTGGAAGGTAGATGGTTGCGGCATTACGATTCACAATCTCAAAGAAGATTGCATGAAAAATGTGTGGTCCGAAATAAGCTCAAATTTATCGTTTTAGTCTGGGAAAGAATCTTAACGAGAATGACAGCAGATTACGGTTATGATGAGAACATAAATACCTCTACGCACAAATCGTTCAGACTGGGAAACTTTGATATATTTTGTATTTAACTTCACCACCATTGCTTGCCACCTCTTCCTTCCCTGCGTTACTTGAATGTTTTTTTCTATCTCTACCCCAGTTGCTATGTAGAGCGCATTAAAAGATATAAATTACACGGAAAAACATCAACCTAGGCCCACAGATGTTTTAGAATAGATACCCTACTGTTTTGTGTCTTTGTTGTTTTGCTTGTTTTGTTGTTGTTGTGTTTTTAAATTACGTGTACCATATTTTTCGGACTATAAGGCGATACTTTTCCCCAGACTGAGACCCCTGCGCCTTATAATGTGACTACTAATATAGTAAGAAAATATAATAACAGAATTGGAATGTCGTGTAAAATTTGGGAGGTGCGCCTTATAATCAGGTGCACCTTATAGTCCCAGGCATGAAAGAATTCCGCTTTTCGCGGAAAATCTGCGGAATTTTTTCAAAACTTCCGCCGAATTTTCCCCCAAAAATGTTTGTATTGAAGTAAAGGACTGATCTTGCCGTATTCTTATATTTACAAGTCTCTATTTGGCGATTCTCAAACTGGTTAACTGGAAGTCGCTTTAGCTCACCCGCTTCATTTGTGCGAAGGAAGGCGAAACGAGTAGCTCCCGCTCAACAAAAGTAGCGATGTTAGCTGAAAATGTGGCGGAAGGATATTTGTGCCGACCAAATTTTTGGAATAGATTAGCCCCCGTCCCCGCTGAACAAAACTTCTGACGTTAGTTAGCTGAAAACTCGGCTGGAATTTTTTTTTTTTTGAACGTTGTGCCCCCCCCCCCCCCCCAAACAAAACTTTGGACGTTAGGTGAAAATCCGGGTGGAAGGATTTCTCGGCTGAAAAAATCTCCTCTTTTTTTATCTTCATCCACTTTCATGCCTGAGTCCGAAAAATATGGTAGCTCCTCAAAAGTGAAGAGAACGGTTGTCTTGATAAGAAGTTTATGTTGAAGCTCGGCAACGGCCGTATCAATCCCTCTAAGTGGTTCTCATTTACGAAGAAGAGAAACTCAAGGGTTGGGTTTTTTTTAGTTTTTGTTTTTTTAGAGAACAATCTCTTACAGGGATGGATGTGGAGTTGCGGGAAGGTTTGTTGAGATGTGCGGAGAACCGGTAATAAGGCCGCAAGGGAGGAAAAGTCCTGTGCTGTGGTGTGGCGGCGGTGAGTTCAGGTTTGTTGCGAGCGTGCAGACATTGTTGTGTGCATCCCCGGTCTTGGATCAGAGTGGGCGGCCCTCCCTTGGACATTGGGAGCGGCCCTGGTCTCCCCCCCCCCCCCCTACCCACCCCATCCCTACCTTTCTTCTACACTGGAATACCTCATCGACTTTCTCTCTTTATCCCCCCCCCCCCCCTCTTTTCCCTTGTACAGCCATTGTGATCCCCTGTCCACCCCCCACCCCCCTTATTGTACAGTTGTATATATAGAAACGCTTATACATATGTCTATATCTTTCTGTATGATTATAATATCTATATAATATACATATAATTGGATATACGTGTATATTTTTTAAAAACGATCAAATGAACTTTTGTGTGGGATATGAGTGATGTTATGCATGGGTTGGTTTATGATCGTCTGAATTTCTTTATTTTTATTTTTAAAGGGACACCCTGACGGATGAGTTTTTGCAAGAAACATGTTGAGATCACCAGAAAGACAGCCTTTTCGAGGATCGGAACACTCACTTTGCTCTGGTTTCCTAGAAATCAAACCATCAAAACAGCGATTCCTCCTTGGCGGAGTTGCCAGAGAGAGAAGCTATTTTGGATGGGGTGGGTGGAGGTCACTCAGGGTGGTTGAAGATTTTTCTTCTTTGTAGTGCAGTAAAAAAAAAAAGAAGCTATTTCCTTTGTTGTGAGCGACACTCCTTTTGGTAAACTGTAAATAAAAAGGCGTGTATTGTGGAAATTTCATGATTTGGTCTAAGCGACTCAGGCGGCTTAGTCTCTGATTCGGGCTATTAGAAAAGAGAAGGCACATGCCTTATCTTTCACTGAAAGAATTTGACTTCCAGCACCTCCGTCAAGGAGGAATCGCCGATTTTGACGGTTTGATTTCTAGGAAACCAGACCAAAGTCAGTGTTGCGATCTCTGTTTAGGGTGTTTTCCTCGTTATCTCAACGTGTTTCTTGCAAAAACTCATCCGTCAGGGTGCCCCTTTAAAGCAGATGTTTTCTTACTAGATTTTTGTTTCCGCTTGTGTGTGTAAAATAAACAAACTCTGACTGCTAGCGTTGGTTAAAAGCTCGCAACAGTCACTATCTATGGAAGAGCATTGTCTAGATTTCCCAAATTGTTCGTTTGAATTTCAGTTCTGTAACACAAATTTTCTGACCACATCTATTTTGGTTCACACTGAAATGTGTCATTCAATTTAATAGCCATAAAATATGCTTAAATTGAATCGTGAATGTTTTGATTATTTGCCGATTTGATCGAGATATAATTCTTACGCAACAGGGCATTTGCCACTAGTATTCATTCTGTATACTAGACTACTAATTTGCCCGCACTCGTTCTGCCTGAGTTACGCTGACCTTTCTAATTTAATTCTCTAAATTCAACTTAGTGAAATTCAAGGTCGCCGGCACGCGACAGATGCCCTATTGGGTCTGTCTTCTAGTTCCACTACTAATAAAACAACTCTAATGATTTTATTGCAGAGATGTTTTTCAGCCATATGTTTTTTTCCACAAAAGAATGAATGCAATGTAACAACGATTGCATCTTCTTCTTTTTTTGTCATGCTGTCTTTTACTGTTTCCAAATTAATAAGGTAAAGTAAAAAAAAAAAAAAAGATCAAAAGCTATATTTTTTACGCTTTGTAATATTATGCGTTTTCCTTGTTGACGGAAATGTTTGAATGAAATAGTGCTCAAGTTTTGTGCTAATGCATTCCAATACAAAATGTGGAACATTTATTTGATCGCTGACCAACCTGCCCCCCCCCCCCCTCTCTCTCTCTCTCTCTCTCTCCTCTCTCTCTCTCTCTCTCTCTCTCTCTCTCTCTCTCTCTCTCTCTCTCTCTCTCTCTCGTTTATTATTTTAGGACCTGATGAAAAGAAGTGTTGTTATGCTTATTCAGTTCATCCTCATTAAACATTTCAAGTTCTGTATCTTGCTTTCTTTTTCTTTTATTTCTTAAAAAAAAAGAAGTCTACTGTGAGAAATGGCACTTAAAACATGACTGTGCATGAATGGATATGTCTGTCTTTGAATATGTTGAAAGAGTGTAAGAAAAGTGAGTGTTCCCGCTCCCCTCCCCTCCGTGCCCCCACCCCCCACCCCTCCCAGCAGTAATTTTTAATATAGTTTGCCTTATTTGAAGAGGTACTTGTGTGATTTTGGGGGGGGAATTTTGTTGCTTTTAGCCATAGCTTTTGCAATTTTTTTTATATTTCCGAGATTTCTGTTATGTGTGGTTTAGAAAATGTAGCAATTTTTTCCCTCAGTAAAATATTGTTGTCAGACGTGTGTCTATTTTGTACCTGAAAAGCGTCTCAGTTGGTTTCTTGTCTTCCTGCTTGGCTTATAATTATTCATATTAATTTAGCCTGTCTCTTCTGCATTTTTTTTTAATGTCGGGAGTTGTTTTTTGTGTGTGCGTTTGTTTGTATTTTATTATGTCTGTGCAAAACTAAAAACACCTACGCTGGCTGGTCCAGTCCAGTTCTTATTTTGTGTTAATTGCACGCGGGAGTGCTAGATTTTTTTTTTTGGGGGGAGATTTTAGGAGGATATCTTGTGAAATTTAACTGGTCACATTGGAATATCATCTGATTTGTTTATTTTCTCATGTCTGTCGGCATGTCACGTCATGGTGACATTGTGCAACCCCTTTTTTGGAACGGCTAATTTGATCGCCGGATGACCGGAGCCTAATTTTGTCATGAGAAACCGCAACGAAGGGTGTCATCTTGGACATTTTTGTTCAGTTTGAAACACACATGAGTGATCCAATGGTGACAGGTTTGTTTTTTTGGTGTGTGTGTGTGTCATTTTTGTTAATGATTTTCAAACAAATTTGTTTACACTATTTTTATGACGGCTATTTTCAGAACTTGCCCATTTTGATTGGTTAGTTTTTGTCTATTTTTTGGTTTATGAAACATTTATTGGTTAGTTTTTGTCTATTTTTTGGTTTATGAAACATTTATGGTGATATGTTGTATATAAATTGGTCAACTGAGCAGAAATAGGAAATAGCTTGGAAAATGACAAAAGGGTTTTCCATATAATTAAAGTATGTACCGATCCCTCCCACCTCTTAATCTTCCTTCTTTCTAATAAAGAAACACTTAAGCTATCCCGGAACTCGATCAATTAGCGTTATCTGCCCCTGCTCTGGTGTGTCGGAGTCGGCCACGGTGATTTCCGTGGCAAAGTACTTGTTAAAGTGCACAAACTACCCACGGAAAACTCGCAAACCATGACGGATTACGAGCTAGCGACTCGGACTTACCAACTGAGCTACAGCGGCTCCTCTTTCTCTTTACTGTCATAGTGTGTGTGCGTGTGTGTGTCACTGTGTGTGTGTGTGTGTGTGTGACCGGAAATCACCCGGGCACGCAAGGGACATCACTCGTCCAAACTTTCTTGCTTGGTTGTAGGATAGAGCTATAGCAGAAAAGAAAGAAAGATTAAAAATAGTTCAAACAAAACCGCTTTCTAGACAAAGGCACCCACCTATATATTTTATGTACCCTTCTTGCAGAGTATTAAATTATTTTATTTTTTATTTTATTTATTTTTTGTAATAACTTTTGGATTTTTGAAGAACTTTAGTTTATATGTGGTGATCGTACCTTTTCTTCTTTATATCAACAATGTTGTCACAAGGATAAGCAAAGGGTAAAATATCTTTTGTAGTTTCTACGCAGTAAACTGGCTTACGTTTTTTTAAGCCTCTTTTATAATATCATTTTTGTTGGTGCTTTATTTTGAAGATGACTGATGTCTGCATAAGAAAAGATTCACAATTTTGTGGCACTCGAACTACGCAAAACAACTTCCATACGAGATGAGAAAGATGGCAAAAATCTACTTACACACTCTGTCATGGGAAGTTTATGGATACATGATCTCTCAAGCGAGCATGTGTACTAATTAATAAAAGATATTTGATGTCAGTTATCCAAGCGCTGATCATGTCATGCAGTTTTGACAGGCCCGATAACATTTAAACTTTAATCATCATTCATGATCATTTTGACGCAAATCCGCAAATGTTTGTCAAATGAAATGCCAAAACCCATGTACTTGTAGCCTCAAGTACTATGTAAAGTTGCATGCCAAAACCCATGTACTTGTAGCCTCAAGTACTATGTAAAGTTGCATGCCAAAGCCCATGTAGGCTCAAGTACTATATATTGTAACCCAGGGTTTGAGACACTTCGTTTTATCAGGTGAAGGCTTGATCTCAGGCCGATAGTCAGTGTGTCGTGAATCATTTTAATCAGATCTTCCTTCTTTGTACTCTGTTGTGTGAGGGAGTATGTCAACACATCGTACACCATCATCTTATTGTCGTTCTGGTATTCTAAAGCTGAATCCATTCAAATTCTATGCCTGTGCTTTTGTTTGCACCCATTTCCATTTAATTTTAAATTGAAGGAATGTAAAGGTTCTGATTTACGCTACGTGTACTGCCATGAATTATGTTTTCTTTCCTTCAGAGCTAGAACTAAACAGGAATACTTGAAGCGTTTCCAAACAATGGGTATCGAAGGAAAGTTAGGGGTGTGGTGTCGTGGAATGGTTTTGTTTTTATGAATATGGAAAGTCAGGGCTTGGCTAGTCAGTTAATCTGCAGTTACCGTATTTTGCGGACTATAAGGCGATACTTTTTCCCCAGACCAAGACCCCTGAGCCTTATAATATGACCCCCCCGTGGGGATACCGGGGGTCTTTTGTACAAATAGTTACCCCACCTTCTGGAAGTTCTGTGCTTGTAACTTCCTCTAATTCTGTCATTCTCTTTGACTCTGTCTTTTCCCTTTGCTTACTGTCATCTGCTATCTTTCTGTCTCACTGGTCCATTCTCCTGCCTTTTTTTCTATGAATTCTTACAAAGATTTCATCAGCCGAAGTCGGACATGCTGGGCCTAACTATTTCTTAGTTAGGCGCATAACGGCAGCATGACGCATCTACGCTCATATGACAGGAAACTGTCTGAGCGAACGAAGAAGAAGAAGAATATGACTGAAAAATTAGTAAGAAAATATAAGAACAAAATCTAAATTTTGTGTAAAATTTAGGGGATGCACCCAATAATCAGGTGCGCCTTGTCGTCCGTAACTTGACCTTTATTCAAGATAAAACCATAGTGTCAAAATAAAAATAAATTATAAAATAAAAATATCTATTTTGAGAAAATCTCGTCCCCCCCCCCCCCCCCCCCCCCCCCCCCCCCCCCCCCCCCCCCCCCCCCCCCCCCCCTTCCCCCTTTTTTCCCCAATATCTAAAATTCACAGAAATGTCCCGTATGGCTTTGCCGAGAGGACGTAAAGCTTTAACTTCGCTGGTAAGGCAAATGGATTTTTACAAACATCTTGTTTGTCATTTTCATTGTCTTTATTTTCCATTGTTTAAGATCTGTCGGTCATTTTCTCCCTCTATTTCGCCTGCTGGTCCATTTCTCTGGCAATGATTGCTTAGACTGCTGTATTAAGTTCTAAGTAAAGTGAGTTTGAAAGGTCTTTTTGAAACGGCTAGCGTGACTCTTTCAATGTAATTTGCTTGTACTGTATGTCTTTTCCTTTGTGCATGTGTGTGTGTGTGTGTGTGTGTGTGTGTGTGCGTGTGTGTGTGTGTGTGAGAGAGAGAGATTTATATTTTGTCAAAATAGTTGTTTGCTCGTGTTAATGATGTGTGTGTGTTTTGGTTGCGATTCAAGAATGACTGACACCGTCAACAGAGTTTAACTTGTGTTTGATTTGAAGACTTGAGTGGTATATGACTTGAATGAATGTTATTTGTGTATTTGAAACTAAAGTCAGTTTGTGTCTTGACTTGTTGGCGGGCTTCATATGAAATTATATTAACCTTCCCATATCTTATGCTTTGAAACATTTCATTTTAAAGTAGTAGCCAATCTCTCTTTTTGAAAAAAAAGACCCCCCCCCCCCAATCATTAGTTATTCTTTTCCCTTTTCAGCAAAAAGGAAAAATACTGTTCTGATTGTGCTAGTAGAATGCTGAATGCTTAAAAAAATGGGTGAATGTGGGTATGCTTGAAGCCTGAATTCAGGCAATTTGATGCTGCTTCAGGCAGCTGAGTGTCTGAAGAAAGGGCTCTTTAACATGATATCATTCTTTTGTACATTGGGTTTCGGCAAGAAAGTTCAGGCAAAAGTTTTGGTCACTGCATGCACTCATGAAACACCCCCAAAAAACACAACAACATTGGCAATGAAATGTTTTGTACGGACATCAGATTTTGATGGTTACAAGGTTTCAGTGTTGATATTTTACCTGGTTTCTGACAAACACTGTACAAAATGGGTGACCTTTCAGAACATGGGTAAAAAATATAAGCCTGAAGTGAAAGGGAAAGATTCCACGTATACTTTATTCAATACATATCTGTATTGTTACAAAATTGGGACTTTACTGGTGTTGCACTGCCTCCGGGCATTGCCTCGTTGGGCATTGCCTCCAGGATCTGTTCCAGACCGGAGGACGTTCAGATTTTCATTATTCCACTAATATTATTGGTGTCCCATATGTGTCTGTTCCAGACCGGAGGACGTTAAAACAGATTTTCATTCAGGATTCCACATAATATTATTGGTGCATCTCTCTCTCTCTCTCTCTCTCTCTCTCTCTCTCTCTCTCTCTCTCTCTCTCTCTCTCTCTCTCTCTCTCTCTCTCTCTCTCTCTCACACACACACACACACACCAGATTTTTAAGATTTTACTTTTATACCAGTACATTTAAAGTGGCATTCATTTACTGTAATCAGTTGGAGGTCAGTGCAAGTCCTTTCTGTTTGTGCGTCAACCTCTTATCTATCTACCTGATACATCGAGCTCCTCCTCATTGTGTTTTTTAATTTTTTATTCCATTGGCCTAGAAATGCCATCTGGTCTCTCTCTAATAGCTGTATGCAACAGTCTGAGCTTTTGAACTACACCGAGGCGTGTCTTGTAGTGGTGAAATGCATTTCATTTATGCCGTGTAAATTGGGTTTCATTTGGGTCCATTCTAGGTTTGTTTTTGTTTTTTGTTTTTTTAATTATGGGCATTACTTTTCTTTTTGTGCTTGTCTAAAAACAATAGTAATGATATTTTTTTCCTGTATTATTATGTGTGGTTATTATGCGTACAGACACCATCGTATCAGTTCTGCTTATCAAACGCACAAGCTGTCGTCATTTGCCGACGGCGTCGTGATGACGTGTTTGCACGGCACTGCCGCCTCTTACCAAAGAACATTGCTAAAGAAGAGAAAGGGGCCGTAGGAAATTTGAAACACTGTGTGTATGATATTCCGAGAGTTGAGGGAAAAGTGATAAAGCGTGTGTGATGTTTCGAATGCGTGTTTTGTAGGTGGAACTGGGCTGTGTTTTATTCTATGATTTTTGCTTGGTTTTGTTACAGGGGTGCATTTTCTAGTGTAAATATTGCATTCCGAATTTGATATCTTGAAAGAAAGGAAAAAGCAGTGTTCATAGTTTCAAATTGCTCAATGTTTTGAATTTTTTCCAACCTTGCTTTTTCTTTTGCATTTCTTGGTAAAGGTAAAGATGTGCCCCCCCCCCCCACACACACACACACCCCTGCATTTCTCGGTGAATTCCATTTTTCCGTTTTTGCCTTTCTTACCAAACATTAAGCTGTATTTTATGAACATTTTCAACTAATTATTTTTTGGGAATAATAAATCGCAGTCATGATAAAGGCCATTATCTAATAGGACCCCCCCCCCCCCCCCCCCCCCCGCCTATAAGACGGAAAAACGTAATGAACCACGACTGTGACAAATGCTGCGGTGTAGTGCACTACATGGGAGGGGGGGGGGGTCCTATTAGATAATGTCCTTTATCATGAATGCAATTAATTATTGAACAAAGATAATTAGCTGAAAATGTTCATAAAATACAGCTTCATGTTTGGTAAGAAAGGCAAAAACGGAAAAATGGAATTCACCGAGAAATGTAGGGGGGGGGGGGGGGGGGTGGCACATCTTGACCTTTACCCATTTTTTAATATTGGTACTTAGATTATAACTCTTTAGATTTGTTTTTAACTGTTCAACGTCGCCTTTGCTTTGTTTTGCAATTGTCAACATCACAGCTTAAAGAAACTATGACACGCTCCAAAATTACATTTGCATGAAACCATGTGCAGAATAAGTCTCAGTGCCATCTATTACTTTCTATACACACTTATATTCATGTTTAAAACAAAATTGAAATGGACTGTCCGTTATGATGTGAGCTTTCCTTCATAATATAGAATATAAGATACTACATATCATAACATATGTACTTTGTCTGAAAATGTTCTTAGCTTCAGAGGAATGATACTTTATTGTCATCATAATACCGTATTTTTCGGAGTATAAGGCAATACCTTTTTCACAGAGGGAGACCCCTGCGCCTTATAATATGACTAATAATATAGTAAGAAAATATAACAAAACCAGATTTTTGTGTAAAATGTTGGGGGTGCGCCTTATAATCCGAAAAATATGGTAACTTAACCCTTTCAACGCTAGCCATTCCTCAGCCAAAATTTACCATTAAACTTACATGGGTAGAGAAAAGATTTTGTCTGGAATACTGGGGATTCCTCTGTGATATATGCCTAAAATAGGGCCTATCCTTACCTCCCAAAATGAAGAACATGAGGTCACTGCATACCAGACCCTCATTTGATGCCTTTTAGTGACATGGGTGTTAAATCATTGTGGTGCCAAGAGGCGACTTGAGTGGCGATGAAAGGGTTAAGACCAAATTCACCCGAGATTTATGACACGTCCTGGATAGTCAAAGGCCCACACAGGACCTCACAATTCATCCTGCTGCTTTCATGTGGGTGGAATATACATGCATGTGTTACATCAAAGCGCCACAATATATCGTCTGTGAAATTCAGAAATCTCGATCTTGGTAGTTTTGAGAAAAATGAAAAAAATTGTTTTTTTAAAGTTAACCGCGCTAAAAATACCACAAGTTATTAACTATGATGAATTAGAATATGTTGTTCAAGACATTGCGAGTTTAGTCCTGCATTTTTGTTAAGATTACTTCTTTATTATTATTTTTATACTTGAAAAGAACGAAGATACGAGGCTTTTGTCCTCTTAAGTAGATCTGAGTTTGGGAATTATGAGTTTTTCTTCTATTTACGCAACCTCTTTTACCCCAGATAGAAAGTCGTTAGAGATACGAGCTTTTGGTGGAAGGTGGCAGGAAAAATGAGAGAGCTGACTATGTATCTAACTACAAACAAACAAAATATCGAGATACGAGATTTCTGAATTTCACAGACGAAATGTCCATGTCTGTGGAAATGTCCTTTTCGCCATCACACATTTTTTCTGTGACATTAGTGTTATTGGGCCAAGCGACAATGCACTAGTTCGTATACATGTGTCTTTGTGTCAGGCGCTCACTTTGCACGAGGCAGAAGTCGTTATACAGTATTACTGCTCCACATGTATTCTTTCTTTCTCTGGATGAAATCTTGATTACTTATTACCTGTATTGTATGATTAGGGGCCGTGAAGGGTATAAAGCAAATTCATTTATTTTTGTATTTGTCATATTTTTTGAAATGATGTCTTTGCATTTAAGATTTTTTTTTCCAGCTTGAATATAATCATTTTTTGTATGTCAGTGGCTTGGTAGTAGGGTAGGCAGCAGATTCAAATCTTGGGCTTCTTTGTTATATTTGCAAATGCTGTGTTTGCATGAGAATGTTCCTTTTTTTCCATGTATTTTGACATGCGACTTTTGTCTTAAGCTGTTTGTCATCTGTAGCGATTTCTGCGGGTTAGGGATGAGATTTTATTTCATTATTACACCATCACCACAAGCTATAGAAGGAGCGTTTCTTGACTACATCTTGTCTTCTGTTTCAATAACATTCTGTGTACAAAGATACTTCTACTTTGTTACCAAGAAATCTGTGTGTGGAGGAGTTGTGAATGGATTGCGAGTCAACTGAAAGGAATTTGCGAGTTCCTGAGTTATAATGGTGATGAGCATATGCTACATCTGGTAAACGGTGTTTGTTTTTTTTGCTCAGTGAATTGTATGATGAATTCCATGATACTGTATTTTGCATTACACCAATAAAGGTGAAGACATAAACTGCTTTCTGCTGTAATGGTGTGGTATGAATGATGACGGTCTGGAAATTGGCTTGTAGACAGACACATTCATGCATGCATGCAACACGTGTGTGCATGTGTGTATGCACGCTATCTCCATATGCACACATCCATACACGCACATACGCATTCGTGCACCCACACACATGTATCTAGAAAGGCATGCTCAAATGCACAGACACTAAAACACACTCAAAGACATTATATACCCTCACACACACACACACACACACACACACACACACACACGCACGCACGCACGCACGCACACGCACACACACACACACACACACACACACACATATTTAGTTTGTTTAGTTATAGCTATCTGAATACCTACCAAGTCCCATCCTATTTCAAATCTTTTATTATATCTTCTAAACAGTAAGCACTTTCTCTATCTCAATCTTATGTCTTATCCCGCTCAGCGCATCTATATATTTGTCAATAATTTCCGATAAACAGCAGGTGGACATTACTGGAAGCAGAAGAAGGAGCATACAGGCTGTTACTGTTACGAAGTATCATATGTAGGGAATTGTCCGGAACACGCAGGAAATTCGGTTCTTTGGGTGCTGAAACTTGTGGATTATGGTTTTTGGAGTGCCAAACTCGCCGTGGGGATACCGGGGGTTTCTTTCAGTACAAGTAGTTCCCCCACCTTCTGGAAGTTCTGTGCTAGCAACTTCCTCAAATCTATCCCTCTCTTTGACTCTGCCTTTGCTTTCTGTCATCTGCTATTTTTCTGATTTATTGGCCCATTCTCCTGACTTTAAAAAAAAAAATCCCTTATAATTTTCTGCTTTGAACTCCTCCAAAATCAGAATGTGTCAGCTGCATGCAGCGGGGAGAAACTGAAAACATGACACATGTACCTTACCCATTATGGCCATATGGCCTGGGAACGCAGGAGAAGGAGTACCACAATTTGTGGATTCTGGTTTCTGGTGTTAATAATGGGGTGGAAAAAAATTGGGCATGAATTCATGGGATAGGAGACTTCAGTAAAGCATCATCAAAGGGAAGTAATTAGTGACGGTCATGTAAAATTCCCTTACGTGTATCTGCAATACCGATTATCTTCATTGTTTACAACAAAAAATCTTTAGGTGACCGTAGGCTCATCACGACACTTCTTTACATACCAACTTTTGTTTATATCCTTCTGTTATTTCATTATTTCAAGTATTCCAGACAATTTTTTTAATATAGTTTTGTGCTACCAGCTGCATAAATTTAAGGTCTGCTTAAAAAACAAATTCAGATGCTATGTCAGATTCATGAAATGGCAAGCCATATAAACACAATTTTAGTGACTCTGACTTGCCATGCCGCAAAAGGGTGACTTGAGGAAGCGTTCTACCTAATTTTATTAAGATCAGTTCAGACGTTTAGCGCTATGAAATGGAATACATTGGAGAACTGATAACTTAAAAACACTGGATAACTCCAAATAATTTTTGGGTCCCAGTATCATAATCTCTATGTTGAAAAGTCTCAAAATATTCATAAATAAATAGAATTTCAGTCCTTTCAACTTTGACTTAAGCAATTTTTACTCTATTTTTTGTGTTGCATACAGATGCATGACTGTACACACACAGACGGAGAAATAGACCGGCTCTCGTTCTGATTGCAATGTACTCCTGTTACTAAGAACTGGGAGTACAAAAAGAAAGCCGTGACATACCTTATTTTTAACAGAAGAGACTGGTTTTAGAGAGCAGACAGCCAGGTTTCAGAGCAGAGCTGACCGCCGAAGCGAGAGGGTGCATTCTTCTGGACTGCTTGACAGCGAAAATCTTGATCTGACTGCTCTACACTACCATAGTACGGCGGCTGTCTGACGGAGGAGAGATCTTCATCATCATTCTTTGGTCCTCTTCTGCCAGCACCGCCGCACGACATCCATGAGGCCCCATGCCATGTGACTTGTCCAACGTTGGACACTCTTGGGCCACCTTCAACTGAGCCGATCGTCCTTCTTCCTTTTCGTGGAGGCTCCTGAACTTCGCGTTTCCACGTCTGTCTTCTGTCTCCACCAACGTACGACTTCTTCTCTTCTCGTCGTTGGATTAATCTAGGTGAGCATCAATAGGGGCTAGGGTTTTGTTTTTTTCATTTGTTTTAACAGTTTGATGTTTTATTCAACTGTTTAGCCAGGTTTGTAGGACATATCACAAAAGTGGTATCCCTGGGAGGACTGCGTTGGCCACCCGAGCCTTTGCACAGTGGGACTCCCAGGGCGTAGGGCCTAGGACCTGCAGATAGCTTTCTCTCCTGATTTACATTTTTTCACTTTCCTCCACTATCTTTTTTTTTCGACCTTGAGTCGCTCTCGTCGGTCTATCTAATCCCCCCACTCGTAGGCTTTTGCCGGTGGGTACGGACTTTCATTATGTAGGTTCTTGTTTAGGTCATCTCCATTCATTCTCGTTAGGGTTCTCGCCAGCCTCCTAAGTTGTTGGAGGAGCTTGTGTGCGAGCAAATAAATAGATCAGAATAAGTCTCAAATAAACGTTAGGTTTCTTCTATCCTTAAAAACCTTTTACCTTTCCTCCTCAAAAGTATGACTTAAAAAGTATTGATAGGTTGCAGATTTAAATTGTCTATAAAATCATTGAATAAATTATAAAAATCTAAAGTTTCTAAGATAAAAAGATAAAGAGATAGTTTGATCTTAAAGCGTAGACGGTCTAAAATCCATCCAATCTACTAAAATTCTTTTGCAAGTTTGAGCCCCGTTGTGCTCTGTTAGGTTTATCATCGATAGGGCTATTATTCTAAGCTATTATTTTCATCTCATACTTGGCCTTGTTAGTACCATGTAGGTTCTTGTCGTGGTCAGGTTTGTCCTGGGGAGTTGGTCCTGTAGGCCTCCTAAACCGGTTAAACTTGGGTCGCGTTAATTTAGGGTGGGAAATTTCCTGGCTTTTCATTGGTCCTTGTCATAAACGAAAGTTTTTCGCTTAGTGTTAGGTGTTAAAGTTCCTCGTTTCTGATTGGTTCTCGAAAAAACCAATCCTTTCGGCTCCTATATCCCATTGAATAGACCTACCATGAGTGATATAGGTAGAGAGGAGGTGGTGGAGGAGGAGGGGGCCAGTGTTTTCAACCGTAGTTTGGGCGAAAGCATTGAGACCCTCTCTGATTCCGGAAGCTCTTCCCCCCCCACATTTATTGAAAATGTCCTTTTCAAGACTCCATTGGAGACTCCATCTGGGCCACCAGCCCCGTTGCTTCAGAGCACCCCAATTCCATTGACACCTAGTAGGAAGAGGTCTCGTTCTTCTAGAACATCCCCTGCTTCCCCTAGTCCGTCTCTAGGAAACAAAAAGTCCAAAGAGAACATGTCCCCTGTTGAACAAGGGAACCAGACCCCTCTTGACGGTCAAACGCTGATAGTCCATCACTCCCCCCCAAGGGAGGTTAATGATAAAATGGATATTCCAACATCTAACAGCCAAAGTGGCACATCACTAGTCAGCCCCCCCACAGAAGGGAGGCATTCAGAGAACCCTCAAAATAGGGAAGATCAAAACACACCTGATTGCGTTTCCATATGGGGTGCTCCCCCAGTAAAGGTAGATCAAACAACAAAATCAATACCACCAAAACCAAAACCTAGACAGACACGTCTGCGCGCGCCCGATTCTTCCAGAATGCCGCCCCCAACCTTCCTCAAATACCCCGTGATTGTGGAAGATCTTGGCTCAGGCCCGGCCACGATCAAGGGCCTGGGCCCAATCACGGGGATGAAGCTATGGCAAAATGCCATAGGTGATATATCCAGTCAAAGATCGCTTGCTGGAAACAAAATCTTGATAGGATGTAAATCTGCAGAACAACAGACCAAACTTGCTGGTCTGACAATTATTTCCAAAATTGCAATCAGATGCTTTATTCCGACCGCCTCCACTGAGGGAGTCATACGACCGATTCCTCTAGATGAGGACATACAAAACCTTCTTCCGCTGATTGAGGACGCGCGCAGCGTCCTCAGATTAAACAACAAAGATGGATCGAAATCCAAGGCGATTAGAATAGTTTTTAACAAACCAATCTTGCCTTCTTTCATTAAAATTTGTGCACAAGAGTTTTCAGTCCAGCCATTTGTGGCCCCAGTTAAAAGATGCAAGAGGTGTGCCCGATTCGGTCACACAAAAGATCAGTGCAGGTCAAAAAAAGAGACCTGTACGAAGTGTGCCGGATTGGGTCACTCCGCAGTGACATGTCAGAAAACCCCAAAATGTGTTAACTGTGGAGGTGCACACTCAGCTGCCTATGGCGGATGTCCGCTGTATAAACTTAGGCTTCAGGCAAACAGAATAAGGGCAGAAACATTCATCCCTTATTCGGAAGCCATCCGCCGGGCCAAATTGGCCCAGGAGTCAGAACTAGCATCCAGACAACAAGCTCCACCTTCTCCCTCCCCACAGGTAGATTCCTCCTGGCGGCCGGAAGATAGATCAGTTCCGTCATACGCGAACGCAGTTAAAAACGGTCAAAACCTACACACAAAAATCACACAAAAAGCCCCAGCCCAGAAAACAGTAGAACTACAAGATCAAGAAATCACCAAGGATAATGACAGCCGTTCTGATAATAAATTTGTACTCTCACCATCTAAATCTCGAAAAAGACTCCTCAGCAGTAAAGCCAGAGCTCTAAAAATCGAAGCAGCAAAAAACAAAATAATAAAACAAAACGCAGAAAGGAAAACGGAACAGTTAGTTCTTCAACAACTACAAAAACATACTACAACTTTGATGACGGAACTGACCACACATATGAATAAACTGATAATTAATTTCACAGACAAAATGACCACTACTCAAATCATCACAAAACCAGTTACACCTATCCAGGATAAACAACCTTCCTCTTCACTTGAAAACATAAGCCTGAATATAAAACAGAACAAAAATCAAACAGTGGCAGAAAATTTCATCACACAAGTGCTTACTCATGTAGCTAAAGCGCGCACTACCCAAAAGCCCACTCTATTGCTGGAGGGGCTAGTCTCGCTGTTCCCTTCATCCAGTAGCCAGACACCGATAGGCCCCCAGAGTCATCTCATGAGGCTCGCAGAATTGGCCTGTGGCCCTTCTGTTGCAGGGGAGGGCTCTAGGGCAAAGCATAGAGCTGGGTCCATTTCTACCAAGAAAGGCATCCCTTAGCCTTAACATTTATACTTTTTTATATTTAGTAATAAATATAAGTAATACTAGTCTGACTAACTCTTCTTTGTTTTCACTAGCGCACTGTACGTTCTTCAATGGAACTGCCGTTCCATAGGAAAAACCGGTGATCACTTAATCCACTTTCTGTCAACTTCACCTATCAAATATCACTTCTTATGCCTTCAGTCTCTTAACACTACTTTCTCTAAACTACCATACATTCAAGGTTACCATTATCCCCCTTCAGCAAGTGATAATGAACACAAAGTTTTTACAGCTACTTATGTACACCGATCTATACACCATAACCAAGTACCAAGCCCAGAACCTAACATCACGGGTACACGGTATTCCAATACAGTCCAGACAAAGATCAATGGAAAACTTACAAATATAATGAATATTTATTATCCAAAAGGCTACAATACATTTGATTGGCTTTCTTCCCTACCCGACTCATCATCCTGGGTCGTGGTGGGGGATTTCAACGCGCACCACCCCTCCTGGGAGCTGTTTTGTTCAGCTCCCAGTGGGGGGGGTGCGAAGTTGCTACAAGAGATAAACAACTCCCATTTAATCCTCCTGAACGATGGTTCTTCCACGAGGTACCCTGACTCAGCTCATCACAAACCCACAGCAATAGATCTCACCCTAGTAAGCCCAGACCTAGTGCCAAATCATGAATGGTACCCCATATCAGACCCGCTATTGTCCGACCACAAGCCAATTTCGATAACACTTCGGGCCCAAATTCCCACTCCTACTACTCCACAACAACAACAACAACAATTTAATTTTGAGAAAGCTAACTGGACTCTATTTCAATCCATCTTAAGTAAATATTCGAATGAAAATATACTACATCCTGACCCAGAGATCCATTATGATAAACTAAGACAAGCAATTTTGCAGGCCTGTCAGTTATCTATTCCACTAAAAACGTCAATAATTCCTAATCGTCCTTCCCCCAAGCCCTGGTGGAATGATCAAGTTAAACAAAGTATAAAGAAAAAGAAACAAATCTGTAATTACTTTGACTGTCACCCAATCCCATCTAATCACACCCTTAAGCGTAAGGCAGAGATGGATTGTGAGGACGCGGTTGACTTGGCCAAGAGGGAGTTCTTTGCTGTGGAGGAGATAGTCAACTATAAGGACCTAGGCACAGCCTGGAAAAAAGTAAATAAAATTAACAATAAAGGCCAATCGTGGAGGCCTAGAGTACTAAAAGAAGACAAATTAACTTCTACTGACTCAGAAACAGCTGAGGTTTTTGCTGAAACGTTTGCCCAGGCAAGTCAGACCAAACACTTACCAACAGAGGAACAAAATAGACGCAGCTCAGTTCCCCACATTCCAAAAAATAACAATAATTCTTTGTATATTAATTCACCTCTCAACATGACCGAGCTTGCTGGTGCCCTTAATCAAATTAGGAAAGTGAATAAAGCAACAGGAGATGATCCCATCTCCTACAAAATATTGAAAAAATTACCCCCATCTTTTCTTAAAATTTTATTACACTACTATTCCAGATGTTGGGAGGGGGGGATCGTGCCTCAAGCATGGAAGGAGGCACAGGTGGTAGGGATCCTTAAGCCAGGAAAACCGGCTAGGGACCCAAAGAGCTACCGCCCTATCTCCCTCACCCCTCATACTGGTAAACTTTACGAAAGAATCGTAAAAAACAGATTAGAACATTTTTTGGAAAAAAATAATATTATTCCCACTTTCCAGGCAGGTTTTAGAAGGAATAGGTCCTGCATGGAACAAGTAGTAAGGCTTACCTCCCATGTCAGAAAAGCACTTGCCAGGCGCAGGAAAGTCTTCGCCACCTTTTTTGACATTAAAGGGGCGTACGACTCCGTCTGGCATGGGAGGCTCCTAGAAAAACTCAGCAGGCTCGGTATTGAGGGCAATACATACAATTTCATTTACTCTTTTCTTCAGAATAGAAGTTTTAGGGTTAGGGTGGGCCACTCCCTTTCGACCAGACACTTCATGGACATGGGAGTGCCCCAGGGCAGCATTATTGCCCCTATCCTTTTTAATATCATGCTTCATGATATCTCCAAACTTAAACTTGAAGGCTGCCGCATCTCTATGTTTGCGGATGACATAGCAATATGGTCTCTCCCAACAGCTAGAGGGATTAAAGTAACGCTTGCACCTGAACTCGGTGCACACCAGCATAACACCAACTTAGTTATCCATTACCTAACCAGTAATGGTTTCACCCTATCGTCACAGAAATGCGATTTCATGGTCTTCTCCAACAGACAGGATAAAAACGAGGACTATAGGATCAACATTCTTGGGGAAGTTAAAAGACCTCCCCCCCAAATTGAATTCTTGGGAGTCATTTTGACACGGAATTTGTCTTGGACAGAACATGTAAACCATTTAACAAAGAAAGCCACCAAAGCTTTAAACTTTATCAAAGTCATTTCCTACCAGAAATGGGCTCGGGACCCCAAGTTTTTAGTCTCTCTGGTTCGGGCTCTAGTCCGTAGCAGATTAACCCATGGTATGGAAACCTTCTACAACCTAACCAAAGCTAACTTAAACCAACTTGCTACTTTGGAACTGAAAGCCTTAAAAACTGCTTTGGGCCTGCCCTCCTATGCAGTCAATCTCTTAATTTATAGAGATATAGGCTGGCTCCCCCTGGAACATCTCATAAAGTTAAATTGTGCCACCTTCTTGACCAGAATATATAGCTCACGAAATTTCACTACAGATGACTTTTTCACCCAATTTTCTGACCCATATTTTATCAACGCTAAAAAATCACTCAGCAAATATATCAACATCTTTGACTTCTCCAAGGAGTTGTTCGAGAAATCAGATCTGACGATTAACAATATAGCGTTTTATACAAAATGCATAGTACCGCAGTGGGACTGGGACCCTCCAGTATATGACATCTCCCTCCACCTCCAATATAACAAAGAGGTAGACATCAATCATCTCACTATTGCAGCTAAAGAAAAAATTTTCAACCTTAAGCATGCCTTGAGCATATTTACAGACGGCTCTAAATTAAGCGACAACCAAATTGGATGCGCATTTACAATTCCCAAATTAAAAATCTCTAAGGCTTTCCAACTAAATAAACACGTTTCCATCTTTTCAGCCGAACTTTGGGCTATTTTAGAGGCCCTTTCCTATATAAATTATCTTCCGAATGCCCCGCTAAAGATGGTCATCTATTCTGACTCTCTTTCTTCCATTAAAGCACTTCAGGGACAAAATAATAATCGCTTAGCAATTAAAAACGAAATTAAAAATCTAATCCATCAATTACATCGCAAAGGCACTGATGTCACTCTGGCATGGATTCCATCCCACTGCGGTCTTTTTGGTAATGACCTGGCCGACCACGAAGCCAAATTGGCAGCCTCCCACAGGGCCGGCACTTTACAGGACATAGGCCTTTCTACGGGCGAAGCCAAATCAATACTAAAACGAGCATCCTTCCAGGAGTGGGCCAAGGAATTGGAAACTTTTGCCAAAGCCCACTCCTGGGACCCAAACCTAGTACAGGGGGGATTGTTTTTTACAGTCCCACGTCAAATACAACGACTTATTTCCCGTATAAGAACTAAAGCATTCTATAGTAAATTCAAGACCATCACCTGTGAATGTACTAAAAATCTAAATTTCGATCATCTTTTTCAACCCTGCACTTTTATCCTAAAAGAATTCCAGGAATTACACTCAAAATTAAAATCTGTTAACATTCCCTTCACCAAAAAAGCCATACTATCTAAGGGTGATAGGGAATGGTCTCCTTTGGTGTGGCTCGCAGAAGCCATACATAATGCCTCATTTAAATCGCATTTCTAATTAACCATATTTATACCCAGTCATTAACGGTTAGGTTGGAGTCCCTCCGGTCCGCGGGCTGGACACCTGCCCACACTCCTGCTCCCTTCCCCCCCTCTACCCCCTTTTATTTAAACATGCGCGTGTGTCGCTGAAGTGGCTCCCTTTTGAGCCCATCATGTTTTAAATTCCCTTCCCCACAGTGGACGGGTGTCCGGCGCGAACACCTGAGGCTTCTTTCATAGTCGTAAGGCTTTTTTGCTGGTGCTCCCCCCCTTAGGGATCACTTAAGCGGCGGCTATCCTCTGCTCGTGTCGGAGAGGAGGGGCCCCTCTCCCTCCCTCCCTCTGCCTCGATCAAGATAGAATTGTTAACCACCTTATTACCATGGATAGTTCAATCATAGTGCTCCACTGTTTAAACAGGGGCGGGGGAGATTTTGTGGCTACCCCCCCTTGGTTGGTCAGTGGACAAACTAAAATAACTCTTAAAAATACTCTTTAATCAACGTAAAAACAAACATCATTAACATCAGTCTCCTGACTGCTAGTCGGACCTCCTTCGCGATCGTTTGTAGGGGTCGGGCGCGCGCACACACTCCACTTCATACACAACACAACAACAAAACTATACAAATTCACTACAACTTATCACCTAATAAAAAGCATCCTGGAACTATCTCCTAATCTCATATTGAAGTACCAAAATAAAAACTATACCCGGACTTTACATATATCATGACTAAACTATTATCATGTATTTTTAATCTTTCACAATTAACTACTTATACGTCAATAACACTACCTAAAATCAAGGCACCCTCTATCAGAATTCGGTAAAGGTCAAGACCTATAGGGCTTTATATGTCCGCCCAAGGTAAACTTTTAATCAATCTCTTAATACATATACTCCGTTCATTTAAAATAAATATCTTACTAAATCTTTTAATAAAACTCAGAATTTTAAACAAATATAAAACATTTTTAAACCTAAGATTAAACATTAAAAGTCCGAGATGTAAATTTTTCCCCTGTATAGGGAAGTCCCCTGGTAGGACATATTAAAACAAACCTTTTAGCCCGCGATGTACATTTTCCCTAAGTTATAGGGATGTCCTGGGGGCAGAGATTTTCTTCCCCCGGTAGGGCCTGTAAAATTTTAAAAATTCAGTTTTAACTCTTGTAAAATTTTGAACATATATTTGTAAATACATTTTCTTTTAAAATAACTAAGGGCCACTAATGGTTTTTTAATATTAAACTGAAGCTAAGTCTTCTTTTAACGTTGTAGCCCTGAAATTTTAATTCCGGGGGAGTTAGGGTTTCGGCTGGGTCTCAAAATAACAAAAGAAATTTTTATCTATTAAAAATTTTAAAAAATAAAATATATCTAAAATTTTATCCAAGTATTACCAGACTCCTTTAAATAGCCTAAAATAAATCTCGCCAGACTAATATTCCAAAATCGGCTTGCGCCTCTAAAAAATACTTCCCCCTTCACTATTTTTTTTTTTTGTCCCTGTCCCCGTAACGTTTATATATTTTGTCCTGTCCCTCAATCTAAACTTCAGTAAAAATGTCCCATATGTGCCCCTAGGGGTCGAGAGGACGTAAAACACTAGTTACCACCACCTTATTTTTAACTCTGGCGGTACCATAGCCGATAAGGTTTAGCAACCGAGGCGTGGTTACCGCTACACCTATCTGTATTAATTTTTAAAAATCGGGACTTTACTGGTTTCGTACTGCCTCCGGGCATTGGCTCCAGGATTGTTCCCACCATATTTGTATCTACAAATGTCCCATATGTGTCTGTTTCAGACCAAGAGGACGTAAAACTCCATTTTCGTCGACGGGGGATTTAACCCTGGTAGGACCAATAAAACTATATTTTTATCCCTTTTAAACTTTGTAAATACTCATAGTTACATTATATTTTTTTATAAATATGGGATATTAAACATATTTGTACATGTATTCATTTAATTTGAATAGGGACCAATTTCGTTTTTTTAATAATAAAATATCTATTCAAATTTTTAATCAGGTAGCCCTGGAATTTTAATCTACAACTGGGGGGTTGTTGTTAGGCCATCTGCCGAATATCATCTTAATATATACATTTTATATCTTTATAACTGGTGAAAGTGGTGTTTTACGTCCTCTCGGTCATAGACACATATGGGACATTTGTAAATACAAAGATGGTGGGAACAATACTGGCTGCAATGCCCGGAGGCAGTGCAACACCAGTAAAGTCCCGAGTTTTAAATATTATAGATAGGTGTAGCGGTAACCATGCCTCGGTTAAACCTCATCGGCTATGGCACCGCCACAAGTTTCTGCGCTTCAGCAACTATTTTATAACTCCTTGACCGTTTCGCCAACTGATTAGACTTTTTTGGTTGTAAATCATTTCAAATTATATGCTTGCACATCCCTTGCGAAATAGAGAATGTCTCCCATTCTTATTTCTATGTTGCTTACGTCAATGTAACGTCTGTTTTTGTTCCGGTGTTTGTTTTATTTTCATTTCATACCCTACTAAATAAATACACATGTCCCGTATGTGCCCGCCCGGGTCGAGAGGACGTAAAACACCATTTAAGTCAAGACGGGGGATCTTCATCACGGAATTCATTTGAGTTACTGGATTTATTATAATTATGTTACCCTGGATCATTAACCTAAAAGCAAAAAAAAAAGAAGAAGAAATCCTATGACTTTGATAAAGCCAGATTTTTAACAGTGGGCTTCGTTTCATCATGTGATATCCCAAGTTTGCAGAAATTTTTTTACATAACAACAACAACATACAGTATTTATACGGCGCTGAATCTTGATAGAAATCAAATCAAAGCGCACACACACGTTAGCATTCAAAGCGCATTCAAACACAAACGCAATACAACGCGAACACACACAGATAACATAAATGGAATATAGCAGAAACAGACCTAATGGCAAGAGAGAGAAGATAAAGAGAGAGGAGCTTTAATGACGGGGGAACAGGTGGGTTTTGAGGTTAGCTTTGAAAGCAGAGAGAGTCGGTCGCTGATGGAGGGAGAGCGGAAGTTTGTTCCAGGAGGTCGGTCCTGAGACAGCAAAAGAGCGCCGACCAACAGTTGAAAGCTTATACCTAGGGATCTGGAGAGAAAGAGGGTCAGAAGCTGAACGCAAAGTGCGAGCTGGCGTATAGATGGAAATATTGTCACAGAGGTAAGATGGAGCAGCTTTATGAATAGATTTATAGCAAAGTGTGTTTAATTTATACTCAATTCTGTCTGCGACAGGAAGCCAGTGCAAAGAACGCAGAAGAGGGCTAACATGATCGAACTTTTTCTTCCTAAGGACAAGACGAGCAGCTGTGTTTTGAATACGGCGCTGGAGACAAGATAGAGAAGAGACTGATAGGCCAGAAAGGAGAGCATTACAGTAGTGGCAATACGAGATAGGATGAGGGAAGTAACAAGCTTTGCTGTGGCTTCATCTGAGAGGTATTTACGAATATAGCCAATGCAACGAATTTGATAGTAGCAGGACTGACAGGTCTGAGTCAGGAAACTCTGCATGGAAAGAGTATTGTCCAAAGTGACACCTAAGTTTTTGACTGAGTCTGAGAGGGGAATGATATTGTTACCCAGTTGGACTGATTGACTCTATGGAAACAGAGGCTAGTTTGTTTTTTGTCCCTACAAGCATTGCTTCGGTTTTTTCACCATGTAATTGAAGTTTATTTTGAACCATCCAATTTTGAATATCAATATAGCAGTTGTTACTTTCTGTAAGAATGGAATCTAGATCTTCAGGGGTTGTACTGTTTTGGAGTTGTGAGTCATCTGCATAGAAGTGATGTTTCATGTTGTGCTGATCGATGACATTGGCAAGAGGTGACGTATACAAAGTAAACAAGACAGGACCAAGCACAGACCCCTGGGGGACTCCACAAGAAAGCCTAACCTGTTCAGACTGACGACCATTGACCAGAACTGATTGAAAACGATCAGAAAGGTAAGAGGAAAACCAAGAAAGAGCAGGGCCATAAAACACACACACACACACACACACAATGAATGAGTCATTGCAGGCTTTCGCCTCTTTGTTTTCTGTGGTGTGCACAAACACACCGACACCGAAGTCTTTTATGGTTTTATTATTTTTTAAATAATAGGAACCAAAACCAAAAAAATTTGCCGTGACCAGGATTCGAACCTGGGTTATCGCGGCCACAACGCGAGGTCCTAACCACTAGACTATCACGGCCACATGAAAGTGGTCTAACTTACTTTATATTTAAACTAGTGCTGCTTTCACTGGCTCATATCATTACTTTCTTCTCAGATCAAAATAACCACCTTTTATGCCATAAAGCCCACTAGCGGCCTACCATACTTCTACAATATTGGTAATAAAATCGCATATAATCAAATGTAAAGAGGCAACGATGCCATTAGTGGGTGAGTCACTGAGTGTGGACCACGAACGATATGGACACATGACATTGGTCTAGGATAACCCTTTACAGTGCCTCATTTTCTGTCACCTGACTGGTCACATGGCCAGAGAGGAGATAACTTCGTTGTTTCAGGTTGGATACAACCAGAGATCTTCAGTGTGGATCCTAGCGTCGCCATCGTGAATAGAGTATAGTAAGTGTATTCGCGATTAGCGACGATCCTAGGGTCACTGATACCCGTTTTGTTTGTTTATCACAACAGCTTGCCCCGGGCGTGTGTCACCTATATTTGCTTTTACGTGAATAGGTCTGTTGTCAATGGTCGTGAATAGGTCTGTCGTCAATGGTCACAATATAACTTTCAGTAGGATAACGTTTTTTGTTCTGTAACTTTTATAATCAATATTATATTAATCACATTAATGATTAATCAGTGATACTGAATCAGTAACCGACGTTTGTTTTCACGGTTTTGTTTCATGTTTGGGAACAGTTGAAATTATGCGATCAAATGTCTATTTTTCTATGAGGACGTACTGTTTACATACTGTTTAAATTTAATGCTTCAATCTTGAGGGAATGAAGGGGGGAAGGGAAGGGTAACTAAAGGGGGTAGGGGATTCTTCTTTTTTCATTTAACAACCACCATCATCTTTTTTATGGTTCTGGTGGAGACTGAGATAAGACAGGGGTGGATCAGGTAGTCAAGGTGTGTGTATGTGAGTGTGTGTGTGGGGGTGGGGGGCTTCCAGCGGTTTGGTCTTCTCCAGCTTATTTCTTATATGTATACCGGTAATATCTAGTGTATGGGGTTTCCATATGGAACTTGCAGATATAATGTGCATAAGGCTTAATTCTCATAAAATATTTTTTTTTATGCTGTCTCTCTTTTTGAAACAGACTTCCTGCAGACCGGAGGATCAAGAATCCAGCTCATCAAAATACTTACAAAGGATGACTCTTTTCAAGTTTTATACGACATCCACTTTGCTGGCCTTCTTGGCTGTTGTGACTTATGGTGGCTGCCCCTGCCAGAACGCCTCACTGTGCAAAACCATCCAGAACACCACACGAAAAGAGGTACATGCCACTACTACTACTAGCAAAGACTGTATAGGGGAAAACAAGCATCCGGTCTCTTTTCCCCATATGAGTAGTGAGGACAGAAACACTGGTTATGTCCCTTTTAAACAGTACACATTTTACACGTCGATAGGCCAGTTGAATTCTCCATTCAAGTTCCAGTCTGAGTTTTTGGATAGCCTCCACTGTGAATAGTGTACTGTCCCCACTAACGATAACTCTATCAGCCCGGTTCGCCGAGCTCTTAAGTAGTCCATCTTACCCTTTTAGAATCTTTGCTACTAGTCACATTTAGGACTGGCCTAAAATCTCAATCCTTGCGTAATAAAGTTGTCAAGTGTATAGTGTATAGCCTATAGGAGATATTATTCAATAGTCAATGGAGTATTTTCTCTTAAATTTAATTGTGGAGATCTATACTAATTACTATAGTCAAGGTACATAAGTTGGTCACATTTTCGCATTACTTGTATTCACTTGCACAATCACACCCACCCTCTGAGTTGAGCACAGGCACGTGCTAGCAAGCAAATTTATGAATGTTTTATGCTGCTTGTTGGTACATGTAACTCATTTCTCTAACATCAGTGCTTCAACAATGTAAAGAAACATGGAAAATTCAGCACTTACCTACCATTGACTTTTTTTTCTCAGAATATTTTTCTTTCAAAACGCTTCTTTCAATGTTTCATCATAAGTTGCAATTCCTCATTTCTGTCGTTTGATGTTCTGTCACTGTGCATAACATTTAAGTTTCTTTGGATATAAATATATATAGTTTGCTGTCCTTCTTGGCTGTTGTGTGGCTGCCCCTGCCAAAACGCCTCACTGTGCAAAACCATCCAGAATACCACACGAAAATAGGTACCTCCCTTTTCGGATAAAAACACCCTAATGTGACATTTTTTGTTCTAACTAACATAATTTACACTCTGAATCTTTTCATTCCAATTAAAAAAAAAAAAAAGTATTTATTTTTTGTTGTACTTTCAGCGATGATTGTATGGTACAGTGGAACCTCCCCTATAAGACCTCCCATTATAAGACTCCCTCCCACATAAGACTTACTTCTCTGAGACATTGCCCTTCTTTGCAAGTATTAGCATTACCTCCCTTATAAGACCCCTCCCTTATAAGACCTCATTTTGGATGATTTTTGAAGGTCTTATAAGGGAGATTCCACTTTACTGTATTAGCCTATACCCAGTATAGGAGATATTAGTCAATAGTCAATGGATTATTTTCTCTTAAATCAATGTGGAGATATTTTTAGAAGCTTTGAACAATAACTAGGAAAATTTAACCGTATAAACCTTGACCTGGAAGGGAAAAAAAAGAAAAAAGTCTGATGTTAATGATGGGACTGCATTAAAAGCTTGTTTTGTCCCTACTCTACTACTACTACTACTACTACTACTACTACTACTACTACTACTAGATAGTCAAGGTACATTTTTGTGTCACATTTTCACATTACTTGTATTCACTTGCACAAAAACCCATCCTCTGAGTTGAGCTTTAACAATGTAAAGAAACATGGACAATTCAGCACTTACCATTGACTTTTTTTTCAGAATAGTTTTCTTTCAAAATGCTCCTTTCATGATAAGTTGCAATTCTTCAATTCTGTCGTTTGATATTCTTTCACTGTGCATAAAATTTAAGTTTCTTTGGATATAAATATATATGGTTGTGTGACCTATTCCATGCAACATGCACTATCTTTTGGTTTCAGATTTTCGTGTTTTCACTGCAGAACAAAGCATCTTCTTGGGAGAAATTTGATTGGAAGAAGCTGACGACCGTTGTGTCAGTGGGCTATGTGAGCACACAGCTGATGTGCCTGGCCCATATGCACGGGGCTAGAGCCGTCACTATTGGTGTGTAGGCATACATGTGTGTGTGTGTGTGTGTGGTAGAGAGTTGGCGGTAGAATAAGTGATTTTACAAATTGAGTGATATTGTCAGTGAGAGGATTATTGTGTGTGTGATTGAGAACCAAAGTGATTGAGTAAATTTATATGAAATTGATTAAGATAGACGGGGTGAGTGAAAGAGAATGAGAGAGAGAGAGAGAGAGAGAGAGAGAGAGAGAGAGAGAGAGAGATTAATAGATATTTTTAGTTTGCAATTGCATTCTTGTTCAATTTCTTTGTTTATTGCATTTCATTTTTTTGTGTGCATTTTTTTCCAATGTCAGTACAACTTTTGTAGTTAATCTGACAATACATTGGTTCTAGTGTTTGGACCAAAGTTCACTCCTGTTATTTGTTTGCATTGCTAATGATTTTTGCACACTTGAATGTCATTCTTTGAGTTAGCCTAGCTATGCTGGTTTCGTACCCCAGGTGTGCAGATGTCTGATGTTTCCTAGTCCTATGCTCAGTCCTCAGGAGATGAATCATGTGTTGAATATATTGTTCATCATATATTCCTGAATAAATATGTTGAGATATGTGTTTGTGAAGAGAGAGAGAGAGAGAGAGAGAGAGAGAGAGAGAGAGAGAGAGAGAGAGAGAGAGAGAGAGAGAGAGAGGCAAGGAGAGAGAATGTGTGTGTGTGTGTGTGTGTGTGTGTGTGTGTGTGTATCTGTGTGTGTGTGTGTCAGTGTATGTGTGTGTGTAGAGATAGAGGGAGAGAAGAGAATGTTTTATTGTGACTAGGCCTTTGATCCATGCACAAATTAGGAGATTGGGGGAGAGAACAACAGACAAAGACCGAGACAGAGAGAAGGATAAAAACACACTAATGTGACATTTTTTGTTCTAACTAACATACGCACTCTGAATCTTTTCATTCCAATTAAAAAAAATTAAAATGTTCATTTATTTTTTGTTGTAGTAGTACTTTCAGCGATGATTGTATGGTACAGTGGAACCTCCCTTGTAAGACCTCCCATTATAAGACTCCCTCCCACATAAGACCTACTTCTCTGAGACATTGCCCTTCTTTGTTAGTATTAAAATGACCTCCCTTATAAAACCCCTCCCTTATAAGACCTCATTTTGGATGATTTTTGAAGGTCTTATAACTATAAGGGAGGTTCAACTGTACTTTCAGCGATGATTGTAGGGTACCATTTGTTTTCTCGTTTGGTCGCTTCCGCAGCCAATTACAAACTGTCCCAGCTGACCAACGCCACAGAGCGCAGGCTTTGGGTGAAGAAGCAGCTGCAGCTGGTGCAGGGCAACTTCTACGATGGCGTCAACATCGACTTCGAAGAGCCCGTCGCCCAGAACCAGAGCGAGATCCGCGCTGCCTACACCTCTCTGGTGAAAGAAACGTATCAAACGTTCAAGTCTTCTGACCCTCATTATCAGGTGAGAAAATGAAATTGTTTTAGCTCATTCGAGTCGTTCCACCCATATATATGGCCGGAATTAATACGAAGCTGTCAGTTTGACGAATTTGTTTCAAGGGAAGTGAATATGTGTGCACACCACACTTTGGTCACTTCTGAACTCGCTTCACTCCATTAGACCACACTTTTGCCTCTTACTATGCGTTTGTACTGGTTTGAAGTGGGGAAACTAATTGCTGTAGAGAGTTTTTCTATATAAAGTCTATATACTGAGTATATATATATAAAAGTCTGATCTACCACATCCTTATGTCTAAACCTGAAGTAAAAACCTGTAATCTTTCATTTCTCTTTTTTGTTTATGCCTGTTTTGTTTGTGTGTATGGCTGGAGTGATTTGTGAATTTTTTGAATAATGCAAAATCATTGCGATGCGAATGAGTTAAAAGATTGTTTTGGTATTTTTGTGTGAGTTCATGTCATCCATCCCATCGGCACAACACAGGCCTACTCCTCTTATTGCTAGGCAGCTTAAGTTGGACATGTTGAATTTAGGTAATGACTTGGATATTTTAAAGTTGGCCTTTGGGGTCTTTCCCCAAAGCCAGGTGTCCTAAAGTTTCCATGACTCAGAGAGTGGGGATGTCCCCTGGGTGGGGCGTTTCCACTGTAAGCAAATCCCGGTCCAGGTTTTTAGCATAGCAATTAGCTGTGCAGTTGTGTCCTTTGTTCTCTGTGTGTGTGTGTGTGTGTGTGAGAGACAGAGAGAGAGTTATGGATTTTATGCATGTTTTTTTTGTATGCTTGAAAAGATTGACATTTTATCCTCCATCGGTGCAGGTAACTGTGGACGTTGCCTGGAGCCCTGATTGCATTGACGGCCGGTGTTACGACAATGTCGGTCTGGCGGATAACACAGACTTTCTGTTTGTGATGGCCTACGACGAGCAGAGTCAGATCTTTGGCAACAGATGCATTGCACTGGCCAACTCGGATTATGTCAAAACGTCCCAGGGTAAGTCACAAGTGTCTCTTCGCACAAATAATGGTACAAGCAATTTCATTTGTTAATCAACAAAGTCAGTTCTTTCCTGGTATTGCAGTACCTCCAGGATCGACCCACTATCTATGTATTTATAAATATCCCATATATGTACCTGTACCAGGTTGGATGACGTTAAACACATCTTAGTACCTCCAGGATCGACCCACTATCTACATTTATAAATGTCCTATATGTACCTGTACCAGGTCGGAGGACGTTAAACACATTTTAGTACCTCCAGGATCGACCCACTATCTACATTTATAAATGTCCCATATGTACCTGTACCAGGTCGGAGGACGTTGAAACACATTTTAGTACCTCCAGGATCGACCCACTATCTGTACATTTATAAATGTCCCATATGTACCTGTTCATCGACCCACTATCTGTATATTTATAAATGTCCCACATGTACCAGTTCCAGGTCAGAGGACATTAAACACTTTTTCTCTTTTCATTTGTCATCTTGATGACTACTAGGTGTCAGTGAGGACATAAAACATCCAATATTTGTCATCTTTGTGGAACTGGTAATGATAAATAAATAATTGTTGACTGTGTAATATTTCTATCAGACATTCACTGATTCAGGGTTTTCTCTCTGGTAATGTTGTATCAGGTATCAGTGAGAGCAACAACAAAAAATACAGTGTTTACCGGATGTTGCTTGTGATTATACTTCTCCAGATGATGGGGGTCTCCCAGTACCCACAGATTTTTACATGCATTTTAACAGTGTTTATCCCTGTCCAGATGATGAGGGTCCTCCAGGACCCATACTTGTCAAAGAGTCACTATGTGTTTATACTTCTCCAGATGGCGCGGGGCTCTTTAAAGTAGGGGTCGTAGGAGACCCGCGCCATCTGGACAAGTATGTTAAAATGACGCGTCATATTACGTCATTTATATTTTATACACATTAATGAAATTTAACACACTTAAAGCCATTTACGTTTTTGACAAAGTCATGAAATTTCATGAAGATTGCTTAAATAGTTTTAGAGATATAAAATTTTTTTTGTGTCAATGGGTCGTGGGTGACCCCGGAAGTCTGGTAAAGGTTAACTTAGTGGAATATTTCCAGATTTAATAATTAAGCAACATACCTCAGGTCTCATGATTGATAATATGAACAGTTCAAGCATTTGACTGTTAATAGTAACTAAATACTGTATTGGTCATTATCTCAGATGCCCTGTCTTGGAAATATCTTGTACATCACCGCACAGAAGCACTTTACATTTTTTATGAGGGTGTGTTACCTGACACAGATGTTTTCTGTCAATTACAGCTAACAACATTTCTTGCTTGTTTGCCTTACTTGGTGACTCTGTTGTGTATATCATGGCCTCTTTGTGTGTCTTTGTTTCCCCCAAAGGGTTGCAAGGTTATCTGAATCTTGGGATAGCGGCTGATAAACTGGTGCTAGGGGTACCATGGTATGGCTACAACTACCCCTGTATTGCCCTGTCGCAGGTGAGTCAAGCATATAACTAAAGAGATTGGAGCAAAGAACAGTGGTCTTACAATGTGTGTGTGTGTGTGTATGTGTGTGTGTGTGTGTGTGTTTGAAAGAAAGAGAGAGATATATATATATTGCTGTGTTCATGCATGAGAAAACCAGATATATAATAATGGATTTTTTCCACAATTATCGAGATTTTGCTTTCACAAGCTGGAGCCATGATTCCTACTAAATACACACTCACACACACACACACCACACACTCACACACACACACACACCACCGCCACCAACAACAAACAGATTCACATGCTGGAGCGATGATTCCGAATAAATACACACTCACACACACCAGACACACACACTACTGCTACCAACAACAAACAGATTCACATGCTGGAGCCATGATTCCTAACAAATACACACACACACACACACACACACACACACACACACAGCTCCCAACAACAAACAGATTCACAAGCTGGAGCCATATTTCCTAATAAATACAAACTCACACACACTCACACACACACATCCCCCACCGCTCCCAACAACAAACAGATTCACAAGCTGGAGCCATGATTCCTAATAAATACAAACTCACACTCACTCACACACACACACACACACATCCCCCACCGCTACCAACAACAAACAGATTCACAAGCTGGAGCCACGTTTCCTAATAAATACACACTCACACACACACACACACACACATCCCCCACCGCTACCAACAACAAACAGATTCACAAGCTGGAGCCACGTTTCCTAATAAATACACACTCACACAGACACACACACACACATCCCCCACCGCTACCAACAACAAACAGATTCACAAGCTGGAGCCACGTTTCCTAATAAATACACACTCACACACACACACAGACACACACACACACACATCCCCCACCGCTACCAACAACAAACAGATTCACAAGCTGGAGCCACGTTTCCTAATAAATACACACTCACACAGACACACACAGACACACATCCCCCACCGCTACCAACAACAAACAGATTCACAAGCTGGAGCCACGTTTCCTAATAAATACACACTCACACAGACACACACACCACCACCACCAAACAGATTCTAAATATTGTTTCTAGTTTTGATTTGACAGTCATCTGAAGTTTGACATGTATCCATTATATATAGATATACTGTATTTGACGGACTACAAGGCAATACGTTCTTCCTCAAATGAGACCCCTGTGCCTTGGAATGTGTTGCGCCTGGTATATGACTGAAATCTGATCAAACAAATTTGTGAATTCCATTCATGTCGTATGTATTGAGATCGGAAGTCGTTGCAGCTTTTCGTGTTGGATGAGAACTTTCTCTTCTCGTCTGGTGTCAAGGGAAGGAAGTCCTGTGGTGGATTAATATTGAGATCGTGAATGAAGCCACCGAAGCAGAATACACATTCACACAGAGTGTGTGTGTGTGTGTGAATCACGATATGACGTTGCAGCTTCGGTTTCGACAGCCAAAGCAATAACGATCATGGCGGACATAGGCTACTGGAGCCGAAACTCATTGTAGAAATCTACTCCATATTTTTCCATTCCGACTTTTCTGTGCTATCTGACGCAGACGCAGTAAAAGTGCTTCATCATATGGATATCCGGATAGCGGCATGAGTGTAATTTCTGTCATTCTGAAGATTGTTTTGACAGAACTAGGTATTTATAATACCGACCTCCTCTGTTTGAGTCGACCCCGTGTTTTCAATCTATTTTTCGCTTTTGTTTGATCATTTTTGCATGCACCTTAAAATGCGTTGCACCTTGTGTATGTTTAAATTCAATTTTTTTGTTAAATTCAGGGGGTGCGCCTTATAATTAGAAGTGCCTTGTAGTCTGAAAATACGGTACACCATTCGTAAGACTTGAACATAGAAGAGAGAGTTTGGGCTCCTTGTTTCTTCTGTTTGTTTTCAAAAACGATTTAACCTCTTCAATGCTTACTGTAGAATTCAGGATTTCCGTACAATCAGCATTCAGACATAGATGATTGATGGTACTAAAGGGGTTAATAAAATATGTACAAATAGTTCCCCCACCTTCTGGAAGTTCTGTGCTTGTAGCTTCCTCTAATCTGTCACTCTCTTTGACTTTGCCTTTTCCCTTTGCTTAACTGTCATCTGCTGTCTTTCTATCTTACTGGTCCATTCTCCTGCCTTTTTTTCTATAAATTCTTACAAAGATTACTTCAGTCGAAGTCAGACATGCTGGGCCTATTTCTTAGTTAGGCGCTATAATTATAAACAAGTTCTAGCCCAGCCCGCCGGAATAGCATCTGCCGCCTCTGCTCTCTGGCAGTCATTGTCGGAAACGACTGACTGGCATACACAATCCCCTACATCATCTTTTAATCTTTTTTTTCCCGTCCCACACAGAGAGCAGCATGCTTGTGGCCATGACTTCACAGGCAGCACACACATTGCCTCACAGTTCCTTGCTGTTCGAAGCTGAAAGATGAGGCCTAATTAAATTACAAGTGGTATGTTAAGAAACGTGCAAACCCCTCCCCCCATGGGGATACCTGGGGTCTTTCGTGCAAATAGGTCCCCCACCTTCCGGGAGCTCTGTGCTTATAACTTCCTCTAATCTGTCACTCCCTTTGAATCTGCCATTTTCCTGTTGCTTACTGTGTTCTTCTTCTAGATATTAAACAGGGCCTACAAAGCATTTGAAAAAAACTGGCATTTGCAGACTCTTTAAATGCTGCCGGCTAGGCTTCCAGAGGCGGGAAATGCGAATGACTCAACTCTCTTGGAAGCGCCAGAAACAAGTGGGAAAACAGAGTGGAATTTGTGCTCCGTATGTTTTCGTCCACTGCTTCTAAACAGACTTTCGATTTGCCAAACATTTTGGTGTGAGCATACATAGGTGTGGTGAACAGCATTGTGTGAACAGTGATTCGAACCAAAAGCTAGTTGTGGTGTAATTAGTGTTAATTAATAAACCACGCTTTGTGTACATTATAGCAGTCAGGGTTGGAATAGAACAGCAGTGCGCGCTATTTTACAAGGCCTAGGTTTTTCCCTCAGTACCACAGATTTATGTGGCATTTTCCTCGGCGTGTTCTGTCTAAAGTAGCATGTGTTGATAAGTGTGCTTTTACATATAAGTTCTAGAGTCATCTTGTGTTTAAAGTGTGTAGTTAGTTAGGTGCTCAGTCGAACGGTAGCTGAGCAATTTAAATTGTGCGACAACTAGTGTCAGTGTGTAGTTTCTCCACAGCACAAAGCAAAGAGGAACACTCTTTACTAGGCTATACTCTTCAAGCCACCAAGCCTTGCTGCACTGCTGCGCGCGTGTGTAGTAAGCAAGCTGCCAGCGACCAAATAGAACTTTGGCTGTAGCAGCCCACTTGTGAAATCCTGCCTGCGTGCTACCTTTGCTGCCGCGTGAAGTCTTGCTACGGTCAAGGAATGGGAGGGAGGGATGGATGGGGAAGGAAGGAGATGCAAAAGAGGAGGAGGTGAGTGGGTTTCACGATAGCGCATATGTGGGAACTAAACGATCCAAATTGAACGGCCGTGTCAGGCATCTGAAGTCCAACTGGTCACGTTACGCAGGCGACATTTAAACAAACCAAAACAACTATCATCTGTCGTCTACTATCTTTCTGCCTGACTGATTTTATCTCCTATTTTTTTTCCCCAAGAAACTCTTACAAAGATTTTGGAGGAAAAAATAAGACGGACATGCTGAACCTATTTCTTAGGCGCATAACGGCAGCATGATGCATCTGCCCTCATAATTGACAGGAAATGTCGGAGCGATGAACGAAAAAGGAAATAACAAACACAGAAACAAGGTTATAATAAAACAATAATAATAAAAATAATGGGAATTTATATAGCTCTCTTTCTCACATGAGCTCCGTGCGCTTTACATTGATAACAAGAACATTAAAGGTAAACAAATAATGAATCATTAGAAAGTAAAATAAACACGATGCTTGCACGCAACGTTCTCTTTCTTATTATATTACTGAGCAGGGCACATCAGCTTCAAATGAAACACCACAACTAGTTTAAAGAAAACTGTGCTGTCAGGTCAAGTCCAGTGTTCAGATGGGAGCTTTGAGCGTCAGCGACACCCATCTGTGCGAAAGAAGTGACACTGTTGAAGTGATTCTGTGATTCCCAAGGTTTTGACCAAACAGACAAAGAAACAAACCAGCAGTGCAGAGCAAAACTCACCCTGGTTTGTTTAACACTGGTCATTTGCTCCATGCCACTTTTATTTTTAGCCAATTACAGTGGAACCTCCCTTATAAGACCTCCCATTATAAGACTCCCTCCCACATAAGACCTACTTCTCTGAGACATTGCAGCCTTCTTTGTAAGTATTAAAATGTACCTCCCTAGAATAAGACCCCTCCCTTATAAGACTTCATTTTGGATGATTTGCCTACACAAAGACACACACACCTGTGTCAGGCGCATTGACTACGCACACTCTGCACCCCCCCTTTCCCCCCACACGGTAAACATACCGGTACACGCGCGGGAGCTAAGAGATTGTTGCTTGTTAAAATGTGTACCAATCTTAAAACGTATAGAAGCCTAATTAAGACAGATATTGCACTTATTTATTTAACAAAGAAATGGACACGGGTCAAAAACTGTTTCTACTCCTAAGAGAGCCTCTGGCTGCGACGTGCTCTCCAGGTGGGAGCAAGCCGAATTTCACAGAGATGCCTCTGTGACTATAAAGTACCAAATAATAAAGGCCTCAAATACTACAGCCTAAACTACTGAACACATCATGATGAAAACTGGCAGTAGTATGCACAATGTTCCAAAGATGAAGCCCATTATCTCAGATCACCCACAGATCCCACAGCAACAAAACTAAACAAAATACTATGTGCAAAAACTTCTCCCACAGATCTAAAGTATTTCTTGAACTTTCTTCCCTCTAGATTTAGATTAATGTACTTGAATCAAAACCAGTGTTTTTGTTTTGTTTTGTTGGCGTTTGTATTTGATATTAGGTATATTCTAGTCACAGTCTAGAATTGCGAACAATGCTTTGTTTAAATAATGTTATTTTGTGCATATTTGATTTGATTGTACTGAGTCTTAGTATGTGCATAATGTTAACTTATTTGTGTTTTAATGTTCATGTAAAGCGCTTTGAGCTCCCTGCAAAGGGAGTAAAGCGCTATATAAATGTTCATTATTAAAGTCTCAGTCCTGACAAAGTGACAAAGCAAGACCACACGTCCTAGACCTAGCTTTCCTTCTTTCTTTTCTTTATCGTTCACTCAGACAGTTTCCTGTCATATGAGCGCAGATGCGTCATGCTGCCGTTGCGCGCCTAATTAAGAAATAGTTAGGCCCACCAGCATGTCTTTCTTCGGCTGGAGAAAATCTTTGTAAGAATTTCTAGAACAAAGGCAGGAGATATAATGGACCAATAAGGCAGAGAGATAGTAGATGACAGTAAGCAAAGGGAAAAGGCGGAGTCAAAGAGAGTGGCAGATTCTGAGGGGAAGTTACAAGCACAGAACTCCCGGAAGGTGGGGGGACTGTTTGTATGAAAGACCCCCCCCCCAGTATCCTATACGGGGGGAGGCCTAGCTTTCACTCGAGGTGACTAGCCGCTGACACGATCGTCACCACGACAATATCAAAGACCCATAACGAAATTGAACAAAGGGGTAGAACTCTCTTTCTAATTAACTCCCCTCCACCAAAGTTGATTACGATACCAATCATCTAGCAATGCGTGGATCAGAGCCAAAGGGAGACAAACAAAGTCAATATCCCCTGCTTTTTGTGAGCAGTATACAAGGCCATGATTAGTGTGGACTATGCAAGCTCAGTTGAATTAGGACCCACGTACTGACAGGCTGATCGCCGAACTTGAGAAAGTGCAACGCAGAGCAGCTAGGTAATGTCCGCTGAACAGACACAGAAATGCATCCAGTGTCAGCTCCATCATGCTCCACTAAGTACAGAGGTCTTCTCCGGCAGAACTCCACTGTGCATCCAGGCTCACCATGTGTTACAAAATCGTGAATGTTCTGACTTGGGCGTGAGGTGTAGAGGCCTCCAGTCTCTCTACCTTCCAGCAGCAGAAGACACAACAAGCAGTTCCATCAAGTACCATTGTACCATCAAGCTCGATCATCTCCTTCACTTCGAAGGTGCTGAAGCAAACTACATTAAACACACACTGCTTTTTTAAAATTTCTTGTGGGGCCCCGGTGTCCCGGCTTAACTGGGGGTGATAAACGGTCGTGAATACATGCTCTCTTATCTGTCTAGGCTTTTCCCCCCAGCGCAGCGATTTTTCTTTGAACACCAGTAGCTTCTATGTATGTTAGTAATTGCTGGGTACGGCAGGTGGACAATATTATTGGCAGAAAAAGAAGCTGGCATCATTCTTAACTTCCAATAAATCTTCTTCTTCTTCTTCTTAGGCAGACAACTTCATCACGTTGAATATTCTGCATGTTTTTACACCTTGGTGTTTTTTCCATCATACTTTGTGGAAATAGACTATTTGCCTCATTTCATTAGCCCAACACAGGGCATAGTAAGGACCTCAACCTAGTTCCAAGTCCCATTTTCCTTAACACCCCCCCCCCCCCCCCCCCCCCCCATCAATGACACACACACACACATAACAGGACGTGAACAGGTTGGAGCGAATTCAGAGACAGGCAGCCCGCTTCATCACCAAAGACTTCAAGTCGAGGAATCCAGGCTGCGTGTCGAAGATGCTGGCAGACTTGGGCCTACCATCACTTGAAGAATGGCGGAGCAAGCAGCGGCTAAACCTGCTGTACAAGATAGCTGAAGGTCAAATTCCAGCATTGCCTTCTGAGGCCTTCCTAACCCCAGTTGCCTCCGACCGTCGTAGGATCAGACCGACACACTTCACGGATTGTACAAGTGATAACATGGAAAGACAAGAATTAGTAAATTCCTGCGGCTTCAAAGTAAGATCCTGCCACACAGAACAGTACAAGAACTCCTTCTTTGTAAGGACAGTAGTGGAATGGAATCAGCAAACCGACGCCTCCATCATAGCAGGCCCCACCAGCACAGCATCACCAGCGCCAGGCGGTACACATTCGGGGCCTGCTCCAAAGAAAGACTAAATTAGGGAGTAGGGGCCATAGATCAGAGTAAATGAAGGGCAGGGGCTTGTCATCGGTGAGCGCTACACTTGCCGGAGTGGTCTTGCCTAGATACCGCAAAGGAAAGGTCTATGGCCTATTGTCTTACTGTCATACCATGACAGTAAAATTTTAACTCACTTCCATACCACCAGGACAGTATTTTAAACTCACTGTCATACCATCAGGAGAGTACTCGCAAAGCGCTCTCCCCTTTCCGCTGAGTAATAGCCTTCGATCATAGGCTCCTTCAACGTAACCCATATAAATACACACAGAGCCTCTGCTGTTCAGTGTGCGCCCTTCCACTCTCTTATTAATTAATTTTCATCTTCTTCTTCCAGTAAATGAGTAATCAGTAATGTCCACCTGCCGTTTATTGGCAATTACTCGTCCATAATTATAGTCACCAAACTCATTACTGTGACTACCGGTCACACATTAGCAAGTCTGTTTTTTGCATGTCCCGAGAACAGTAGGGATGCTAGTACTAGTAGTAGGGCATCACCACACACGGACAAACTTGTGCGAATTAAGGGTGATACCGCCCACCCTCTACCCCTCCTTCCCATCACCCCTCTGATCCCATTTGCTTGCCCCCCCCCCCTTTCCCCTCAACCATCAACGCCGATCATCCGGGCGGCTCTGCTCCTGCTTGCAGTTTCTGCATGGAAGCTTAGAACCGTCAAAATGATGACGGTGGTTGTTAATCAAAGAAGAAGTCCCTCACGATGGTGGTTGTAAAGTGAAAGAAGAAGAAGAAGGGAGATAACGCCCACTTTCCTAACAATCATGCAGGCACGTTTACCGGCCTTTCACTACACACGCATTGATCTCGCCTCCTGAAGCCGAGTAGAAGCTGTGTCTTCATCGATTTTCTGAGATTCCAGTGGCTTTGTTGCATGCTCTGGCGCTCGAATGATGCTGAGAATCTCGTCTGGCGTTATTTATAGAACGCCTGCTGTTTGACAGCGATTTTGAAACCACTTATATCATACGTTTTGCCTGTCGTAAAGCATCTTCTCATGTCGGAAAATGGAACAATATTGATTAGGAGGAAATGAAGAGGATGCTGTATAATAACATAAATAAAAGACGCAGACTAAAGGAAAAATAGAAAAATATGAATAAGTTACGCTTGGTAAGCAGTACTTCACTGATATTTTATTTGTTGCAGTGTCAGATGTAAGCCATTTCGTGCACAACAACAACAACTATTTTTATTTTTATGTACATGTTTTTATTTTACAACAACAACTAGTTTTTGTTGTCTCTATGAACATAGAGATATTATGAAAAAAAAGACAGTGAAGATTAAAAGCATACACTCGAGAAGAGGGTTTTTTAATATGAACATTTTAGGGAGGATGTAGACCTAGGCCTAGTAATACTAGTATATACTTATATATAAGTATATTTGCTGCAAGTCTTACAATTCATATTTGCTGCAAGTCTTACAATTCATACTTTTTGTGCATAGTTACCCATTCAAATAGCTTTTTCTTCAAGAGGATACACATACACACACACACACACACACACACACACAAAGATTCATAGCTCAGCTTTTATAAAATAAAAACAAAGGGAAAACAGAGAGAAATTCATAGCTCAGCCTTTTTTTTCAAAAGGGAAGACAGAAAAAAAGACAGAGAGATTCATAGCTCAGCTTTTTTTTCAAAAGGGAAAACAGAGAGAGACATTCATAGCTCAACTTTTGTTTTTCAAATGGGAGATTCATAGCTCACACAGAGATTCATAGCTCAGGTTTTTTTCATTAAGGAACACCCACCCACACTACGTATAATATCACTTTTAAGTGAAAAGACGTTAAATTAAAGCACAAGAACAACAACACTCAGCTTTTTTTTTTTCCAAAAGGGAACACACACACACACACAGAGAGAGAGAGAGAGAGGGGGGGGGGGGGATGTCCTGGATGTGGATGCATTGTGTACGTTGCAGGTGCCACTTCTGATGATAGTTGCGATGTTCACTCAAGAGTCACAGCTTAGCGACAGGGTTTTGAGATTCATTCTTCGCATCTTTTGATCTCCTGTGATTTGGAGGTCCTGGTCGCATTTACTGGCAATTCACACGTACGTGTGTTGATGATTGTGTTAGGTTAGGTTAGGTACATTATAGTCACAGAGGCGTCTGTGAAATTCGGGTTGCTCCCACCTGGAGAGCGCGTCGCAGCCAGAGGCGCACCACCCAATTTTGTGTGTGTTTGTGCAGGATGTGTGCAGCATTGAGCGCAAGCCGTTCCGCGGCGTGAACTGCAGTGACGCGGCGGGCAGGCAGATCAACTACAGAGATATCTACCCCCTGCTGGTCAACCACTCCTCAGGGGGACTGCACTGGGACCAGAGGGCCCAGTCTCCGTTCTTCAACTTCAAGGTACAGTGGAACCTCCCTTATAAGACCTCCCATTATAAGACTCCCTCCCATATAAGACCTACTTCTCTGAGACATTGCCCTTCTTTGTAAGTATTAAAACTGCCTCCCTTATCAGACCTCATTTTGGATGATTTTTGAAGGTCTTATAAGGGAGGTTCCACTGTATAACGTATTGCCTTTTCTTCGATTTAACCCTTTCACTGCTCAGCCATTTTTCATTTCCCCCTGTCTCCTTTCTTCAACTTTAAGGTATCACGTATTATTGCCTTTTCTTCGATTTAACCCTTTCACTGCCAGCCATTTGTCAGTTCCCCCTGTCTCCTTTCTTCAACTTTAAGGTATCATGTATTGCCTTTTCTTCAATTTAACCCTTTCACTGCCAGCCATTTGTCAGTTCCCCCAGTCTCCTTTCTTCAACTTTAAGGTATCACGTATTATTGCCTTTTCTTCAATTTAACCCTTTCACTGCCAGCCATTTGTCAGTTCCCCCTGTCTCCTTTCTTCAACTTTAAGGTATCACGTATTATTGCCTTTTCTTCGATTTAACCCTTTCACTGTCAGCCATTTGTCAGTTCCCTCAGTCTCCTCTTCAACTTTAAGGTATAACGTATTATTGCCTTTTCTTCAATTTAACCCTTTCACTGCCAGCCATTTGTCAGTTCCCCCTGTCTCCCTTCTTCAACTTTAAGGTATCACGTATTATTGCCTTTTCTTCAATTTAACCCTTTCACTGTCAGCCATTTGTCAGTTCCCCCTGTCTCCTTTCTTCAACTTTAAGGTATCACGTATTATTGCCTTTTCTTCAATTTAACCCTTTCACTGCCAGCCATTTGTCAGCCATTTGTCAGTTCCCCTGTCTCCTTTCTTCAACTTTAAGGTATAACGTATTATTGCCTTTTCTTCAATTTAACCCTTTCACTGCCAGCCATTTGTCAGTTCCCCCTGTCTCCCTTCTTTAACTTTAAGGTATAACGTATTATTGCCTTTTCTTCAATTTAACCCTTTCACTGCCAGCCATTTGTCAGTTCCCCCGGTCTCCTTTCTTCAACTTTAAGGTATCACGTATTATTGCCTTTTCTTCAATTTAACCCTTTCACTTGTCAGCCATTTGTCAGTTCAGCCCCTGTCTCCCTTCTTCAACTTTAAGGTATAACGTATTATTGCCTTTTCTTCAATTTAACCCTTTCACTGCCAGCCTTTTGTCAGTTCCCCCTGTCTCCTTTCTTCAACTTTAAGATATCACGTATTATTGCCTTTTCTTCGATTTAACCCTTTCAGTTTCACTGCCAGCCATTTGTCAGTTCCCCCGGTCTCCTTTCTTCAACTTTAAGGTATCACATATTATTGCCTTTTCTTCAATTTAACCCTTTCACTGCCAGCCTTTTGTCAGTTCTCCCGGTCTCCTTTCTTCAACTTTGATGAGGTATTTGTCTTTTCTTCAACTTAACCCTTTCGCCACCGGCCATGTTTAAGTCAACATTTTCCGTTGAATTTATATATGTACCTGGGATGAGAACAAAATTAATCGGCAATATTGGGGAATCCTCTGTGTCCTTACCTCCCCAAATTACAAGCACAAGGTCATTGGACCTGATTTGATGCCTTTTAGCAACAGGACTGTTAAATCATTGTGGTGCCACAAGGCGACTTGGCGGTGAAAGGGTTAAACCTTTTGCCTGTGAAGTTCCAGGGTGTGCACCTCTGTTCCCTCTTTCTTACACTTAGCTAAGTGAATAAGCATTGCAGTGTAGGCACCTTGATAATGATAGTAGTAGTGTGTCTTTTAGGGAGGGAGAATTCTCCATCTTTGTTTTATCGAGTTGTTTTACCAGTAAAGAATTACATTTTAGCCTTTTTTTTTACCCTTGAAATTAATTGAATGTACAGTGGAACCTCCCTATAAAGACCTTCCCTATTAAGTTGTGACCCCCCTCCACCCCCCCCCCCCCCAAAAAGAAGAAAAAAGTGACTCCTCCCTATTGGCTGATTTTTTTAAGGTCTTAACAGGGAGGTTCACGGATGCTCCTGCTTTCAGGATGTCCTGAACTGCAGGTTGTTTTTTATTGCCGGGAGCCGGCGTCGCTGGATTATGAGAATTTGAGAAGCAACCAATTTCCGATTTATAAACGTTTTGTTGGTTTATCTCATGTGTAGAATATATAACAAATGAAATGCAGATAAATATTTACATACCTTTACCAGGAACTTTATATTTTTAGGATTGTTTAAGTCAAGTTGTTAACTGGGCAGGCCCCTGGACCCCTACCTTGCAGGATTTTTGAAATTTTACCAGGCGCACCCATGGAGATTAGTTCCACTGTCTTAATTTGTGACAGGACCCTACAACGGGGCAGATGCATCAGGTTCGCTTCGATGATCCCAAGAGTCTGCGCATCAAGTACGCTCTGGCCGAGTCCACGAAGCTGAGGGGGGTGGGCACCTGGAACATCGACTGTCTGGACTTCTCCGATGCGTCTTATGCCGTTCAGCAGACCAAGCTCATGTTTGACGCTTTCCCCGATTATCCCAGAACATAATTAGTGAAGAAACACACACACACACATGTGCGCGCTCACACACACACACACACATATGCGTACGCTCACACACACACACATTTGTCTGAATCACTTTTAGTGGAAGGATGTAAAATCACACACACATCTTCTTGAAAAAAAATAAAAAGACCAAGAAAATGGAGGCTTTTTTTTTCACTTGATGCTTATGATTTGAATTTAGGCAATAGACGTGATAGAATCCCTCTGGTACTTGTAGTTCAAGCATTTGTTGTCAGTTTGGTGCATGTTTTTCTTTAGTATTGAGGACTTTAAATTTATTAAAACTTCCAACTTTGTCACTGTTGTGTCTGGCTATGGAATTGCTTTTCTAAAACTCTATTGAGGGATAAGGGAGTGCGCGCTTATTGGCCACTCAGGCACTGCAACTAGGGTTATTAACGCCCTTGATGGCAAGAGTTAATCCCTTCTTGATCAGTATCCAAAAGGGCATTCACTCTTGCAAACGGCAGCCATTAAGTGGCCTCAAATAGGGTTATTGGCGAGAGTTATGCCCTTGTTTGATCAGTACTCAAGCATCTTCCCCCAGCCACCAAGGGCATTCACTCTTGCAAAAGGTGTTCTTTGCAGTGGCCAATAAGCAAACAAGAGGGAATGCCACCATTGACTGGCTCAGGGTGCAACATTATTTTACACAATCTTGTCATTCTAATGCCTATAGAGCAAAAGTTGACCTCATTTCTTTTTTCACATCACAAAGATGACATCATTTCTTTATGACATCATAACCATGACCTGTTGTAGGCTGTAGGCTAGAGGAATCGAAATAGCATAACCTTTTGTACTCTGGGAATTTAAATAAATCCCTGAAGCTAAAATAAAAACGTATTTCCAACCAACTTGTTCTAGTGACTTTTGAATAAAAGTAGTCACTGCAGACATAATGTGATTTTTATCATTGTGCAAACATTTTGGTTGTGCTATTATTTGTAGTTTCTGAGAAAACTGCTATGTTAAAGTTTTTAATGTGACGGTGACCGCACACACACAACCAATTTTCAGTACATAGACGAGACTTTGCTCGTCAAAAAACATCCACATATTTCTTACTTCGTGCTTTTTTTTGCGGATTGCAGACGGGTTTCCATGAATATGTGCACACGGCCTAATGAGGCTTTATACCGAAAATTCTCTGCCCCTACCTCGTGCCCTGAGATGTGAACGCCACCTACTTAAGATTATCGCCCTTCCCTGTCAGGAACTATAGTAGTATATAGTCACAGAAAATTCTCTACCCCTGACTCGTGCCCTGAGATGCGAACGCCACCTACTTAAGATTATCGCCCTTGCCTGTCAGGAACTATAGTAGTATATAGTCACAGAAAATTCTCTACCCCTGCCTCGTGCCCTGAGATGCGAACGCCACCTACTTAAGATTATCGTCCTAGCCTGTCATAAAGTAGTAGTATATAATTTTATAGCCACAGAAAATCATCTGCACCTGACTCATCGATAGGTGGCATGAGCAGTTCAGGCCTAAAATTATCGCTCCTTTCGTGTCGGCCAGAAGTAGTATAAAGCCCCATTGGCTAGTTGCAGATAATTGGCTATGCAACTCGAGCATTCAATCCACTCGTCACTGTGATAGCATTACCCAACGAAGAGATGCATGTGTGTTTTGAAAATGTTTGATAATTATGCTGATGGCTTTGCTGTATTGAAAACATTTATGTTCCCAAATTTTTGAAACCCTTCTAGCACCACGGGCTAATACGCTCGCCCAAGACATCACTCCATATCATGGTGGGGGGTCTTACGGAGAGGAGCCCAGCAGCCTCCTAAAGTCCTACCTGCACATCCTCATCGTAGGAGGCGGGCAACGGCTTAGTCTGGCTTACGCGGATAGGGCCCTCCCGTGGGGATCTTTCAGTAGAAATAGTTTCCCCATCTTCTGGAAGTTCTATGCTAGTAACTTCCCCTGCTCTATCATTCTCTTTGACTCTGCCTTTTCTCTTCCTTTTGCTTTCTGGCGTCTACTTCTTTCTGCCTTATTGGTCCATTCTTCTGCATTTTTTCTATAAAACCCTTCCACGTTTTTCCTTTTTACAATTTATGACATGCCAGGTTGTTTTTTTATTGTTCACTGGCTTCCAGACGTGAGATCGTGCACACTTGAGTGGGCGCCTGTTGTCCATTCTGCAGTGCATATTTGCCTGTAATTGTTTTTTTAGCTTACTAGTATGTGTTTGTTATCCTTTTTTTTACTGTTTATTTAACCTGGACTCGATAAACAGAGCGGAATGGCTTACGTTTCCAGCACTGTCTTGAATTATGTGCGATAGGGTATAATGATGGAAGTGTCATGTTATGAATTGTGATATTTTTTTATGTTTTCAGGTTTTTGTACGTAGTTAATATTCATGGATTTGTGTTTTGCTATACGTGGTCGAACTTTACGCGGTGACAGTCCTGAGATAACCATAGCTGTTGACGGGACTATAATAGACTAACTAACTAACTAAGACATCACTCTGCATTCTCACCAAATGCAAAGACATTCACTGCCAAGTACCCTGCCATATGTGGCAGTGCATATAAAAAACAGACATAATGGCATATTGGCAGAAATTGATATTTTAATTATTCATGGTGGAGCAAAGATTCCTTGTTAATACACAGAAAACCGAATTGTCTTGTCTAGTTTTTATTTTGTAATTATTTGAAGTTTGGCATTCGAAATAGATCATTTGCAGAAACTGTGCATAGAAGATACAACTTTACCTCTTTGTTTCTATTGATTTGATTTAGAAAACAATCAATGAATGAAAAATGGTGTTTTACGTCCTCTCGGTCATAGACACATATGGGACATTTGTAAATACAAAGATGGTGGGAACAATACTGGCTGCAATGCCCAGAGGCAGTGCAACACCAGTAAAGTCCCGAGTTTTTATCAATATAGATAGGTGTAGCGGTAACCACGCCTCGGATAAACCTCATCGGCTATGGTACCGCCACAATAATTGTTATTGATTATTATGTTGTTTTAAGCCAGAAAACAATCAAATAAACAAAGAAATCATTCAAAATTGTCTGTCATGTTGTGGATACTGGTAGAACACTTACAAATAGACATAAATTGGCCCTAAATAGAAAATTGATATTTTTGGGGTTTTGTTGACTATTTTTTTGTCTTTTGTTCAAAAACATTCTGAGAAACTTATGCCGGTTTTCCCCCTGCACCATCACATATGTTTGTCTGTTTTTAGAGGTTATGTAACTGTTCCTTCCATTAAAGCAACGCATGCACACTAAAAATAATAGTTACTCCCCTCTTTGCGGTTGAGATGCAACGTGAAAAAATACATGGTGCTAGAAGAGTTAAGACTACCAAAAGCGCTTTGTGCTCGATAAGAAGCGCTATATAAGTGTCCGTTTATTATTATTACTAGCGCAACGCCTAGTACTGGCAATGCACCATACTGGTAACACCTAGTAACGGTAACGGCAAGTACTGGTAACGCTGAGTACAGCAAATTTGAAGCGATTCGGTTAAGAAACGGCGGAGTTATAAGGCCCCGTTTCCCGTTGGCGCTGCTCTGAGAGTGACGCGTTCTCCCGATTCTCTTCAAATTTGCTGCTAGGCGTTGGCCGGGCCATAGCAAGCCAGACAGCCAATTTGAATGAATTCGGTTAAGAAACGGCGGAGTTATGCGTGAAAAGGTGAAGCGGCGTATAGCGTGCGCGTTTCTGAACCGATTCGCTTCCGGTTTGGCACAACGATAGTCACCGTCCCCGGTCATCTATCTGCCAAATTCGAAGGCCATCGGCCCAGAAACACCGGAGCTACGGACGCCGAAAGGCCGTCGGATGCGCGTTTCGCGCATTTGCGAAACCGCGCAAATGACACGGCCGCCTCGGTTGCCGTTGCCATCGCCCCGTTAGGGCTCACAGCAAATTTGAAGCGATTCGGTCGAAAAACGGCGGAGTTATAAGGCCCGTTTCGTGTTTCAGACAGACACACACACGGACAGTTGGCTTTTTACTATATGATTATTATTATTAAAAGGTGTTGGTTACAATGGGAAAGCTCCTCTGGGTTTTGACAGTTATGTTTATTACAATTTGTACTTGACATTAACTGTAGCTTTTGTGGATTTCCTTGCTTTCGGTCGCCCTGTTGTCTTCGCTTTCATGATATGAAAAAGGAATCCATTTCACATGTGTGAATATGAGCATTCACAATTGTGTGTATGACAGTATATTAATGACCCCCCACGTCACATGTCACATTCCCTCTTATGTTTGGAAGATTTCTTAAGATTTCTTAAGAGGGATAACACGTGAAAACCAACTTTTTCGTTGCCACTGGGTTTAACGTATGCTAAGTGCATGGGCACATGGGACCTCGGTTTATCGTCTCATCCGAAAGACTCCATGTTCAGACCGTTAAGGCCTTGTGCAGAATGAGAGGGAAAAAATCCCCTGTACCCAGGTTCGAACTCGGGTTTACTTGACACGAAGCGAACGCGCTACCACTGTGCCACTCTACACCATGTTTCAGGGTCCACGGTTCATATCATTTTTTTTTTTTTTCTTTTTTTTGTTTTTGATTTTCCTCTGGCAGTGAAGTTACTTGAAGAGATTTTCCTTCTAGTTACCTGTTTGTTTATTAACGAGTCCTTTGGGCGAGTCATGAAATCTTGTCTGTGTGAAATGTTAAGTTTAAAATTCAGGGCTGCCTACCGTCCCCCATTAGGGGTATTTAGGTATTAGGTACTTTATTGTCACAGAGGTGTCTCTGTGAAATTCGGGTTGCTCCCACCTGGAGAGTGCGTCGCAGCCATAGGCGCGCCACCCAATTTTATTTTATTATTTTTTTGCATGCAGTTTATGTGTGATTGATGAGGAAGGAAAAGGGGGGGGGGGGGGGGGGTAATTTGGACCAAATGACAACTTTTTCGTTGCCACTGGGTTTAACGTGTGCTAAGGCACACGGGACCTCGGTTTATCATCTCATCCAAAAGACTCCACGTTCAGACCGTAAGGCCTAGTGCAAAGTGTGAGGAAAAATCCCCTGTACCCAGGTTCAAACTTTTCAAAGGTTTACTTTACCTCTGTGCCACTCTACACCGTCCCTAGAAGCAATCAAAAATGGCACCCTGTCCCTGGAATCCACTTTTCTGTCAGGTGTCCCTGGAAACTGAGTAGAATCAAATTTTTTTTAGAGCTATCGCTTGAAAGTCAAACAGGACCCATGCCTCCGAGTCTGACTGTAACCCTTTCGCCGCCAGCCATTTTTTTAGCCCAAAAATGCCATTAAACTGAACAGGGTAGAAATAAAAATGTATCTGCAGTTATTGGGAATTTCTCTGTGAAATGCATAACATTAGGCCTATCCTTACCTCCCAAAAGTAAGAAAATAAGGTCTTCAGATAACAGGTCCTGATTTGATGCTTTTTAGTGACATGGGTGTTAACCATTGTGGTGCATAAATGTGAGATTGGCTGTGAAAGGGTTAAAACATTACTTTGACCGTTGATTTTCATGCTCTGGCCAGTGCTGCTGTTTGAATGCCATTTTTATGTTTTTATAATTAACAATACGTGTTTATTTTTTACGTATTTACCTATATTTTGAGAGAATAAATATATATTTACACAATCTTGATACTTTGTAGTTTTTATTCGTGAGTAGCAATAAAACAGACAATTACGCTATTAGTGTGACGATAAGAATGTTGTTGTGAAAGTACGGTATAGTAGTATAGTAGGTACAAGAAGAACCGAGTGAAAATTACAAAGTAAAAGTACGCGCAAAAAGTGTTGTAGTTTTTAGGTCAAGATGTGTAGCAATAAAACAGACAATTTACGCTATTAGCCTTTGTTACGATACAGAATGTTGTTGTGAAAGTAACGGTTATAGGGTAGGATAGGGTATTGGTACAAGATAGAGCTGAGTAGGAAAATTTTAGCTAATAGTAAAAGTAACGCTAACCCTAAAAAAGTGTATTTAACTGTTTCGCGGTGTACTTATATAGGGTTAGGTTTACGCATAGGGTTACATATACACACAAAGAATTACAAAGTAAAATACAGCTTTATGTATGGTAAGAAAGGCAAAAACGCAAAAATACAATTAACCGAGAAATGCATGGGGGGTGGCACATCTTTACCTTTACCCAGTTTTTATATAGCCCACGCATGCACATATACACACAAAGAATTACAAAGTAAAAGTACGCACAAAAAATGTTTAACATTTTTTACATAGCCCACGCATGCACATATACACACAAAGAAACATATTTTCTCCTTTATTTGCTTAAATCAAAGCCCACCACAACGCAACTGCCTGTAGCAGTAAATGATACACAAACATGGACAGAAAATGAAGTATCATTCATTCGATTTAAGAAATAGAGACAGATTCAGCGTAAGTAAATTCAATCTACTCAGCGCCTGGAGTATACAACTATTACTTTGACCTCTTGACCTCTACCATTAATCACAGGTTTGATTCATTTCAATCATGTTCATTGGCTCTAATCTCCTTACTTAAAACCTTTTTAAACTCTTGGATATGATGACAATTTAGAAACAAAAATAGTTAACAAAAAAAAAGGTGGGAAATCAACAGTAAAATAGTGTACTGCATAAACGAATGTAAAGCTTTGGAGCAACTAAAGTTCTATCGTATGTTCACTCAGAACAGGCTTCACTGAACTGCACCGAGGTGACTCAGCAGCAGTACAGTGTATCTTCTGGTGGTTGCCTCCTGACGGCCTAACATAGATTCACTCCCCTTGGACTGCTGATTTAGGATTCCGTGACCTGACAAACCAGGGTGTGGGACTCAGAATGCCACTGTTTAACGGCCTAGAAGATGGGACAGCAAAAACAAATAAACAAAAAACTTTTATCGAAAAATCATATCTAGCACTATAATATGCAGCTGAATACTGCTGTTGAGAGAAGGGAAAGATATGATTGTCAGAGTAATTGATTAAAATGCAACAAAAAATGCAGTACAGTATGTTTGAATCAAATACTGCGTAATTCTAACCAAGGTCCCTATCCACGACATTCATTCTGGGCCAACTGTATTTTATTTGAACAGTTGTCGATTTGAAAAGACCTTGCCATAGACCATGGTCCCCTAGAATTTCTTGATCCTCTCCATCACTTGTAGCAAATACTAATAATATCAAAATGTGTGTACTTGCCATTCAAAGTTTTGTAGCGTGAATTACAGTATATTCTAACAATCCGCCATTATTTGGTCGAAATTATGAGCTACAGATGAAACCGACATGCGACATGAGCTTTTTTTTTTGGGGTGTAAGTAAAATGCCCACCATAGAATTTTAAGTATCTCTCTTCCAAATTTGTCAATCTTTTACATCCTATTGGCCACTGCAAAGAACACCTTTTGCAAGAGTGAATGCCCTTGGTGGGTGGGTGAAGATGGTTGAGTATTGACCAAACTAGGGCAAAACTCGCCAATAACCCTATTTGAGGCCACTTAATGGCTGCCTTTTGCAAGAGTGAATGCCCTTTTGGATACTGATCAACAAGGGCTTAACTCTTGCCGTCAAGGGTGTTAATAACCCTAATTGCAGTGGCCAATGCAGAGGGAATAAATCTGTACAAATAGAAAAAACAAAAAAAAGAGGAAAGATGATAATGTGAAAGCAAGCAAGACGTATGTAGCTAATACCCCAGCAATCAAAAGTCTTTACAACCACAGGTACACAACCGTAGTCCAAAAATTACATCCGACACCACACAGAGAAACAGCAAAGACGTGCAAATCATGAACCAGGTCGTTCAGTAGACATGGAAACTGATCAAGATCAGACAGGTACACAACCATAGTCCGAAAATTACATCCGACACCACACAGAGAAACAGCAAAGACGTGCAAATCATGAACCAGGTCGTTCAGTAGACATGGAAACTGATCAAGATCAGACAGGTACACAACCATAGTCCGAAAATTACATCCGACACCACACAGAGAAACAGCAAAGACGTGCAAATCATGAACCAGGTCGTTCAGTAGACATGGAAACTGATCAAGATCAGACAGGTACACAACCATAGTCCGAAAATTACATCCGACACCACACAGAGAAACAGCAAAGACGTGCAAATCATGAACCAGGTCGTTCAGTAGACATGGAAACTGATCAAGATCAGACAGGTACACAACCATAGTCCGAAAATGACATCCGACACCACACAGAGAAACAGCAAAGACGTGCAAATCATGAACCAGGTCGTTCAGTAGACATGGAAACTGATCAAGATCAGACAGGTACACAACCATAGTCCGAAAATTACATCCGACACCACACAGAGAAACAGCAAAGACGTGCAAATCATGAACCAGGTCGTTCAGTAGACATGGAAACTGATCAAGATCAGACAGGTACACAACCATAGTCCGAAAATGACATCCGACACCACACAGAGAAACAGCAAAGACGTGCAAATCATGAACCAGGTCGTTCAGTAGACATGGAAACTGATCAAGATCAGACAGGTACACAACCATAGTCCGAAAATTACATCCGACACCACACAGAGAAACAGCAAAGACGTGCAAATCATGAACCAGGTCGTTCAGTAGACATGGAAACTGATCAAGATCAGACAGGTACACAACCATAGTCCGAAAATTACATCCGACACCACACAGAGAAACAGCAAAGACGTGTAAATCATGAACCAGGTCATTCAGTAGACATGGAAACTGATCAAGATTACCAATTAACCCGTTTATGAAAAATAGGTCTGAATTTTGTTTACGTCCTCTCGGTCTGGAAGCAGACACATATGTGGACATATTAGTAGCTGAATATGTCCAAAGATGGTGGGAACTAATACTGGAGGCAATGCCTGGAGGCAGTGCAACATTGTTTCCAGTAATTTTGTCCCGATATTTTTAACAATACAGATAGGTGTAGCGGTAACCACGCCTCGGTTAAACCTCATCGGCTATGGTACCACCACAAGTACACTAGAAATACGTATAAACCCGTTTATAACAAAGCCAAGCCTTAAATACTGTTTGGAGGTTAAAGCGCTGTGCAATATGGGTGAAAACCTTTTAACCCAAAAGGTGATACATGTACAAGAAAAAAAGCGCGAAATCGCAATAGTTTGTGGCACGCGGTCTATTTTTACCACTACCAATCATGAGACACCTCCCCTGGATTTAAAATTTTTATAAATAATTTTAATCTGTAAACCAGAACAATGCAAAAGAAAATGTGTTTAGCGTCCTCCAACCTGCTACAGGTGAGGTACAAGTGGGACATTTATAAATGCACAGATAGTGGGTCGATCCTGGAGGTACTAAAACGTGTTTAAGAACAAATTTTAACGTCCTCCAACCTGCTACAGGTGAAGTACATGTGGGACATTTATAAATGTACAGATAGTGGGTCGATCCTGGAGGTACTCGGAAATACTAGGAAAGACCGCTTATTAATAATGACATGAACAGGACGACCTGGGTTAGTCAAGAAATAATTTGATGATTACGATAGTAAGGTTTTCTTTTAATTTTTTTAATTTTCTCCCATGTTTCTTCTTCTTCTGACATTGACCCCCCCCCAAAACACACCCAAAAACCAACCCCAACACAGTAAAAACTAATTGGTCTAAAATGTACATGTTTCAACAGGGCATGAGTAAAAAAAAAAATTTTATTTTTATTTTTAGATAAGATCAAAGGCTGATCTGATCACCATCCTATAAAATTATTACATTTTTTTTTTCCTTTTGAGTTTTGCTTGAGTGACCACCAACACATAAAATAGCATACAGAAACATTCCAGGGCAAGTTTAAAGTCACTTTGTTTTTCTAATCTTTAAAACTCAGTAAGTCCATTGCTAGGTGAGTGTTCAAGTCTAGAACAGAAAGAGTGACAAATTGAATACTGTACCGCGAAAACTAACATAATATGTGGGGTTGGTTTTTTTTAAAACCTTAAGATATTTCTAAAAGTTAGAAGAAAAAAAAAAAAAGAAGAGGAAAATCTTGAGGAAAGTCTGACCAAATTTACATTGTGATATCGCCGGTGAAATTCACAAACATCGTAACTCAATTTTGGTAGTTTTGATAAAAATGAAAAGAATTTAAAAATTAACCGCGTTGAACACAATTGATTAACTATGATGAATATGTTGTTCAAGACTTGTCCTGCATTTTGTTAAAATTTTTTTTTTTTAGACTTGAAAAGAATGAAGATACGAGTTTTTTTATACTTAACTAGATCTGAATTTGTGACTTACGACTTTTTCTTCTATTTTCACCTCATTTACTCCAGATAGAAAGTCGTTAGCGATACAAACTTTTGGTGGAAGGTGGCAGGACAAATGAGAGAGCTGACTATGTATCTAACTCAAAACCCAAAAAAATCGAGATACAAGGTTTTTGAATTTCACCGACGATATCAAGATAACGATTCCAAGCAAAACACCACAATTACCGAAAATGAAAAAGAACCTTTTACACTGTTGACGAGGCTACAGCTTTTGAAACAACAATCTAATAATCTGCACATCCCTGACGATAATGTCCTAGTATTCACACTGCGTGATAGCAAGAGATGGAATCTGGCAGCTGTTTGATAGTTTTTTCTTTAGAAGGAAACATGACGGATGGAAGAACACTCAACCAAAACAATACTGATTAATTGCATCACATAAAATGAAAAAATGCACCTCTCTTAAATTGAAAATGACAAAATAATTTTGCAAAGTGAAATTAAAAAAACTAAATGGCATGAATTTACACTGACCTTTATAATGTAAACAAAAAATCAACATATATATCGTCGCTGTCCGACGCTAACCGTGTATCTACAAAATTTGACAAAAATAGATTTTTTACTGAAACTCCTTCCAGTGACCTCACGCAGGTCTTCTATAAATATCTTGTGTCTGCAACCAATGAAAATGCTCAAATTTGTTACATGATACCACGGAAATAATCGTGTATGTGGCGGGTTGTTGCTGGTTTTGACGCGATAAGCGTGTAACTGGTCACGCTAATCGTGTAACTGCCGGCAGCTGTCGTATCTCCCATTGTGAGAACAATGCACTAACTTTGTGACTAACCGTGTAACTGAATTATCACGAAAATGTTGGGTGTTAATGCAACTTTTATTGTGTCACATGTTTACTCATCGGTAAAGAAGAAGGGTCAAGCGTATATCAAATGGGGATTGACTTTGTAGCAGGCGACAATATGTTTTTTGATGCTCCTGTAAAATCACTGATTGTGTAAATACACGGTTAGCGTCGGACAGCGACGATATGTGGGGTAGAAAAAAAATCAACTTGTTTTCACATAAAAAAGAATTATATAATACTAAGTAGAACTACTACTAATAATAAATGAAACTTACATAGTGCTGTTCGATGGCATGCCATCCTCACAGCGCTTTACAAAGATTTAGGAAAAACCAACAACAAAACAAAAAACAACAACTATTACACCGACTCATACATACACACCCCCACTCCCCACCATGCGAACAAAGCACAAAGCATTACCGACTCATACATACCCACCCCCACTCCCCACCAAGTGAACAAAGCACAAAGCATTACCGACTCATACATACCCACCCCCACTCCCCACCAAGCGAACAAAGCACAAAGCATTACCGACTCATACATACCCACCCCCACTCCCCACCAAGCGAACAAAGCACAAAGCATTACTGACTCATACATACCCACCCCCACTCCCCACCAAGCGAACAAAGCACAAAGCATTAATAAATGATAAAAAATAAAACAATAATAAAAAAGCAAAGCATCCGCACACATACATGCATAAACGCATATATGCAAACGTTATCACGTTAAAGTTATCATCCTCCAATAACTTAAAGATGTACATCATGTAGAAGTACTTCACCTTAGAAGTACCTTTCAACTAGAGAAGCAAAAAAGCTTCATCATGATAGAGAACCCCCCCCCCCCCCCCCCCCCCCCCCCCCCCCCCCCCCCCCCCCCCCCCCCCCCCCCCCCCAAAAATTAAAAAAGCTTCACCCCCCCCCCCCCCCCCCCCACCCCCCCCCCCCCCCCCCACCCCCCCCCCCCCCCCCCCCCCCCCCCCCCCCCCCCCCCCCCCCCCCCCCCCCCCCCCCCCCCCCCCCCCCCCCCCCCCCCCCCCCCCCCCCCCCCCCCCCCCCCCCCCCCCCCCCCCCCCCCCCCCCCCCCCCCCCCCCCCCCCCCCCCCCCCCACTTCTTTTCTTGTTGAAGAAGTTCGATCTGTAAAGAAGCAACAAAAGGAAAGAAATGTAAACACTTACTAAAGAATTGAGCAATCTAAAAAAAAAAGAAGAATTGAGCGCAACAAATCCATGCTGTACCAAGTTGTCCAAGGCTGCGTGAGTGGCATGCTCAGGACACTAGACCTGCCCCCCCTGGAGGAAAGACGCAGGCACCAACGCCTCAGCCTCCTTTATAAGATTGCTGAGGGCCTTGTTCCAGCTCTCCCAGCAGACAAGTTTCTTACCCCGGTCCCCACTAATCGTCGCAGGATCAAGCCGACCAGATTCAAGGGGTTCCAAACCACTAACATCTTGGAAAGACAGGCCGTAAACCATTCCCGTGGATTTTGTGTCCGAGAAGGGAGAACGGAGCAGTATCGTAGCTCCTTCTTCGTCAGGACTGCCACGGAGTGGAACCAACTGAGTGAGGCCACTGTCACCGCAGGCTCCGTCAGCGCATTCATATCAGCGCTGACCAGACCACCATCTGAGCCTGCATCCACTGACCACTAGATCATTAGGCTTTCTTTTTTTTTTTTTCCTTTTTGCTTACTTCTGGAAGTGGGGCCTGGACCCTTCCGGCTGAACTGGGGGGTTTAATGGTCTTAATCCAGGGTAAGCAGTAGGTCTTTCTCCTTCTATGTTTTTTCTTTTCATTCTAATAGGGAATGCGCCCTCCTAGTTCCGTCGCGTTTATCGTCAGAAGTGGCGTCTGTGACGTATTATTCCAGATCCAGATGTGTAGTTGATTTTACAGGATCTCAGGTTAAGAAAAAAATTATTAAACACATTTTTGAAACTTTACACAGATGCAGGAACAATTACGCACAGACAGGTAACAAAGAGAAAAAAAGAATAACTGTTAATTAAAAAGTTAAAACCTAGCCTGCATCTTTCTTTTTTTTTCTAAATGATACTATTTTCGTTTTGTTATACCATATCCATAAACTTCATTTAAAAGTCTCCCCAAGTCTAAATTTCCAATTTCCTAAAATGTTTATAACTACAGATTCGTTCTTGCACTAAAAAATTTTTTTTAGAACTGGGCAACCTTTACAAGGGAATTAGGTGGGGAAAATGGAGTTCTTGAACTGTCACACACGCAATCATGTCCTTAAAAATAGACGCACTCAAGTCAGGATAATTCACAGATTATTGCCAAGAAGAGAGCAGTAGGTGTGCTGTGTGTCTCACACAACCATGTATTTCTGCATAGTACATGCCGACTGATACAAATTTCATAAAAATATAAAATCCTTGCTTGATGATGCTTTGGAAGGATCTGTGGACAAAATTATCAACTACCGTAAAAACTGGACTCTTAAGACGCACCTGTATATAAGCCGTATCCCTTAAATTGACAAAATATTAGGTATTCATTCACATATAAGGGGGGAGGGGGGGGGGGGGGGGGGGGGGGGGGGGGGGGGGGGGGGGGCAGTCCATGTGCTTATGATTTGTCTGTTTGAGCAAATCCTATCATTTGAAAGAAGACTGATTAGAAACAAAAAAATCTATTCCCCTGAGTAACTCTGTCTGCAGTATAATAATTCATTGCATCTACAATAACTTAAAAAAGCTTTCCTTGCATGCACACAATCCTTGGTGAAGGTTCAGTTCCCAACGAGAAATCACTTTCCAAGCAAATCTCCAAAACATATATTTTCCAAAAAAAAGAAAAGTGAGAAAAACAGACGACATAAAATCTAATCTTTCTTTGCATGCACACAATCCTAGGTGAAGGTTCAGTTCCCAACGAGAAATCACTTTCCAAGTAAATCTCCAAAAACATATCTTTTCCCCCCAAAAAAGACAAGAGGGGAAAACAGATGACATAAAAAAAAGTTGTAAGAAAAAAACCCCACAAAAATGAAATAGACATGACAATCGCAATCATTTATCAAAAGCCATAAAAAAAAGTCAGGGCACCATTGCAGAGAAACTACCAATGTACTGAGACACACCCACCCACACACACACACACACCCCACCAAACAATATGTGAATCCCAAGTTGGCAAGTGATGAAATATGTACACGATGAGTGACATGCTAATTCAAATATAAGGCTAATCTATATCTCCCTCTTCATTTCATTATGTAATCTATCTGACCTAAATCACCTTCCCCCCACTGATTTGTAATGACCCAACGTTTATCCTTATGAATGCAAGATATGTACATCTTTCAAATTTTAATATCTAATCATGTAATGGTAAATCTGATGTGGACCAAAAACTAATTCTGATGTGTCGCAAAATGCAAATATAAATGCACACTCCCATAATAATTATGTCTTGCTCCCACTTGGTGGATACAAAAAAACTCTCCTCGGAATTGTCTAAATAACATGTGAAAAAGCGGATTGCATTATGTAACAAAATCTAGTTTTCCTGTCTTTCCCATGATTAAGAAAAATCCCATGACGTAACAACTTAAATACGATCTAACACGAAAAATTCACATGAAAACAAAAGTTACCCTCTGATAACAGTAATACATGCCAAACTTGATGAGGGGGACTAGTTTACGTAAAAAATCCACAACCCCAAAAAACACACACAGTGTATATGTGACCCAGCACCACGAAAGGGACATTAAGTCGCTGGGCTAGTTTCTCACAACAGGCTTGGAAAGTCAGAAATCTCATTTTTGTCAATTTTGAGTTGTGGGTATTTTTGTGTTCTCTAACATGTTATCTTTTATATTTATTAAGGATAATCTTTAATATTTGTCTCTAAATGGCCTTATAACTGTTTTAAAACGAGTAGGTCAGTGCATTTTCTTCAGCTAGACTAGACTTTAGACAGTGTTTTCTCAAAATGGCCGACGCTCACCCTACTATTTTTAAATGTTCATAAATCTAGAACGGATAAAAAGATACAAGAATGGTTCTTGTATCATTAGAAAGAGAACTGTCTGAAGTCTTCAAATGTACAATTTTCTCAGAATGGTCAGTTTGACACTTAATGTCCCTTTCGTGGTGCTGGGTCATATAAATATAGTATATAAGGATCCATCCTTCCAGCACCATCAAAGGTTACTTCCCAGGACATTTGGATCGTACATCCACCAAAATCATTCCTTGACAAACAAACAATCCTTGATGAACAAACATCCTATCCTTGACAAACAAACAATCCTTGATAAACAAACATCCTATCCTTGACAAACAAACAATCCTTGATGAACAAACATCCTATCCTTGACAAACAAACAATCCTTGATGAACAAACATCCTATCCTTGACAAACAAACAATCAATCCTTGATGAACAAACATCCTATCCTTGACAAACAAACAATCAATCCTTGATGAACAAACATCCTATCCTTGACAAACAAACAAACAATCCTTGATGAACAAACATCCTATCCTTGACAAACAAACAAACAATCCTTGATGAACAAACATCCTATCCTTGACAAACAAACAAACAATCCTTGATGAACAAACATCCTATCCTTGACAAACAAACAATCAATCCTTGATGAACAAACATCCTATCCTTGACAAACAAACAAACAATCCTTGATGAACAAACATCCTATCCTTGACAAACAAACAAACAATCCTTGATGAACAAACATCCTATCCTTGACAAACAAACAAACAATCCTTGATGAACAAACATCCTATCCTTGACAAACAAACAAACAATCCTTGATGAACAAACATCCTATCCTTGACAAACAAACAAACAATCCTTGATGAACAAACATCCTATCCTTGACAAACAAACAAACAATCCTTGATGAACAAACATCCTATCCTTGACAAACAAACAAACAATCCTTGATGAACAAACATCCTATCCTTGACAAACAAACAATCAATCCTTGATGAACAAACATCCTATCCTTGACAAACAAACAATCAATCCTTGATGAACAAACATCCTATCCTTGACAAACAAACAATCAATCCTTGATGAACAAACATCCTATCCTTGACAAACAAACAATCAATCCTTGATGAACAAACATCCTATCCTTGACAAACAAATCCACAATCCTTGATGAACAAACATCCATTCCTTGACAAACAAACAATCCTTGATGAACAAACATCCTATCCTTGACAAACAAACAAACAATCCTTGATGAACAAACATCCTATCCTTGACAAACAAACAAACAATCCTTGATGAACAAACATCCTATCCTTGACAAACAAACAAACAATCCTTGATGAACAAACATCCTATCCTTGACAAACAAACAATCTTTCACAAACAAACTCAGACAAGCAAAACTTCAGCTCAGGAATGACAGGCACCAACCTCTCACCATCACAGTAACTTTCCGCTACACACAACATTTGGATTTTGGCAGTCGCTAAATCATTTTCAGACAAACAATTTTGCAGTCACCAAAATGATCCCTTGACAAACGAACGAACGAACGAACAAACAGACGAAAACTCTTGCACAGGAATGACGTCAGGAGGAAGGAAGGAAGGGAGGGCCATCAGCCGAAGGTTTCCTGGGAGGCGTACATGATGTAGAGGAATCCGTCGTCGTCCTTCTCGTGCTGGTAGACCTCGGCGATGGGCGTGGTGTTGCTGACCATGCTGCGGTTGTTCACCAGCAGGTAGAACGCCTGGCTGGGGTGCAGCTGCAGGCGCCGCCTGGTGGAGACACACACGTAGAAAAAACACTAAGGTTGCATGTATGTAAGGCGGGGCAGTGGGTGGATGCCTCGTGCCTCCATACAGGGAGCTGGATGACCCCGCCCCTTCCATGAGTCTCTCCCCGTGGGGATACCTGAGGGGGGGTCTTTCGTAAAAATAGTTCCCCCACCTTCTTGATCTTCTCTGCTTGCAACAGACCTGTTTACCACCTACACAAGTCTTGAGTAGTCTGGACAGCTGAAACAAGTAGTTTTGGTGCAAAATGTGTAGTTTTTATTCATAAAACCATCAAGCAATGTTCACTGAAATTGAGTAACTAGAGCATTATTTTCAATTTTGAATAGTACAGGTCCAAATTGAGTAGAGTACTACTCGAAAAGAGTAGAGTAAACAGGTCTGTTGTAACTTCCTCTAATCTGCCACTCTCTTTGACTCTGCCTTTTCCCTTTGCTTTCTATCATCTACTATCTTTCTGACTTACTGGCCCATTCTCCTGCCTTTCAAAAACAAAAAATCTTCCAAATAATTTTTCTCTTTTGAGCTCCTCCGAAATCGGAATGTGTGTCGGCTGTACGCAGCGGGGAGACCAGTGAAAACTGAAAACTGGACACATACGTACCTCACCCATTACGGCCCGTGAACGCAGAAGAAGAAGAAGTATGTAAGGAAGGCGGCTGGATAGTTAAGGCGTTCGTTCACCTGCCAATTCATTGCATGAGTGATTCAAATCCGGATCTCGTCCTTTCTTTTCCATTTTGATAGGGGGAGACTTAAAGCAAAGTCTGCCCCGTGTGCTTTACGCAGGTAAAACTCCCACGGCAGTTAAAAGTCGGTAAGAGTAGTGAGATACCCTGCTGCCTGGTATGTACCAAATTGATAGCTAAGTTTCCCAAGTCTACCCCTATCATCCTCCCCTTCCCCTCCAACCCCCCCCCCCCCCAAAAAAAAAAGAAAAGAAAAAGAAGTGGCACTTCACTCTAACGACACACTCTCCGGGTGGGAGCAACCCAAATTTAACACAAACATGTCTGTGACTAGAAATAATACAAATAGTTTGTTAGTTCAGAAACTTTAACCCTTTCACCGCCAGCCATATTTCATCCAAACATTTCCATTAAATTTACCTGGGTAGAGAACAAAATCCATCTGCAGTATCGGGGATTCTTCTATGAAATATATAAAATAAGGTCTATCCTTACTTCTCAAAACTGAGACAATAGGGTCTTTGGATAATAGACCTCAATTTGATGCCTTTTAGTGACATAGGTGTTAAATCACTGTGGTGCTAAAATGCGACTTTGGCGGTGAAAGGGTTAAATCACTCGTACTAGGTAAATCACCATTTCATGTTAGTTCAGAAACTTTAATTACTTGAACCCTTAGCCCTCCCACCACAACTGATGAAACAAATCACACACAAAAACAGCGGCAGCAGCAAAAATCAAACAAATGCATAGGTTTGGCTCGCTTAAAATCTTGTTCTTTTCTTCAATGACTCAGCTTGAAGTTGTATTTTTCATTTTAGAAGTGAAACACTCAATCCAGTTATTAGTGGCACCCAGATTTGTGCAAACACACACACACACACACATATGTTTACTCCAAGTCTAAATCTTAATTTTAGTCCCAATAGTAAAACAAAAGCTGGTTTTTTTGTCAATAGACGATTTTCTGAAAAAACCTAGGGGAGAGCACTCCGTGAAAATGAGTTGCTCATTACTCGGTCAAATACCATAGCAACAATGGCGTCCAAGCTTGAAACCGCAATATGCGAGTCAGTGACTTGCCAAAACATTTTTTTATAGAAAAATTAGGGGTGGCCACTGGCCACAAACTGATAAAACTTGCAAAATGTCACGTAAAAATATAAAATACATCAATTTTAGAATGACGCACAGTGTTCTAAGTGCTGCATGTCTGCTCAAACACACGAGGCGAGAGCTGGGGATCTACCTGATGGTAGAGTAACTTCCCCTGTTTGACCGATTGAATTAGGCAAGATCACTCCCACACACCATGAAATTACTCCCCTTAATTATTTCCGAACAATTTCCTATTGGTTTAGGGGAGGATTCTGCACTTAACTTGTCCTTGTCTCGAACTGAGGCATTAGCCGATTACAAGTGCAAGTGGAAAATCCTCCCTTCCAGTTCCACCATACTTTCGTTTACTGAGAAATCTGTATTGCACTGTAAGGAAAGTACAATGCGCATGATTCAGCCGAAGGTGATTTGATAAAATGCATGCAGAGAGAAACATAGAAAGATTTTATAGATTATAAGAGAGGATGAAAGAAAGGAGCAACGGAAGGAAATAATCCAAAGTGAGAAATACATGTCAAAAACTCAAAATAGTGTATCACCACTGGCACTGGTTTTCTTTTGACTCATGATCACTCACCTCACTTGGCAGCTCAGTCACAGAAACATCGCCGTCGGCAATCTCAAGTTCGTCGTCATTTGGAATTGCATTGGATGTTGGTCCCGAATCTTCCGTTACTGCAGCTGTATCTTCATTCACAATAGATGCTTGGCCAGATTCTTCCGAGTCAGACACTTTAGGTGTTTTGGACGACTTGAAGGCAAAATCAAACAGTGTTGACGTTCGCTTCATGATTGCCACTCTACTCCATCTTACACTCGGACGCGCTACGATCAGAAGACTCAACTCGTGATTGGCTAAACTAAAGCATTGACGTCCAAAAGCGCGAAAGAGAATTACTCATTTCCGGCTTACTGGCTATACGCAAAGTAGCAGATTGCAATTTTGTAATGTCGAACATTGGTGGTTTAAAAATGCGTCCAAAGTTTTTTTCTAACGTCATATTTGCACTGGCTTTTTATTTAGGCGTCATCACCGTAAATTCTCAAACGATTTCTCCAGGACGCGCTCTAGAATCAACACTGGCACTGTAAGGAAAGTACAATGCGCATGATTCAGCCGAAGGTGATCTGATAAAATGCATGCAGAGAGGAACATAGAAAGAGCATAATTATAAGAGAGGATGAAAGAAAGGAGCAACGGAAGGAAAGAATCCAAAGTGAGAAGTACATGTCAAAAACTCAAAATAGTGAAATACTGACCTGATGATTTTGACCAGTTCACTCATGTTCACGTTGTCTGGCACCAGGAACTTAGTCTTGTCCAGCACCGGAACCGTTTTCTCATAATGGTAGCGTTCTATAATGACCTGTATACCGTAAAAACTGGACTATAAGGCGCACCTGTATATAAGCCGCATCCCTTAAATTGACAAAATATTAGGTATTAAGTATTCACATATAAGCCGCACCAGTTTATAAGCCGCAGATGAAATTAAATGTGCACAAAGCAGCACAAACATAGGATTGTTTTCTATTTGAACATGAGTATTTAATGTTTTCAGATACTTTAAACATGATATTTGAATCTATTGATTACCAAAACCGGTTTTAAATCTCAAAGAAGCTCAATATAGGCTGAAGAATGTGGCCAGAAACAGATCATACTGATAAATGTATAATGGGGAAAAAATCCACAGATAAGCTGCATCAGTCTATCAGCTGCGTGGGCCAAAGTTGAGGGGAAAAGTAGCGGCTTATAGTCTGCATTTTGCGGTACATTGGAGGCACGCACGCACACACACACACAGACAGACAGAGACACTGACAAAAACAGACACAAAGAGTCCTTCATTTCTGCATACCGTATTTTACGGACTAGGAAAGGCCAGTCACACATCCACTAAAATCGTACAACAGATTCGATCACGTGGCATCAAAGAACAAAATGTGATTGGCACATCGAGATCACGTGACTGAATCGTATCGTACAGTTGTACGATTTTAGCGGACATGTGGCTGGCTGGCCGGCCCTTAATGCGATATGTTTTGCCCCTAGACTGAGACCCCTGCGCCTTATAATGTGACTGATAATATAGTAAGAAACTATAATAACAAAATCTGATTTTTGTGTCAAATTTGAGGGTGTGTGCCTTATAATCAGGTGCGCCTTGTAGTCCGTAAAATTCTGTAAATTTAACTCTTCTAGCGCCATGTATCTTTTGACGTTCTTGCTGTCCATTGCATTTCCACTTGACAAGAGCGGGTAACTATTTTATTGAGTGTGCATGCATTGCTTTATATCAGAAAAAAATCACTGACATTTAAGCTCCGAAAATAGACAAACACACGGCAGGGTACTTGGCAGTGAATGAATGTCTTTCAAGTATTTGGTGGGAGTGAGGTGAGGTACTGGGCGAATGGTGCCAGAGGAGTTATAATAGCCCTTTCTGAAAAGAGTCTTCACACAAACAACTGATCTTCACAAAATTGGACATGTTTGGAAATAATAGTATATAGAAAAACAGCAACAGCATCACAGGTACGGTTATCAACAATCGAAATTCCATGCAATGGAAAAAAAAAAAAAAAAAAAAAAAAAAAAAAGAAGAAAAAATACATATTACTGAATCAAAATGAATTGCATAATAGAAAACTAATGAGGCAATGATAAGCGTAAACATGAAAAAGAGAGAAAGGAAACGATATAAATGAAGGATCAAAGGCAAACGCACTCAAATGACTTCAGTCACAACCAGGTAAATAACCAATTTTATTTTTCTTTTCCAAACCATTGCAATTTTTTTTTTTAAATCAAAGAGTTAACAGTATGGTTTTAACAAACCACATAGCTGTTCTATTTATAAGTTATATTAACCATCCAGATCCACACATTACATAAAAGCTAATAAAATTACGTTGTTAAGTGGCAGCAAAACTTGGAGACATATATATATATGTTACAATTTGGGAAATCCTCACATCATGCTCAACACTTACTGGGATCTTGTCCTGATGCTGACTCCGAATTGCCTCAACGTCTTTCACTCTTTGAGCTAATCAAACAAAAAAGTAGAGAACAAAAATATGACCCATAATATCATCTGAAAGAAAAGAATACTTCTGGTTTAAAATGATTTTTGATTTTTTCAAATGCACATTAAACAAATATTAAACAAACATTCTCTGGAATTAAATAAATAATTATGAATGCATGTTATTTTGAATGGTAGGGATAACCTGGAAAGGAATAAGTATTTTTTTAAATAATAAAAAAATATATTATAATATTAACCCCTTTGCTGCCGCCTACTACTTGCGCATGCGCCGCCGGTTTGCCGCACGATTTTTGAACGCGGCAATATCGCTACTTAGCTGCGACGTATATACGTCGGTGGCAAGTACTGAAGCGCTATAGAGGACGTATATATATATATATATATATATATATATATATATATATATACGTCGTCGGCACTGAAGAGGTTAATACAAACACAAATTCATCAAATGAATTAAAAAAAGATTAATTAAATTAATGGGAAAAGCATAGCGTGGGGGTAAGAAAGTGTGTGCACATAATAATGGCCAGCAAAAAGTTTTAATTAGACATCATAATTCATTTCTGTAAACTGGACAGCTTAGTAATTTATACTAATTATAGGAAAATTATAAACAAATCCAGTACAAGAAAAACATTTAAAATACAGTAAAAATCGCTTAAGTCAAAATTGAAGGGACTGAAGTTTTATTTTGAGACAGCCAATATTTTTAGTTAAAAAGACTTTTCTACATAGAAGATTATTATACTGGGACCCAAAAAATATTGTGAGTTATCCAATGTTTTTTAGTTAGTTCTCCACTGTAATTTAAAGGATATGTATGAGTTGACAATAGCGAGTCAGTGACTCAGTGTTCTCATTTGAAGATATTAATCACAAGAGATCTCAGCAAGATAAAAAAAAAAGTACTTCAAGTGCAGCTTTACCTTCAGTATCAATGCCATTGTCATAAATTGAGGTCACTATTTTAGGTTAAAAAAAAAGAACAAAAATATGTATTACATACATGACTCAATAATAGTATTTGATATTATTATTTATAGTTAATGTGACGTGCATGTATGTGTGGGTATGTGTGCATATGAGTGTGTGTGGCCACATCTCATTAAAACCTTTAATGTAGCAATTTCTCAGAAAGCACAAATGATAGCCCAACCAAACTTTGCACAATGATGTAATTTTACATTATGTCGGTAGTAACCGCTTTTAGTTCAAAGTCGACATTAGCAAATTGGATGCAAATCAATTTTTTAATATTTGAATCAGAGCTACGAAACAGTATACCAATATAAAAAGAATTGATGAGTACAAATACCTAGGCACAGTTTTAGACAAGAAACTTACTTTTGATAAACACATTGAGCATATACATAAGAAGAGTCAGTCCAGGATCTTTTGTTTACAGAGGCTAAGGAATATTGGTGTCTGTTCAGATATTCTTCAAACCTACTACCGATGTTGCATTGAATCTGTTCTTACTGTGTCATTTATCTGTTGGTATGGAAGCTTGAGTGTAAAAAGTAAGCGTGTGTTGAGTGATATGGTGAATGTGTGCAGTAAAGTTGTGGGTGCAAGGCAGAGTGGTATGCAAGAGTTGTATGACAGACAAGTAGTCAAGAAAGCCAGGAAAATTCTTAATGATAACAGTCATGTTCTGGCAAAATACTATGAAGTATTACCATCGGGCCGTCGATACAGAACTCTAAAACTGAAAATAAGAGCACAGAAAACTTTCTTACCAAGATCAATTCATCTGTTGAACTCTTAATGCACTGCTGAGTGATTGTTTTGCTGAGCAGTCTGTCCATCTCCTTGGGATTGAATTTGTATTCGTATTCGTCCAGTTTGCTACAATATTGCAGTGTTATTAGTTATTAGTTTATATTCTTTAATTGTTGATAAATGTGTTTATTGTTGTTGTGGTTTTTGTTGTTGTTGATAAATGTGTTTATTGTTGCTGTTTTTCTTATGTGCACCTGGCTGCAATTTCTCAGTTATGAGATAATAAAGATGATTTGATTTGTTTGAATTTGATAAAATGGCCTTGCAATAATGAAGGTCTCGGTGGCACATTGGATAGATTGTCTCTTATGCGAAAGGTCCCCGGTTCGAGTCTGGGCATGGGCACTTTTTTTCCCTTATTTTATTATTATTTTTTGTTTTGCTCTTTAGTTGCATCCATTAACGATAGTTTCATTTCATACACACGGTGTGCACGCACATGCACACACACAAAATTAGGGATTTGGGGAAAATACGGATACATTTTTTTTCTATATATATCATTATATAATCAACTTTTGAACATGTACCTCCATCACGTTCATTGAACGAGTGGAATAGTCCTACAAGGTTATACAAATCTGTACATACATATGATAAAATAGTAAAATATTTGATAATGTTAAACCTTTTTTAATTTAAGTTAATTCATGTGCAGTCTTGAAGTCCTACAAGATTATTACATTTATTCTGGACTTGAACTAAATGAAAGACTTCAAATGCTAAACATTCCATTTCCATTTTTTTTAAACGCAAGTTAAAATGTTTAAAAACATTAACTTTTATAATTTGTCATGTGTTAATTGAATACACAATACATTTTCCTTTATAGTATGTATCACCATGACAAGACAGTTTATGTAGGTACGTATATAACTAGTACATGTTTTGTTATTAAAGACACAAAAAACATCAGTAATGTGTCTTTACATGTATAACACAAAACTTATTACAATTCACATTAATCTGTACACAGCTATAAATAACATTGACTCAGTGTTCTTTACCAAAAAAATGCAATTCTGTTCCATGTATAACCACCTTTTGTTCTCATGAATCTCACAGTTTCTCAAGAAAGTCACAATTTACATTAACTTTCTTTACAAGAAAATATAATCCCCTGATCCATTCACAACCACCCTTTGTTCTCATGAATCTCAAATTCTCATGAGTTTCGTGTACATTCCCCACAAAACCATAATTTGGTCTTGGGGATAGTCTTCTTTCCAACACCAGCACTATCAGTTAATGCGTACAACCGGCAATTTAGCCAGCAAACTAAAATGCCGGAACCGGCATTTTAGCCTACTGACTATAGTAAAATGCCGGTTCCGGCAACGTAGCCTATTCGTTGTTTTAACATTTTGTCATTTTGCAGACCACTGAGACCAGCCTCTGAGCCTGCATTGCACACTTGGTCAGGTCAGGTCAGGTCAGGTCAGATCTTCAGGGCAGCCAGGCCTCGCGGCCTCTTGATGTGCCCTATCTTTTGATTGTCTGTTATTTGTTTTGTTCATCAACAAAGTTACTGTATGTACTATGTGTTGTTGCTGGTTTGTGTCATTCTTTAAATGTGTTAATGTGTGTGTGTGTGTGTGTGTGTGTGTGTGTGAGAGAGAGAGAGAGAGAGAGAGAGAGAGAGAGAGAGAGAGAGAGAGAGAGAGAGAGAGAGAGAGAGAGAGAGAGAGAGAGAGAGAGAGAGAGAGAGAGAGAGAGAGAGTTGCTTTGTATGTGTTGTTGCTGGTTTGTGTCATTCTTTAAATACTACCTACTTGTTGATGAAGAAATGATTGAAAAGCGCTTTGGGCTCATTTGAGGTAAAGCGCTATGGCTCCCCCCCACCTGCGTGCGCATCTCGACCCTTCCAACGGAAGTGTCGCCATCTTAGTCCTTATTTGTGTGTAAACAAAGTGAAAATGTTATCTAAATGTGTAAAGAAAACATCCAGATGTTATAAATACAGTTTAGATAAGTTTCGAATTGGAACAGCCAAATACGCAGCATCGATCTGTCATTTTTTAAACAAAGTTACTGACTAACATGCCGGTCTCCCATAATATGGCGCTCCTTTTGGCCGGATATGACGACACGTGGGTACAAACCATATAAATGTCAGGTCAGGTACTATTTCAGTATTTGTACTATTATTAATAATAATATTATTTACGTGTGCTAACTTAGTAACTAAGCGTTAGACTGTTACTGAGTATATATATTAGCCCCCCCCCCCCCCCCCCCCCCTCTCTCTCTGTGTGCTCATTGTTATTAATTGTAAGACTAAGAGTGTGTATAATCTACATAGCACTCTTGTTACAATTAATTGTAAGACTAAGAGTGTGTATAATCTACACTGATTATTATTTCTTCGAACAACCAAACTATTTCTATGCATTGATTCAATTTCTAGTTCAGTAGTTGTTTTTAGACAAAAATTTGAGCAAAACAAACTTAGCATTCGGGATTACCAGAAAACAAGACTGCATGACTGAAATGGAAAATTCGTCTAAAAATAACAACACGTTACCAGTGCCTCGGCAGTAGCGTACTGTAAGTAGCATGGCTGCCAAACTTCGAGAAAGCAGTAGAAATGATGTCATCGTTTAGGTGGGGCATATTCATTTCAATGTCAAAAAATGACCATTGTTTGATTACATGGTTGAGTAAAATGGATCTTTGCAACTTACTGAAACTACGTCGCTCTTTAAAAGACTGCAGTTGGGCCATTGTAGGAAAATGCGCAATCACAGACTGAAGAATAAAACTGCGTTTACAAACAATAAAAAATAACCGGATGTTTTGGTGGATTGGAAAAATTATGGATCGGAGTGTTGCGGAGAGCAAAATGGCAAAACTTGCGAAACGGAATAATATTGCATTATATTGGCCTTGCATTATAGAACTTTGTTATAATTCGATATTTAAAAAACAATACTGTGAAAACAAAGGACGCCTGCATTCCAGCATCAGTTCTTAGATCGGTACTTATTTTCAGCACACACGCACTTATTTGTGTGCACACACACACAGCACTCGCGCGCGCGCACACACACACGCACACACACACACACGCGCACGTTGAGGTTAATCAGGAGGATTTTTCAGAACTAAATAATAATGTTTTCATTAATTATCGTGTATAAAAGCTTGGTTAGACCACATGATTTAGAGTACATGTCTTTATGTCCAGGTGTCTATACCATGTCCACGTGTCTATATGTCCAGGCACTTCGACATATAGACACCGGACACATTGGCCACTGCAACGACCACCTTTCGCAAGAGTGAATGCCCTTGGTAGATGCTTGAGTACTGACCGAACAAGGGAATAACTCTCGCCAATAACCCTATTTGAGGCTATACTGAATGGCTGCCTTTTGCAAAAGTGAATGCCTATTTGGGTATTGACCAGCAAGGGATTAACTCTCGTGATCAAGGGCGTTAATAGCCCTAGTTGCAGTGGCCAATAGACATGACCTGTATGTCCACGTTTCTATATTAGTGTCCGTATGTCTATATGTGTCAACGTGTCTATATGTCCAAGTGTTTATGTGACATGTCATACTTCACAAAGATGTTTTAACCTTGTACAGTGTAGATGACCAGTGGTCATTGACCATGACCAGTGGTCACTTTGACTTAAAAATTCAATTTTGGATTCTTATGAGCGTATTTCCTGTCACCAGATAATTTTTGTACTTGTTTAGTTATACAATGCAGATGACCAGTGGTCACCGCCACGGACCAGTGGTCACTTTGACGTAAATTCCACATTTTCAATGTTTTAACAGCTTATTAGGGTGTCATGAGTGCTAGTGTACCTTGTACAACGTAGACTACCAGTGGTCAGTGACAATGACCTAGCTGTGGTCACTTTGAGCTAAAAATCAGATTTTGATTCTTAACAGCTTATTTCCTGTCACGTAGCTTATGCACTTGTGTACTGCAGATGGCCAGTGGTCAACTGCCACTGACCAATGGTCATCCACATTAAGATGCGGTAGTACTCACGACACACTGATGAGCGGTTGAACGGTGAAAATGTGGATTTTACATCAAAGTGGCCACTGGTCAGTGGCGTTGACCACTGGTCAACTGCATTATACAAGAGCATAAATTATTGAATTTACGAAATTTATGAAAATGTGGAATTTACATCAAAGTGACCACTGGTCAGTGGCAGTGATCACTTTTCATCTGCATTAGACAGGTGCATAAATTATCTGGTGACAGGAAATAAGCTGTCATGAATCAAAATGGTCATTCTCACTGAACACTGGTCATCTACATTGTACAACGTGCAGTAGTACTCATGACACCCTAATAAGCTGCTTAAACAGTGAAAATGTGGAATTTACGTCAAAGTGACAACTGGTCAGTGACGGTAAGCACTGGTCATCTGCATTATACAAGTGCATAGATTATCTGGTGACAGAAACAAAAAGGATTATGCAAGTGCATACATTATTTGGTGACAGGAAATAAGCTGCTAAGAATCAAAATTTGATTTTAAATCAGTGACCACTGGTCATTGTTACTGATCTCAGGTCTTCTACATTGTACAAAGGTGCAGCAGCACTCATGACACACTGATAAGCTGTTAACACAGTGAAAATGTGGAATTTACATCAAACTGACCATTGGTCAGTGGTGGTGACCTCTGGTCATCTGCATTATACAAGTGCATTAATTATCTGTGACGGGGGGAAAATGTTGTTAAAAATTGATTTTTAAGTCAAAGTCGGGCCACTGGTCACTGTCAATGGCCACTGGTCATTTACACCGTACAACTGAGGTACAAACATATTGTGCAGAATGACACATGGACACATAGACACGTGGACATATAGACACGCGGGCAAATAGGCACGTGGACATAGAGACATGACCCCACAGGGAATCAAATTTGGAACCCATATCTAAAAAATGGTCAATTGAACGTGTCCAGAAGAGAGCTACTAAATTGATAAAATCTCTTAAATACCTTGATTTTGATTACTGTGAAAGGCTGCGCAAACTAGATTTACCATCTTAGAAATACAGGAGACTATGAGGTCTAATCAACGCAGTGGAAGTTTAAGATCTGGAGCACAGATACTTGAATTACATACCTGCAATACATAAAATCGGATGTGGTTGAGCTATCCTTGTTTTGTGCGTTAGTGAAGAAGTCTTTGATCTAATATTAGGGCTAGTTTTGAAGAAATTGAAACTGCGCAGTTTCTTATTGAAGGTTTGCACTGTTTCAGCGCTTTCTACTTAATTGTACTTTTATTCGGGGTCAGCCCAATTTTGCTCCTTCCCGTTTGTGCCCCGTCCCGTTGTTGCCCCGTCCCGTTCTTGTCTCCAAGTGTCCCCATCTCTATGTGTCCCCAGCTCTATGTGTCCCCATCTCTATGTGACCCATCTCTGTATGCCCTTCTCTATGTGTCCCATCTCTGTGTATCCCCATCCCTATGTTCCCATCTCTATGTGACCCATCTCTATATGCCCTTCCCTATGTGTCCCATCTCTATGTGTCCCCATCTCTATGTAGCCCATCTCTAATGCCCTTCCCTATGTGTTCCATCTCTATGTGTCTCCATCTCTATGTAACCCATCTCTATATGCCTTTCCCTATGTGTCCCATCTCTATGTGTCTCCATCTCTATGTGACCCATCTCTATATGCCCTTCCCTATGTGTCCCATCTCTATGTGTCCCCATCTCTATGTAGCCCATCTCTATATGCCCTTCCCTTTGTGTCCCCGTCCCTACATATGTCCCCATCTCTTGTGTGTCCCCAGTCTCTATGTCCCCCCATCTCTATGTGACCCATCTCGATATGCCCTTCTCTGTGTGTCCCCATCCCTATGTTCCCATCTAATATGTGTCCCCAGTCTCTATGTGTCCCCATTACTGTGCCCCCATCTCAATGTGTCCCCAGAGTCTATGTATTCCTGTCTCTATGTGTCGCCATCACTATGTATTCCTGTCTCTATGTGTCGCCATCACTATGTGTTCCCGTCTCTATGTGTCCCCCATAGATAAGGGCATATAGAGATGGGTCACACAGAGATGGTGACACATAGAGACAGGGACTCACAGAAAACGGCATATAGAGATTGGTCACATAGAGATCAGGACACACAGAGGTGGGGACATGTAGTGACGGGAACACATAGAAAAGAGCATACAGAGATGGGTCATATAGAGATGGGTCACATAGAGATGGGGACATAAAGAGATGGGGTCACATAGAGACGGGGGACACACATAGGTGGGGACATGTAGGGACGGCGACACATAGAGAAGGGCATATAGAGATTGGTCACATAGAGATGGGGACACATAGAGATGGGGACATAAAGAGATGGGGACACATAGAGATGGGGACACACATAGGTGGGGACATGTAGGGACGGCGACACATAGAGAAGGGCATATAGAGATTGGTCACATAGAGATGGGGACACACATAGGTGGGGACATGTAGGGACGGCGACACATAGAGAAGGGCATATAGAGATTGGTCACATAGAGATGGGGACACATAGAGATGGGGACATGTAGGGACGGCGACACATAGAGAAGGGCATATAGAGATGAGTCACATAGAGATGGGTCACATAGAGATGGAGACACATAGTGAGAGGGACACATAGAGATGGGGACACATAGAGACGCGAACAGGACAGGGCAGAAATGGGACGAGGCACAAACGGGACGAGGCACAAACAGGACAGGGCACAAATTGGGACGAGGCACAAACGGAACGGGGCACACATTGGGACGAGGCACAAACGGGACGGGGCACAGATTGGGACGAGGCACAAACGGGACGGGGCAGATGTAACCCTTTCATTCTCCCTAAACGTAGTAGGCACGGCCTTGATCGGGGCATGAACCAAAAGATTGCTTGCCAAACCGTAAACTATAACAAACAACAAACAGCATTCCTGTATGTCAACTAATAGTCCCTGAGAGCTAAAACATAGGGAGGCCTTTCTTTTATCAGCTGATTCATCGGTCTGACACACCACAGTTTCCAAACCTATTCCCGCTGCTGCAAGCTATCAAATTATCAGCATTGCGGACATCTCCCACCAACTGCCATAGCATGTTCATTGCTTTCACCCACCCCCTCCTTCACCCTCCCTCCGGTTCCACAAGGTATTCTGTCAGTTGCTGCTTATCTACCTCTACTACCCCCCCCTCCCTGCCACCCCCACCCCCACCCCACCCCACTGGAGTGGGGCTAAGCTAATTGCTTCAGTGCAGAGTGCTAAGGCTCGGTGTACATCTTGTGTCCTGGCTAGCCTAATGCCAAGCATCTGTTTTGTTTCATTCCGTGTTTACAATCATATCTGTATTGTTAAAAATTCGGGACTTTCCAGGTGTTGTACTACCTCCGGGCATTGCCTCCAGGATCGCTCCCACCATCTTTATCTCTACTAATGTCCCATATGTGTCTGGTTCAGACCGGAGGACGTTAAACAGATTTTTTTTCATTCTGTGTTTTTCTCACACATGCTGCCATGTCATTCACACCGACTGGCGTGCGTGGTGTACGCATTTGGTCTGCTGTCGCCCATGTTGTTTGGGTCTTGGGGAAGGGAGACCCAAAGAAGCAGACCTGCTTGTGTGTATAACCTGTCAGCAAGTCAAAAGCAACAAGGCGTGTGCTACCTTAATGTCAAGCATGCTAGGTCCTCGGTAGAACACAGATGGACACCGAGCATTAGAGCTCAGAGTCTGGCAAAGCTAGCTAACGCACAACTCTTTTCCGTTTTTCTGGCACCATAGGCCTAACAAGAAAGAGAGAGAGGGGGGGGGGGGGGGGGGAGGGGGGTTAGTCTGGAACCGGTGTTGTGGGATAAAAATGTAACCCACTCAGGGGCGGATCTGAAGGGGGGTTCCAGGGTTTCCGGACAGACCCCCCTCTTTGCCCCAAGCATGTACCTTATAGGGGAAGACGGGGTAAAAAGCGCATGGGCGGGTAAGAAGCCCACCCCAATTATCTCATGAAATAAAGAAAATTTCAGTCAAATTTGCCCATGAGACGAATGCTAGACATTAACGCTCGTCTCATGGGCAAAATGAGACTGAGGCGGGTAGCCCATGCGCTTTTTACCCCGTCTTCCCCTAACAAGGATAAAAAGTAAGAAAATGGCTCACGTTTTGCTTTAATAATCACTAGGGGAAGACGGGGTAAAAAGCGCATGGGCGGGTAAGAAGCCCACCCCAATTATCTCATGAAATGAAGCAAATTTCAGTCTCATTTTGCCCATGAGACGAGCGTTAATGTCTAGCATTCGTCTCATGGGCAAATTTGATTGTCATGATTTTTTCTGTGCGCGCGTGTGCGCATGATCGCGCGCGCTCAAATCACGGGTCCGAACCCCAAGGCTATATATAAAAAACTATTCAGTTACGTGCTGTTTGATGCGTTTTTATGTATGTGTAGGGGAAGACCGGGTAAAAAGCGCATGGACGGGTAAGAAGCCCACCCCAATTATCTCATGAAATAAAGAAAATTTCAGTCAAATTTGCCCATGAGACGAATGCTAGACATTAACGCTCGTCTCATGGGCAAATTGAGACTGAAATTGGCTTCATTTCATGAGATAATTGGGGTGGGCTTCTTACCCGCCCATGCGCTTTTTACCCCGTCTTCCCCTACATACGGAAAAATGTCATTAGGCCTATATACGAAAAGAGAATGACTCAGTCAAACGATTTAGGCTGGAACAAACTATAAAATAAACTGATGATACGAAAAACAAGCAAGCAAACAAACACTAAGCACAAGATGTTGTCAAATACCGCAACAAGCCTGCCTGCCGCCGCAACTCGGGGCTCCCAATTGTCCCGCAAACCAAGGGGTCCCAGGGACTCCTTCACTTACATAATAGAGGGTCCTAGAGGCGGGATATAGAGGGTCCCAGTGGCATTGCGAATGCTAAAAGGAATTTTTTTAATGCATCCGTGGGACCCCCTGCACATTCCTTTAGAGGGTCCTTCAGAGTTTTAGTGCCGCATGGACCCACAAATGGGGGGTCCCTGGGAGCCCTAGCAACTGTTACTCAATCGGACGCTGCGTCAGTTTCAGGTAGGGGAGACCTGGGCAGGTCCGACCCCGGGACAGGTTCGACCTCGGGGCAGGTCCATCATTTCGTTTTTATTGCCTAGTGCTGGAATCATTTAGATGCTAGCCTCACGCCATGTTTTGTGTAAGTTTGGAGGATGCGCATCAATTTGAGAAAAGTTGAGAGCAAACCAAATGTGATTTTTGCTCTTTTTGTTTTTGTTTTGTAACAAATAACTCCATGTCTTAATTTCTATTTCCATGCTTTTTGTGTGATACTTCTGTCTGAAAATAATTCCTGCCATTTTCGCTCACTATACTGAAAGTAGACCCAATACACAAATTTCACGTGAATCATGACTCATATCGTCAAAACTCGCATCGCAGTCAGATCCGAATCGTATGTGTGTAGCACCTGGTCCTTGCTATACTAGCAAAGACCTTAGTAATAGAGGTGAGGTTTCCCGCCTGCACGACGAATGCACTGGCTGTGTAGTAGGCCTATGTGCGCGCGCACGTGTGTGTATGTGTACGTGAATGCGCGCGTATTATCGTCTAGTCTGCCAACTGTCTTTGAAGTGGAGGTAAAGGGGGGGGGGGGGGGGGGGGGGACTTCTTGCCAATACATCAACAAACCAGCTGGTGTGAGAACTCTCCCGCTGCTGTGAAAGAT
>CM065701.1:31954847-31979847 GCA_017654935.2 Phymorhynchus buccinoides
CCTCAGTTGCCCCCCCCCCCCCCCCTTAACCCCCCCCCCCCCAAAAAAAAAAACCCCATTCGCGAGGAAGGAAGGTTGTTCATCCTGATCTGAAAATAGCAAGGAGTTCTATTTTAAGACATTCTTTTGCGACGGATAGACTCCAAGAAAACACTCATGTTTTTACCATTAACAGGCCACGTTCAATTATTGCCTCTATGGAAGCTAAAGAGATTCAAACTTTCAAGTAATGTTGTTTCTGTGATAGAACTTAGTACGCCAGTATTTACGATTTCAGTACTTTTTTTTGTACAGCGGATTTATTTTTCTATTTATTATTTTCAAAATTACAGATGTTATATGACAAGACAATGAACAAAAAAAAGGAGCTAGTTACCATCTATCAATTTCATCTTTAATCGACCGTTAAACAAACCTTCAGTATTAATTTTCATACGTGAACATTCCGATCGAGTCATGCAATAATTTTCAATGTATCAATACCATTTTCAAAGACAAATATGGATAATAAACTCCTTGTATTACCGACAATTCAACCGATAATTATATTTAACCCCGCCAAAGATATTCTGTTTTAAAAAAACAACAATTCCCCCCAGCGTGTTTGCTAATTATTTACCTGTTTGTGTGTCTGCAAACCAATTGTATTGTTTTGAAACCTGTAATCATGACTTATGATTATTGATATACATGTAGCAGTTTTTTAAAAAATTGTATTGTTTTGAAACCTGACTAATCTTGAATGATTATTGACATACATGTAGCAGGGTTTTTTAAAATAAAGAAAACTGACCACTTGAAGAGTCACAGACACTTAGAAGTACCGAATACCTGTTTTTCCACGTACTCTTGGAACGCAGTACTAGACTAGTCATTGTAAATATTAGTGTTATTTCTTTCTTTCTGTTTAGAGTTCTTACTTGATGACATAACAATGGGAAAACAAAATCAAAATTACCGCTTTCTCTGTCAATTCTCGTTGCCCTACTTGCTATTTTCATACAAAAACATTTCGTCATCATCGTTATCATGATGCGCTTATGCAGGTTATCGACATTTTCTAAGTGAAGTGAAATATTTTGATGCTAAAGTAGTACCATACTTTTCGAAAAAAAGCTGTTGTCGGCTCTAATAGATGAGTTTCCCACTTTCCAGACAAACGGTGCGCTGGCTGCTAATTGGCTGCTGTCAGTGAAGAAGATTGACAACAACAGCACGTGCTGTCGGTTTTGTTCCGAGGTCGACAACAATGATAAACCTCCTTTACTTCAAGAAGTAGTGAAGACATTAACATGGTCACACCATATTAACCGCACTTCCTTTCGATCGGATGTAGGCAAGGGAAGCAGTACAAGACGTTCAATGCTGCACTTGGTCATCTCCAAATTAATATGGAAAGGACGCCATTCGGGTGACAATGTCGGTTTTTTAGCAAAACTTTCAAATAGAATGTGTATCTTTTAATCATTCAATTTGAAATTAAACTGCCCTAACCCTAACCCTAATCCTAAACCATCACATACACAAAAAATAAAACATAAAATCCCATCAGAGGCGAGGGTCTTTTTGGTCCTGGACCGACTCCTACCCAGAGTGAGTGGCTGTGGGCTCAATGGGAAGACTGAAACCACGCAGTTGAGCTTTGTTGCTATGATTTCAAGACCAACAGGTGTCTGTAGTTCTCGGGCCTGGTTAACGCCGGGATATCATTATGAAAGGAAGCGTAGAATACAGCCCTGTCATGCAGTCTCAGACCGATACGGAACTCCATAGCATCATCATCATCATCATCATAGTCATCCGCCTCATTTCCATTAATCATTAAACACAAAAAAAGTCTCAAATTCTGTGGCTTTGCAAGCCCTGCTCTCATGGTGACCTCAGTTTCGGTTTCCAATCCAGTCTATGCCTTGGTGCGTTCGGGTCAAAGTCATGGGGATCAGTGTGTTCTGGGGAGCTGACGGTGGACGGTCGTGGTGGCGCCCTCGGAGGAGGACCTCACTCACGCTAGCTCCACGACTAAGAGAATAGTGTCGTCAATAGGGGGCTTAGTAGGTGATGTCCTGAACAGGCTCTACTGAACTCCACCGAGGTGACTCAGCAGCAGTGCAGTGCCTCCTCGGTTGGTTGCCTCCTGACGAACATTCGCTCCCCTTGAACAGCTGGTCTCGGATTCTGCGACCTGAACGCGCGGAGGTGTGGCTGCGAACTGGGAATCGGAATGGGCGGCGTGGAAGCAACGCCACTGTACGGCCCAGAAGATGAGACGGCAAAAAACAAAAACAAAAAACAACAACTTTGCTAAACATTGAGTGTTCCATGTATGGAGATGACCTAGTTTGAACGCCTAGTGGAAGCAATGATTGCGTTCCACCAGAGCCCTTCTTTACACACTCTCTGGTTCCACGGAGGGTTCCCTCCACGGATCTTGTAGTAGAGGCCCTGTTTTGTACTGCCAGTTGTTACAGAACGGGAGTTTCATAAAATCAATACCGGGGGGTCTTTCGTACAAATAGTTCCCCCACCTTCTGGAAGTTCTGCGCTTGTAACTTCCTCTAATCCATCACTATCTTTGACTCTGCCTTTTCCCTTTGCTTACTGTCATCTGCTATCTTTCTATCTTACTGGTCCATTCTCCTGCATTTCTTTAATTAATTCTTGCAAAGATTTCTTCAGCCGAAGTCGGACATGCTGGGCCTAACTATTTCTTAGTTAGGCGCATAACGGCAGCATGACGCATCTACGCTAATATGACAGGAAAGTGTCTGAGCGAACGAAGTAGAAAAAGAAGAAGAAGAAGAAATCAATGTTTTTCTTCAGCTGCATGAAGACATTACCCCTAGACCCCGGCCTTTCATTTTTTTTTTCATTTTTGCACCCATGGAATAACTACTACTATCATGCGATGATCATCCCCGTTTGTTGCAGGAGACGCAGGCTTGCTGCACCACTTAAAGAAACGACAGGCAGCCGAGGACCTTGGGGTAAACCGTTTCATCTCTTTTTTTCTCAGCCTTGGTTTGAGCCGCTGTGTCAGACCAGTTGACATGATATGCTAGAACACCAAGGCTACATCAAAGCGTTGTTATGCTCTGCATGGCTGTGGGGGAGGATTGCATTGTCCTAAGCCGCATGACAAGCTCCTAGCATAACCATCATCAAGTCTTAAATCCTCCGGAAGGTCGGAGTGTGGCCAAAGATATTCTAAAAGGGTAAGATGGATTACTTAAAAGCTCGGCGAACCGGGCTGATAGAGTTATCGTTAGTGGGGACGTGTACACTATTGACAGTGGAGGCTATCCCAAAACTCAGACTGGAACTTGAACGGAGAATTCAACTGGCCTATCGATGTGTAAAATGTGTCACGTTTCAAAGGGACATAACCAGTGTTTCTGTCCTCACTACTCATATAGGGGAAAGAGACCGGATGTTTATCTTCCCCTGTACAGTCTTTGGTGTGACTGCCCATTGTGGCCGGGGTAATCAAAAACGGTCACACAGTTAATGTTCTCATCTCTAACTGTTTGCATTTGTACCATAGTGTTCAAGTGCTTCGGCTGTTGGGATGATCCCTGGAGTCTGTAAGCCAGGGTAATACAACAACAACAACAATCTCTTCACCCCCCCCCCCCCCCACACCCCCACGTTTTTTCTCTTATGTCTTCCCAGCCGAAAACGGACGTGCTGGGCCTTAGTTAGGCGCATAACGGCAGCATGACGCACCCGCGCTCATAATTTGGACGGGATACTGTCTGAGCGAGCGACGACGACGACGACGACGACGAAGAAGAAGAAGTTCTTTCTTTGTTTCAATGTTTTTAAAAAATGTAAACATATCGTTTACTGGTAAATCTATGCCATACTCTGCAGTCACGTTGTTAAAAAAAAAAAAAAAAAAATGACCAGATTTATTTTTTTGCTTTGTCTTCTTTTATCTCTGCCTTTCTCGCGCAATTTAAAAAATATATGAAAAAAGTCAAAGTTCACAATCTCTTCTCCAAAAAACTCCATATTCGCTTATTTTAAAATATAAAAAAAGCGTCAAAGTTCACAATCTCTTCTCCCCCAAAACTCCCTTTTCGCTTATTATCTCTATACATACATAACTGTACTAGAAGGCGTCGGCAGAGCGGTAGATATGTATTTCATGTACAAGAATAGGGAGAAGACGGTGTAAAAAGCTCATTGGCAAAATGTGACTGAAATTTTCTTTATTTCATGAGATAATTGGCATGGGCTTCTTACCCGCCCAACACTCGTCTCATGGGCAAAATGTGACTGAAATTTGCTTTTTATTTCATGAGATAATTGGCACGGGATTCTTACCCGCCCATGGGCTTTTTACCCCGTCTTCACCTAATAGACTACCTTCAGTTTCTTTAGCAAAAAGAAATTGCAACTGCGAAATGCGATTATGTTTCAGCCAATCCCTTACCAGTACGCACCCTTGCCGTACCAGCAAAACGGAGGGGACGGCAGCAGTAGTGGCAGTAGCGGCAGTAGTGGCAGTAGCGGCAGTAGTGGCAGTAGCGACAGTAGTGGCAGTAGTGGCAGTAGCAGTAGCAGCGGACGAGTGACAGATTGGGTATCCTCATCCGACTTGGGAAGCAGGTTTTCTGCCTCCGCTCAGGTTTGGGACAGTTTCTCTCTCTGACGGTCTGTTTGCGTGGCATGTCTGTCAATTCTTTGAACATGCAAACTCACGCATATGAAAATGGTGTTTTACGTCCTCTCGGTCATAGACACATATGGGACATTGGTAAATACAAAGATGGTGGGAACATTACTGGCTGCAATGTCCAGAGGCAGTGCAACACCAATAAAGTCCTGAGTTTTAAATATTGTAGATGAGGTGTAGCGGTAGCCACGCCTCGGATAAACCTCATCGGCTATGGTACCGCCACAGCTTTAATCTAGTCACGCATAATTATTCGTTTGCCATATATATATATATCCAATATACGTACCTTCCACATAGGGGAAGACGGGGTAAAAAGCGCATGGGCGGGTAAGAAGCCCACCCCAATTATCTCATGAAATAAAGAAAATTTCAGTCAAATTTGCCCATGAGACGAATGCTAGACATTAACGCTCGTCTCATGGGCAAAATGAGACTGAAATTTGCTTCATTTCATGAGATAATTGGGGTGGGCTTCTTACCCGCCCATGCGCTTTTTACCCCGTCTTCCCCTACCTCTTCCAACACATTCACTCTGTGTCCTATGCACTCGCTGTCCAAACACACAGTGTCCGGTCTCCAGTAGTAGAAGAAGGACCTTCTTATGCAGGGCTCCCAGGGACCCCCATTTGGGAGTCTATGAAGTACTAGAATTCTAAGGGACCCTCTAAAAGAATGTGCAGGGGGTCCCAGGGATGCATTAGAAACATTCTTTTTAGCATTCGCAATGCCACTGGAACCCTCTACGACCCTCTATGCAGTAAGTGAAGGAGTCCTTGGGACCCCTTGTTTTGCGGGATGATTGGGAGCCCTGTTATGCTTTTCATTATTGATCTCTCGAACTTGATCCTAGTTATAGACTAGGGCATGATTATTACCACGCTTAAGACCTAGCAGATCAGGTCTGCCGCACGTCTTCTCTCCTCACAGGTTCATGAGCCCAGTTCATCCCACTCCCAATTCAGCGGCGCCTGGGTCTCTGGACGGTCCTCAGATCACGCTTCTTCTTCTTCTCCTTCCTCCTCCTCCTCCTCCTCACGCCGAGGCCGAGTTCGTCCCTACTACCAGTACCAGCCTCCCATCAGCTCTGGCCCACGCCCTGCCTCCTCGTCCTCCTCCTCCTCCTCCTCCTCCTCCTCATCGCATGATCAGTATTACGTCTCCGGTCAGTCCCAGCCTCAGCTTTCCCCGATCCAGAACCGGGACGGGATTCCCACGCAGACGCACGTGGCAGGGATCACCCGCTACTCTTACAGCCAGCCCGGGTCCTCCTCCAGGGGCAGCCGGCGGCAGATCAGCAGCAGGACCTACAGCTACCCCTTCAGCGGCAGACAGCGGAGCAGCGTCGGCCACAGCCAGGTCTCTGTCCAGAGGCCGTCGCCGTCGTCATCATCGTCGTCTTCTTCAGCCGTGGTTGTGGAAGCCGGGAGTGTCGGTAGTAGTAGTAGTAGTAGTAGTAGGAGAGGAGGAGAAGGAGGGGCGTCTTCAGTGGCGGGGGTGGTGGGGAGTCAAGGAGGAGGCCACCAGCAGGCGTCGTTGAGTGGGGACGAGGTGGGTAAAGGTTGGTGAGGATGGCGTTGACAGTAGCTGTGGTGCTTCTGTCGATTTATCATTAATTGACGGTTGTAGGTTGCTGTTTAATATTATGGTATCGATTTTGACTTTCTGCTCCAGTGACTTACACGCAGGAACCAGTTCCTTTAGTAATATTATTATTTCGGCATTGCTATTATATGCATCGTGACAGATCAATGGATACCAATAATGAATTGTTGAACTTGTCTTTAAAAAAAAAAGAAGTAATGTAGAGCATTCTGGATGTTTTCTTTGGTTGCGATTTGCTCGGGGTGCACACAACGGACTCACGGTTCTTGTCAGCAACAGTTTACCATGTACAGGGCAATGAACGCTTAATGCATACTATCAAAATAGTGTACCATTTAAACAGATGGCAATGCTTTTGACACAAGATTTAGAAGGGGGCTTTCAAAGAATGGGACTCTACTGGTTTATTGTAACCAAAGACTGTATAGGGGAAGATAAGCATCCGGTCTCTTTTCCCTATATGAGTAGTGAGGACAGAAACACTGGTTATGTCCCTTTGAAACAGGACACATTTTACACGTCGATAGGCCAGTTGAATTCTCCGTTCAAGTTCCAGTCTGAGTTTTTAGTAACCCATCTTACCCTTTTAGAATATCTTTGTTATAACGCATCAGGAGTCGCCATCATGTCTTCTTTTCTTTTTTTTAGACGATTGTACTTATTTCACTCTGATTCCTGATCAGCGACATCTTTTCGGGTTTGTCTTTTATCATTTTCCCAGGAGCCAGTGGTTCAGGTGTTTCCCAGCGAGAGGCCCGTGGTGAACCCTCAGCCTTCCCACCAAGAGCTGCGGAGAGCGCGCGAGCTGGAGAGGCAGCGACGGCTGCAACAGCTTCGTCTGCAACAGCAGCAGCAGCAGCAACAGCAGCAACAATCTTCCTCCAACTCCCAGCGTCGACCTTCTTCTTCTTCCTCCTCCTCCTCCGCCTCAGGCGAGCAACCACACCAACGGCCAAGTATTATGCTCAGGGGTGTGAATGAGTGAGCAGGAGTGAGCCAGAGTGAACGCTACACGGAGTTCCTGCTTGTATCCACCCAGCATTATTAACTCATTCGCATCGCAACGATTTTGAATTATTAAAAAAACTCACAAATCACTCCAGCCATACACACAAACAAAACATACATAAACAAAAGGAGAAACGAAAGAAGATTATAGGTTTTTACTTCAGGTTACCACATAGGGAAGTGGTAGATCAGACTTTTGTTTTTAATATAGACTTTATATAGAAAAACTCTCTACACCGATTGGTTTCCCCACAACAAACCACTACAAAAGCAAAGTAAGGGGCAAAATGGTGGTCTAAAGGAGCGAAGCGAATTTAGAAGTGACCAAGTTATGGTGTGCACACAGATTTACTTCCCTTGAAACAAATGCATCAAATTGACAGCTATCTATTAATTCTGTACATATATGGCCGGAACGACTTGAATGAGTTAGGGGAAGAAGGGGTAAAAAGCGCATGGATGTCTCAGGATAGGCCTTATGAGTTGGATAATTTGCTTATTTCGTGCACAGGAAGCCTCTGAAACATTGCAGGAATAGTTATTCTATACATCCATGAATTTTTAGGCGAAAAAAACAAAGGATTTTGATAGAAAATGCTTTTTCTTTGCAAACATATTACAGGTGCGCTTTTTGCCCCGTAGTCGGGAATACGCGCACCCCAGGTCGGGTGAAAAGCGCACCCCCCCCCCCTCTCTAAGTTGAAAAGTCACCGTCACTCTCCCAACGCGCCATGCTAGGCCCTACCATCGACGCCATTTTGTCTCGACTGAAACAACGAAGTTCTATGCGTGTTGCCGTTTTGACACAGTGTGTATTCTTCAATCCCTGTTGTAGGCCTACTAAGTTAAATAGTCTGCTTCAGTTCAAGATATTTAGAATACAAAAACTGGATCGGATTTGCAATTATTATACACTTATAAATGTCTCCATTACATTAAAAAAAAAAAATAAAAAAAAAATGAACGTACACTCACAAAACTTAAAAAAATGTGGCCTTGCGCAGTATCGAACTCACAGATCCGACATGCTGCAACATTACGAGGCACGCATTATACCATTGTACCAATGAACCGTCGATGAGGAAACTTTTTATATATTTATACATTCGACAATGGAAGATTAAATCGGTTGTGAATGGATGAAGCAGTGCGCGGAATAAGATTTTCACTTAAATTCAAAGCTGAAACTGTCATATAATTGATCTTAATGAATAATGCTTGTGCTGATAGGCACCTTTGAACATTGCAGAACGTGTTCGCTAATCATTTAAAAACTTAAATACAACGTTTGTCAGGATATGTGGCAATAAAAAAGATGACCATTACCTACAATTATAGGTGTGCAAAACGCGCATGGGCTTCTTTCCCGTGGGCGTTTTTCCCCGTCACAGTCAGCTAATTCATTTCAGTCTGTGTAGCTGACAATCACAGTGTTGTTAAAAAAGAAAAGTATCGTTCAAAAGCCCATAGAATAAGCTTTGTATAAATATAAAAATATGGAGGTAGTTTGCTGTTGTTGGTTTTTTATTTAACTTTTCCAAGGACAGAAAATGAAAAAAAAAAAAAAGAACGTCAACAAATATTCAAAAACTCATATTATTGACCACAACATCATGAAACTTAAATATGAGGTATTTTAAAAGACGTGCAAAGGAACATGGGCAAAATTTAACTGAAATTTGCTTCATTTCATGAGATAATTGGGGTGGGCTTCTTACCCGCCCATGGGCTTCTTACCCCGGTAGGATGCGCTTTTTACCCCTCTTTCCCCTAATCCACCCCTGTAGAGGTCACTTTACAGATGGTTGAAGTTCAAGCGATGGCTACTCTGTGAAATCATACCGTGCTTAGTTAGGGGAAAGACTAAGACTCTCAAAATTGGATAGCCTTTGCACTGGCTCTTCTTGTGATACAGCCGAAGGGATTGGTTGGTTGGTTGGTTGGTTGGTTGGTTGGCCTCTAGGGACCTTCACCCAAAACGCCATCTGTCTTCAAATCCCTTTGGGGTTAGAGAATGGGGATATACCCTGGGCAAGGCTTCTCCACAATAATCTTAGCCCAGCCATACTGGAATAGCAGCCGCGTCCTCTGCTATCTTGCAGTCATAGTCGGAAACGACAGACAGGGCATACAAAGGGGGAAGGGTCGGGGGTTGAAAGGAGAGTGCCGTGTGTGTTTTATGCATGCAAACAACACGCGCCTGTGCAAGCACGTGCACTTTTGCACGCAGTGTGCTGAAATTTCAGTTGGGAAAAACAAATTCGTACGCTCACTTAAGCACACGCGCATATATATATATATATATATAACGCATGTATAACGTACATAAACATAATTATAATGCTCTTGCGCGCACACACACGCGCGCGCGCATACACTTACTATAACACACACATCTTAGCATGCACGTGCGCACGTCGATTGCACACAGAAAGTTACACACATGCACTCTCTCTCTTTGTCAACACACGCACACGCACGCGCTCACATGCGCACGCACACACGCACACACACACGCATACACGCACGCTCGCACACACACACACACACACACACACGCATGCACGCACGCACGCACACGCACACGCACACACACACACACACCCACACACTCTCTCTCTTTCTGTCTCACGGTTCTCTTCAACTGCAACTACAAGTGGAACCTCCCTTACAAGACCTTCAAATATCATCCCAAATGAGGTCTTATAGGGAGGTAATTTTAATACTTGCAAAGAAGGGCAATGTCTCAGAGAAGTAGGTCTTATGTGGGAGGGAGTCTTATAAGGGAGGTTCCACTGTACTGCTAATCCTTCTGAAATGTTATGCATTCCAGTCTACACGGGCAGCCAACCTGTGGGCAACAACTACGGGCACCACGGAGGACAACAACAAAGCAACAACAACAGACAGGTAATATCAGCGACACTGATCATCAAATCAAATCAAATCAAAATCACTTTATGAGCTCGCAAGGAGAAATTTCGTTCAGGTGCCAGAATAACAGAGACATCGACATTCAGCATGCATGAATATAATAAGCACATTTTGACTTAAAAGCAAAGTCACATGAGTATTGAAAAAAAAAGATGCATGAAATGTATACGGAAATAGACATTTAGCATGCGTGAGTATAATGTACATAGCTTAAGGTTACACGTAATACACGCTTAAAAATACACATTACATGTGGCCTAGTCTAAGGATAAGTATGCACAGTTTCTTTTAACACGACGAACACACATTTAACAGGGTTTCCAGATGCCTTTTAAGTCCTTACGCAGCGCGCGGGGAGACCGGTGAAAACTGAAAACCGGACACATACCTTACCCATTGTAGCCATATGGCATGGGAACGCAGAAGAAGAAGAAGAAGAAGAAGAAGAAGAATCCCCGTTTTCAGGTGTACAGCGGGCGACAACCCATCTACGGTGGGGGCTCGGGGCAGTCCGTCTACGGATCGGGGAGTCGAGGAGGGCAGCAGCCTTACTACACCAGCAACTACCCCTACCAGCAAGGGGGCTTTGGTCAGGGGGATTACGACAGCGTACGTGCTCATTTATAGACGTACTACATACATACATACGCACATACATACACGCGCCGCACGCATGCACAGCAGCCTTACTACAGTAACACCAGCAACTACCCCTACCAACAAGGGGGCTTTGGTCAGGGGGATTACGATAGTGTAGGCCTACGTGCTCATTTATAGACGTACTATGTACATACATACATACATACACGCGCCGCACGCATGCATGCGCGCATTTACACGCACAAACACAGCATGGACACGCGATTGAGCGCACTGACGCTATATATATCAGATCAAGGCCTGGTTACAACAACTTACTCTATGACATCTGTTCTTTTCAATAGGGAAGATTCGACAAAGCAGGGTAGATTATTATTGAGTGTGTATGCATACACCGACAAACACACATACGCACGTACAAATGCAAATGCACACAAACGCGCACATGCGCATGTACAAATACGCACACGCACGCACACACGCACGCACGCACACACACACACACACACACACACACACACACACACACACACACACACACACACACACACACACACACACACACCGACCGCACGCACGCACGCACACGCACGCACGCACGTACGCACGCACACACTGCGCACACATCGAATATTTCCTTGTCAGATAAATTAATGGGCAATGGCTGCGAGATTGCCAGTTTTTATATATACAGTGGAACCTCCCTTATAAGACCTTCAAAAATCATCCGAAATGAGGTCTTATAAGGGAGGTCATTTTAATACTTACAAAGAAGGGCAATGTCTCAGAGAAGTAGGTCTTGTGTGGGAGGGAGTCTTATAATGGGAGGTCTTATAAGGGAGGTTCCACTGTACTACCCTCGCTGTGGCATGGTACCCTGGGCAAGGCATCTGCACCATAAACAGTGTTAGCCCAGTATTCCAGAATAGCAACTGCCTTCTCTGCTATCGGGAAGTTGGTGTGTAAAACGACAGACTGGCATTCATACACAGAAGCGGATCATGGGGGGGGGGGGGAGGGGGTGTGTTACGGGGGTTCCAGACCCCCATCCCTTAATATAAGAATGAAAAAGAGGAAGAAAGAAAAAGAGTGGGAAAATCCATGACCTCATGTGATTTCAAGCCAGAGTTTTACCCTTTTGAAGTTTTTCTCCCAGGAGAGGCCTTCTTTGCATCTTTTAGTTCAAATTATCATCAGCCCCAGCCAAACCCTTCCCCCAAACCCAGCTATTGGAACTCCCGTCCTGTTGACTGACTGATCTGCCGCCCCCCCCCCCCCCCCCCTCCCTCTCTCTCTCTCTCTCTCTCTCTCCCTCTCTGTGTTTTAAATGTGAACATTTCTAAGTTGACGTAATGACTTTTAATGATAATTATTTGGTTGGTATAATTTTGTTTCACACGTTTCAGTTATCTCTGTCATGTTGTTGCACCTAACCTGAATTTCTCAATTTGGAGATATTAAAGTATACTTGAACTCGAACTTGAACTTGCGTTTGTTCTGGTACGTGCGAACAGGAATGTCCAAACACCGGTATCCGCATCCAGATCAACGGGATCCCTTGCGAGCAGGCGGTGGATCACTACGGCAGCTACCTGTGTTACCGCCACGAGTACACCAGCAGAGAATGCTGCCTGAGGTGCCGGGGACTGAAGAACCCTGCCAGAGTGGGTCAGTCAGTCAGTCAGTCAGTCCTGTCAGTTATGAGCGTAGATGCGTCATGCTGCCGTTATGCGCCTAACTAAGAAATAGTTAGGCCCAGCAAGTCCGACTTGGGCTGGAGGAGGATATCTTTTTGAAAGTTTTTTTCGTGAACAAAAGGCTGGGAGAAGGGACCACTGGTAAGGTAGAGAGACAGTAGATGACAGAAAGCAAAGGGAAAAGGCAGAGTCAAAGAGAGTGACAGATGAGAGGAAGTTACAAGCACAGAACTTCCAGAAGGTGAGGGAACTATTTATACGAAAGACACCCCCGGTATCCCCACCGGGTGTGTGTGTTAATTGAATGAATGAGGCTTTATACTGAACATTCTTTGCCCTTGTCTTGTACCCTGCGATGCGAACTCCACCTACCTAACCCTTTCGCCGCCAGCCATTTTTCAGCAAACAAATACCATTAAACTTAACTGGGAAGAGAAAAACAAATTGCAATATTGGAAATTTCTCTGTGACGTGTATAACATTAAGCCTATCCTTAACCTTCCAAAATTAAGAAAATAGGGTCTTCGGATAACAGGCCCTGATTTGATGCCTTTTAGTGACATGAGTGTTAAACCATTGTGGTGCATAAATGCGACATTGGCGGTGAAAGGGTTAAAGATGATCGTCCTTGCCTGTCATGAAGTACTGAAGTAGTATATAGCCACAGAAAGTTATATATCTGCACCTGACTCGTCGCTAGGTGGCATGAGCAGTTTGGGCCTAAAATTATCACCCTTTCGTGTAGGCAAGAAGTACAGTGTAATATAAAGCCCCATGAATGGTCGACTTATGGCGATTTTTTTCACGCCAGAGGGCAGTCAATGCACTAGGGGCTTATCACGCGATTTTCTTAGTTGGGCGTAGTGAGAGAGAGAGAGATGGTGGGACACCTCCCTCTCTCTCTCTCTCTTTCTTTATCCCCAACTAAGAATATAGAGAGGATTAGCCCCACACGAGCGTCATGCCCTCTGGCGTGAAAACAATCCCACTAAGTCTCTCATTAAGACCTAATTAACATGAATTTGAATCACGGGTCAGACTAATGGACATGAATTTGAATCACTGGTCAAACTTATTGACATGAATTTGAATCACGGGTCAAACTAATTGACATGAATTTGAATCACGGGTCAAGCTAATTTATATGCATTTGAATCACGGGTCAAACTAATTTACATGCATTTGAATCACGGGTCAAACTAATTTACATGAATTTGAATCACGGTTCAAACTCTTAAACCGGCAACCGGAGTATAAAAGGAGGGAGGCGTTAGGCGCGCGCCACATTTGAAGCACAGCTCGCGAGAAAGATGGTTCACCCTTCTTTGTTCCCTGTTGTGCGAGCCACCGCGAGGCAGAGCTTTTCTGACGAGCAAGACCCGATCCCTGGGATCGGTTGTTTTCTCTTTAACCCTTTCGCCGCCAGTCATTTTTCAGCCAAAAAATACCATTAAGCTTAACTGGGTAAAGAAAACAATTATCCGCAATATAAGGAATTCCTCTGTGAAATGTATAACATTAGCCCCATCCTTACCTCCCAAAATTAAGAAAATAGGGTCTTCGGATAACAGGCCCTGATTTGATGCCTTTTAGTGACATGGGTGTTAAACCATTGTGGTGCATAAATGCGACATTGGCGGTGAAAGGGTTAAAGGTATCATCAACAATGGAAACTCCTTTCAGGCCTGGGCCAGGGTAAAAGGAAAACAAAATCCAAAAGTTAGCTTTGTGAAGTCACTTCCGGTTTTGGTTATTCCTTGTCAAGCACAATATTTTAAACCTGCCTGTGGGATCTTAGCCTGGACACTTCCGGTTCAAGTTGGATTAACTGGTTTCCGGCTGTATTATGGCTAACTATCAGCCAAATAATTTAAAATTACAAAGTTTGCTAACGGACACGGCTCTGCAGCTTTTCCCGAACATTTCAGCCAAATCCCCCCCAAAAAGGGGAAGAAGAAAAATAATAGAGAGAAACTGTACAATAAGTATAGAATCTAATATTCCATCCAAAAGGGGAATCCTAATGATGATGATGATGATGATGATGATAGATGCACAGGCTGTGAAGAAGAAGATGATGATGAAAATATCCAATGTTATGATGATATGATAATGAAATTGATGATGATGATGATGATGATGATGATGATGAAATTGATGATGATGATGATGATAGACGCATAGGCTGTGAAGAAGAAGATGATGATGAAAATGTCCAATGATGATATGATAATGATAATGATGATGATGATGATGATGATGATGATGATGATAGACGCACAGGCTGTGAAGAAGAAGATGATGATGAAAATGTCCAATGATGATATAATAATGAAATTGATGATGATGATGATGGTAGACGCACAGGCTGTGAAGAAGAAGATGATGATGAAAATGTTCAATGATGATATAATAATGACAATGATGATGATGATAGACGCACAGGTTGTGAAGAAGAAGATGATGAGGAGGATGTCCAATGATGATATGATAATGACAAATATGATAATGATAATGATGACAACGATGATGATAATGACAATGATGATGATGATGCTGACACAGGCTGTGAATACGGGGACCACTCAGGGCGGTGTCAGCAGCTGCAGCCCTATGACTGCTACGACCTCAGGAACAGACAGAGCTGCTGCGATGCCTGCGAGAGGATGAGGATAGCCGGTGAGTCTCAGTGGCAATATACCAAAATATTAACAACAACAAAAAAGGGTTTGAGAGAATACACTTTCCGACTCTGGATTGCTTATGTTTGGTATATAGTTCCTACTGAGTCAATGAAAATAAAAACAGAAAAAAACACCCCACAACTAAAATATCTGGGAATATTTTGACCAGCTGACTCGCATCCTGCGCTTTCAAGCTTCGACAACACGCCGCCATTGTTGCTATGGTTTTTGACCGAGTAAGTCGAGGTAATCAACTTCTAATTTTCACGAAGACAGTGCTCCCCCCCTAGTTTTTTCTTCCTCCTCCTTCTTCTTCTTCTTCTTCTTCTTCTTTTTCTTTTTCTTCTTCGATCGCTCAGACAGTTACCTGTCAATAATGAGCGCAGATGCGTCATGCTGCCGTTATGCGCCTAACTAAGAACGGCAGAATGAAAATCGTCTATTATAACCGTTACCCCCCCCCCCCCCCCCCCCCACACACACACCAGACCTGTTTACTCTACTCTTTTCGAGTAGCATTCTATTCATTTTGGACCTCTACTACTTTTCAAAATTGAAAATAATGCCCTTGACTACTCTTTTTCAGTGAACATTGTTTGATGGTTTAACCCTTTCACCGCCAATGTCGCATTCATGCACCACAATGGTTTAACACCCATGTCACTAAAAGGCATCAAATCAGGGCCTGTTATTATCCCCTATTTTCTTAATTTTGTGAGATAAGGATAGGGCTAATGTTACACATGTCAGAGAAATTCACAATATTATTGCAGATAATGTTTTTCTCTATCTAGTTAAGTTTAATGGTATATCGTGGCTGAAAATTTGCTGGCGGCAAAAGGGTTAATGAATACAACTACACGTTTTGCACCCAAACTACTCATTTCAGCTATCCAGACTACTCAAGACTTGTGTAAGGCAGGGGGTAACCAGGTCTGTGTGACACACCAAACCAACTGTACCATAATCATGTCCTTCCAGGTGCGCGTTCAGGCTGTGAGTATGGGGACATGACCCCCAACTGCGAGCGGGTGCGCCAGAACCCCGGCCTGTGCTACATCCCCGAGAACCGGTACCTGTGCTGCCAGACCTGCAACACTGTGCGCGTCACCGAAGACCCAGGTACCTGTACATTTTTTATTTATTTTTATTTATTAAAATTTTTTTGCTGTCCCATCTTCTGGGCCGTACAGTGGCGTTGCTCCCACACCGCTCATTCCGATTCACAATTCGCAGCCACACCTCCGCACGCTCAGGTCGCAGAATCCGAGACCAGCAGTTCAAGGGGAATTATTTTTGTTGTTGTTGTTCGCTTAGACAGTTTCCTGTATCATGTATAGATGCATTTTCCAACTTGTAGCACGCTAGGAAGTTTTATAGTTCAGTCCGTGGTTGGGTGTAGGGGAAGACGGGGTAAAAAGCGCATGGGCGGGTAAGAAGCCCACCCCAATTATCTCATGAAATAAAGCAAATTTCAGTCTCATTTTGCCCATGAGACGAGCGTTAATGTCTAGCATTCGTCTCATGGGCAAATTTGACTGAAATTTTCTTTATTTCATGAGATAATTGGGGTGGGCTTCTTACCCGCCCATGCGCTTTTTACCCCGTTTTCCCCTATTATACGACAAAGAATAAAATGCGAAATGTTTACGGTTTTAAGTGGGCGTTCGGGTGTTTTCGTTGTATGATAGCTTCCTGTCACGTGAGCGCTGATGCGTCATACTGCCGTCATGCGCCGGAGATAATCTTAAAGGGGCACCCTGACGGATGCGTTTTTGGTAAGAAACACGTCGAGATCACGAGGAAAACACCCTTTACAGAGATTGCAACACTCACTTTGGTCTGGTTTCCTAGAAATCAAACCGTCAAATCGGCGATTCTTCCTTGGCGGAGGTGCTGGAAGTTAAATTTTTTCACAAAAAGAGAAGGCGTGTGTTGTCTCTTTTCTAATGGCCGCTACATCGTTTGCACGAAATTTTCGCAATACAAGCCTTTTTATTATGTTTTTAATTTTATGCAGTTTATCTAAAGGAGTTTCGCTCACAACAAAGGAAATGGCTCCCATTTTCTTTTTATTGCACTAAAAAACAACAAAAAACGCTTCAACCACAATGAGTGACCTCCACCCACCCCATCCAAAATGGCTACTCTCTCCGGCATCTCCGCCAAGGAGGAATCGTCGTTTTGACGGTCTAGGAAACCAGAGCAAATTGAGTGTTCTGATCCTTGGAAAAGGCTGTCTTTCTGGTGATCTCGACGTGTTTCTTGCAAAAAACTCACCCGTCAAGGTCCACCTTGTGACAAGCTATGGGCTTCTGCAGCTAGGGTTATTAACGCCCTTGACAGTGAGAGTGAAACCCTTGTTGGTCAGTGCTGAAAAGGGCAATCACTCTTGCGAAAGGCAGCCATCTAGTGGCCTCAAATAGGGTTATTGGCGAGAGTTATTCCCTTGTTTGGTCAGTACTCAAGCAGCTTCCAAGGGCATTCACTCTAGCAAAACATGGCTCTTGCAGTGGCCAATAGCTTTGTTGAAACGCCTTGCAGAATGTCCCTGGGGTGATCAGAACGCGGAGCTGTGCCAGCCCTTTGACCGAGCGGGCAGCATCCGCATCAACTGCTACGCCCCGCCCATCAAGAGGATCTGCTGCCAGGCCTGCAGGAGACTGGCCGACTGGATCCCCATGGACCAGCCTGGTGAGGGACGTAGCAGACCATCTGTGGATACAGTGTGTTTGTGCGTGTGTGTGTGTTGGGGGTGGGGGGCGTGTGTGTGTGTGTGTGTGTGTGTGTGTGTGTGTGTGTGTGTGTGTAGGGGAAGACGGGGTAAAAAGCGCATGGGCGGGTAAGAAGCCCACCCCAATTATCTCATGAAATAAAGAAAATTTCAGTCAAATTTGCCCATGAGACGAATGCTAGACATTAACGCTCGTCTCATGGGCAAAATGAGACTGAAATTTGCTTCATTTCATGAGATAATTGGGGTGGGCTTCTTACCCACCCATGCGCTTTTTACCCCGTCTTCCCCTATGTGTGTGTGGTCTGTCTAGAATTTTACTTTGATAAAGGAGATAGATTATTATTAAGTGTGTGTGTGTGTGTGTGTGTGTGTGTGTGTGTGTGTGTGTGTGTGTGTGTGTGTGTGTGTGTGTGTGATGTGTGTGTGTGTGGTCTATCTAGGATCTTACTTCTAAATTGATAGGTCAGTGTGTGTGTTTTGAGTGTGTGTGAAGTCAAGTCAGGTCAAGTGAAAATGATCCTTATTGAAGATAAAGGAATAATCTTACAGAACTGTTTTTGTTCTCGTCCTGATGTAATAAAAAAGAAGAAAAATATGTGTGTGTGTGTGTGTGCGTGTGCGCGCGCGCGCGCGCGTGTGTGTGTGTGTGTGTGTGTGTGTGTGTGTGTGTGTGTGTGTGTGTGTGTGAATATGTGTGACTGTGTGTGTGTGTGTGAGACGTCAAGCCAGGTCAAGTCAAAATGATCCGCATTCTGATTGCCCCAGGTTGCGAGTATGGGGACCGGCCGGTGACGTTCAACACGGGCTCGCACCGCAACCTGAACTGCACGTCCTTCGTGAGGTTCTACGGCTACGAGCAGTGCAACCTCAACCCGGCCGTGGCTACCAACTGCTGCTACACCTGCCATCGCTACACCCAAGGATAGCTCCCACTTCATACCTTAAGCTGTAAGCTAGGGTTTTTAAAAATATTTTTGGGGGGTTACCTACTACCACCAAAGACATTGGGCTTACGCAAAGACAGGGCACGTGACTCACAGTTTGAAGCCACATATGGGTAGAGTTTCTCTAAATAACGGTCGTTGCGCGAATAACGCTTACGCCAAACGGGGCCTAAGAAACACTTTAGAAAACGTTTGCGGAAGAATATTACAAGCTCTTGTCTCATTGGTCTATTTAAATTTTTAAAATTTTAAACAAACTTTAATGGACCAATCAACGACAAGAAACGTATTCACCCCCTACTAGTTCCGGATAGTTCGCCGCTTGCTTGGTGTTTGGCAAGAACAAAATGCCACGCGAACTATCGGCAAACGAATGGTGTTTCTTAGACCGTTTTTGCCGATTTGCGCTCACGCTACTTGGCGTTAGCCCTTGTGAAACGGTCCCCTGGTATTCTGGAGTGGGTAGGGGGCAGTGGCAAGTTCAGCAGCTACCCACCGTTTAGCATGCCTAGGTCCAGAGGGGAGTGGCAGGTTTAACACGCGGCTTCATTCACACCACTACTGTGAGTAGTAGCCTATAAACGGTCAGGCTGTGACCAGTCTTTGCGTCAGCTAAATGTTTTTAATACCACACTCCATCAGCTTCCTCAGCCGCTCAAAACACATTAGTTGCTTTGCAAACAACAGCCGTTTTTTTTAACACATGGATTAATTATGCTCGTTATGTGAAAGGTATTTCAAATGTTCAACTTGTTTTCTTGAATATTATTCCTCGTAGCTTTTTCATTGTAAATAAACTGCCGGTCTACAGGATTTGATCATTAGCTGGATGCTTTTCGTTCTATTGTTTCATGAACATTGAAGAGTTTTAACAGCTTTCTACACGATTTGATCATTAGCAGGATGCTTTTCGTTGTATTGTTTCATGAACATTGAAGAGCTCTAACAGCTTTCATTGATGTCGCATTAAGGTGTTATTTATAATTGTATCCGGTAGGACTGATGACATGTTATGTTATGAAAACAACACATTTGTAACAAAATTGGATTAGTTTGCCAAAAAACTAAAAAACATTTTTTTACATTTTTTTAGCTTGTGATTAATGTTGATTACTATTGAACGTGTAAATGACAGATTTTGATAGGAGACATTGCATTGTAATTCTCAAAAATATCTCCATATCTTGAATGCAACAGCTATTGCAATCCTATGTTGATAAAAACGTATGCCTATTTTGTTACTATCTAAATGAATTGAAGCCTTGAAACTGCATCTAATGTATTTCAAATGAAAATTTGCAATTGGACCACACATCTTTTTTCATAGACTATATTTTGTAAAATGTTAAAATTGACAAAGCACTCACTTATCTATGACATTTTATAGATAGCACCGCATTTCAAAATAAAACATAAAGAATCCTAGATCATAATTATGTTAGAAACGACTCCTTGTTTGTTTAACAACTTTTAAAAGTGTCTTCTTATATGTGACCCAGCACCACGAAAGGGACATTAAGTGTCAAACTGACCTTTCTGACAAAATTATACATTTGAAAACGTCAGACAGTTGTCTTTCTAATCATACAAGAACCATTCGTGTATCTTTTCCCGTTCCCGAAGTATGAGAATTTAAATTTAGTAGGGTGAACATCGGCCATTTTGAGGAAACGCAGTCTAAAGTCTAGCCTAGCTGTAGAAATTGCATTGACCTACTCGTTATAAAGCACTTACAAGACCATTTAGAGACCATATTAAAGATTATCTTTTATAAATATCAATGATAAGATGTCAGAGAACACAAAAATACCCATAACTCAAAATTGACCAAAACCGCGATTTTTGATTTTGCAAGCCTGTTGTGAGAAACTAACCCAGCGACTTAATGTCTCTTCCGTGGTGCTATGTCACATTATTATATTGTGACGTGGCAATTGTGTTGTGGCACTGTGTTCATGTCATTCAATGATTCATCGATCATTCTAGCCAGCTTGGTATTGTGTCATTGCGAATAACTAAACGTGTGTATTGTTACATTATAGGCTGCATACATTCAGCACAAAAATAGTGTGTTTTATGGAACTAACAATCCATCGTCTTTGTGACGCTGGAGAAAGGATATCTATTGTTTTTTTACTTCAATTTTGTTTTCAGTTAAAACAAATCCTTTCTCTAAGACAATCTTGAGAGGTGTATACACAGACACACGACCCCCCCCCCCCCCCCCACACACACACACACTGACATGACAGACAAATGCACAAACACCAAGCTTACAGACCAGCGCTCTCTCTCTCCCCCCCCCCTCTATCACGCACACTCACATACACACACACACACACACACACACACACACACACACACACACACACACACACACACACACGCACACGCACACGCACACACACACACACACACACACACGCACTCACACACACACACACACACTCACACACACACACACACACACACACACACACACACAACTCACACACACACTCTCACACACACACACACACACACACACACACACACACACACACACACACACACACACACACACACACACACACACACACACACACACACACACACACACGCACGCACCCCCACACACTCTTATTTGCAGAACTTTGTAATGCTAAGCAATCTAGTGCAGTAGAGCAATTTTGTTGTTGTTGATTGTACATTTTGTTTTACGTTTTTCTGTGTTAGCAAACTGTTGTTTGTTTGTGAAAGAAGTGATTAAACAGTTCAAAACGACAACCACCTTACGGATATTTTTTTGTGGTTTGATCTCTTTTTTTCAATGGGGCCTTCGTTTATGTTATTCCTGCCATGCTATGTGTGTAGTGCGCATGCGTGCGTAATGCGCGCATGCATGAGCGTGTGTGTGTATGTGTGTACCCGCGCGCATGGATGTATGTATGTATGTATGTGCGTGCGTGCGTGCGTGTATGTGTGTGTGTGTGCACGAAATTATGTTTGATGAATGCCTTGTGGATAGAAACATACACACACAAATGCGCGCGTGCACAACTCCAAAATACATTCTTCTTCTTCTGCGTTCCCTGGCCATATGGCCATAATGGGTAAGGTACGTATGTGTTCGGTTTTCAGTTTTCACTGGTCTCCCCGCTGCGTACAGCCGACACATTCCGATTTCGGAGGAGCTCAAGGGAGACAAATTATTTGGAATAATTTTTTTGGAAAAAAGGCAGGAGAATGGGCCAATAAGTCAGAAAGATAGTAGATGATAGAAAGCAAAGGGAAAAGGCAGAGTCAAAGAGAGTGGCAGATAGAGGAGGAAGACAAGTTACAAGCACAGAACTTCCAGAAGTTGTAGGGGAACTATTTTTACGAAAGAACCCCCCCCCCCGGTATCCTCACGGGGAAAAATACATTCAGAACTATTATTAACCTTTGGATATCCACTTTATTGGGTGACCACATTTTTTTAAGAGAGAAAGCGGAAAGCACAATCATTCTGCTGAAAATAACTTAAACAGAAGAAAGACTAAACTGGTTATTAGTGATATCTTTATCCCCCCACCCCCCCCACCCCCCTAAAAAAAAGATTGTAACATCTCTATCCCAATCAAAGATGAAATAGGTTATAATACATTTATCCTCAGAAAGACAGAGCTGGTTAGAATCATTATTTCAACCCCCCCCCCCCCCCCCCCCCATCAAGAAGAAAAAAAAAAAAGGACAAGCTTTAAGAACTGGTGCCTAGCAAGAGAATACAAAAAACGTTTGACGGGACATCTTTTTCTTTTCTTTTCAGGAAATGTGTTAGAGTCTAAAAAGAAAACGTTTCAATCGCAATCCGTGACTAATCATGTTTACACTGGAAAAAAGACTATAGTGGAGAGGGGGGGGGGGGGGGGGGGTAAAATTAAACAAGAAACTGGATTTAAAACAATAGGGGAAGACGGGGTAAAAAGCGCATGGGCGGGTAAGAAGCCCACCCCAATTATCTCATGAAATAAAGAAAATTTCAGTCAAATTTGCCCATGAGACGAATGCTAGACATTAACGCTCGTCTCATGGGCAAAATGAGACTGAAATTTGCTTCATTTCATGAGATAATTGGGGTGGGCTTCTTACCCGCCCATGCGCTTTTTACCCCGTCTTCCCCCTATCAAGTTTGTTCAATAGCAGCACAAACCCTGATTAATAGGTTATACAGGGAAAGAAAAAAACACCCCAACAAAACAATTATGTTGGCAGTCTAAAGACACTTGGAAATAAGTGTTGCAAAGATAAATAACATGATAACAACATCAGCAAAGCAAACATCTCCGGGTGTCCTGTGTTATACCAGTCCAATGAAACAAAGAAAATATCTTCACTATTTCAAGTTTGGTATGAATAAAAACCATAGCAATTAAGGGAAAGGTGTACAATTTCAAGAGTTAAAACAGAATGAGTAAGATCAATGTCACCATGGCATGGGAATTCATAACTTCACGAGACTTACAAAAGTGTATCATACAATCCATCAGATGTTTATTTGTAACACCAATGAAACCAAGATTAGAAAATGAAAGAAGAAGAAGAGAAAAAAAAGAGAAGAAGAAAAAGAAAGATGGAAGTTCAGTTTAACGTCGCGTATCGGCTTTCGCCATGTACGACGGGCTGAACAAACCAACCAGGGTATAAACAAAAAATTATGTTCCTGAATCACTGTCTTAGCCAAAAGGCCGAGAAGCGATCAGAATTCCATTGATAAAAGAAAGAACGTAATAATAATGCTTTACGTCCTCCCGGCCAAAGCCATATATGGGACATTACTTTTTACTTTTAGATAGAGAAGAAACAGCAGCTTATATTTATACAGGCCCGGGACAGTAGATGGATGCCTCGTGCCTCCATACGGGGAGCTGGATGATCGACCCCGCCCCCTCCACGAGTCTCTACCCTTGGGGATACGGGGGGGGGGGGGGGGGGGGAGTCTTTCGTAAAAGATAGTTCCCCCACTTTTTGGAAGTTCTGTGCTTGTAACTTCCTCTAATCTGCCACTCTCTTTGACTCTGCCTTTTCCCTTTGCTTCCTACCATCTACAGTCTTTCTGACTTATTGGGCCCATTCTCCAGCCTTTTTTTCTCTCCAAAATAATCTTTCACCTTTGAGCTCCTCCAAAATCGGAATTTGTCGGCCGTACGCAGCGAGGAGACTAGTGACAACTGAAAACCAGACACATACGTACCTTACCCATTATGGCCATATGGCCTGGGAACGCAGAAGAAGAAGAATATACAGGCCCTGATTTAGGCGACAACTACAGCAACGATGGTGACGATGACAACAAGGGAGGAGGAGGAGGAGGAGGAGGAAGAGGCGGAGTAGGGTGGAGATAGTAACACCAAGAAGAAGCTAAGAAGAAAGGAGAAGAAAATGTCCGAGGAGGAGGAATGCGAATGCGAATGGCTTATTCAAAAGGCCTTGGCCACATTTGAAGGGGAGAAAAATATCACACATAACAATCATACAAACATGACATAAAAGTCCATCTCGGAGCTTAAATGCGTGGTACAGAAAAACTGAAAGTTGCTTAACACCATTTTCATCTCTCGAAGTGAGTATCATAATAACTTTAAACAAACAAGGATTCGAACGAATTTGGCAGGAATAAACTTTTTTCTTAGATCGTTATATAATGGACAAATGACTATAACATGAATCTCATCTTCAATGGCATTTTGACAAAATTACACAAGAAGTTATTTTCATTATGCTCCCAGTAATAAAAATAGCGCTTATTCAAATTCGAAATTTCAAATCCGAGTTTTGTTAAAATTCTTCTTAGATGTCTGTTTAATTTCATTGTTATGTACAAAGGAATCGAATGTAACGAATTAACTAAGCTATACACTTCATATCTTCTATTATCTTTCCATATGTGTATGCCAATCTTGCCACTGACATTCAATTAGTCTTTCGCGAAATGAACGTACAAACTTAGCATGGTTACCTACACCTTGATTAATCCAAACAAAACCAAAACCGTATTCAAATAATTTTGTTCTTACTTTTGATACCCAAGTTGTCTTGCCTCGTTCATCTGAACAATACAACATATAATAAGTTTTACGAGGCAACCTGAAGTC
>CM065701.1:31984847-31999847 GCA_017654935.2 Phymorhynchus buccinoides
GAATGATTTTGTCACATAATAAATATAATATCATTCACAGCACATGTGTAACTTAAAGTTATGAGAGATGTCGAACTCATCCTTATGCATATTAGCGAAATGTTGAGTTGCTGTGACCATTTTTCTACCGCCGTTATGGCCATTTCGCTATTGGATGGAAGTTCAGTTTAACGTCGCGTATCGGCTTTCGCCATGTACGACGGGCTGAACAAACCAACCACGGTATAAACAAAAATTCATGTTCCTGAATCACTGTCTTAGCCAAAAGGCCGAGAAGCGATCAGTAATTCAATTTCGCTATTTTGCTGTAAATGTTTTTTGAACACATCAGTGGCCAGTTAGGATAGATCATACAAGCATTAACCCTTTCACCGCCAATGTCACATGTTTGCACCACAAAGGGTTAACACCCATGTCATTAAGAGCCTGGATCTGTTATTCAATGATCTTGAGTTCTTAATTTTGGGAGGTAAGGGTAGGCCTTATTTTAAACATGTCACAAAGGAATCTCCAATATTGCAGATGAAATATTTTCTGTACCCATGTAAATTTAATGGAAAATTTTGACTAAAAAATGTCTAGCAGCAAAAGGGTTAATAATATCTTAATATTGCAGATGAAATCTTTTCTGTACCCATGTAAATTTAATGGAACATTTTGACTAAAAAATGTCTGGCAGCAAAAGGGTTAATAATATCTTAATATTGCAGATGAAATCTTTTCTGTACCCATATAAATTTAATGGAAAATGTTGACTAAAAAATGTCTGGCAGCAAAAGGGTTAATAATATCTTAATATTGCAGATGAAATCTTTTCTGTACCCATGTAAATTTAATGGAAAATGTTGACTAAAAAATGTCTGGCAGCAAAAAGGTTAATAGTATCTTCTAAAAGTTTTTGAGCTCACCACGTTCATAACTTCAACACAGAGATTTGTAAACTAGAAAACAAATGGCTTCTATTTCTATGACGCAAAACAAGCTATGGAATATAGCCAACTATAGTCAACTTTTGTTTGACTATTAGTATTACCCTGTATATGTACGCCTGCATGTCGTATCCGACAATGACTACCAGACAGCAGAAAGGGGCAGTTGCTATTCTGGCGCACTGGGCTAAAATTTGCTTATAGCTTAGAAGTTTAAGTATTTCCCTGTAGCCTATCACTATCAGTATGTTACGCGAATTGTCTGTTTCCGTAGAATAGAGTAAGTTTTTCAACACACTAAAACTGAACTTTCTCTCGGCAGGTGGAGCGTAAGATCTTAGTAGACTTGTTTACTCCATAGATTATTACTCTGAACAGACATACACATTTGAACGGGTGTGCACTGTGCAAACGCACACACGCACGCACAACACACCTTTAATTCATCGAGATTGGAACCTGGTTTTAAGGTGGCTGCATTGAAGTCCGCCAGCTCATTGTTGAGAATAATTCCAGTAGAAGGCGAAACCAACTGCGACCCAAAACTGAAACAGACGGACATGGAAACATATTAAGGAGCAAATTAATACTGAAGCTGTTACAATAACAATAAGCGTATTGGTTAGCGATAGGGAAATTTCATCTTTTGGGGCACTGCTGACGCTCAAGTCTCAGTCTGGGTTTGGTTGGTTGCGAGCGTGTGCTCATAGTAGTCCAGAAGCGGGAAACCGTCTCTTAAATCGCCTAGAAAACGAGATGTTTCATTTTCTTAATTATTTGAGATGGCTAATAAATTCCAACTGGTATTGATAGCATGATGTTTAAGAAGTATGATAGCAAAACATCGCCACTTATATCCTGATCAATACAAAGAGATAGGGGAAGACGGGGTAAAAAGCGCATGGGCGGGTAAGAAGCCCACCCCAATTATCTCATGAAATGAAGCAATTTCAGTCTCATTTTGCCCATGAGACGAGCGTTAATGTCTAGCATTCGTCTCATGGGCAAATTTGACTGAAATTTTCTTTATTTCATGAGATAATTGGGGTGGGCTTCTTACCCGCCCATGCGCTTTTTACCCCGTCTTCCCCTATCCGTTTAAAGACAGAATTTACGTAAAATTAGTTTAAACGGGTATATCTTCATGTTGATCAGGATATACGCGGCGTTTTTTTTACTACTTCTTAATCATCATACGCTATCAATACCAGTTGGAATTTTTTAGCCATCTTAAATAATTAAGAACATGAAACATCTCGTTTACTAGGAGACGGTTTCCTTCTGGAGTATAGGTCGTATTCAAGCTCACAGTATGGCGTTAGTTTTGGTATTGGTATTACTGTTATAATACGAATATCAATACCAACATTCGGGTTGCTCCCATCTGGAGAGCGCGTCGTAGCTAGCGCCGCCGCGTCACACATTGTTTTGCATGCGGTTTTTGTGTGACTGGTGGGGAAGGGATGTGTGTTTGCAAACATTTGACCAAATTACAACTTTTTTGTTACCACTGGGTTCTTTAATGTGCGCTAAGTGCATGGGCACACGGGACCTCGGTTTTTGTTATCTTAGCATCCCGAAAGACTTAGCGTTCAGACCGTCAGGTTTAATTGAAAGTGAACAGAAAAAACTCCGCTGCTGTCCGGAACGATTCCGGTGTCATAAGAAATAAATCCTTCCTGTGAAATAAATCCCGGTCACCCCATAACATGCATGCCGCACCACAACCATAACGATAATTATGTATTAAAACATTGAGATTTAAGTGTCAATCTACAGGGAAACAACCGTATATGTCTTGATCGTAGTCGAAATCACCACTCTGTGGCATTATATCGACGAAGTTACACCACATGTTCGATTTTAAAGATACAGTAGTTTTCATTCGACGTGACGACCACGTTTGAGAAACCAACATGGCGGCACTGACTTCAAAACCTCATTCATCCCCGATTGGCCCCAACTTCATGCTAATGCTAAAGGTCATTTGAATAAAGGGTAAACAGGGCGGGGACCTGGGATGCATTAGAGGAGAGGTTCAAGCAAGGGCGGGGGATCTGGGAGCCGGCGTAGGCCCCCAGTGGGGTCCAGGGGCAACGTCCCTGGTGTGGGTCAGGGGGCAACGAAGCTGAAGAGCTTTTTCAAAAAAAGAAAATAAAATGCCAAAAAACACTTTAATTTGCACCTAAAAACAATAAAACAGTAATAACGATTTCTTTATTCAATCTGTCTCCCTCTCCCTCTATTTTTTTTTTTTGGGGGGGGGGGGGGGGGGGGGGGGGGGGGGCGGGAAGGGTGTGTGTGTGTGTGTGTGTGTGTGGGGGGGGGGGGGTTACGGAATACAGATAACCCCCTCCCTGGACCCGGCCCTGGCAAACTCAATTCATTAAGCTACATTCTACGAATAGCATGCAAATAAGTTAAATACTGCGCAAGAGCATGTACTCGCGCGCGTGTAGCCTATTTGTACATGGTTTTCTTTTATTCCCCTCCAAAAAACCTAGGCCTACAACCAGTCACTCACTAGTAGTTGATGGTGCTGGTAGCCGAGACAGCGTCCCCATCAGGGCCCAGCACCGAGATGTGAGTTGTCCCCCATTCCCTGCTGGGGGCGCTGGTGATATTTGTGTAGTGCTCTACGTCATAGGTTCGTGCGGGGTCAATGGCGTCCAAGATCTTCCGGGCGTAATTCGGTGACGCCAGTTTTTGCAGCAGCTTGAAAACAGAAATGATCAATGAATACAGTGAAAGCTCTAGATGAAGACGGGGTAAAAGCCCATGGGCGGGTAAGAAGCCCATGCCAATTATCTCATGAAATGAAGCAAATTTCAGTCACATTTTGCCCATGAGACGAGTGTTCATGTTTAGCATTCGTCTCATGGGCAAATTTGACTGAAAGTTTCTTTATTTCATGAGATAATTGGCATGGGCTTCTTACCCGCCCATGGGCTTTTTACCCCGTCTTCCCCTAATGGTTATTTTCGACCCTTACTGGCAGTGTAATAATACATTTTACAAAGTCACAAAATAAAAATAATATATTGTAATGTTCGTACATAATGTCAGTGCGCACACAGGCAATCGTTTGTGTTCCGGTTGCCTAACCGCATTGTTGAATACATATTATGTAAACACACTGTGACGCACACATACAGACGCGCGTGCGCGTAAAGAAAAACACACACACAAACCAACCACCCAAACAAACAAACCCAACTTCCCAGAACGCACACACAGGGCCTACTACAAACTAACCTTCCCAGTACGTTGCCTTTTCCTTTGCGCCCCGTACGTCCTGGGTCGTTTCCTTACTCGTAAGTCGCGGGGTCATTTCCGACCCATACACTGATATAGTCAAGGAAGCAAGGAGAAGGCACTTGCCCAGCAGGCCTCCTTGCCCATTCAAAGCAATGAATAAACAATTACCGCTGTAGGTGAGTGATCTGCACGGCCCTGATGTAGATAAGGAACCCCAGACAGCTTATCTGGCTACAATGTCAGACAACAGACATTTACATTTCTTTGTGAGCTCTTTTCTCAAATGTTTTTTTTATCATTGGATGACATTAGCCTGTAGACAGTATTGGAATATCATTCTACAGCTTAGTCTTTCGTGGAAGACTATGACTCTCGAACGAGGGTTCCCTTGCACCGGCTCTGGTGCTGCAGCCAAAGGGATTGGTTGGCCTTTGGGAACCTTCCCCAATCCCCAAAGACCGCACAGCGTTACTGAGGAGCCAGCGCAAATGTCTCCAAGTTTGAGACTCAAAAGTCCGTAGAATCCCCCCGTGGGGATACCGGGGGTGGGGTGGGGGGGGGGGGGGGGGGGGGGGTCTTTTGTATAAAATAGTTCCCCCACCTTCAGGAAGTTCTGTGCTTGTACCTTCCTCTAATCTATCACTCTCTTTGACTCTGCCTTTTCCCTTTCCTTACTGTCATCTACTATCTTTCTGCCTTACCGGTCCATTCTCCTGCCTTTTTTTCAAGAAACACTTTCAAAACGATTTACTCCAGCCGAAGTCGGACATGCTGGGCCTAATTATTTCTTACTTAGGCGCATAACGGCAGCATGACGCATCTGCGCTCATAATGGGCAGGAAACTGTCTGAGCGCGATCAACGAAGAAGAAGAAGATGAGACTCAAAAGTTATATAGGTGAAGACGGGGTAAAAAGCCCATGGGCGGGTAAGAAGCCCATGCCAATTATCTCATGAAATAAAGCAAATTTCAGTCAAATTTGTCCATAAGACGAACGCTAAACATTAACACTCGTCTCATGGGCAAAATGTGACTGAAATTGTCTTTATTTCATGAGATAATTGGCATGGGCTTCTTACCCGCCCATGGGCTTTTTACCCCGTCTTACCCTACTAAACCCTAGAATGACACTTTTTATTTCAGCAGAAATCAAACAACTCTCAATCTCACTTTACTAGTGACCCAAACTTGTGTTTGTTTATATTTTTATGTCAAGTCATAACCAGAGCCGTTTGAAATACGGCCTAAAAAGGGAATGAATGAATGAAAAATGGTGTTTTACGTCCTCTCGGTCTAGAACAGACACATATGGGACATTTGTAGATACAAAGATGGTGGGAGCAATACTGGAGGCAATGCCCGGAGGCAGTGCAACTCCAGTAAAGTCCCGATTTTTTTTTAACAATACAGATAGGTGTAGCGGTAACCACGCCTCGGTTAAACCTCATCGGCTATGGTACCGCCACAGTAGTCAGTATTGCTTTTGTTTACTAGTGACCCAAACTTTTGTTTCGTTTTTAGAGCCGTTTGAAACAAGGCCTCAAAAGGGACCGCTACCGACACTAATAATAGAGAACAACAACACATTTTGAACACAAGACCTGCGACACGTCGGCAAAGGCGGGGTCTCCCAGCTTCAGACGGTCCGCGTAGGCAAACTTGAAGGCCTCCACCACCCGGTGCCACAGGGCCCCCTCTGTGCTGCTGTTGTGCAGGTCCGAGGGGCTCAAGTTCAAACCTTCACAGCGACATGCTCATCGCTGTTAGTATTGGTTTCGGTATTGCAATTTTGACGTTCTTCTTTCAAAAAACAATAATCTATACCAACTTTTTTAAGAGCGACACATTAGAAGAAGTTACAAGCACAGAACTTCCAGAAGGTGGGGGAACTATTTGTACGAAGCGTTGGCAAATGAAGTAAGCAACTTGTTTGTGTTTTTTTTTGGGGGTGTAAGAGTGTGTATGTTAGGTATGTTATAGATTCATCATTGTATTCTTTCATTGCATTAAATTCTCTCTCTCTCTCTCTCTCTCTCTCTCTCTCTCTCTCTCTCTCTCTCTCTCTCTCTCTCTCTCTCTCTCTCTCTCTCTCTCTCTCTCTCTCTCTCTCTCTCGTCGTTTTGCTTGTCCTAAATATAACGAGCTTAGAATGGAATTAATACCAAAGAAATATTATAATTATCCATCTTTATTCAAGTTAACTCTAATCTTATCTTCCGAAAATTCTCAACTAATCTCTAAAGTAGCATCGTTTATACGCAAAGCTTTAACAGTTAGACGTCAATGTTTGAGTGAAAGGCAGAATGCACGAGATGCTACTTAAAGTTCATGCTTGTATTGTAATTGTTATGGGCCAGTGGCCTAACAATTAAACCATTTTCGACTTTGACTTTGACTTTGACTCTCTCTCGTCTAGTAAAATCAGGTATGTAGGGGAAGACGGGGTAAAAAGCGCATGGGCGGGTAAGAAGCCCACCCCAATTATCTCATGAAATAAAGAAAATTTCAGTCAAATTTGCCCATGAAACGAATGCTAGACATTAACGCTCGTCTCATGGGCAAAATGAGACTGAAATTTGCTTCATTTCATGAGATAATTGGGGGGGGGCTTCTTACCCGCCCATGCGCTTTTACCCCGTCTTCCCCTGAATATAGACACTGAATTAAGAATACAGCACACACACACACACACACTACAAAGAACACGCTCACCATGCAGTATCTTAGTGACCAGGGCCAGCACAGGGCCGCCACTCGGGGCGGTCAGGGTGTGCAGAGTGAGGTCCCCTAGCGGGGCCGACAATGGCGGGTCCTGCACCACCCGGTAGTTCTGAAGATCCTCCATCGTCAGCAGGCCCCCTGCAACAGGTCACCATAGCAACGAGACATCGACACGTCACGTGAAACGAATGAAAATCTGTTTAACGTCCTCCGGTCTGGAACAGACTAGACACATATGGGACATTTGTAGATGCAAAGATAGCGGGAACGATACTGGAGGCAATGCCCGGAGGCAGTGCAACACCAGGAAAGTCCCGAATTTTTAACAATACAGTAAATGTATAGGGTAAGACGGGGGTAAAAAGCCCATGGGCGGGTAAGCATTCGTCTCATGGGCAAAATTGGACTGACATTTGCTTTATTTCATGAGATAATTGGCATGGGCTTCTTACCCGCCCACGGGCTTTTTACCCCGCCTTCCCCTACTAAGTCACGTGAAACGTCCCAGTTGGTATGATACATAGCCTAATTACGGAGACTGTATCTGCGTCATCTCAATAATTTCTAACCATGTGCAAATTATTAGTCTTGACTGCTGTCGATTCCATTATATCCCTACACATTGGATCCGAGATTGTTGCATATTGTAATGATCAAACTATGTTTAATATGAGAAGAATGAAATAGTGAGGCCAAGAGAGGAGGCAACGAAATTGAACAAAGGGGGAGAACTCTCTTTCTAATTAACTCCCCTCCACCAAAGTTGATTACGATATCGTTCTAATTATGAAGGATCATAAAGGCGAACTTGGCACATTGTTTTTTGAGAATGATGCTTTGTTTGCCTCCCTTTTGGCTCTGATCCACGCATTGCCAGATGATTGGCATGGTAATCAACAACACAAAATCCAAATAAATGTTCTCCTTTGAGCTCCTCCGAAATCGGAATGTGTCGGCTGTATGCAGCGGGCGGGCAGACCAGTGAAAACTGAAAATCGGACCCATACGTACCTTAACCATTATGGCCATATTGCCTAGGAACGCACAAGAAGAAGAAGAAGAAGAAGAAGAAGAAGAAGAAGAAGAAGAAGAAGAAGAAGAAGAAGAAGAAGAAGAAGAAGAAGAAGAAGAAGAAGAAGAAAAAGAAGAAGAAGAAGAAGAAGAAGAAGAAGAAGAAGAAGACGACGACGACTGAAGGGCAGACTGACCCAGTTTCTGCACGTCCTTCACCAGGGCTATGGCAGCAGCGGAGGAGTTGCTGTAGAGGTACCCGGGCCCCTGCTGGGCCAGACCCTGCAGAGTGCGAGCCAGGGCGGGCATCCGCACCACCTCCCCTTCCTCCTTGGCCTCCGTGCTGCTGTTCTCCTTGCAGAAGATCTGGCTAATAATAATAATAATAATAATACAAAAACAAGAGGCAAAGCTTTCAGGGCTCACTCAGGTGTGTGTGTGTGTGTGTGTGTGTGTGTGTGTGTGTGTGTGTGTGTGTGTGTGTGTGTGTGTGTGTGTGTGTGTGTGTGTGTGTGTGTGTGTGTGTGTGTGTGTGTGTGTGTGTGTGTGTGTGTGTGTGTGTGTGTGTGTGTGTGTGTGTGTGTGTGTGTGCGTGCGTGTGTGCGCGTGTGTGTGTGCGTGTGTGCGTGCGTGTGCGTGTGCGTGTGTTTGCATAACAAAGTAATCAACGTGATGATCTACTTGTGGCCACGCGCACAACAAAGAAGAAAAAGAAAGAAAGAATAGAAGAAGAAAAAAGAAGAAGAAGAACACGAAACCCCAGAGATAAAACTAAGCGTACCACAGATCAGGATAGTTACTCAACGGTCTGCCCAAAATCGTCTTCATCACGCGGAATGCGCGCGCAGTGGAGTAAGAGAGCGGATGTCCGTTGGCGGCCATGTTGATGGCGGGAGCAAACAGGTCTTTCCAGGGCAGTCGGCCATGCTTCTGGTGAGCTTGCCAGTAAGCCGGCACCTCCCCTGGCACTCCGATAGACAATTTTCCTGGAGAGCAGTACCAACAACAACGTGTTTTAGATTACGTGTGAAAGAGCAGGGTACACCGAAACACACTTCTGCCATTAACAGATCTCTAATTTATTTATTTATTGATTTTTTATATATATTTTTTTGTTATTATTATTTGTATTTTGTTCACACTTTAATTCGTCTTTTGTATTCAATGTTGCAATAAGTTTCTAAATGATATTGATTAATAATAATTTATCTTTAATTTTGTTCATCATTAGGTGAAGACGGGGTAAAAAGCCCATGGGCGGGTAAGAAGCCCATGTCAATTATCTCATGAAATGAAGCAAATTTCAGTCACATTTTGCCCATGAGACGAGTGTTAATGTTTAGCGTTCGTCTCATGGGCAAATTTGACTGACATTTGCTTTATTTCATGAGATAATTGGCATGGGCTTCTTACCCTCCCATGGGCTTCTTACCCCGTCTTACCCTACATTATTTGGTTTTATATGCAGTCTCCATCTGTTCAATCAATCGTGCAATGTAAATTTAAGGAGCACGGTATAAGCTTCGAGCTTGTTGTTGCTCTAATTGTCTTTCTGTTTGACCCAGAAGAGTCATTTTCTTCTCTTCTTGGTTTGACTATGTTTTGAAATGAATAAAGATTTGTTTAAACCAACAGATCTCTAAGAAGGAAATATCACGTGAAGTCTTTTTCAACTGGCTCACCGAACATTTCGAGTAATCAACCAGCTTGCTAAAAGCTGCTTGTTTGCAAAGCCAAACACTATGAGATCAGTGGAAAAATTGTTTAACGTTCCTGTTTTCAGACGACTCCATTAGAATTTAACCCTTTCATCGCCACTGTCCCCTCTTGGCACCACAATGATTTAACACCCATGTCACTAAAAGGCATCAACTGAGGGTCTGCTATCCAGTGACCTTATGTTCTTCATTTGGGGAGGTAAGGATAGGCCCTATTTTATGTATGTCACAGAGGAATCCCCAATATTGGCGGTACCATAGCCGATGAGGTTTAATCGAGGCGTGGTTACCGCTACACCTATCTATATTGTTAAAAGCTCGGGACTTTACTGGTGTGGCACTGCCTCCGGGCATTGCTGCCAGTATTGTTCCCACCATCTTTGTATTTACAAATGTCCCATATGTGTCTATGACCGAGAGGACGTAAAACACCATTTTTCGTTCAATCCCCAATTATTTGCAGACACAATCTTTTCTCTACCCAGGTAAGTGTAATGGAAAGTTTAAGCTGACAAATGGCTGGCGTTTCTTCGCACCAGAAGCATAGACGTTGCACCGAGAATGGAATAGCGTGATAGCACATTTTACAACGTGTTTACACATTGCTTGTTCAACAAGAGTACTTGTTAAAACATAGTCCCGCAGATAATCGAATTCAATATGGCGGCGGAAGTGTGGTTTGGTGTATTGGACGGGTTTTAAGGGTTTTTTGTGTGTGAAAAAACGTGACGTAGAAGAAGATGTTGAGTGTCCATGCAATTGTAAGCTTAAGGAAAAACGCTTTCAAGTGTGCTTTCAAGGTACTTAGGAATCAAAATTGGTAGGTAAAACAATATTTGTCTGTGTCTGTCTGCTCTCTCTCCCGCCTTCCTTCCCCCTGTCTTTGTGAATCTGCACCCGTGCAAGTGGGCACGCATGTGTGTGTGTGTGTGTGTGTGTGTGTGTGTGTGTGTGTGTGTGTGTGTGTGTGTGTGTGTGTGTGTGTGTGTGTGTGTGTGTGTGTGTGTGTGTGTGTGTGTGTGTGTGTGTGTGTGTGTGTGTGTGTGTGTGAGAGAGAGAGAGAGAGAGAGAGAGAGAGAGAGAGAGAGAGAGAGAGAGAGAGACTATGGGGGTGCAAACCAAAATGTGCGTTCCAATTCGCAGGGATAACTGACAAAGGTAGCAGCACTGAAGAATATGCAATTGCACAGGAAAAGGCTAAAGTGTTTGTGTGTGTGCATAATTAAGCACATACTCATCACACTTACATTACAGTGTATGTAGTACGTGTGTGTACGCGCATACTCACGGCATTGCACTGACGAACATGCATGATTATGTGAAAATGCACATACACCCATCCAACGCATAGACTCGTAGTACGTACTATATATACCCACATCACTAACACTTTAGCAAAACCTAGATACAGCTATCTGTGTTGATAGGAAAATCGGGACTTTGCTGGTTTCGTACTGCCTCCGGGCATTGCCTCCAGTGTTGTTCCCACCATATTTGTATTTACAAATGTCCCATATGTGTCTGATTCAGACCAAGAGGACGTAAAACTCCATTTTCTCTCACTTTAGCAAAGCCTATTATACTTATACTCACTCTCATCACTAACTAACGCACTAACCGAAGACGAAAGACTTGTTGAGGTAGGATTCGAAGGTGGCGGCCATAGGGGCCAGCTCCCTGCCATCGTAAGTGTCCACGCTTCCACTGTTCTTGTCGTACACCGCCAGAAAGAGACCTGGAACAAGGCGGAGTCTATTGGCCACTGCAACTAGGCTTATTAACCCTTTCGCCGCCGATGTCGCATTTTTGCACCACAATGATTTGACACCCATTTTTACTAAAACTGGAGACAGACTATGCGACTGCCTCATATGACTCGATCAGGTCGTGACGTTGACCAAGGTTTGTTTCCCGCACAGAAGAGGTCACGATCCATCTGACTCGATCAGACTCGATCAGTGAAATTTAGAACCCGCCCTATTCGGCCCTGTCACCTGGCTGGGCCCGACTGAGTCAGACTGATCGAGCAGGATGGTATGCAAATGAGGTGAAACGTCACGACCTGATCGAGTCACATGAGGCAGTCAGATAGTCTGTCGCCTGCTTAAAATGCATAAAATCAGGATCTGTTATCCAAAGTCCAAAGACCACATTTTCGTAATTTTGGGTGTAAGGATAGGCTATACTTTATACATGTCACAGAAGAATCCCCAATATTACAAATATTCCTCTCTACCTAGGTAAGTTTAATGGAACTTTTTGGCTGAAAATGGCTGGCGGCGAGAGGGTTAACGCCCATTGACGGCAAAAAGTTAAGCCCTTGTTGGTCAGTATCCAAAAGGGAAATTCACTCTTGCAAAAGGCAGCCATTCAGTGGCCTCAAATAGGGTTATTGGCGAGAGTTATTCCCTTGTTTGGTCAGTACTCAAGCATCTTCCCCCCACCCACCAAGGGCATTCACTCTTGCAAAAATGTGGTCGTTGTAGTGGCCAATAGTATCAGTATAGTATAATTAGTATAGTAGGGCTTACTATAGTCTCTGTCGTGAACATTATGCTTTTGTCTGTGTGTGTTGGTTTGTCTCTCTGTTTACGAACATACCTCAGTTCCACTCTTAGTCTTGACTCGATCCCCCGAAGACGGAGTGTGGGCTGCCCACGTGGCGGGGTAATGAAAAACGGTCACACACGTGGTGTAGAGTGGCACGGAGGTAACGCGTTCGACTCGTATACAATAAACCCGTGTTCGAACCTGAGTACAGGGGATGTTTCCTCTCACTCTGCACTAGGCCTTACGGTCTTAACGTGGAGTCTTTCGGATGAGACGATAAACCGAGGTCCCGTGTGCCCATGCACTCAGCACACTTAATCCCAGTGGCAAACGAAAAAGTCATTTGGTCAAAATATACCCCCCCCCCCCTGCTTTCCTTCCTCATCAGTCACACAAAAATTGTATGCAAATAAAAACAAGGGTGTAGCGCTTCTGGCTGTGACGCGCTCTCCAGGTGGGAGCAGCCCGAATTTCACAGAGACGCCCCCTGTGACAATAAAGTACCAAGTACCAAAATACGAAATGTTCTCATCCCTAGCTGATGCACTTGTACCCGTAGTGTTCAAGTGCTTCGACTTGTTGGGATGATCCCTGGAGTCTTTTAGCCAGGGTACGACAACAACAACAACAACAACAGCAACAACAGCAGCAACAACAACACTGTTCGTGACATACACCACCAATAAGAAGAGGCCTGGAACGTGGTGGATTCTATCTGTATGATCTCTGACGAGAAGATTATACGTTTATCCTTGATTGTTTATATGTCTATTTGGGAAGAAAATGTCCTCAAACATAAACGCGTTGAACTGAAGATTTCATATGACATTACTTACAACGGTGACTCATTCACAAGATCGAACACAGCTGTAGGTTTACTTAATGAAGCGCAAACACTACACAACCGTATACAATTAATGCGTATGCATTGCACGCACGTGCTCGCTCGCACCCACCTACACACACACACACACACACACACACACACACACACGCACACATACACACATGCGCGAGCGCAAACACACACACACGCGCGCACACACACGTATGCACACACACACACACCTCCTCCGATGTCCATCACGTATATATGTTACGCCCATTCCGTGAATTTGCCTATTTCATGAAATGGGCAAAATGCTTTGTCCAATTTATGAAATGGGCAATGTATATCACATTTTTGAATCCCCATTCACACAGGTATTGATTAAGATTGATTCAATGGTATCACACTTTTCTACATTGTAGTTGCACCCCTATCCTGTCCCCCAACTCGACCAGATGCTAAGCTGGGGCATGCCTGAGCCACACGTTGAATCAAACGTTTTATCAAATTAAGTCTGAATAAAATAATTTCAACTCATCTACAGATGAGATTTCTCATTCGTTTGAACCAATGCTTGATCTATGTGTGCTAATGAACAAACATTCTGTACTCATTCTTTCCAAGGGCTGTGAGTGAGTGGAACTCTCTTCCACCTGAGGCAATATCATCAGCCTCGGTGGAGGAATTCAAATCCCGGATCTGAGCTCCCTCCCCTCCCCCCCCTCCACCCCCCTCATTCCTCCATCCCCCCCCCTTTCCCCCCTGTCCTCACCCTTCCGTTGTCTCAACGGAGTCAACTCCATACCCCCTGTCCAGGCCTCCCCCAAAAAAAAAACCCAAATCATGCCCTCGCCCCCTCCCATTCAATCCCGCATTGAGATGATCATCCGGGCAGCAAGTCCTTCATACAAGATCCTGATTAGTTGGAAACCCCCCCACGTCGTAAGCGTCATAATCATCAAATTGTTGATGGAGGATGCTATATGCAAGAAGAAGAAGAACACTACTTTTGATTCATATTGCTTTTCTCAATTGCAAGTTATAAATTGGCTATTTCACGAACTGGGCAAACCAAATGGGCAATTTCATGGATTGGGCGTAACATATATATACACACACACACCTCCTCCGATGCCCATGCTGTGAGGTTGTCTGACTCCCACACACAACAGTGTGGCAATAGCAGAGTCCACTGCTGACCCCCCTTTAGCTAGAATATCTCTGCAACAACAACAAAAAAACACCACACAACCGAGATGGTAAAGCTATGCAAAAACGAACTCCCAAAAAGCTGTTTGAATCGATCTTTAACAATACACACTTTCAGAGTATATGTGACCCAGCACCACGAAAGGGACATTAAGTCGCTGGGCTAGTTTCTCACAACAGGCTTGGAAAGTTAAAAAAAAAAAATCATTTTTGGGGGTCAATTTTGAGTTATGGGTATTTTCGTATTCTCTAACATCTTATCTTTCATATTTATTAAGTACAATCTTAATATATGGTATCTAAATCGTCTTATAACTACTTTGAAACGAGTAGGTCAATGCATTTTCTTCAGCTAAGCTACACTTTAGACTGTGTTTTCTCAAAATGGCCGACGAGCACCTTACTAACTTTAAATGCTCATAACTTTGGAACGGGACAAAAAAATATACAAGAATGAGTTTTGTATCATTAGAAAGAGAATTGTCTGAAGTTTTCAAACGTATAGTTTTCTCAGAATGGTCAGTTTGACACTTAATGTCCCTGTCGTGGTGCTGGGTCACATAACTAAACACACCAATACCAGACCTCTTACCTGCCCACTTCGGAGCATGCAGTATGATCGGCAGCAACGGCCCCCACGCTAGATATTTTCCCAGCTACACCAGCTTTCCCTGTGGTTTCTTCTGGGTGGGTCTCCAGACCCAAACCCAGACCCAGACCCGTGACGAGCAGGTAGATAACCACCACGATCATACCCATAGTGGCACAGACCCAC
>CM065701.1:32022347-32032347 GCA_017654935.2 Phymorhynchus buccinoides
CACATTTTGCCCATGGGACGAGTGTTAATGTTTAGCATTCGTCTCATGGGCAAATTTGACTAAAATTTGCTTTATTTCATGAGATAATTGGCATGGGCTTCTTACCCGCCCATGGGCTTTTTTTTTTACCCCGTCTTACCCTAATCCAACAGTCATTCAGATCAACGTTCCAGAAACAGTGGCTGCTTGCTTTTTCACACAGCAGAAAGCAATCATTCGTACAGAAGTCATCAGACATCCAGCCCTTAGGTGGAATGAATGTATTATTAGGGGAAGTAATTGTACACCCCACGCTTATTTCCCTTCCCTGTTTGTGGTGGTAGCCAAACCGTTCCCCCTTTTTTCTTGTTGCTTTCTCTGTGATAGTTGCAGTCTGCGTTAGGCCGGGTTCACATTAGACGCGTAAGTTCCGTACGGAAAACCCTAAATAAGTGGAAGAAAGAAGGATAAAAGTTTACGCATATAGGGGAAATTCGGACACGTGCGCAAATCTTTCTTTTGTTTCACTTATTTATGGATTGCGCACGGGTTTCCGCATGGAATATCCGCTTATGTGTGTCGAAATACACGTTGCTGGTTTTCACTCTTTCCTTCCATGGCAGCACATAACTGATAGGCAAGCAATACCATTACTAGAGTAGTGTTGCGTTGCCATGGGAAAAGAGTGAACACTAGCAACGTGCGTTTCGACCTTGCATTTACTGTCTTGTCGTTTCTACTAGATCAAGTTATCCCCCTAGTATGACAGTATTTATATCATCACGCATATTGCACTTGTAAGTGCCTACAGGGCCGAACCTAAGTTTTGAAGGGGTGGGGGCTATTTCATCGAAGGTGTGAAGCACCAAGACCCCTAGGGGGGTCCGGGGGCATGCTTTCCCGGAAATGTTTTTAATCCGAGAAGCAAAATAGTGCAACCTGGGCATTAAATAAGGGACTAATGCCATTACTGTTCATATACCCCGATTGAAACATGTTTTGAACCATTAAGTACCTATCAACTGGTGGTGCTGATCAGTGCTAGGTATAGCCCACGAGGAAATTTAGCTGCCGCTCGGCGACATGATGTTGTGTGGTTTTTTTAGGAAAAAGGGTGGCAGCCCCCTAAGCCTTGGGAAATGTATGTATATCTCAATATTCTGTTAGTCATGATGGATATTCACCCATCATCTTTAAGTGTCAAGTCGAAACTGTTTCTGTTAAAGGTGGTAATGTTTGCTCTCTCTGATGTGTCTATTAGTGTGACGTAAACAAGCGTACCTTAAACTATAAAAGCTATGAAGGCAAATTGAGTATAATTATACTGTAAGACAATTTGGCAACCGCTGATAACTCCAATCTATGAAATTAACCCTTTCACCGCCAATGTTGCATTTACGCACCACAATGGTTTAACACCTATGTCACTGAAAGACATCAAATCAGGGCCTGTTATCCAAACACCCTATCTTCTTAATTTTGGGAGGTAAAAATAGGCCTAATGGTGTACATATCACAGAGGAATTCTCAATATTGCAGATAATTTTTGTTCTCTACCCAGTTAAGTTTAATGGTATTTTGGGGCTGAAAAATGGCTGGCGGCGAAAGGGTTAATGTTGAGGTGTATTGAGGTGTATTGAGGTCGTAGAGGGACACAAGACAATAATAAAGGTCTCTGTACCCGTTAACATTATTCACAAAGTATCACTATTTCCCCGTGGCAACACAGTGAGTTGTATGTCATATGATGAATGGCCTAACACTGTGTTGCCATGGGGAAATAGAGATATTTTGTGATTATTGTTAACATGTACCGAGACCTTTACGTTCGTGAGTATGAGGACTGATCACTGACTAGAAGTAGACAGATCTGACTGGATACACAATTAATGTGTTTAAGGCTAATGTATCATATTAGGAACACATGTTTACTTGTCTGTGTTGACACTTAGCCTATGAAAATTTAGTGTGGTTCCGTGTGTTGACTTTGTTACTTTTAACCACAGAAGACTACATCGTTTCATTGTTCTAGCAGGGATTCTATGATTCGTACACCGACGTTTACAACCAGGTACCAGTCTCAGTATTCTCCCTTGATCCAGGGGTTTACGCTCTGTTCGTACGTTTGAGCGTACTATTTTGACAAAAGTCACAGGCTTAAGGTCTCTGTAGGCCTACACGTTTAACAAATTCACAAAATAATCACTATTTCCCCATACACAGTGAGTTGTAAGTCATAGTATTATAAGTGGGCCTATAACAACACTGTGTTGCCATAGGGAAATAGAGATATTTTGTGAATGTGGCTATAACGTGTACAGAGACCTTAGTCGGGATTCCCCCCCTCACTAAAACTGATTTGCACTCTCTGTTCTGACTCAGCTCTGCACCACCCCGCTCTCCTCCCAGGACACTACCACCGGATGAACTTTACCGCGCACGCGCAGTGTTTCGGTCTCTTCCGCCCCCAAAACCAAACCAAACCCCACCCCCGGCGTTCCTACCTTTGGCATCATCATCATCCTTCCCCCCGCCCCCTCCCCCCCCCTCCCCCCCCCCCCCCCCCCCCTTCCCCCCCTGGCACCGACAACGCGCGCTTTGTTGTTGTGAATCCGCAAGGAAGTTGATACCAAGAGGGAAAGGGATGTGATGAATCATGTTTTTGTTAGCTACTCAACACGCTTAAGTCTTTTTCTCCCCTTAAGTATCAGTATTGTATATATATTAATGTGCTTTTTTTCCTTTCATAATTGGCTTTGAAAACGCTTCCATCCTGATTGCTTGCTAACAAAAATTACACGTAAATTTGAACTCTCTTCCTCGGAAGAACTTCAATGACAAAAAGGAGGTTTCACACCTTCTTAGCTCGTGCGTGTTCGAGTCTAAATGTTTATACTAGTAGCCAGGTTTGTCTCGATAGTGGGCCGGGGGTAGGCCTATCTGCCTTCCTGCGGGCTATTTTGGTCGGAAAGTGTTTGGTTCTGGCTGGGAAAGAAAAGGGAAGGGAAGGGAAGGGAAGGGTTGGTTTCCGAGCATGCAGTAGGTCTGCTACCATCAGAGAGTGCTGTGCTGTGTCTGACAACTAACTTACTTGGACTATGTCTCAGTGACCGTGCAGTAGTTTGCAGTGTATGTATATATATATATATATATATATATATATATATATATATATATATATATATTATATGCAAATTGTTCATCGATGGTGTATCTTTAAATTTTAAAGATTCATTACTGTGGACTATCTCAGTGACCGTGCAATATATGCAAATTTATCATCGATGGTGTATCTTTAAATTTTAAAGATTCATTACTGTGGACTATCTCAGTGACCGTGCAATATATGCAAATTTATCATCGATGGTGTATCTTTAAATTTTAAAGATTCATTACTGTGGACTATCTCAGTGACCGTGCAATATATGCAAATTTATCATCGATGGTGTATCTTTAAATTTTAAAGATTCATTACTGTGGACTATCTCAGTGACCGTGCAATATATGCAAATTTATCATCGATGGTGTATCTTTAAATTTTAAAGATTCATTACTGTGGACTATCTCAGTGACCGTGCAGTAGTTTCCGGGTATGTATACATATATGCAAAGTTATCATCGATGGTGTATCTCTAAATTTTAAAGATTCATCACTGTGGACTATCTCAGTGACTGTGCAATAGTTTGCGGGTATATATGCTAATTTATCATCGATGGTGTATCTTTAAATTTTAAAGATTCATCACTGTGGACTATCTCAGTGACCGTGCAGTAGTTTGCGGGTATGTATATATATGTTATGCAAATTTATCATCGATGGTGTATCTTTAAATTTTAAAGCGTCATTACTGTGGACTATCTCAGTGACCGTGCAATAGTTTGCGGGTATGTATATAATATATGCAAAGTTATCAACGATGGTGTATCTTTAAATTTTAAAGATTAATTTGTATTTTCTCTTTCAATAGATGGATCCTTTTTCTTTTTTTTAATACAGTAGTATGCATTAGTGCAGTGGTTTCGGGTATACTAATGTATACTACTGTATTAAAAACATAATATTGTTCATTATTCGGTTATGTTCTTTAAATATAGATTTAAGTTTTTAATGGGGTGGGGGGGGGGGGGGGGGTATGATTAGCCGGGTCTGCATCACTATTCTATTACTTTCTTTAATGCTTACACACACTCACAGGCACACTCACACTCACCACACCAACATCACACTACTATATTATATTGTCTGAATCACTTTTAGTGGAAGGACGTTAAACCGAAGAACAACAACACACACGCACGCACGCACGCGCACACGCACACACACACACACACACACACACACACACGCGCGCGCACACACACACACCCCCGCCCGCACCCCCCCCCCCCACACACACCCACCCCCACACACACACACGCACGCACGCACGCGCACGCACGCACACGCACACACACACACACACACACACACACACACACACACACACACACACACACACACACACACACACACGTACACACGTACACACGTACACGTACACACACACACACACACACACGAACGCAAGCACGCACACACGCATACAAACACATAGTCAGACAGACAGAAAGGCAGACAAACAAAGAAACAAAGAAACAAACAACAGGCGTAGAAAGCAGAATATGCCCAAAGCAGCAACAGAAGGTTTAATGTTTTATTGTTTTCTGAGGGTAAAAAGGACGGGTGAATATCAAACGTGAGTAAATATTGTGCTATGTGATCTTATGTGCTTATGAAATGTTATTTGTAAAGCGCAATGAGCATACTTGTATGGATTATAGTGTTACATCAAATACAACCATTAGGCCTATTATTACAATGTAGACATGAAGGTTTTACGTATATGATGCCACAGTCATGAGCACAGAGTATGAACAATAGACCCGAGATTATAAAAAAACACCTATTACCACAAAATAGGGACGCTTTTACAAGAGTAACTATATAGATACATTTATGAACACAGAGGGCATGATTCAGTCTTTTGTGTATATCGAAGAAATTTGTAACTAGCACAGGCACCTTGATTGAAAATTGTATTTGTTTTAGCTCTTAGCAAATCGAATGTGGATAGTAATGCAACCGTTGAAGATCATATTTGGCCATTTTTATAAACACGTTTAAAGATGAACTTTGTGCAACAACTTTATCCAAAAACAAAACAAAACAAAAACTGTAATCATTGCTTGGGGAATGAGCTTGCTTATAGTTTACTAGGGAGTGATTGTGTAAGCAAAACAACACCTCTCTAACCATTATCTTTATTAAAGAACAAGAAGAACTAAGACTGGATAACACCACAAGATGGCTCCGTAAAACATTGAACGGGAAAATAGTCATTATACATTGTTTCGACTACAGGATATGAGTGTTGTTATGACCAAAAGACTAAAAAACAACAACCAAAGGATAAACTGATAGTTTATCACGTTCAGAGGAAGAACTCGCATAATTATAACCATTCATTTGTGCAGCCAGACAGGGGATCGTGAGGGTCATCATGGAGGAGGTATATCTCGCTGGATTCCAGTCGTGCGTCACCTGAAACTAAATGGGTATGCATCGATACTGGGCACCAGTCACCTTCAATACGGATTGTACATCTGCGAAGTTGTACGTGAAAACAAAAGTCAACAACAAGATCATCATCATCAACAACAACAACAACAACAACAGCAGCAGCAACAACAACAACAGCAACAAAAAGCTGGCCTAGTTCACAACATTTATTGTCTTTTACTTTTAACATGAACAACCACTTCAGCGAATTTAGAAAGCGATTATTCTCTGTGAAATCAATTAAAAGCCTTTGTAGGCTTACCCAATTAAAGCTATCCCTGACGCTACAAAATGGGTACCTCATAACTTTGTTAAGCAAAGCCCAATCACACATTTGGAGTTTCAAAGTGTAAAATCTGATAAGTGTCTAACAAAACCCCACGCGTTTGGAGTTAAATGTACAATCCTATGAGTGATAAACACAAACCTCGGATTTGGAGTCCTAGTTTGATCTACAATCCTACGAGTGTGTAACAAAATGTATAATCTCATATGATCATGAGTGACAAACCCCCCCACAGATTTGGAGATAAGTGTACAATCGTATATGTGACTAACAAAACCCACAGATTTGGAGATAATACGTGACTGACAAAACACACACACACACACACACATTTGTAGACAAGTGTACAATCTTATAATATGTGACCGACAACACCCCCCCCCTCCCCCCACACACACATTTGAAGATAAGTGTACAATCTTATAATTATGTGACTAACAAAACACCCCACACATTTGAAGATAAGTATTCGAGTGTGTAACAAAATGTATAATCTCATATGATCATGAGTGACAAACCCCCCCACAGATTTGGAGATAAGTGTACAATCGTATATGTGACTAACAAAACCCACAGATTTGGAGATAATACGTGACTGACAAACACACACACACACACACATTTGTAGACAAGTGTACAATCTTATAATATGTGACCGACAACCCCCCCCCCCTCCCCCCACACACACATTTGAAGATAAGTGTACAATCTTATAATTATGTGACTAACAAAACACCCCACACATTTGAAGATAAGTGTACAATCTTATTAATATATGTGACCGACAAAACCCACACATTTGGAGATAATAAATTGCACCATTTCACCAGTGACTAAAACAAACACCTACATTGCAGCTGGAGTTAAAATGCACAATCCTACGAGTGTCTAAGCAACCACCACGGACGGACTCATTCAGGGCTACTACCCCTGGTGAGGTCAGTCGTTCCTGAGACTGGAACCTGCTAGGGGCATGGAGACCCGCCACAGCAGCAGCATCCCCCGCAGCCTGTCCATCGCCCACGGCAAGTTCTCCCTGGCCCCGGGCAGGTCTGTCCACAAGCGGGTCATCATCAACGTGGGCGGCGTGAGGTATGAGACCTTCCGGTCCACCCTCAAGACTATCCCGGACACCCGCCTGTCCTGGCTGACGGAGGCCCAGGGACACAACCCGGACTACGACCCTGCCAGCGGAGAGTACTTCTTCGACAGGCACCCGGCCGTCTTCAACATGATCCTCAACTACTATCGCACAGGTAAGGCTGATCGTTTTGTCTTCAACATAATCCTCAGCTACTAATCGTACAGGTAAGGGTGATCGTTTTGTCTTCAACAAGATCCTCAGCTACTAACAAACAAACAAACAAACAAACAAGAACACGACAAAACCCAACACATAATAATCATAATACTCTTTCTATGTACAGGCAAACTGCATGCCCTAATAGACGTCTGCGGACCCATCAAACAAACAAAATGAAAAACACGACAAAACCCCAAACACAAAATAGAGTACCAAAGGGAATTGCGTACCCTAAAAATGACGCAAGCATGACGTGATTTCCTTACGATCTCTACGATTTCAAGGGAAGGGAGGGTGGGGGGTGGGGGTAGGTACGCAGGTACGCACGTACCCAACCAACACGCAGACCTGTTAGTACTCTAATAATATGTATTTATTTATTTATGTATGACAGGCAAACTACACGCCCCGACAGACGTGTGCGGACCCCTCTTCGAAGAAGAGCTCGCCTTCTGGGGCATCGACGAGAAACAGATCGAGCCCTGCTGCTGGGGCGCCTACCGAGCTCACCGGGACGCCCAGGAAACCTTGGCGGACTTCGACAGCGACCACAGCAACGACCGCGACGACGACGACGACGACGAAGACGAGGACGAGGAGATCGCTCGTCGGTTCGGCATCGTGGATCTTCATCGTCATAATACTAATAATCAGGAACATTGTCAGCAGCATCGTCGTCGTTATCATCATCATCAGTCGAAGGAGGAGAAGAGGTTGAGGTTTTCCCGTTGGCAGCCCAGGGTGTGGCATCTCCTGGAGGATCCTTACTCCTCTACGGCTGCTAAGGTAGGTTTGTGTGGGTGGAGTGGGTGGTGGGTGGTGGTGGTGGGGGGGGGGGGGAGTGGGTGTGGGTGTGGATGTGAAGTGGGGAGGGTGGGGGTGGAAGGAAGGAGGAGGGGTTTGGGGACCGAGAGGGAGAAGGGGAGAAGGAGAGAGGGAGGGATGGAGGGAGGGAGAGAGGGGTAAGTAGGCTACACACACATTCAGATAGATAACGAGAGAGAGAGAGAGAGAGAGAGAGAGAGAGAGAGAGAGAGAGAGAGAGAGAGAGAGAGAGAGAGAGAGAGAGAGAGAGAGAGAGAGAGAAGAGAGAGAGAGAGAGAGAGAGAGAGAGAGAGAGAGAGAGAGAGAGACTTCAGACCTCAGACACTTTATTTTACAAGGATAAGAATTTAGGCTGGGCCTAGTCTTCCATTCTGTCCGAGAGAGAGAGAGAGAGAGAGAGAGAGAGAGAGAGAGAGAGAGAGAGAGAGAGAGAGAGAGAGAGAGAGAGAGAGAGAGAGAGAGAGAGAGAGAGAGAGAGAGAGAGAGAGAGAGAGAGAGAGAGAGAGAGAGAGAGAAGAGAGAGAGAGAGAGAGAGAGAGAGAGAGAGAGAGAGAGAGAGAGAGAGAGAGAGAGAGAAAGAGAGAGAGAGAGAGACTTCAGACCTCAGACACTTTATTTTACAAGGAAAAGAATTTAGGCTGGGCCTAGTCTTCCATTCTGTCCGAGAGAGAGAGAGAGAGAGAGAGAGAGAGAGAATTGAATTGAGAATGAGAGAGAGTAATAGAATAAGAGAGAGAGAGAGAGAGAGAGAGAGAGAGAGAGAGAGAGAGAGAGAGAGAGAGAAGAGAGAGAGAGAGAGAGAGAGAGACTTCAGACCTCAGACACTTTATTTTACAAGGATAAGAATTTAGGCTGGGCCTAGTCTTCCATTCTGTCCGAGAGAGATAGAGAGAGAGAGAGAGAGAGAGAGAGAGAGAGAGAGAGAGAGAGAGAGAGAGAGAGAGAGAGAGAGAGAGAGAGAGAGAGAGAGGGACTTCAGACCTCAGACACTTTATTTTACAAGGATAAGAATTTAGGCTGGGCCTAGTCTTCCATTCTGTCCGAGAGAGAGAGAGAGAGAGAGAGAGAGAGAGAGAGAGAGAGAGAGAGAGAGAGAGAGAGAGAGAGAGAGAGAGAGAGAGAGAGAGAGAGAGAGAGAGAGAGAGAGAGAGAGAGAGAGAGAGAGAGAGAGAGAGAGAGAGAGAGAGAGAGAGAGAGAGACCCCCACTAACGATCGAATTAAGTAACACAATTTAATGGGATGTTCTTTAATGTAACTGGTAACCCTGTCCCTCCGCTTACTTTCAACATGATCTGTTCGTACCACTTTAGCAAACTGTTCCATGTACTACTAGAAAACAAAAAAGAGACAACTTCGCAACCCAGAGCATGGATGCTATATCATGTAATGTAGTGTCCATGCCCAGAGGAAATGTGTTGTGTCCGAGAGAACTCAAGGCAACCCGACGAACCAAAAGGCAGAAGAAGAAAAATGTATATCCCCTTCGTCTGTTTCGTTAAAACACAACAAGATTCACAGGCAGAGAAAATAATTATGCACCTTCGTCTGTTTCGTTAAAACACAACCAGATTCACAGGCAGAGAAAATAATTATACACCTTATAATTAATTATACACCTTCGTCTGTTTTGTTAAACACAACCAGATTCACAGGCAGAGGTTATAATTAGACCCCTTCGTCTGTTTCGCTAAAACACAACAAGATTCACAGGCAGAGAAAATAATTATACACCTTATAATTACACACCTTCGTCTGTTTTGATAAAACACAACACGATTCACAGGTAGAGAAAATAATTATTCACCTTCGTCTGTTTTGTTGAAGGTGGACCCTGACGGATGAGATTTTGCAAGAAACACTTCGAGATCACCAGAAAGACAGCCTTTTCAAGGATCGGGACACTCACTTTGCTCTGGTTTTCTAGAAATTAAACCGTCAAAACAGCGATTCCTCCTTGGCGGAGATGCCGGAGAGAGTAGCCATTTTGGATGGGATGGGTGGAGGTCA
>CM065701.1:32037347-32042347 GCA_017654935.2 Phymorhynchus buccinoides
TCTGCTATCTTTCTATCTTACTGGTCCATTCTCCTGCCTTTTAAAACAAAATAAATTCTTACACTCTCTTCGACTCTGCCTTTTCCTTTTTGCTTACACTGTCATCTGCTATCTTTCCATCTTACTGGTCCATTCTCCTGCCTTTCAAAACAAAATACATCCTTACACTCTCTTCGACTCTGCCTTTTTTTTTTGCTTAGACTGTCATCTGCTATCTTTCTATCTTACTGGTCCATTCTCCTGCCTTTTTTAAAACAAAACAATTCTTACACTCTCTTCGACTCTGCCTTTTCCCCTTTTTGCTTAGACTGTCATCTGTTATCTTTCTATCTTACTGGTCCATTCTCCTGCCCCCCCTTTTGTTAAATGATAAATTCTTACAAAGATTTCTTCAGCCGAAGTCGGACATGACGTGGGGCCTAAATTTTTTTTCTCAGTTAGGCGCATAACGGCAGCATGACGCATCTATGCTTATAGCTCATATAGCAGGAAACTGTCTGAGCGAACGAAGAAGAAGAAGAAGAAGAAGAAGAAGAAGAAGAAGAAGAAGAAGAAGAAGAAGAAGAAGAAGAAGAAGAAGAAGAAGAAGAAGAAGAAGAAGAAGAAAGAAAAGAAAAGAAGAAGAAGAAGAAAAGAAGAAGAAGAAGAGAAGAAGAAGAAGAAGAAGAAGAAGAAGAAGAAGAAGAAGAAGAAGAAGAAGAAGAAGAAGAAGAAGAAGAAGAAGAAGAAGAAGAAGAAGAAGAAGAAGAAGAAGAAAAGAAGAAGAAGAAGAAGAAGAAGAAGAAGAAGAAGAAGAAGAAGAAGAAGAAGAAGAAAGAAGAAGAAGAAGACGAAGAAGAAGACGAAGAAGAAGAAAAGAAGAAGAAGAAGACGAAGACGAAGAAGAAGAAGAAGAAGAAGAAGAAGAAGAAGAAGAAAGAAGAAGAAGAAGAAGAAGAAGAAGAAGAAGAAGAAGAAGAAGAAGAAGAAGAAGAAGAAGAAGAAGAAGAAGAAGAAGAAGAAGAAGAAGAAGAAGAAGAAGAAGAAGAAGAAGAAGAAGAAGAAGAAGAAGTACCTTCTCGCTTTCACCCTGACGCTGGGTGGTAACAATCTAACAGATATTCTAACAGCACTGGTATACATCCTGCGGTTGGTCACGGTCTCTGTGCACGTGAACCTTTTTCACTCTTTCATCATGGCAACACAATGATCACTGTGTTGCCATGGGGAAAGAGTGTTAAAAAAAAAATGAACGTGTATGATTGAGACCATAACGGAGTTCCCATTCATTTCCCATTTCCCGTTTCCCAATCTCACGATGTAGTCACAACCAATACCACCAAATAATATCAAACCATTTATTGCATGGATAACGTCATACACGGAGAATTCTGAAATAGCCCGATATAGCAGAGAAACGGGAAGCTCTCAAAGTGGGCAGGTACGGTATTCTTGAGTGCGTCTTCCGGCAATTGGTTAACACGGGTAGTCGGGGCAGTGGGCGGATGGCTCGAGCTGCTTCCATACGGGGAGCTGAACGACCCCGCCCCCTCCACGAGTCTCCCCCCCCCCCCCCCGTGGGGATACCGGGGGGTCTTTCATAAAAAAAATAGTTCCCCCACCTTCTGGAAGTTCTGTGCTTGCAGCTTCCTCTAATCTGCCACTCTCTTTGACTCTGCCTTTTCCCTTTGCTTTCTATCATCTACTATCTTTCTGACTTATTGGCCCATTCTCCTGCCTTAAAAAAAAAAAATAATCCATATAATTTTTCTCATTTGAGCTCCTCCGAAATCGGAATGTGTCGGCTGTGCGCAGCGGGGAGACCAGTGAAAACTGAAAACCGGACACATACGTACCTTACCCATTATGGCCATGTGGCCTGGGAACGCAGAAGAAGAAGAAGAAGAAGAAGAAGAAGAAGAAGAAGAAGAAGAAGAAGAAGAGCACGGGTAATAATATGTAAATGAGCATAAACAGCCAATCGTTGTACGGGTACGGTATTCTCGAATGCGTCTTTCAGCAGTTAGTTAACACGGGTAATACCACTGATGTAAATTAGCATAAACAGCCAATCGTGGTACGGGTACGGTATTCTCGAGTGCGTCTTTCAGCAGTTGGTTAACAAGGGTACGAACACTGATGTAAATAAGCATAAACAGCCAATCGTGGTACGGGTGCGGTATTCTTGAGTGCGTCTTTCAGCAGTTAGTTAACACGGGTATTGACACTGATGTAAATTAGCATAAACAGCCAATCGTGGTGCTGGTACGGTATTCTTGAGTGCGTCTTTCAGCAGCTGGTTAACACGGGTATTGACATGTAAATTAGCATAAGCAGCCAATCGCGGTACGGGTACGGTATTCTTGAGTGCGTCTTTCAGCGGTTGGTTAACACGGGTATTAACACTGATGTACATTAGCATAAAACAGCCAATCGTGGTACGGGTACGGTTTTCTTGAGTGCGTCTTTCATCGGTTGGTTAACACGGGTATTAACATGTAAATTAGCATAAAACAGCCAATCGTGGTACGGGTGCGGTATTCTTGAGTGCGTCTTTCAGCAGTTGGTTAACACGGATAGTAACATGTAAATTACCACAAACAGCCAATCATATTGACCACTTTCTTCTAATTTACATATGTTGCTTACTACTCGTGTTAACTGTTTAAGACGCACGTGTGATTACCATACCCGGGTTACTACGATCCACGCAATGTTGGTTCTTCATATTCGAGTGGAATTGTTTTTTTGGGGTTTTTTGGTTGTTGTTTTTTGGGTGGGTGGGTGGGTAGGGGTGGGGGTTCTTCAGCGCAGTTACTATTATCTAGGTGATTCTCTTCCTTGAAACAACTAGACAACAACAACAACAACAACAACAACAACAACAACAACAACAACAACAACAAACTGGAGGTGTAGAATGGCATAGAGGTAACGCGTTCGCCTCGTGCAGAATAAACCCGAGTTCGAACCTGGGTGGGTACAGGGGATGTTTTCCTCTCACTCTGCACTACTAAGGCCTTACGGCCTGAACGTGGAGTCTTTCGGATGAGACGATAAACCGAGGTCCCCCGTGTGCCCATGCACTTAGTGCCCATGCAACACATTTAGTCACATTTATACCGCCCCCCCCCCCCCCCTACCACCCCCTTTTTTTTTTTTTTTTTTTTTTGAAGAAGAAGAAGAAGAAGACGAAGAAGAAGAAGAAGAAGAAGAAGAAGAAGAAGAAGAAGAAGAAGAAGAAGAAGAAGAAGAAGAAATACCCAACAAGCTTTAATCAGAGGAATGAAAGTTGAATCTTCTTCTTCTTCTTCTGCGTTCCAAAAGTGCTGATGGCCGGTTGATCAAACCCGAATTTTGATGGCTTTGATGAAATGGGCGGTTTTTGTGGGACGGGCAACCCCGAACACATTCTACAAACTATGCCGGTGTCGTATATAATACTGTGCTCATAAAATTGTGTCGCAGCGACAGTATTTCCTGGGAAATACTGCAGCTTATTCGTGAAAAAGTGTCGCTGAGCGACATTATTTTATAAAAAATTGAAGGGCGACAGGATTTCACAAGAAATGTCCATAAAATGGCGTCGCTACCTATAAAAAAAATCGTGTCGCAGCGACAGCATTTCACGTCATACTGTGAAATACTGCTGCCAAAACGCTACGACCATATTTCACAGAAAATATTAACTCTAGCAGCAGCATTTCACGTGGAAATGTGTCGCAAGCGACAGTATTTACTGACTACAATATTTCACAGTGTCCTGTCGCAAAAAACTGTCGCAAAATTTGGAGCGACAGTATTTTAAGGCATGAGACAATATTTTATAGGACATTTTTCGTGAAAATTTGTCGCGTGACAGTTTTTTTCAGAAAATAATATCGCTGCAACAGTATTTCACGTGAAATGCTATCGCTGCGACACGATCCCACGGCGACAGTATTATATACGACACCGGCCCCAGATCGACTGTGTTGCCAGTTTCGACAGACATGCAGACGAAGCTGTGGGGAAAAGAAAACGAAAGTTGAATCAAGACATTGGCAAGCGCAGACAGCCAGATGCTAAACATGTTCCTCTGTAGGACCTAGAGCCAGTCAAAAGAAGGGCTGTGCCAGAGGCGGCTTTGTAATGTAAACAACACGTGCGTATTGTCCAAAGATACCAGGAACAATTACAGCTTGTTATTGTTATTTAACAATAGCCTTCGTTTAGGTATGATGATGATCCTCTTTGAGGTGCGATGTATTTCGCCGTGTCTGTTTTCGTTCTTGCCTTTTGGCCGAATTCATCTTTAGTTCCTTATTTCTTAGTGTGTGTGTGTGTGTGTGTGTGTGTGTGTGTGTGTGTGTGTGTGTGCGTGTGTGTGCGTGTGCGTGTGCGTGTGCGTGCGTGTGTGCGTGTGCGTGTGTGTGTGTGTGTGTGTGTGTGTGTGTGTGTGAGTGTAGAGAGAGGTGTGTGTGAGAGAGAGAGAGAGAGAGAGAGAGAGAGAGAGAGAGAGAGAGAGAGAGAGAGAGAGAGAGAGAGAGAGAGAGAGAGAGAGAGAGAGAGAGAGAGAGAGAGAGAGAGAGAGAGATTGAGAGAGAGAGAGAGAGAGAGAGAGAGAGAGAGAGAGAGAGAGAGAGAGAGAGAGAGAGAGAGAGAGAGAGAGATTTTCAATGTTTGTATAATTTCTATATTTTCTATTGAATTTCATCGTTTTTTGTTTTACCTTTTTTTTTTTCCAATGTCAGTACAGCTTTTATAGTTAATCTGACAATAAATTGGTTCCAGTCCAGTGTGTGTGTGTGTGTGTGTGTGTGTGTGTGTGTGTGTGTGTGTGTGTGTGTGTGCGTGCGTGCGCGTGTGCGTGCGTGTGCGTGTGCGTGTGTGTGTGTGTGTGTGTGCGTGCGTGCGTGTGTGTGTGTGTGTGTGTAGTTCTTCTGGAAGACTATGACTCTCGAACGACTGAGGGGGCCCTTTCACCGGCTCTGGTGCTGCAGCCAAAGGGATGGGCTGGCCTTTTGGGGGACCTTCCTCAA
>CM065701.1:32053310-32058310 GCA_017654935.2 Phymorhynchus buccinoides
CTGAAGATTCTGCTGCACTTTAGGGGTTAGTACGAAAAAGAAAGAAAATAAGTTAAGCAAAGATAGGGTAGATAGTGAGATAGGGTGAGATATTTTTGGGAAAAGATAGAGCCAAGATAGTCAGGAATTTAGTATTATGATACTCCGTTTGCTATATCATGTAAAAGAATAATAATTTTGTGAAATAGATTTATAACTTTAAGGAAATCAATTTTATAATGGGGGGGGGGGGGGGGGGGGGGGGGGGGGGGGGGGGTGGGGGGGGGGGGGGGGGGGGGGGTGAGGGAAAAGACGAGATGGGGGGGGGGAAAGTGAATACAGCACCCGTTAAATGTCCCCCGGTCTAATGCCCCGGTCTAGCCGGAGACACCCGGGCCCCGCATGATGCATTTCCTTCTGTCTCAAAGATCTGGTAGTCTAAACGACGGTGTAGCTAGAGGTTTTTTTAATTTTTTATAATACACTTTACTCCGTTTACCACCGCTATGATCTTCTTCTTTCTTCTTTCTTCTTCTTCTTCGTTCGCTCAGTACAGTGTCCTGTCATATGAGCGTAGATGCGTCATGCTGCCGTTATGCGCCTAACTAAGAAATAGTTAGGGCCAGCATATCCGACTTCGGCTGAAGAAGAAATCTTTGTGAGGATTTATAGAAGAAACAAAGGCAGGCAGGAGAAAGGACCAGTGAGATAGAAAGATAGCAAGATGACAGTAAAGCAATAAGGGAAACGACAGAGTCAAAGAGAGTGACAGAATTAGAGGAAGTTACAAGCACAGAACTTCCAGAAGGTGAGGGAACTATTTGTGCAAAAGACCACCCACCCGGTATCCTCACGGGGGACACTGCTATAATGACACAGCTTTGTGTAATTACTACACTATTAGGGCCTATTTGTATATTTATTGTTTTGTGCGTCAGTTGAGAGTTACATATTGTTCAGGAAAGCCCTTCGTATAAGTTGTGATTTTTGTTTGTTTGCTTTTTTGTTTGTGGCTCAAGCCACAAACCTATAACTCACTTTGTCTGTCGGTCGGTCTGTCGGTCTGTCGGTCCAAAATTGTCGCACTTCAAATCGAGGCTACACTTCTGGCCGCTCTTTAAAATGATGTATTTTAAAAGCGTACAAAATAATAAACATACGTAATACAGACACTACAACAGACACGACGAGTATGAGGTGCTTCTTTTGATGAGTATAAGTAGGATACATAGTTTTAAATGTTTTCCAAAAGATATATAAAAAGTTACGAAATGGTGCAGATATAACATTCTGGTTTACAGATTAAAATTATTGAAAAATCCAGGGGAGGTAACTCATGATTGGAGTGGTAAAAATAGACCGCGTGCCACAAACTATTGCGATTTCGCGCTTGTTTTGTTTTTAACCATCTCTCTTCTTCTACCTTATTTTATCAGGAAATAATGATTGTCTGTTGATGAGTTTTCACAGCATGTTTACAGGTGTATCTTTTGTTTGTTCGTGTGTTTATAATGTGCTTCTGTTTAAAGACCCCCCCCCCCCCACGTCACGTGTCACATTCCCTCTTCTGCTTGGAAGGTTTCTTAAGATTTCTTACTAGCTATAAGAGGGAAAACACGTGAAAAACCATGATTTTGACACGTGGCGTGGTGGGTCTTTCAAGCCAGCGCAGCACTATATAAGCAAGCAGTAGGCTAAAAATGTCAGTTTATTTAATGCCCCACATGGCCGAAAGGCCGAAGAGGGCGTAAAGCCTTATTTCGTCAAAATGTCAGTTTCTGCTTGGCGCTGGGGGGGGCAGCGAAAGCATCCCTTTTCAAACGCAAAAGGAGGGACAAACTAAGCTGGCGCAGGCGAAAGCCCGCAGCAAGGAGTGTCGCTGGCTTGTTTCTCTCTCTCTCTCTCTCTCCCACTCACGACTGACTACCCGATTCTTGGGATCGGCTCTTAACCCTTTCGCACCCAGCCATATTTCAGCAAAGAACTTCCATAAAATTTACCTGGGTAGAGAACAAAATCCATCTGCAGTATTGGGGATTCTTCTGTGACATGATCTATAAAATAAGGTCTATCCTTACCTCCCAAACTAAGACAATAGGGTATTTGGATAATAGACCCCAATTTGATGCCTTTTAGTGACATGGGTGTTAAATCACTGTGGTGCTAAAATGTGACTTTGGCGGTGAAAGGGTTAAATACTCCAGTTGTGCCTTTAAGCACAGACAGCATAGTGTTACATTCTCTCTGGCTTAAGGGTTCTCTTGTATTGGTATTATCGTCTGTCAATGAGTGACTGTGCGCCTTTGTACGCCAATGTATGAGTGTACGCACCCAGCCACCCACCACCCACCCACCACATCCCATCTCAATCTCGCTATGCACACTCATGGACAGACAGATACATTATAAAAGGAGTTGTTGGGAGAGCTCAATCTGACATGTTTTTGATCACACAAATAATAATAATCTTCGCGGTAATGTCCTTGTTCTTAAAGGTGGACCCTGACGGGTGAGTTTTTGCAAGAAACACCTCATAGATCACCAGAAAGACAGCCAGCCTTTTTCAAGGATCGGAACACTCACTTTGTGCTCTGGTTTCCTATAAATCAAACCGTCAAAACGGCGATTCCTCCTTGGCGGAGATGTCGGAGAGAGTAACCATTTTGGATGGGGTGGGGGGAGGTCACTCATTGTGAGTGTAGTGCAGTAAAAAAAAAGAAGAAGCTATTTCCTTTGTTGTGAGCGAAACTCCTTTAGATAAACTATTAAAAAAAAGAATAAAAAAAGGCTTGTATTGCGAACATTTCGTGCAAACGATTTGGTCTAAACGCAGGCAGCCATTACAAAAGAGACGACACACGCCTTCTCTTTGGGTGAAATAATTTGACTCCCAGCACCTCCGCCTAGGAGTAATCGCCGATTTGACGGTTGGATTTCTTGGAAACCAGAGCAAAGTGAGTGTTGCAATCTCTGGGGTGTTTTCCTGGTGATCTGGACGCTTTTTTTTTTTTTTTTTATATAACAAAAACTCATCCGTCAGGGTGCCCCCTTTATCTGAAACGACAAAAGACAAAATCTAATCATTTGCTTGATTGTGGATAAAGATCAACGGTAGATAATACCACTGTTTGTAGTCCTCCCTTTTTATCATAGGCTCAACATTATTTATCTTTCTCAAGGGCTTAAAAGAACATTGAAAACTAATATCACAGATGACTTATTATGCCAGTCTTGAATCAGTAAATATACCTCTTATTTTTTATTTTATTTTATCAACGTTTGAGAACTCGAACACACCCAGACGTGCCAGATAAAAAAACAAACCAAACAAAAATTAAAATCAAATCTTATCTGACAGTTTTTCTGTCATTTAAAAACAAAAATGCTTGTTTCTATTTGGGTTTCTTTTTTCTAAGACTTTTCTATAACAATTTTGTTTTCTCAGTATTTGGCAGACGTGGAATCTGATGTAAACATCTACTGGGGCTGATTTACTTCCATTTGTCTGCAATCAACAACGCGCGGATGGTTTCGTAGTAGTTTATTTCTATCCAATAAGTATGGCCTGAAGACAAAACGAGGAAGACCCCCCAACATGGAGTCCAAAGTTATGAAGCAGCTATCAGTCAGCTTCCTCTCCTGAATCTTGACATCGTTCCCCAGCATCCGTCTGCACTCGGCTCTTCTCTTGATCTTTTTATTCTCTTATTAGTTTGGGAATGTCTGGCTTTCGGCGGAAGGTCTACCTGATTCCTTTAGAGAGATACCCCCCCCCACCCCCCACCCCCCACCCTTCCCCAACCTTTCCATCTTTCTCGGATTCCTTCTCATTACTAGTTGCATGGTACACACGGGTTTTACTTTCGTTCTTTCGTTGTTATTGTATATAGGCAACTCCTGTCCTTACCTGAATCCTTTATCCTCCTGCCATGTACACTCCCCCGCCACAGTTTTGTTCCTAGTTTTGTTTCCCCCCCCCCCCCCCCCCTCTTTCCATGCATTCCTTTTGTTGTTTCCTTCCGCCGCTCTCTTACGTCAAAGACACTGTAATGGGAATAAGACAGACAAACGGCCATTTTCCTCTATATGAGTAGTGAGGAGAGAAACCCTGATTATGCCCCCCTTGAACCATGAACACCAGCAGTAATCTAACACTGGTTTTTATTGCTTCATAGATTTTCTGGCCGTATTTCAGTGCAGCTTCCTTACCTTTCTTTGTCTTCAGGAAAACATAATTTATTTTGGGCACAAACACTCAAATTCGAATCTGGTATTAAAACAACAACCCAACGTCGATTCAAATTCCAGTCTTTGGATAGAGACGCCATTGTTAATGGCATCACGAACGATAACCCTATCAGCCCGGCTCGCAGTGACTATCCTCTTGTCTGTCTCATTCCCATTACAGTGTCTTTCTTTGCTTACGTTTTTCTTTTTGCTCCCGGTTCAAGCTAGTACAGTGATCTGACTTCAGTTTGGGCTGTACTTGTTCAGTCACCCCACTACCGCCTACCACAACAAGAAATAGAAATGCAAGACAGAACAAAAGACTATGCTCTTGAGGTGTTCCCCCCCCCCCCCCCCCCCCCCCCCCCAACGGATATTTAGAGAAGACGACTTGTTAGACTTTCTAGTGCTTGTCTGCAGACAACGCAATACATCTTTGTCGGGATTGGAAGGATGTTAACCTTTTGCAGCATGTCTAGAGGGAGTAGACTACAACTCATTTGTGACCCCCAACACCACGAAAGGGAGCATTCTGAGAAAATTATACATTTGAAAACGGACTGACAATTCTCTTTCTAATGATGCAAAGAACCGTTCTTGTATCTTTTCCTGGTCCAGAGTTAATAATAATAATAATAATAATAATAATAACAGTACATTTATATAGCGCTTTACCTCAGATGAGCCCAAAGCGCTTTACAATCAATTATTCATCAACAGATAACAAAAAAAACCCATTCAAGAGTGACACCAACCACCAACAGCGCATATGCAAAGCAACTCTCTCTCTCTCT
>CM065701.1:32065810-32068310 GCA_017654935.2 Phymorhynchus buccinoides
ATGTTTTAAAAAAAAGAGAGTAGAAAAATTATACACATTTTATTAACAAAGAGAGACGTAGACAGACAAATAGACGGGTGTGCACAAGCACACAGACACACAGACACACACACACACACACACACACACACACACACACACACACACACACACACACACACACACACACACACACACACACACACACACGCACGCACGCGCGCGTACGCGCACACACATGCGTACCGACAGAACTGCTTCTGTGTCGTATGACTTCCCTTCTTGCGTTCGCATGCACTCTTTCGATTCGCACTTCAAAACTTAATAACTGATTTACTATCATATCACTCTGGATTCTTAAACATAGATGGAGTCACTGAAACATAATGATGGTATTTTTCACCTTGCAAGCTTTGGTTGTGTTATTATTTGTAGTTTCCGAGAACATTGCAATATTATTAAAGGATCTTTGAGGAGATAAGAGTGCATGCATACATAGCATACATGCATACATACATACATACATACATACATACATACATACATGTAGTTAAGGCTTAAGTGCACGCGTTGTTAATGCATGTTTTGAGGCCACAGACTACATACATGCATACATAGCATACATGCATACATACATACATACATACATACATACATACATACATACATACATACATACATACATACATACATACATACATACATATGCATGCACATGCATGTATGCATATGTATGTATTGTATGTATGCATGCATGCATGCATGCATGCATGCTATGTATGTATGTATGTAGTATGTATGTATGTATGTATGTACATGTACATACATACATATGCATACATGTATGTATGTATGTATGTATGTATATGTATGTACATGTACATGTATGTATATGCATACATACATACATACATACATACATACATACATACATACAGTGACATACAACCTACATACAGTGCGAAACTTACGGCGAAAAAAATAAAAAGGTCTGAGAAGAGATGCAGTGGGTTGTTTTTTATAATATAATCTACATGCATACATACATACATACATACATACATACATACATACATACATACATACATACATACATACATACACACAGCCAAACAGGATGAGAACATAGACTTACTTCGTGCTAACTTCGTTAAAGACCCACCACATCCATGAGGGAAAATCACTGTTTTCACGCGTGTTTCCCTCTCTCTGCTGGTAAGAAATCTCATTTCGACCAGGTGTGACCCCCATACAAATGCCCCCAAATTTAAAACGAGACAGAAACTTTGAAGAGCAGCCTCAATTTGAATGTTGGGGGCATTTGTATGTGGGTCACACCTACCCAGAAAAAACACCCCAACAACAAGGGACTTCATCTTGCTGGGTCAGTGTGTCTTTAACCCTTTCACCGCCAGCCATCTTTGAGCCAACAATTCCCATTAAACTTACTCGGCTACAGAAAAGATTTCGTCTGCAATATTGTGGGATTTCTCTGCGACACACTCAGAACAGGGTCAAATCCTTACTACCCAAATTTAGGAACACAACAATATCATTGAATAATAGACCCAGATTTGAAGAGTTTTAATGACATGGGTGTTAAATCATTGCGGTGCAAAATTGTGACATTGGCGGTGAAAGGGTTAATTAACACGAGTGAGCCAAAAATCCATTTTCTTCCCCTTGGTCAATCGACGATCAAGCAAGCGTTGCTCTTTTCCCCCTCTCCGATGACCTTGCTACCCCCGCCAGTAGCTCACTAATGACATCGTAAAGACGAGACAGCGAAGGGTCTCCAGAGAAACCAAAAGCCGAAGCTGCAAGGTGATGTCAAAGTACAAAGTGGATTCGTCTGGTCGTATACTCGATAGTTAAAGCCAAAGCACCCGATCCATTGAATCGGGTAACGATTGGCCGACACTGTCTTGCTGTCTCGCGCTGAAGAGAACAAGGGTAGGGATAAAGAGTTGCGGCACGCGAGGAGGGAGGAGGCAGAATGAAACCCACGCGAATGAATGAAAAATGGTGTTTTACGTCCCCTCGGTCTGGAACAGACACATATGGAACATTAGTAGATATAAAGATGGTGGGAACGATCCTGGAGGCAACATCTTCATAATTTCAAATGCCTCAAATGGCCTTTTGGCCCAGAGGGCGTTAAATCTATATTTTTCTCTCTCTCTCCTGGAGGCAATGCCCGGAGGCAGTGCAGCTTCAGTAAAGTCCCGATTTTTTAAACAATACAGATAGGTGTAGCGGTAACCACGCCTCGGTTAAACTTCATCGGCTATGGTACCGCCACAATATAATATACAGCTGAATGAACCCACGCGGCTCGACTGGGTCCTTTTATATCCCGGCTGTGCCTTGAAAGAAGCGAAAATCGAAACAAAACGTTCTTGAACATTTTAAGGGTTCAAAGAAGAAGGTTCTGCAATGCGAAAAGGGAGGGAAAAAAAAGACCGATTAAAATCCTCCGGTTGCGATTTCGTCAACGAACAGTGTACCCCCCCCCCACACA
>CM065701.1:32078310-32088310 GCA_017654935.2 Phymorhynchus buccinoides
TTGGTGTTCTACTATTAGCAAATTAATACGTATTATTTGTAAATGTTTTTTAAAAGGATGAAATTTAACTTTAAATATATAGAAAATGAATGAGGCTTAGGTGCTCAGTCTGCAGTAAGAAATGCAAGACTGATAAAAACGAAAACAAAAACACCCGTGAAAATGGAGGGGGAGGGTGTGTTCATCTACACCTTTGCCAAATGGCCCCCCCCCCCTCTCTCTCTCTCTCTCTCTCTCTCTCTCTCTCTCTCTCTCCCCCCGACTGATCAGTTTGGTCAAGAGAAGCATGAATGAGAGTGTCTCGCCACTGAACAAATAATGAATGTTCAGTTGAGACGAGTTGACTGAAACGTGTACAATTGTTGTTTCTTTTGACTGAACTGGAACATTCCAGATCCCCCCGTGGGGATACCGGGGGGGGGGGGGGGTGTCTTTTGTATAAATAGTTCCCCCACCTTCTGGAAGTTGTGTGCTTGTAACTTCCTCTAATCTGTCACTCTCTTTGACTCTGCCTTTCCCCCTTTGTTTACTGTCATCTACTATCTTTCTGCCTTACCGGGTCCATTCTCCTGCCTTTTTTCAAGGAACACTTTCAAAAACATTTCCTCCAGCCGAAGTCGGACTCGCTGGGCCTAACTAATTCTTAGTTAGGCGCATAACGGCAGTGTCACGAAATCCCCCGCTCGATCCTGATCAGAGATCGGGAGAGGGAAATCGCGAACCCCGAGGAGAGTCTCGCACGCCCAGACAGACAAACTCACAGGAGAAGGCACACGCGCACACCAGAAGTACAATACAAAACAAGACTATTTATTATAAGCAAGCACACACACACACTTACACAATTCAATACACTCAATGTTCAACAAATTATCTACACAATTTACATGGCATTCAAAAGTTTGTCCAAAGAATAAGCTAAAGCCGGCAACTTAACTGAATAACTAAAAGAGAGTTTGTAAGCAGAAACACAAAATTGAAGGGAAAAACGACGAAAGGGCAGACGAAGAAAAGAAGTCCAACAAAAACAGCAGAGCGTCCGAAGAAGAAGACAAAAGGGGAAAACAAAAGTCAGTAGAAAAACTGCTCCCCCTCCTGGGGCAGGCTACAGCAGCAGAAACAAAGGATGAGAGACAGCAGAGGTCGCCCCCAGACTCCTCAACAGGGACGTCGAAACCTGGCCCGAACGCACAGACAGGCCCACAGATCGGGCCTAACACGGGGCCAGACAGAAAGGCGGGCGGCCTCTCACAGCCGGAAACGGAGAAAAGAGCGGTTGACCGGGCGGTCAACCAGGCAGCAACAGGTCAGGTCAGGTTCAGGCTCAGGATCAGGCTCAGGCTCAGGCTCAGGCTCAGGATCAAGATCAGGATCAGGACTGTATGAAAAACCAAAACAAAAACCTAGTTTTGAACTCCCAGAGTAACAACAGTTTTGTGTTTACCCAAAAACTAATTCCCCAACAGTCCTCTTCAGGGATGTAAAAACCCACCCTCTTTAAACTTGGTTCTCTCCAAGAACCCCAAAACGCTGAAAAACACTTTCTTTACAATCCTTTTCACACGACTCAGTCTAGGGGTAATATTTCATCAAAAAGGATTAACTAAAAGGTTTCACTTTTTTTGGAACAACAAGGCTTTCACACATTTAGAAAATTCTAGCCTTTCAAATACAAAAATTAACAATTACATTCTTCTGAAAATTTCACAGCTTTTCAGGTACAAGAATGGACACTTAAATTCTTCTGAAAATATCACATAAAATTTCACCACCAAAAATATGTCCTTTCCATTCTCATTTCTTCCAGAAGGAGAAGGCGGACGAACTACAGGCAAAGAATGTATTTCCCCAAAATGGCATTCACAATGTACTTCAAAAGGTCAAAAAGCCTTGAGAACACTAATTACACTTTCTCTCAAAAATAAAAACAGAAACGGGGATGAACGCTTTACAAAGCCCCTATCAGCATAGCTAGAAGCGCGACTGGAATAACCCTCTGTTATCCAGCTCTCCGCGGAGTCTCTTAATACCTAATTAAGCTAGGACGATGACCGCGAGGCTAAACATATACCACAAGGCTAAACATAGGCCGCGAGGCTAAACATAGGCCGCGAGGCTAAACATAGGCCGCGAGGCTAAACATAGGCCGCGAGGCTAAACATATACCGCAACAAGGAATAATAAGAAAAATGAACCAAAGAAAACGCACACAAATATACATGTTAGCAAACCTATAACTAGCTATTCTACATTGTTACGCACGCGTTGTCGTACGAGTTTTAACGGGATTAATACTAATTTTATGCAGCTACTGACCAAACTTCCAAGTGGCGGAATGAAGAAGAAGAATCCTCCCCACAAGACAGTCGCGGCTCTGGTCTCGCCAAGGGCTCGGGGTAAGCGCGAGCAGGTGGAAGGGGTTCCGGACCGGCCACGGCTTTCTTCCAGGACTCCAGTGAACGCCAGGGACGATGACGGGGAAGGGAGGACAATGAGGAACCAAATAAAAAGGGGTGAAGATGGAGATGAAGATGAAGAGGAGAAACGATGTCAGCCGAAGCTCTACAGCTTCGCTATCCCCACGTCTAGGACTCGTGCAGGATAAACAATTGATAACAGGATCCTTCAGGGACGTGGCCCTCACCACACCTCAGCACTGGGCGGCCGTAGGTGGACAGAACGATGAAAAGGAGAAAGGATGAAGCGATGAAGCGATGAAGCGATGTTGCTTAACTGAAGGAAAAATATGGAGTGACGTTTGACCGGTATAAAACTCACGAAGTCGCCAGTTGAATGTGGAGTCTCGCGAGAGGTCAGAGCTAACACGGGTTGCACGGATTTCACAAGTAGGTTGTCTCGATTAGGTTCAAAGAAGGAGAAAGATCTCGGGGTCCTTTGTGATCGAGTGGTAGACTGTGCCTTTCTCTGTCTGTTCAGAAGAACAATGTCACAAACTCGTGACAGGCAGCATGACGCATCTGCGCTCATAATCGACAGGGAACTGTCTGAGCGATCGAAGAAGAAGAACATTCCAGAGGGCTGTTATCATAACGACACTATATTAATAGTCATTGCATCAATAATGTAAGGGGGGGAGTTTTCTGATTGCTAGCGATTATTGTTATAACATCAAAGGGGCGAATAACTACAAGGAAATTCATCTCTCTCTCTCTCTCTCTCTCTCTCTCTCTCTCTCTCTCTCTCTCTCTCTCTCTCTCTCTCTCTCTCTCTCTCTCTCTCTCTCTCTCTCTCTCTCTCTCTCTCTCTCATGATACGTGTACAGATTCGCCATGCCCTTTATGTAAATCCAGTATTGAAGACGAAAAACATTTTTTATTTCATTGTACAGCTTACGAAGAACTAAGAAAGCAATCCTTCTTTTCCAGCTCAGCTGCAGCCAAAAGGGATGATGTTGCTTCTCTGCTAAAATCTGATAACGAAGAAATTATTCAATCAGTGGCTAGTTTTATAGCAAAAGCTAAAACAACCAGGCTATCTAACATAACAACGAATGTGTAGATAGATGGCTGAAAACAATCTATGTTGTTCTTGATCATTTTATATGTTGATTATATATTGGATGGTCGGTAACCATGAATGTTTTCTTTCAGTTTTCATTTATTTTGTTTCATTTGTTTATTTTACTTTTGTTTATGTTGTCGAATACTATTATTTCATTGAAAATATTCAAGTACCCCTCCCCACCCCCCCTTTGTCATCAGACCCGTGTGGTAATGACAATAAAATTTCCAGTGTTCCAGTGTTGTCTCTCTCTCTCTCTCCCTCTCTCTCTCTGCACTTCCTTGGCAGAAGAGCTATGTAAAGCTATTGCCAATAAAATAATATTTGCGTCTCTCTCTCTCTCTCTCTCTCTCTCTCTCTCTCTCTCTCTCTCTCTCTCTCTCTCTCTCTCTCTCTCTCTCTCTCTCTCTCTCTCTCTCTCTCTCTCTCTCTCTCTCTCTCTCTCTCTCTCTCTCTCTCTGCACTTCCTTGGCAGAAGAGCTATGCAAAGCTATTGCCAATAAAATAATATTTGCGTCTCTCTCTCTCTCTCTCTTCTCTCTCTCTCTCTCTCTCTCTCTCTCTCTCTCTCTCTCTCTCTCTTAATTTATAGCTGAGGCACAAACAGTGCGTCAGAAAAGTTTGACGGCAGTGCATAATGCTACTAATACTGTTGTTTAGATTATGGATGGTAAAGGGTGTCTACACCTCATTTAAATATTATGCAACAATATGTTATCCGTGGGTTATTGTGTGAAAGGTCGAGAGAAGCTTATCTTCTCTTTCACTCGTTGCTTCTTCTTTCACTTTGCTAATCGATCGCTAACTTTTGTTCTTGTTTGTCTTTTTTTTCTGCCTATGTAATTTACATTTTCTTTTTACAAATGCTTTTTTTAGTATACTTGAATGTGACAAAAGATGCATACTGTACTGGATTTAGTCATGTTCATTCCTTAACATTGTCTATAACCCTATATAAGAGAGAAATATGTTATGATTACCCCCCTTGTCATTAGACCCTTTCAGGTAATGACAATAAAAACGTCAAGTGTCAAGTGTCAAGTGTCAAGTGTCTCTCTCTCTCTCTCTCTCTCTCTCTCTCTCTCTCTCTCTCTCGCTCTCTCTCTCCGTGCTATCAAGGTCATCCTTCGAAAGTCGTCGTCCTTAGCTACATGTGATTATAAAGCAGTTAATATACTTCCATTTGATCTCAGAATGCAATTTAAGAAAGGTGTGTTTATGTATAAAATCGTGAATGGACTAGCACCTCCTTATCTACGTGAAAAGTTTCCAGTTAGTTGTGTGCGAAACAAACAAATAATATTTCTGCCCCGACCAAGAACTGACCTATTTATGTCATCATTCAAATATTCGGGAGGCAAAATGTGGAATGATATTCCTGAACGCATGAAAACCAAAAATACATTATCATCATTTAAAAGATGTTTACACCAATATCTATTTGAAAGATGTTGCTACAATTTGCATTGTTTTCAATAAAATGTTGCCGACTTTTGAAAGCTGCCAGTAAATATTTAGCAACGCGTAAAATTCTATATCTTGAGGTACTTGACAAAATACTTACTAATTTTGACTCACAGTGTTCACCATTATTTGCTTTTAATTTAAGCTGTTCTCTAGTCTCTCTCTGTCTCTCTGTCTCCGTCTCTGTCTCTGTCTCTGTCTCTCTCTCTCTCTCTCTCTCTCTCTCTCTCTCTCTCTCTCTCTCTCTCTCTCTCTCTCTTCATCTCTCTGCCAACCCCCTCCCTTCCTGTTTCCACCTATGTAGTCCCAGAGGGAGGCCCACTGTATAATGAGAGTGAGATAAGGGATGGGGTGGTGATTTTAGAGGAAAGCTTGTTGTGTGTGTGTGTGTGTGTGTGTGTGTGTGTGTGTGTGTGGCATTGGTCTGCATTTGATTGAAAACTCGCATTTTATAACGAGCCCATATAATACACAAGTCAAGTCAAAAGTTTATTTCAAACCCCCCAGGGGGGCACATGAAAAATGTTACACATCACAATGTAATCAATACAATAACACAATTCGCTTATTATCAGTAAAGACAGAAACACAACGGCATAACATGGCATACGAAGGCATATAAACTGTCACACCCAGCCTAACATCCGCACACATAGCACCAGTTTACTAAACACTAAAAAAGTTGAGTTTAACCTATGAAATGGGCTATAGCTCGAGAAGTAGCGGAAACATGTATGGTCATTAATGTATCGCACGTGTAGTAGTCGACCTTTAATTTTTTCCCCTGCGTAGTTTTGTTTGTGGCTCAAGCCACAAACCTATAACTCACTTTGTCGGTCGGTCGGTCGGTCTGTCGGTCCAAAATTGTCGCACATTTTGACAAAATTGTCGCACTTCAAATCGAGGCTACACTTCAAATTGAGGCCGCTCTTTAAAATGATGTATTTTAAAAGCGTACAAAATAATAAACATACGTAATACAGACACTACAACAGACACGACGAGTATGCGGTGCTTCTTTTGATGAGTATAAGTAGGATACATAGTTTTAAATGTTTTCCAAAAGATATAAAAAAGTTACGAAATGGTGCAGAGATAACATTCTGGTTTACAGATTAAAATTATTGAAAAGCCAGGGGAGGTGACTCATGATTGGAGTGGTAAAAATAGACCGCGTGCCACAAACTATTGCGATTTCGCGCTTGTTTTCTTTTACAACCCATTTGTAGCCAAAAGTCCTTGACATACAAATAACATTGCTTACACTCAGTACTTTTGTAGTCCTGGACTATTTGTATATAATTATTTGGCGCCTCTCACATACACCATTACCACCTGACCGCTGTATAGCCAACTCCCCCCCCCCCCCTCTCTGTATACTTACACTCTCACTCTGTCTTTTGAAGTTGGCCAGTTCCTCTGATGTGCCATTACACCGAATTGGATTTAAAGGGAATCTTCAAGGGCAAACGAATCACGGTAGCCATCCTCATCCTATCCATTCTCTTGCTGACTGTTACTACTGTTTCATTATTTCGCTGAGACTACTGAGACTACTGCCCGGCTTGTGGGATTCTACAAAACACATAAATACAACTTACATGGCCTATAGAGTACTGATGAGTCTACGCGTTGGCTGGGTCAGTGCGTCCCCCCCCCCCCTCTCTGCCTCATCCCCCCTTGAAATCGTAGAGATTGTACAGAAATCACGTCACGCTTGCGTTATTTCTTCCAGCTACCATTTTTCTCAAACGAAAGGGACCAACTTTCATGGAGTTAGAAGGTAAGATCTGAATCTTCGCATTTTAGAAATGGTTTCCTTTACGCACTTTGTGTGGGGTGAAAGTTGCTATGGGTTACATATAAGTGTAGATGCACATAAAAAGGCAACACCCGTATGTACCAATACGCAATGACCGATTTGTTAGTCTTCAGAAATCCGTTTGCTTCTAGAAAATGGTTTCAGTTACAAACCAGAGCGTTGACACATTTTAACAGACGCTGGTGATCTAAATCTTTTCCAAAATCGAACTGGAGATCCGCAAATTGACGTCATATTACGATAATGCTTTAAGGGGTACGCAACCCCCTTCAGTACTCTAATAGAAATGTTCGTAAACGCAGGAAATCGCACACCACGTCCAGTGATCGGTGCAGCTCAACTGACGATTAAAGAGGCGCAATTGAGAGGTACCCCTATTGATGTTAATGAATTTTATGGATCAATATTTAATATATATATATCTCTCTCTCTCTGTCTCTGTCTCTCTCTGTGTGTCTCCCTGTCTCTGTCTCTCTGTCCCTGTCTCTCTCTCTCTCTGTCTGTCTCTGTCTCTGTCTGTCTCTCTCTCTCTCTCTCTTTCTCTCTCTCTCTCTCTCTCTGTCTCCCTGTCTCTGTCTCTGTCTCTCGCTCTGTGCCTGCCTCTCTCTCTCTCTCTCTCTCTCTCTCTCTCTCTCTCTCTCTCTCTCTCTCTCTCTCTCTCTCTCTCTCTCTCTCTGTCTCTGTCTCTGTCTCTTTCTCAATTAAAATGTCATAGATTTCGTTACTCAAAGACACAACCCAACATTGACTGTCCATTTTGCCCTACTGTACCCGAATGAGAACTGCACTTTATATTAGTATGCCCTCGATATAGTAACCTACGTGAAGCGTTTATTCCACAAAAGTATTATACTCATCCCAATGCTTTCAGACTAACCTTACTGCTTTCTGATTCTAGAATGTGTACAAAATTGGCTTTATTCATTTCTAAAGCGTTTGTTGTAAGAAATGCGTGTTAACATGGCGAAAACCTCATAGATTGTCAAACATATTAGAGACTATTTATGATTCTGCCGGTCTATTTTCCATCACTTGAAAATGAAATCTATTAGTATCCGTTATTTGCTGTGCTTAAGCTAGATTGTGTACATGCTCCCTGATTATCCTGTCATATATTGTTTACATGGTGGTGCCAGGCTTTGCGTATAATCGGCTGTTTGGTTTTGTATAGTGATTTGGTATGCTAGTATGTGGGCTTTGGATTTTGTGAGTGTGATGCGTATTTTTCCATTTCCCCGTCCTCCCTTGCATAAAACATTTTATGCAACATTATTACGGTCTGCATGATCTGATATATCTAATCTACTTGTGCAGATCGACGAGTTTTTGTATAACCTTTGCATGCATTGTGGTTATTTCTAATGCCTCATAAATCTGTCATGTCTATGCTCATTATTACTGTGAACTACGTGTCCATAACCCCTTGTATATCAATGTATTTGCAGCAAAAGTGGAGTTGCTAGACGTACGCATATTGAGTATGCATATATTCGCTGTCTCCCCCCCCCCCCCCCCCCCCCCCCTCTTAAATTCATGTCTCTGAACAGCAAATCATTGATTATCCACAGTCTTTAAGAGTTATTGTAGTCATAATATTCCATGAAGTGGACGCGCATGTTATATCTTGTGTGTGTTGAACCTGTTTCGCATATTTGTCCGTCACCGAAGGTAACGGACTTTGCGATGGGCTGGTTTGTATTTTTTTTTTCTTTTTTTCCCCTTCTGTCTGTCCCAAGGATATCTCCCGAACCGCTTGACCGAATCGCGTCAAATTTTGTGTGAAGGTGTGCCTCCTTAATAGGAAGAGATCGGCGCAAACCATTTTGCCGTCGTGACCTTGACCTTGACGTACGACCTAGAAAACCGAAAATCTATTTTTAGCCATATCTCGGGCACCGATCAACATAGGATGTTGAAACTTGGTATGAAGGTGGTTTGGCTTATGCCCGTTCTGATGATGGCATACCGATCAAGGTCAAGGTCAAGGTCAAAAAGATCGCTGGAGCCTGAAAATCGGAGGGTCATTTTTTTCTCCTTCTGTCTGTCCCAAGGATATCTTTCGAACGGGTTGACAGAATCACGTCCAATTTTGTGTGCTGGTGTGTCACCATGAGAGGAAGGCATCCGCGCAAACCATATTGCCGTCGTTACCGTGACCTTGGCGTACGACCTTGAAAACCGAAAATCTTTCAGGGGCCATAACTCCCACACCGTTAGTGTTAGAGTCTTCAAATTTGGCATGAAGGTACTTTGGCTTATGCCCGTTCTGATGGTGGCATACCGATCAAGGTCAAGGTCACGGTCCGGGCGATCAGTAGGCCTTGAATGTGGTAGGGGTCTACACATTGGGTTTTAAGCCATATTTTCCACATTGGTACTTGACAGAAGCGCTTCAGATTGTGTGTGGTACTGTATACCCTAGAGAAGAAAACATCCGAGCATAAATTATCACCATGCTGACCTTGACCTTGAAGTGTGACCTTGAAAACCGAAATTTCCTTCTTTGCGCTATATGTTTCTTCTTCAAGCTGTATCTCGTGAACTAGAAGACAGAATCCCTTCCAATTTTGTGTCAGGATGTGACACTCTACGGGGTGTCGCAAGTGCGTGGCATTGCTGGTGACGGACATGTCTGCCGCTCGGCGACGCCCTTGTTTGTCTTTTGTGTTACTTCCCTTTTATAACGTGCATTCACACAGCATGAGAATGTGTTCGTCATCTGATTGTCGGTCTGTAGATCGTCTTTTGATTTGATCAATTGGTTTAATAGAGTTGGCATTTGATGGCTCTAATGTTTGATTCGTCTACAGGAAAGTTAAAGGGTAGTTGATTGATTGTTTATTAGTCTGATTTATATGTTAATTGATAATATTAACCGATTTATTTATTGATAGTTTGATTATCTATCACAAGACTAGTAGATTGGTTCATGTTTAAATCGTCAACTGTGGCTGGTTAGGTTGATCCATGTATTTATTTTTTAAGATAGATTATTCCTCAGATTATAGTTTGATTTGTTTATGTTGATAAATAGTAGCTGATTGATTGCTGAGTATTATTTTCTATTATTATTTCACAAATAATGATTGATTGTTTGTTTAACTGTTGAATAAGATGGTGGGTATTCTATTTATTTAATTGTTAATCTTCTGATTCTCGTCTCCTTTCCATTCCCTCCATCCGTCTCAAATC
>CM065701.1:32090810-32093310 GCA_017654935.2 Phymorhynchus buccinoides
TCTCTCTGTCTCTGTCTCTCTCTCTCTGTCTGTCTGTCTGTCTCTGTCTGTCTCTCTCTCTCTCCCTCTCCTCTCTCTCTGTCTCTCTCTCTCTCTCTCTCTCTCTTCTCTCTCTCTCTCTCCATCTTTCTCTCTCTCTGAGTATCTGTCTCTGTCTCACTCTACCTAAAATCTTTATCCTTGTTAAATAAAGTTTTTCAGTGTTCAGTGTTCTCTCTGCTCTCTCTCTCTGTCTCTCTGTGTCTCTGTCTCTCTCTCTCTCTCTCAACTCTCTCTCGTGCTCTCTGCTCTCTCTCTATTCTCTCTCTCTCTCTCTGTCTCTCTCTCTGCCTCTCTTTGTCGATCTGCCTGTATGTTTGTGCGTGTTTGTCTCGATTATTGGTGTATGTAATGTGTGTATGTACATGTGTGTGTGTGTTGTGCGTGCGTGTGTGTGCGTGTGTGCATGCGTGCATATATGAGTGTATGTGTTAGTGTGTGTGGTAATGTGCGTGTGTGTGCGTGCGTGCGCGCGCGCTCGCGTGTGTGTATGCATGTGTATGTGTGTTAGTGTGTGTGTGTGTGTGTGTGTGTGTGTGTGTGTGTGTGTGTGTGTGTGTGTGTGTGTGTGTATGTGTGTGTGTGTGTGTGTGTGTGTGTGTGTGTGTGTGTGTGTGTTAGTATGTTAGTGTATATGTGTGTGTGTGTTTGTGCGCGCGTACATACCTTGTTCTTCTTCTTGTTTGTGTGCGCGCGTTTGCATACGCGCGTACATATGTGTGTGTGTGTGTGCTTGCGCGCGCGCGTTCGTTCGTTTTAAATTGTGAGAAGCTGAATTACCTTCTCATCTTTTTTCGCTTTCATTTGACGACGTAAGTGCCCCCTTTCCCACCCCTACTTTCCATTACCGCTAATCCTTTTAAACAGTTAATGACTGTTTTGAAAAGCATCTTAGTTTGAAGTCCGCTTTTGTGAAAGGAAGCAAGGTCTGATTGCGGCGAACGCATGCACTAGTGCTGGCTACATCATCTTAACGGTGGACCTTGACGGATGAGTTTTCCCAAGAAACACGTCGAGATCACCAGAAAGACAGCCTTTTCAAGGATCGGAACACTCACTTTGCTCTGTTTTTTTTAGAAATTAAACCGTCAAAACGGCGATTCTTCCTTGGCGGAGATGCCGGAGAGAGTAGCCATTTTGGATGGGGAGGGTGGAGGTCACTCCTTGTGGTTGAAGCGTTTTCTTTTTTTGTAGTGCAGTAAAAAAAAAAAGGAGCTATTTCCTTTGTTGTGAGCGAAACTCCTTTAGATAAACTGCATACAATTAAAAAAAAAGACAAAAAAGGCTTGTATTGCGAAATGTTCGTGCAAACGATTTGGTCTAAACACCGGCGGCCATTCAAAAAGAGACGGCACACGCTTTCTCTTTGGGTGAAATAATTTGACTTCCAGCACCTCCGCCAAGGAGGAATCGCCCTTTTGACGGCTTGATTTCTGGGAAACCAGAGCAAAGTGAGTGTTGCGATCTCTGTAAAGGGTGTTTTCCTGCTGATCTGGACGTGTTTCTTACCACAAAAAAACCGCATCCGTCAGGGTGCCCCTTTAAGCTTAATGCATTTCATGTTGATGCATGGTTACACTTTTATGGCTTTCATCATTGGTTGGCGTTGGCCTGTAGAAAGGGCCAAGAGTAAATGAGAGCTGTACCATGTATTGGAATATCATGGTACAGCTTTAGTCTTTCGTGGAAGACTGTGACTCTCTATCTAACTAGGGGTGGCATCTGCACCGGCTCTAGTGCTGCAGCCATTGGAGGACCTTCCCAAAGCTGCGCCATACTTGGGATTGGTTGGCCTTTGGGGACCTTCCCCAACGCGCCAACTCTCGTCCTCAAAATCACTTTGGCCGAGAGAGTAGGGATGTACCCTGGGCAAGGCATCTCCATTATAAACAAATTGTAGCCCAGCCTGCCCCCCCCCCCCCCCCACCCCCCTCTGCTATCTGGCAGTCATTGTCGGAAACGACAGACAGGCAACAACAACCACCACAACAACACTTTGTTGCTGTTGTTGTTGTTGTTGTTGTTGTTGTTGTTGTTGTTGTTGTTGTTGTTGTTGTTGTTGTTGTTGTTGTTGTTGTTGTTGTTGTTGTTTGTTGTCGTTATATTGTTATTTAAATTGTTCTCTTTTTTGTTTTTGCATTGGTTTTGTTGTTCTGTTGTTGTTGTTACCCGTATTTTCGGACAATAAGGCGCACCTGATTATAAGGCGCATCCCCGAAATTTTATGCAATTTTCAGATTCTGTTATTATGCTTTCTTACTAAAATATAGTAAGATCTATTATGGCTAGCCATATTATAAGGTGCATTGGTCTCAGTCTGGGGGGGAAGTATCGCCTTATAGTCCGTAAAATACGTTATTTACCATTCACGGAATTGATTTTGAGGTTTGATTGCTTTATGAACACGTTTTGTAGAGTTTTCTTGCTGGTGTCAGCGTGCGCGTTTCCGTAAATGCATGCG
>CM065701.1:32097668-32100168 GCA_017654935.2 Phymorhynchus buccinoides
CGCGTAATGAGAGAATTGAAGAGCACTGCTAGAGCCGACAGTATGAGATCAGATGGAGCATAAGGCGTGAGGAGACTGAGGATGAGAGGACAAGAGAAGACACTTGCGACTCGAAGACGAGAACGACGGGAGGAGATGCCAGGAGACAGATGGGAGTGAGACCGACCGATAGACATACAGAAGAACGAGCGAGCGGAGCAGAAGCAGAGAGATCGTAGAGCGATAGACGGAATGAGCAGAGAGGGAGCGAGATGAGGAGAGCGACTGAGACGGCCTGAGCAGAAGCAGCGCCGAGAGAGATGAGAGGGCATGCTGAGAGACCTCGAGAGGACGTTGACAGAGAGATGCGGATGAGAAGCAGAGAGTGATACTTGAGCAGCACTGAGAAGACGAGAAAAGGAGAAGAACAGTACGAGGCAGACGAGAGAGAGGGATAGCCATAGAGCAGCCGCAGAGTCCGAATGCGAAGAAGACATTACGTTGACTGACGAGGGACGAGATATACGAAGAGAGAGAACGAGAGACGACGTACGAGACCAAGACACGAGGAGAGACATGATCAATAAACTGAGACGAAGACGGAAGAAGAGAGAGATAAGCTGAGGCGAGAAGAACGAGTACATAGATACGAAAACGAGACGAGCGAAGCAGAGAGGACGAGTGAGAAGGCAAGACCTGAGAGACACTGAGAGAGCTAGGAGATAAAGGAATAGAGTGAGAGTAGAGACGGAAGAGAGAGAAAGGTACTAGAGAGAGGCAATGAGGAGAGCGAGAGAAGAGAGAGGAAGAGGGAGAGGAGGAGAGGAAGAAAGAAGTGCGAGAGCAGAGAAGAGGAGGAGGGGAGACAGAAGCGGAGGAACGAAGAGAAAAGAGGTTGGGAGTGTGGGGTGGGGTGGGTGGGGGGGGGGGGGGGGGGTCATGGAAGAAAGAGAGAGGCGGTAGAGGCGAGAGACAGACACCTCTGAGAAAGAGACTGACGCAGCGTGACGCGAGGAGCCTGAACGACAGCATAGATACTCCGACCGGAGATAAGACGGAGCAAGAGTAGCAACGAAGAGCGAGAGGAGACGCAGCTCGTACACTGCGCCCGACGTCCAGCGGGCTCGCCGGTCCACAGTAGGTGCCCCCCCCCCGACTTGGATCGATCCGGCTTCGTGTCTCCTGCTGTCTCTCTCCGCCTCTCTCTTTCTGCTTCTCTCCCTGTCTCTCAGCTCCTACGCACTCCTCTACCCGGTCACTCTTTATGTCCGGCGACGGCGAGAGAGAGAGCTTGCATGAGGCGAGAGGACTCGTCTCTACCTATGCGTACGGAGTGAGAGCCGGGGTCTTCGCGCCTATCTCCTCTCTCTTACTCCCTCCCCTGGCTTCTCGCACTCGCTTCTCTCGCTTCGCTTTGCTCTTCTGTCTCATGCTTGCTCTATCTCGGTTTTTGGCTCTCTCTCGTCTCTGCTTCTCTCGTCTGACTCTAACTCTTCTCAGTCGTACGTGCTCGCTGCACTGCACCGAGACGAATTTCTCGAGTCTCGGGACTCTCTAGCTCCTCTCTGGGCCGGTCTATTCACTCTCTTCTCGTGGTTTCTATCCTGCTCTCTCACGCGCTAGATGAGGACTGAGGAATGAATGTAAGACTCTTTCCTATCTCTCTCTCCCCTCTCTCATCTCTCCCTCCTCTCTCTCTCCTCTCTCTCTCTGCTCTCTTGTTCTTCTCCCTCTCTCTCTCTCCTCTTTCTCTCTCTCGCTCTCTCTACCGTCTCTCTTCTCTCTCTCTCTATCATTCTCTCTCTCTCGCTCTCTCTCTCAAACTCACTCTCTCTCATCTCTCTCTCTCCCTCTCTTTTCTCTCTCTATCTCTCTACTCTCTCTCTCTTTCTCCTCTCTTCTTCACTCTCTCTCTCTCTCTCTCTCTTCTCTCTCTCTCTCTTTCTCTCTTATCTCTCTCTCTCTCTCTCCCTGTCTCTCTCCCTCTCTCTCTCTATCTTTCTCGTTCTCTTTCTCTCTCATCTCTCTCTCTGAGCCTCCTCTCTCTCGCTCTCTCTCTCATCTTCTCTCGGCGCTCTGCTCTCTCCTCTCTCTCTCTCCTCTCTCTCTCTCTCTCGTCTCCTCTCTCTCGCTCGCTCTCTCTCTCTCTCTCTCTTTCCTCTTCCTCTTCTCTCTCTCCTCTCTCTCCTCTTCGCCTCCTCTCTCTCTCTCTCTCTCTCTCTACCTCTCTCTCTCTCTCTCTCTCTATCTCTCATCTCTCTTCCTCTCTCTCTCTCTCTCTCTCTCTCTCTCGCTCGCTCTCTCTCTCTCTCTCTCTGCTCTCTCTCTCTCTCCCTCTCCCTCTCTCGCTCTCTCTCTCTCTCCCTCTCTCACTCTCTCTCTATCTCCTCTCTACGATCTCTCTCTCTCTCTCCCTCTCTCTCGCTCACTCTCTCCTCTCTCTTTCTCTCTCTCTCTCTCTCATCTCTACTCTCTCTCTCTCTCTCTCTCGCTCTCTCTCTCTCCTCACTCTAGCTCCTCT
>CM065701.1:32107668-32110168 GCA_017654935.2 Phymorhynchus buccinoides
AAAATTATTGATTACCCCCAAAAATATAGTTTCACTGGAGAATAAGTGAGATTTATGAGTCCGTGTTCAAACTTGATAAAAAAGAAAATGGTTTCACTTGACTGAATGTTAATAAATCTGTTATTATTAATTTTAAACAAGTCTTTGTATGTAATATGGGTAGACAGACTGCGACACGAGAGCATGTGCTTCTGAATGGAGTTGTATGTATGTTATTGTTTATCTAAATTAGATGATAATCTCGTTCGTTGCAATCAATCTTCTCACTAACAGGGGAGATTCGGCGTGAACTCACTCTCAGAGTGATGTAGACAACATTTAACCCTTTCACCGCCAGCCATATTTCAGCCAAAAATGTCCATTAAATATACCTGGATAGAGAACAAAATCCATCTGCAGTATTGGGCATTCTTCTGTGACACATATAAAATAAGGTCTATCCTTACTTCCCAAAACTAAGACAATAGGGTCTTTAGATAATAGACCCCAATTTGATGCCTTTTAGTGACATAGGTGTTAAATTACCGTGGTGCTAAAATGCGACTTTGGCGGTGAAAGGGTTAATCAGTGAATACATTAGACATCTGATATCTCTATTCAAACTGCATGCAGAGAGAGAAAACTAGATATCATTTTTGTTTGTGGCTCAAGCCACAAACCTATAACTCACTTTGTCGGTCGGTCTGTCTGTCTGTCTGTCTGTCTGTCGGTCGGTCCAAAATTGTCGCATATTTTGACAAAATTGTCGCACTTCAAATCGAGGCTACACTTCAAATTGAGGCTACACTTCAAATTGAGGCCGCTCTTTAAAATGATGTATTTTAAAAGCGTACAAAATAATAAACATACGTAATACAGACACTACAACAGACACGACGAGTATGCGGTGCTTCTTTCGATGAGTATAAGTAGGATACATAGTTTTAAATGTTTTCCAAAAGATATAAAAAGTTACGAAATGGTGCAGAGATAACATTCTGGTTTACAGATTAAAATTATTGAAAAGCCAGGGGAGGTGACTCATGATTGGAGTGGTAAAAATAGACCGCGTGCCACAAACTATTGCGATTTCGCGCTTGTTTAGCTGTGAACCTGAAACACATAAAACATTTCGGGATGGCAAATGAAACTGTTCAGCTTAATTCACAAGAATTTACCAATAATGGTATTGGTATTGGTATTTGGTATATTCTAGTCACAGAGACTTATCTCTGTGAAATTCGGGCTGCTCTCCCCTGGAGAGAGCGTCGCCGCAAGTGCAGCACCCACACAATTAAAAAAAGAAATTGTGGGAGGGTGTGTGTGCAGGAGGAGGGTGAGGAGGGTGTGTGGACACACTTGGAAAACCTAGCTATCAGTTTGGCCATACCAGGCAGCGGGATTTCTCCCTGCTCTTACAGACTTTCAACTGCCGTGGGATATTTACGTGCGTAAAGCGCACGGGTCAGACTGGCTTTAAGTCCCCATCCGAAGGCCCGGACGCTCAGTTCGATTTTCCTGTCAAACTAGAAAGAAAGGGCGACGGAGGCCGCGATTCGAACCCGGGTCACTCACGTTGCAGTCACGCATTACATTTGGCAGGCGAACGTCTTAACCACTCTGCCACCTGTCTCCCTATATGGCAATTCATAGCGAACATGAGCGACAGGACACACTGGGAACAGGGCAAAAAGCGACAGGGCGAAACGACACGGGTTGACAGGTCAAAACGGCCCTGCCAATGCCATGGTTGATGAAGTCCCATTTCGCCCTGACAGTGCGAGCACAAAAAAGAAGGGCGAAACGGTACGTACGCGTTTAGTGCCTCTGTTTTGTTTCAGTTTATGTCTTCTTCAAATCAAGCGAACGTTATGCAATACGATGTGATGCAATTTTGATTGCGTTTTTTTCAATTTTTACCGCTGACAGTAATAGACTTGAATGAAAATCCGTTTAACGTCCTCCGGTCTGAAACAGACACAATTATGGGACATTAGTAGATATAAAGTTGGTGGGAACGATCCTGGAGGCAATGCCCGGAGGCAGTGCAACTCCATGAAAGTCCCGAATGTTTAAAAGATACAGATAAGTTTTTAGTATTATAGAGTAATAGACTTGAATGAAAATCCGTTTAACGTCCTCCGGTCTGGAATGGACACATATGGGACATTTATAGAGATAGAGATGGTGGGAACGATCCTGGAGGCAATGCCCGAAGGCAGTGCAACACCAGGAAAGTCCCGATTTTTTTAATATATAGCAATACAGATGGAAAAACACAAAAGCTGTAGGTTCGGTAATAGTCCTTTAATGAAGATGTCACAGACGTTTCAGAGCTTAGCTCTTTTTTCAATGTGATGAAAAAGTGACAAAAAATGAGGAATAAGGGTGAAGACACTGAGTAGAAATCAGAGCAAGGAACCTGAAAGAGAGAGAAAGAGAGAGAGACGTCTGAAACGTCTGTGACATCTTCATTAAAGGACTATTACCGAACCTACAGCTTTTGTGTTTTTCCATTCAT
>CM065701.1:32115168-32122668 GCA_017654935.2 Phymorhynchus buccinoides
CTTCTTCTTCTTCTTCGTAATGTGTCCGGTTTTCAGTTTTCACTGGTCTCTCCCTGCTGCATGCAGCCGACACATTCCGATTTCGGGGGAGCTCAATTAAGGAGAACATTATTGGCGTCACAATAAGGCCTGAAGAAAAGTGTGTAAAACACTTGAAAATTCGCTGCAAACTAGAACATGGGCGTTGGTGTTCTTTATTTTCATGCATGAGAAAATTATTAGGAAGATGTTTTGGGGGAAAATAGGCAAGAGAATGGGCCGATAAGTCAGAAAAGTAGTAGATGATATTATTAAGAAAAGGAAAAGGCAGAGTCATAGAGAGTGATAGATTAGGGAGGGTGTGTGTGTGGGGGGGGGGGGGGGGGGGGGCAGTTGCTAGCCCCAGAACTTCCCGAAAGTAGGGGGAACTGTTTATACAAAAGACCTCCCGTGGTATCCCCACGAGGAGAGAGACTCGTGGAGGGGGGGGGGGGGGGGTGGGGAGGGGGGGGGGGGGGTCGTCCAGCTCCCCGAATGGAAGCGCGAGGCATCCACCCCCCCACCCCCACCCCCACCCCCCGGACATTATATTTACAAGAAACTTTACTACCCATTCCACAGAAGCTCGGGAAAGATAAGAGGGAATGCGTGTGTTAAATAAAATGAGGGTAGATGGGGGGGGGGGGGGGGGGGGGGCAGCATAGTGGGGGGGGGGGGGGGGATAATTGTGTAGGGAAATGGAGATACAGTTGAAGGGTTATTTTCGTCTCTCTGCCAACAAAGAAAAAAAAAGTATAGTTGTTGCGCATTAAGAATGCTACGAGAGTTCTTCAGACTCCGATTTGTCTTTTATACTATGCACTGCATGCATGTCTGACAGAAGTCTTTGAAATGGTATGGACATTTTTAGCTGGGACCTTTCATGGTCCATGTTTTTTCTGATTATGGACTTGTTATTACGAGGACTATGTTGCAGGCAGAGGGGAAGAAAATAAACAACACATTCTCTGGGTTTTTATATGCATTGACTGTTTCTTCACCTCACATCAATTTCTTATGCATTCTTTATTTATGTATTTATTTATTTCATTTTTCTTTGGTGGGAGTGGGGGGAGGGAGGGGTGTGTGCGTGTTGCTCACTGTTTATATCTATCTATATCATTTTTCTTTTTTCTTCTTTTCAGAACACAGAACAATTCTGAAAGTTAACGATAACTGAGTTTGTTTCTGAGGTTCACAAATAAACACATTGGACACACATTTTTGTTATCAAAGCAAACTATCTATCTATGTATCTATGTATCTATGTATCTATGTATCTATGTATCTATGTATCTATGTATCTATCTATCTATCTGTATCTATCTATCTATCTATCTATCTATCTATCTATCTATCTATCTATCTATCTATCTATCTATCTATCTATCTATCTATCTATGTTGACCAAGTTGGCATCCACTGGACAGTCAATTTGCAGGCCAATCATGCAAACTGATGAGATCTTCTCAAGATCGAAACAGCTGTCTTTGCACAATTTATATAACTTTTTTTTAATTTTTTTTTTTTTAACACGAACATTACTCAAAGTTAACGTTAACTGGTTTTGTTTCTGAGGTTCACAAATAAAGACATTGGACACAGAAAAGTTTGATTAAAGCAAACTATCTATCTATCTTCTGAGGTTCACAAATAAAGACATTGGACACAGAAAAGTTTTATCAAAGCAAACTATCTATCTATCTATCTATCTATCTGTCTGTCTGTCTGTCTATCTATCTATCTAAATATCTATCTATCTATCTAGCTGTCTGTCTGTCTGTCCGTGTGTCCGTCTGTCTGTCTGTCTATTTATCTGTCTATCTGTCCGTCTGTCTGTCTGCATATGCAATGTCTGTCTGTTTATCTGCCTGTCTACCCGTCAATTCGTCTTATCATCTACCTGTTTGATTGTTCGTCTGTCTGCCTGTCTGTCTGTCTGCCTACGTATATATGTATCGATATCTCTGTCTAATAATAATAATAATGTCTTTTCATGTATCTATCTGCCTGTCAGTCATTCTGTCTGTCTGCATGTATGTATATCTGTTTTGTTTTTAGTTTGAAATGTCATTCTTGTTCAATTTCTTTGGTTTGAGTTTTTTATTTTTTTAAAAATTGAATATATATATTTTCGTTCAATGTCAGTTCAACCATTTACTTAATCTGACAATAATAAATTGGTTCCTTCGTCTTCTTCTTCTTCTTCTTCTTCTTCTTCTTCTTCTTCTTCTTCTTCTTCTTCTTCTTCTTCTTCTTCTTCTTCTTCTTCTTCTTCTTCTTCTCCTCTTCCTCCTCTTCTTCTTCTCTTCTTCTTCTTCTTTCTTCTTCTTCTTCTTCTTCTTCTTCTTCTTCTTCTTCTTCTTCTTCTTCTTCTTCTTCTCCTCCTCCTCCTCCTTCTTCTTCTTCTTCTTCTCCTTCTTCTTCTTCTTCCTTCTTCTTCTTCTTCTTCTTCTTCTTCTTCTTCTTTCTTCTTCTTCTTCTTCTTCTTCTTCTTCTTCTTCTTCTTCTTCTTCTTCTTCTTCTTCTTCTGCGTTCCCAGGCCATATGTCCATAATGGATAATGTTTTCAGTTTTTACTGGTCTCCCAGCTGCGTACAGCCGACACATTCCGATTTCGGAGGAGCTCAAAGGAGAAAATTTGGAAGATTTTTTTTTTGAAAAACGGCAGGATAATGGGCCAATAAGTCAGAAAGATAGTAGATGATAGAAAGCAAAAGGAAAAGGCAGAGTCAAATAGAGTGGTAGATTAGCGGAAGTTACAAGCACAGAATTTCCAAAAGGTGGGTGAACTATTTTTACGAAATACCCCCCCCCCCCCTCTACCCGCCGGTATCCCCACGGGGAGAGACTCGTGGAGGGGTCGGGATCGTCCAGGTCCACGTATGGAGGCAAGAGGCATCCAACCACTGCCCCCCGAAATTGGTTCCAGTCCAGTCCAGTCTGTCTGTCTATATAGTTAACCGAATTCAGCCAACCTTATTATCTCATAGGTTTCTGATAAGAGATGATGATAATGATGCGATTAGCGTCCAATCGGTCAGAGACCCTTATGGACGGTTTGATGAGAGACTCCTCGTTTTGCTTATTGACCCCTATCCTACTTATTTATTTATTTATTTATTAAGACAACTTTTATAGCGCCTAATCTTTAAGCTCTAAGCGCGTTACAGAAATCACTAAAATGAATAGTAAACACAATGAACAAAAAGTATACATTAAGCATTGACCAACACCCCCCTTCCCTGATCCCTCAGTCAATTTCTCAATCACGCCCAAATAATGAATGACATAATCTACAGTACACTTTCGCAACCAACTTGAAACACTCACACTGATGGACTCTTAAAGACGCCCAGGCCACACTATTAACAAATCACACTCACACCCACACTTATAACGATAGAGAGAGAAAGAGAACGAGAGAGAGAGAGAGAGAAAGAGACAGACAAACAGACAGACAGACAGAGAAAGACAGAGACGGAGACACAGAGAGCCAGACAGAGGGACAGACAGAGAAAGAGAGAAGAGAGAGACACACAAACTCGCTTGACCACACTGACCTCGGCAATAACCCCTAGCTATAAATGGCTAGTGGGTATATACACTGTTTAGTGACAAGGAAGATGAAGCACTGTAATGACCAAATACACTCTGGTTTCATAACGCTGGCCTTTCGGGAAAACAACTATTACTGGCTATGTGAATTCAAAGCTGGATATATTATTAGGAGCATGATTTATCTCCTAACTAATTTACAATTTGCGACTATACAGTTTTGCAGTCTTTTACTCATTTGTGCTTGTATTATTGATGTTTGGTGTAAAAGTTACGAAATGTATAAATCTAGATAATCTAGTAGATTTCTGAGTATGTAGGCCAGTCAGTCGTTTCCGACTATGACTGCCAGATAGCAGAGGTGGGATGCTGGTATTCTGGACGGCTTGGGTTATTAGAGTTAGTTTATTATAGTGGAGATGCCTTGCCCAGGGTACAACCCCACTCTCCGCTCAGCCAAAAGGGATTTGAGGCCAGCTGGTGTTTGGAAGCTTCGCAAAGGCCAACTTAATTCCTTAGACTGTATGCAAAAAGTCAGCGCAAATGCAAATTCTATTTGGTGCTGTGAATTGAAACGGAAACAGGCCTTGAAAAGGACACAGTTATCATGCTTATCTTCCTTTTCGTCATGTTTCATATGGGGATGCCGCGATGAACAGTAAATAGAACTCGCAAATAAATGAGCAGGAGTAGATGTAAAGTGCAAGGCAGAAACAGACGAAAGTGAGAACCCCACAGATTCTCAGTCAAGGGAGTTAACTATCATAACAATCTCAATTCTCAGCAGGTGCTCGTTTGTTTGTTGTTTTTTCAAGCCAAATATCCCTTTCTATGCAATTTGGAACATACTGGAGTTAGTGCAAACATTTATATGATTATGTATAAAGGAATGTTCTGCCTAACCTGCCCCGTGTTTGTACAGCATGACGCATAGATCACAGTGCACTGTACATGTGCCGAGTTCAGTGGGTCCGTAACATTGGACACAAAATGGCTCCATGTTGTAAGTTGATGGAAGTTCAGTTTAACGTCGCGTATCGGCTTTCGCCATGTACGACGGGCTGAACAAACCAACCAGGGTATAAACAAAAATTGATGTTCCTGAATCACTGTCTTAGCCAAAAGGCAGAGAAGCGATCAGAAAGTTGTAAGGTGAAAATAGGGTTTTACGCCCTCTTCGGCCTTTCGGCCATGTGGGGCATTAGTAAATATAAAGATGGTTGGAACAATACTGGGGGCAATACCCGGAAGCAATGCTTAACCAGTAAAGTCCCGATCTTTTTTTTAAATACAGATATGTGTAGCAGTAACCACGCCTCGGATAAACCTCATCGGCTATTGTACTGCCACGATAAAGTTATAAAGTTATAAATTTTTTTTAAAAAAAATTGTAATTTGTCACTACTCTCTCTTATAAAGGTGCTCCAGTCCCAACACCCGAAGCACTTGAACACTAGGGTACAAAATCCATGAGCACATTTAAGCGTGTGACCGTTATTGATTACCCCGCCACGTGGGCAAGCCACACTCCGGTGTGGCGGTGTAGTTTTACCTCTATGAGATAAGTAGTCCTAGCCGGAAGTAGTCCTAGCGTAGCCAATCAGAATCGTTTGTTTGTCCGCCATTGTGAATTTTACGAAACTAAGTGCATGGATTTGTACATCGATTTCTCGGCAAATATGTAGATTTACACCCTCCTGCTCTATTTCTTGGTTCTTTCCGTGGTTAGGGATAGGGTTAGGGTTAGGGATAGGGTTAGGGTTAGATGGGTACAGTTCGCATGCGAGAGGTAGATATTTAATGACAGGTACTTATTTATCATAACACCGGTCTTCGGGGGGAGAGTCATAGTCTTCTTCAACACAAACCACTAAGCGGCACCATGATGTTTCCATTACTAGTAGAAACTCATTTATTACCGAACAGCTCTCACTGCACTGTCGGTGGCTACCACAGGCTAATATCAACCAATGATATTTGTGACCCAGCACCACGAAAGGGACTCTAAGTCGCTGGGCTAGTTTCTCACAACAGGCTTGCAAAGTCAAAAAAATCTTTAAAAAAAAAATCAATTTTGACTCATGGGTATTTATGTGTTCTCTAATATCTTGTCTTTCATATTTATAAATGACAATTTTTAATATGGTCTCTAAATGATCTTATAAGTGTTTTCAAACGAGTAGGTCAATGCATTTTCTTCAGCTAGGCTGTGTTTTCTTAACCCTTTCACCGCCAGCCATATTTCAGCCCAAAACAATCCATCAAATTGACCTGGGTAGAGAACAAAATCCATCTGCTGTATTGGGGATTCTTCTGTGACATATAAAACAAGGTCTATCCTTACTTCCCAAAACTAAGACAACAGGGGAAGACGGTGTAAAAAGCGCATGGGCGGGTAAGAAGCCCACCCCAATTATCTCATGAAATGAAGAAAATGTCAGTCAAAGTTGCCCATGAGACGAATGCTAGACATTAACGCTCGTCTCATGGGCAAAATGAGACTGAAATTTGCTTCATTTCATGAGATAATTGGGGTGGGCTTCTTATCCGCCCATGCGCTTTTTACCCCGTCTTACCCTAGGGTCTTTGGATAATAGACCCCAATTTGATGCCTTTTAGTGACATAGGTGCTAAATCACTGTGGTGCTAAAATGCGACTGTGGCGTTGAAAGGGTTAAAACAGCCGACGCTCACCCTACTAACTTTAAATGCTCATGACTTTGAAACAGAAAAAATATGCAAGAATGGTTCTTGGATCAATAGAAAGCGAATTGTCTGAAGTTTGTAAAGGTATAATTGTCTCAGAATGGTCAGTTTGACACTTAATGTCCCTTTCGTGGTGCTGGGTCACATATAAGTCGTTTTAACCCTTTCACCGCCAATGTTGCATTTTAGCACCACAATGGTTTAACACCCATGTCACTAAAAGGCATCAAATCAGGGCCTGTTATCCGAAGACCCTATTTTCTTAATTCTGGGAGGTAAGAATAGGTCTAATGTTATACATGTGACAGAGAAATTCGCAATATTGCAGATATTTTATTTTCTCTACCCAGTTAAGTTTAATGGTATGTTTTGGCTGAAAAATGGCTGGCGGCGAAAGGGTTAAGTAAATGGCCAAAATAGATTCCCTCTACCTAAATAATCTAGATAATCCAGTAGAGTTCCGAGGTGGAAGCGAAGACAAGCTTCGCGTCTTCAGATCGACGTCGATTTGTCAAGCATTAGTGCTTTTGTCACAATACCTTTTTCGCTTATGCATAAATATAGAGTACTAACAGGTCTGCGCGTTGGTTAAGGTACGCGCGTACCCCCCCCCCCCCCCCCACCCCTCACCCCCCCCCTTGAAATCGTAGAGATTGTAGAGAAATAACGTCATGCTTGCGTCATTGTTTGCGTCCTGTTGGTTTAAATGATTTTTTTGATTTTTCAAATGCACATTAAACAAATATTAAGCAAACATAACGGCAACAACAAGCTTAAAGCTTATACTGTGCCACTTTACTTCATATAATTTTTAGCATGGCGGCTGGTAAGCACAAAAGGATGTTTAAAACAATTAGAGAAAATAAGGATATACATTTTGAATCCTTCGTGAAACCAACATTCGGAAAAAATGATAAATCAAAACTTTGTGATATACATAAAAGACATACACGAAACGAAAACAAATAACATTCAGAATATAAAAAAAACCCTAAAAACAACAACAAAACATGAAGATGATGGGGAATACAAAGTTGTGAAGTGAATCAAATACTACTTGTAAGGGTCGTGAAGCATCACTCAACAGAAAGAAGTTCATGCACTGATACATTATACATACCCACATGTACAGAGAGTTTAACTTAGTGATCATAATACACAAAAAGCAAGGAGATTATTACTGAAATCTTTTAGACTCAGGAATAAATCATGTCCTGT
>CM065701.1:32130168-32135168 GCA_017654935.2 Phymorhynchus buccinoides
GTGACAAAACATCTTTTTTGTCGTTGTATCGGACATTTTAATTTAATTCGTGTATTGCGATCTACATGAGTAATTTTGAACGAAAACAGTCCCCCCGTGGGGACTTTTGTATAAATAGTTCCCCCACCTTCTGGAAGTTCTGTGCTTGTAACTTTCTCTAATCTGTCACTCTCTTTGACTCTGCCTTTTCCCTTTGCTTACTGTCATCTACTATCTTTCTGCCTAACCGGGTCCATTCTCCAGCCTTTTTGTGTGTGGACGAAACACTTTTAAAATGATGTCCTCCTTCAGCCGAGGTCGGACTTGCTGGGCCTAACTACTTCTTAGTTAGGCGCATAACGGCAGCATGACGCACCAGCGCTCATAATTGACAGGAAACTGTCTGAGCGATCGAAGAAGAAGAAGAAGAAGAAGAAGAAGAAGAAGAAGAAGAACGAAAACAGTAGAGTTATTTTTAGTCGGAAATATTTCACGTGAATCATGGCTCACAGACATCAGTCACAATCGCATCGTATTGGGGTCAAATCGTATGCAGTGTGGCTAGGCCTTTAGGCCTATTATAGACGGAGAAATAGAGCACATTTTCTGAGTGATGAAAACCTTCGTGACGCAATTGTATGCTCACATTTAAAAATTTTTATTAGGATTCTACCTTATAATACTATTGGTGATGGGACGTTAAACTCACCCTCTTTGCCTTTTTGATTTCAAGAACATTTTCAACCCCCCCCCCCCCCCACTCCACTCCCCCCCCCCACCCCCCCACCCCCTCTCCGACCCCCCCCCCCCCCTTACCCCCCACCCCCGGTGATGAGCTAACTGAAAAGAAAATAATATTACACGAACTGAACCCCCCCCCCCCCCCCCCCCCCCCCCCCCCCCCCCCCCCCCCCCCCCCCCTGGTCGTTCAACACTTAAAACGGTACGTAACGGTACGTAACACCGGTATTTTTGCCGTCAGGGCTTCTGAAAACGTACAGATCGTGCGTATGTACGCACTAGAGCTCTCAAACCACCCCCTAGAATGTCGAACCATGTATGCGTGAGATTTACCCTTTAAAGTCTCATTTAGGGGGTGAGATGACGAATTAAATGATGACGCGCGCGTGAACACAGCCGTTACTTATCAGTTCTACGTATTTCAATCATAATAATAATAATAATAATAATAATAATACATAGCATTTACATAGCGCCTTTCTTTAGAATTAAACTCAAGGCGCTCACATTCACTGATTCACACGCAATTGGGCTAACATACACTATCATTCTACACATTAATTCGGCCATCATCTAACTTACGTGAAAGTTACAGAGAGAAAGCTCTTTGAAACAGATGAGTTTTGAGTTGGGTTTTGAAAGCGGGAAGTGCTGATTGGTGACGGAGGTGAACAGGCAAGGAGTTCCAGACAGTAGGAGCGCAAAAACTAAAACTGTGCTGTCCCAAAAGACTTTATATTCACTTTAGGAAGTTCAACAGTTTGGCATGGGAAGATCGGAGTGAACGAGAAGGAGTGTAAGTTTGGAGAGCACCCGAGAGGTAGAATGGTAGGGTCTGTTCAAAGTGGCGGAATACAAGGACAGCCAGCTTGTAGTCTAAGCGAAACTGCACTGGCAGCCAGTGCAGCTCCCTGAGGAGTGGTGTGACATGGTCACGCCTTCGCTTTCGGAGTGTGAGCCGAGCCGAACTGTTTTGGATTCGTTGTAATCTAGCAATGTCTTCCTTCGGAAAGCCGAACAGAACAGAGTTACAGAAATCGAGGCGAGATGTGATAAGTACCGTAACAAGGCGGTTGCATGAGCTGGTTGAGAGGAATGACCGAATGGATGTAATGCGTCTCAGTTCGAGAAAACATGAACGGCAAACATTACTGATATGATCATGCATTGAAAGGGTTTGGTCGATTGTAACCCCAAGGTACTTAACTGATGATTTGAAGTGCTGCCTCCAATGTCTGTGGACTCACTGTCAATTATTTCTAGACTGAGGAACCAACAGGCAGGACCTCTGTCTTATCTGTGTTAAACTTGAACGTGTTGCTGTTCATCCATCCTAGCACTGCTAGGCATCTGCTAGGCCTTTCTGCCACAAGCTGTCTAGGCTAGATCTAAGATTCTACTGGATCGCGCAAAAAGCCCACATCGTTGAAAGCTCATTGCGCATGGGGTGGGGGTGGGCAATTGCAGGCGATGGTGCTTCTCCCATCAATGTTTTCGCCTTTACCCCTTAAAATTTGCAGCTGGGGGTGAAAATACCCGTTAACATTCTAAGCCAGCTGTCTAGGCTAGATCCTTCTGCCCCCTGCCCCAGTGTAGAGTGGCACAGTGGTAACGCGTTTGCTTCGTATCAAGTAAACCCGAGTTCGAACCTGGGTACAGGGGATTTTTCCTCTCACTCTACACTAGGCCTTACGGTATGAACGTGGAGTCTTTCGGATGAGACGATAAACCGAGGTCCAGTGTGCTCATGCACTTAGCACACGCTAAACCCAGTGGCAACGAAAAAGTTGTCATTTGGTCAAAATCTACCCCCCCTCCCCTTTCCTTCCTCATCAGTCACACAAAACGCGCATGCAGGAAAAAAAAAAAGAAGAAAAAAAGTTGCGTGGCGCGCTTCTGGCTGCGACGCGCCCTCCATGTGGGAGCAACCCGAATTTCACAGAGACGCCTCTGTGACTATAAAGTACCTAATAATACCTAATAATAATAACCTAATAAACAGGGTGTGAGTGTACCCATTAAGAGGGGTACAAGATCAGAAGCCCTGTTACGCGAACTGAAAAGCCCCGATGGTTGTTCGACATTTAACGGTTAGTAACACAGGTATTTCCGCCGTTAGCCTTATATATAGTTCAACTATGTCCATCCGAGTCATTCACCTTTTCACTTTTATTATCTGATTGGCGCGGGACTCCTGCTGGTAGAATGTTTAATAGTCTTCTTCGCACTGGCTCAGAACATTCTGCGGGACAAAATCGCTTTCAGCCATCTTGGCTTCTATTCCAGGAGGAGGGAGCCAGATGGCTTAAATCCAAAAGGCGTTGCCCTGTCAAAGTGCTCGGCAAAACTGTAGCGCTAATGTTTAGTTTTTCGATTGAAACAATCATTGCAGACCCCTAAAAAAAAAAAATCAAAAGAGAGGTAAGCGCGCGCGCGTGTGTGTGTGTGTGTGTGTGTGTGTGTGTGTGTGTGTGTGTGTGTGTGTGTGTGTGTGTGTGTGTGTGTGTGTGTGTGTGTGTGTGTGTGTGTGTGTGTGTGTGTGTGTGATTACCGGACATCCGTTTCTTTCCTTGATTTAACAAAGGTAACAATATCACAAACAACACAAGGACACTCACATGACTAAGATTTCTTGTCCATTTGATTTTTACAAGAATACAAAAGCCTACATACCTATGCATCGTAGAAATATTGATCCTTAATGATTGTATGAATACAATCAGGAAGAAAAGCCTCCAAGGCTCACTCGCTTTATGTTTTTGGAGATAGATCTCAGTGCCAGATTGCTTACTTCCAAATACACTGCAAAGGTCAAAGGTAAAACCAAAAAGGTACAGTTACTATGCTGGACGTATCAGCTTTGATGTGATACACCTCCCTACAAAATGTTAAGCGATTCTGTGCAACGGTTAATGTGCTATTGTGACAGACAAAAAATGTCAAATGTTAAGGCCATCATGGTCACTGATGTCATCAATACTTAGCATTCTATATGATGCTAAGCTAATCTACCTACTTGCCAAATGTGGGCACCGTATCTGCCAGGATGCAAAAGTATATGGCCCAAACAAATAATTGACGATGTTCAAGGTCAAAGGTCAAAACGGTAACAGTCACCCTGCATTCAATATCACCTTAAGCTAATACACCAACATGCCAAATTAATTAATTTTCATAATTAAAAAAACAAAACCGAGCAATTGATAGACCTTGATATTAGATTAAAATGGCAGCGATTTAATGCTAAAAAAAAGAGATGATTTTGACAAAAAAACAGATGCTTGTGGCAAAAGAAAAGACCATCTAACCCTAACCCAATCCCTAACCCTAACCCTATCCCTAACCCTAACCCTATCCCTAACCACGGAAAGAACCAAGAAATAGAGCAGGAGGGTGTAGATCTACATATTTGACGAGAAATCGATGTACAAAGCCATGCACTTATACTATTTTTTTGCTGGAACCATTCCTTTTTTTGGTTGATAAATTTTAAGTCGATTAAAATTGCATACAATGATGGACATTTAAAAGCCTACCGACTGGCAACTTTGTCCCTACTATCTGATCTGATCTGGGAACCATAACTGCGAAAATGTGAAAGATATGGCCAAAGACAAAACTGACATGTTAGATGTCAAAGGTCAAGGTCATTGGTTAATTTGATTACGAACATAAATATTCATGAAAGCTTGCATAAATATCCATGTGCATAATAGTTTCTAATCCTTCAACTGATAACGAACAAACAAACAGACAAACAAACAAACAAACAAGCGAACTGCAAACAAATAGATAACACATATTACTCCCTGCCCATACTGCCAAAAACATGTACCGAAGAACAATGAAAAACACATCTTCTAAATTTAAACGACAATTATTATTTGTGTATAATTGTAAGACAAAACGTAAGATGTTAGAATGTTTGCTGATAATGTGTGTGATACTAGAGTTCTAGACAAAGCCTGGTTCGCTTTGACTTGAGAGTGCTGGTGGTGTTACAAGATTGTGCACATACAAGCAATTTTCACCAAGCCTACAAATAGCCTTTAAAATCAAAATGTTAGAGTTCTTAAGAAGGCTCTTCGTACCCAATAACTAAACGAAGATATGAAATATTATACACAGTTATATGTATCCTCCTCCTCCTCCTCCTCCTCCTCCTCCTCCTCCCTCCTCCTCCTCCTCCTCCTCCTCCTCCTCCTCCTCCTCCTCCTCCTCCTCTTCCTCCTCCAGATTAAGAAGGCTCTTCGTACACAATAACTAAACGAAGATATGAA
>CM065701.1:32142668-32147668 GCA_017654935.2 Phymorhynchus buccinoides
TAGGTAGAGAGGTAGATTAAGTAGAGGGGTAGATTAGGTAGAGAGGTAGATTGGGTACAAAGGTAGATTAGGTAGAGAGGTAGATTAGGTAGAGAGGTAGATTGGGTAGAAAGGTAGATTAGGTAGAGAGGTAGATTAGGTAGAGAGGTAGATTGGGTAGAAAGGTAGATTAGGTAGAGGTAGATTAGGTAGAGAGGTAGATTGGGTAGAAAGGTAGAAAGGTAGATTAGGTAGAGTGGTAGATTAGGTAGAGAGGTAGATTGGGTAGAGAGGTAGATTAGGTAGAGAGGTAGATTAGGTAGAGAGGTAGATTAGGTAGAGAGAGAGAGAAACGAGAGAGAGAGAGAGAGAGAGAGAGAGAGAGAGAGAGAGAGAGAGAGAGAGAGAGAGAGAGAGAGAGAGAGACGGACGAGGTAAATGGTCGACTTATGGCGATTATTTGACCGCCAGGGGGCAGCCAAACCACAAGGGGCTTATCACGCTATATTCTTTCTTTTTTTGGACCACTTGCATCACTCTTCACTATCAAAACAATAGACAACATCACTGACCACTTACATCACTCTTTACTATCAAAACAATAGACAACATCACTGACCACTTACATCACTCTTTACTGTCAAAACCATAGACAACATCACTGACCACTTACATCACTCTTTACTATCAAAACAATAGACAACATCACTGACCACTTACATCACTCTTTACTATCAAAACAATAGACAACATCACTGACCACTTACATCACTCTTTACTGTCAAAACCATAGACAACATCACTGACCACTTACATCACTCTTTACTATCAAAACAATAGAGAACATCACTGACCACTTACATCACTCTTTACTATCAAAACAATAGACAACATCACTGACCACTTACATCACTCTTTACTATCAAAACAATAGAGAACATCACTGACCACTTGACCACTTACATCACTCTTCACTATCAAAACAATAGACAACATCACTGACCACTTACATCACTCTTTACTATCAAAACAATAGACAACATCACTGACCACTTACATCACTCTTTACTATCAAAACAATAGACACCATCACTGACCACTTACATCACTCTTTACTATCAAAACAATAGACAACATCACTGACCACTTACATCACGATATATTATGGGCGTAGTAGACAATAGAGAGACATCAGAGAGAGGGAGAAGTGAGAGAGAGAGAGAGCGAGGAGAGAGAGACGAGAGAGAGAGAGAGAGAGAGAGAGAGAGAGAGAGAGAGAGAGAGAGAGAGAGAGAGAGAGAGAGAGAGAGAGAGAGAGAGAGAGAGAGAGAGAGAGAGAGAGAGAGAGAGAGAGAGAGAGAGAGAGAGAGAGAGAGAGAGAGAGAGAGAGAGAGAGAGAGAGAGAGAGAGAGGGTTGGACTCCTCCCTATCTCTCTCGATCTCTCTCTTTATCCCCAACTAAGAACATAGAGAGGATTAGCCCCACTCGAGCGCTATGCCACCTGGCGGGCAAAAGAGCCAGCTAAGTCGCTCATTGGAAGGAAGGTGGCAGAATGGTTATTAACCCTTTCACCGCCAACGTCGCATTTTAGCACCACAGTGAATTAACACCTATGTCACTAAAAGGCATCAAATTGGGGTCTATTGTCCAAAGACCCAATTGTCTCCAGTTTTGGGAAACTCCAGTTTAGTTAGATCTTTTCCTGTACGTGTAATTATTATCCTCCACACAGACAATAATAGAGTTTGCGTGAATGTAAATCTTATGGTCAAAATGCTTTTGCTATTTTTCGCTCTTTTTCCATAGCAACACAGTAATCATACGCAAGTAATAATATGACTTGCATATTATCACTGTTGCCATGGGGAAAGAGTAAACACTAGCAACTTGTATCGTGACCATTACGGTAAACTGAAGTACAGTGAGTCTACGTAGGAACTTGTACAAGCTACGTTATTTTCCACAATTATAGTGTCGTCAGTAGGGGGGGGCGTAGTAGGTGGTGTCCTGAACACGCTCCACTGAACTCCACCGAAGCGACTCAGCAGCAGTGCAGTGTCTCCTCGGTTGGTTGCCTCCTGACGGTCTAACATAGATTCGCTCCCCTTGGACTGCTGGACTCGGATTATGCGACGTGAACAAGCCAGGGGGTGTGGCTGCGAATTGGGATTCGGAATGAGCGGCGTGGGAGCAACGCCACTGCACGGCCCAGAAGATGGGACAGCAAAAACCCCCCCCCCCAACCGTTTCCACAATTTTATTCGACACTTTCCGCGTCTCCCCCCCCCCCCACCCCCACCCCTCCCCACCATTTTCCAACTTTTGTGTTGTTGGTGTCTTTCAGCATCTTCAACACACACACAGTTCCAAGGTTAACCCCTTGACTGCCAGAGAAAATTAAAGAAAAAATCATTGGGCAAATCATGACATGAAAAAGACAACTGATAGAGCCAATCTGAGAACATGGTCTGGGGATATTACTCTCTTTGATTATGTTGGAGCAAAAGCCAGCATATCAGGGTCATTCCTCTTCATCTGATGACATCAGTGATGTCATCAGGTCAGTACGTAATACGTTGGTGGCAGTCAAGGGGTTAATTAATCTAGGTGCGATAAAGCTAGTTAATATCACTTCTCTGCCAAACAGTGAACATCAACCCCAAGAAGAGAGGTTACAGGTTACAGGTTACAGGTTACAGCTTACAGGTGACATGTTACAGGCTAACGACCAACCAAGAAAAGTCCATGTTTTTTTCTCTCTCTCAATTCTTATCGTTCTTCTTCTTCTACTTCTTTTTCTGCGTTCCCGGGCCATAAGGCCACAATGGGTACGTATGTGTCCGTTTTCCAGTTTTCACTGGTCTCCTCGCTGCATTCAGCCGACACATTCTGATTTCGGAGGAGCTCAAAAGGAGAAAACTATATGGAAGATTTTTTTTTGGGAGGGGGGGGGGGGCAAAAAAGGGCAGGAGAATGTTGCCCCAAAGTCAGAAAGATAGTAAGATGACACAAAGCAAGGACAAAGGCTGAGTCAAAGAGAGAGAGACAGATTAGAGGAAGTTACAAGCACAAGAACTTCCAGAAGGATGGGGGAACTATTTGTACGAAAGACCCCCCGGTATTCCCACGGGGGGGGGGGGGGGGGGGGGGGGGGGAGTATCGTTCGATATCTCATCTACTACCCACGACTGATGGCTGATAAAATACAAGGGACGCTTGGTGTATGAAAAGCTAATTCAAGTTTACTGCTGATCTGTATCTCCATTTAGCGAGCGCTTCAGGCCGCCCAGTTGGAAATTACTCTCCAGGCTTGCATTACGCTCGCTTTGTCAAAGTAAGAGGCAACATCTGTTTTTTTGCCACGCGCGAGCGAGCGAGAGAGAAAGAGAGAGACTTCAGACTTCGGACTTCAGAAACTTTATTTTACAAGGATAAGAATTTAGGCTGGGCCTAGTCTTCCATTCTGTCCTTGGTTCTAAGCATGCAATGCATAACTAATACTATAAATGAACATTGAGACACAGGAAAATCGCCAACAGAAACAACGATTAACAGTAATATAGCAACGACATGGTAGGCAGAGCATCAACATCAGCAATAAAAACAAACAGAATAAAAAACTAACCAACCGAATAAACAAACAAACAAACAGATAAATAAATGGAAAACACATCTTTCACTACAATTTACTTCTTCTACTACCATTACTACTCCTACTACTATTACTGTTACTACCACCATCGCCACCACACCACCACCACCACTACTACTACTACTACTACTACTACTACTACTACTACTACTACTACTACTACTACTACTACTACTACTACTACTACTACTACTACTACTACTACTACTACTACTACTACTACTACTACTACTACTACTACTACCACTACTACTACTACTACTACTACCACTACTACCACTACTACTACTACTATTACTGTTACTACCTCCATCACCACCACCATCACTAATACTACCACTACCACTACTACTACTACTACAGTGTGTGACGGAAAGAGAGAGAGAGAGAGAGAGAGAGAGAGAGAGAGAGAGAGAGAGACGAGAGAGAGAGAGAGAGAGAGAGGGAGAGAGAGAGAGAGAGAGAGGGTGAGAGAGAGAGAGAGAGAGAGAGAGAGAGAGAGAGAGAGAGAGAGGAGAGAGAGAGAGAGAGAGAGAGAGAGAGAGAGAGAGAGAGAGAGAGAGAGAGAGGGGGGGGAGAATTTCGCGTTGCTATGAAACGGTCTCTAAATGAAACGCCATCTAGTGGCAAAGGCTAAGGACGACAACACCACAGTAACAGACCATTTTGTAAACCGTGTAGAGGAGATCAGGGAAGCGAAACCTTGAACCATCGAGAAACAGCGGACAGAATGCTAGAAATCTCTTGATATGATGATGGCAAGCACATGAAGGTGATTCCAGTAGGCGTGTTACGAGTAGAACAACAAACAGAAATAAGAGGTCTGAGAAACTGATAATTCTCCTAGGAAACTTGTCAAAGTATTGCTTTTACATTATTTTTCCACTGTTAGTTTAACTGGGCAGGGAGGGGCGGAGGGGGGTGGGGGGCATGTCCGTCAAATGTTTGAAATATGATGTTATATAAGTGTTTATACGTTATTGGTTCACTACTGCCATTGTAAGGTCCTCACCTTGACAAAGTCTTTTTTTCTGTTTTATTTCGATTCATTATAATCATCTGTTGTGCCTTGTGATATTCTTACTTCAATCATTATGCTGCATGTTGACACAAAGGCGAATTCGCCGAAAAAAAGTAGTTGTCTTGTGTTGTTGTCTACATAGTAATAACGTCACTTTACACTTTGTTTAGATAATGTTATTCAAGGATACTAATATAGATAATTGAACAATAATGAGGTTAGTGGGGGTAGCAACAAGCAGACGCTTATAAAGGGCTTCGCACACTAGCGTCAAGATCTCGAGATCGTGGCGATTTTTTGCTGCAAGGCGCAGTTTGATGCGCCGCTTGCGTGTGAGAGATTCGCGG
>CM065701.1:32152668-32155168 GCA_017654935.2 Phymorhynchus buccinoides
CCAAACAATAATTGGTGTAGTGGCCTGTGCTTAATTTGATGAAGTTCTACTAAAGCGTAAGTGGGAAACTAAACGTTGTTACTTTCTAAATGAAGTAAACCGATATACTTAATTTAGAAAGTAACAACGCTTAGTTTCCCACATAAGCTTTAGTAGAACTTCATAAAATTAAGCACAGATCGTCTGTTGTCCAGCTTTCTATAGAGTTTTTGGTGTTTAAAAAAAAAAATTAAATGCACAAATGTGCCACAAACAAAATCTGTTATGGCTCACCTCGAAGGAGTCGATGGTGTTGCCGAAGTTCTTGGTGGTGAGGAAGGCGGCCATGTTGGCCGTGTAGGTGGAGACGGTGATGAGCACAAAGAAAGTGAAGCCCGCTGTCAGGATCCTCTGCGAGATCCTCACCGGGGAGAAGTCCGTGCCTCGCTTCATGATCGTTCCTGGGGCCAAGGCACAAAAATAACATTCTGTTTCTGGTTGTGTGTCTGGATGCGTCGCAGACGCCACTTCTGACGATAAATCGCGACGGAACTAGGAGGGCGCATGTACCTAATGGAAAATATAGGAGAAAGACCTACTGCTTACCTTAGATTAAGACCATTAACCCCCCCCCCCCCCCCCCCCAGTTCAGCCGGGAAGGCACATGCACCACTTCCAGAAGCAAGCACAAAAACAAATCCTAGTGGTCAGCGCTGATGAAAATGCGCTGACGGAGCCTGCGGTGATAGTGGCCTCGCTCAGTTGGTTCCACTCCATGGCAGTCCCCGGATGAAGAAGGAGCTACCATATTACTCCGTTCTCGCGTTGGGGACACGAAATCCACGGGAGTGGTTTATGGCCTGTCTTTCTAAGATGCTAGCTGTTTTTGAACCCCTCGAATCTGGTTGGCTGTATCCTGCGACGGTTTGTGATTTGCTTTACTCTCTCACTACAACAGATACATAACACATAAATCATCACTTCACATGACTTTACTCTCTCACTACCAAAAAATACATAACACAGAAACCATGACTTCACATTACTTTACTTTCTCACTACAACAAATACATAACACAGAAACCATCACTTCACAGTACTTTACTCTCTCACTACAACAAATACATAACACATAAATCATCACTTCACATGCCTTTTTTAATACTTTTTTTCCATATGTATTATTCGTTTATTATTAACTTCATTACAAACAATTCTTCATTGTGGATTGCAGGTCTAATGTGGACAGGCCCTTACCAATGGCGAACCAGACGGTCTCCTTCATGGTGAAGCGGCGGTCGGTGCGGCTGGTGTAGTCCATGAGGAAGAAGACCAGGGACACCAGGGTCGCTGCCCCCAGAATGGCCATCCACAGCTCCAGGGAGAACGGCTGCATGAACTGTCACGACCACAGTATAGATTATTATTATTATTAGCAGACCTGTTTACCCCCTACACAAGTCTCGAGTAGTCTGGATTGCTGAAATGAGAAGTTTTGGTGAAAAATGGGTAGTTTTATTCTTCATTAAACCATCAAATAATGCTCACTGAAAATGAGCAGTAATCAAGAATTAAAGAGCTTTATGTTCAGTTTTGAAGAGTAGTAGAGGTCCAAATTGAGTAGAATACTACTCGAAAAGAGTAGAGTAATCAGGTCTATATTAGGCTCAGTGCACATTTAGGAAACCTTCCGTACAGAAACACATCCGTAATCCGCAAATAAAGACAAAAAAATAAATAAGATAAGCGGGTGGGATATGTGGGATGGGGTTCGGCGCTTAACGTGCACACTCTTTCATATGTTTTAGTTCTATATTATTTTGTTTAGGATTGCGGATTGGTTTCCGCTTGGAAATGTTTGGAAATATGCACACAGCCTTATACTGTGTCGTGCTGCATTACAGGGTTATTGCCCCTAGCATGGCCACCCGTAGCTCCAGACAGAACGGCTACATGAACTGAAATAGTAAATTGTGACCCAGCACCACGAAAGGGACATTAAGTGCCAAACTGACAATTCTGAGAAAATTATACATGTGTGTGTGTGTGTGTGTGTGTGTGTGTGTGTGTGTGTGTGTGTGTGTGTGTGTGTGTGTGTGTGTGTGTGTGTGTGTGTGTGTGTCTTTGTGTGTATATGTGTGTCTCTCTGTGTGTGTCTCTCTGTTTGTCTGTGTCTGTGTACCCGTGAGTGTGCCTGTATGACTGTATGACACGTCCGTCTGTCGGTGTGTTTCCCTCTTGTCAGTGATGCCATCATACCTGAAAGATGGTGCGGGTCTCCTCGGGCTTCTTGATGAGGATGTTGACCCCCGTGCTGACGACCCCCAGGCTGAAGTCTATCACCTGCTCTCTCATGGAGGTGATGGAGATGGCGCCCGCCGCCAGGGTGGCGTTCTGATGAACACGCGCATGCAAAACACGCACGTACGTACGCACATATTGCGTGGCACGGCATGCACACACATAAATACAGCACATCCACAGATCCACAGATAAACGTGCACACACACACACACACACA
>CM065701.1:32162668-32167668 GCA_017654935.2 Phymorhynchus buccinoides
TTTTCTGCGGTTTGAATCTCAAACTGATCAAAGCAGATCGGACGCTCTCTGTGGGCTAAAAAACACAGTCTCTCGAGAGGCCAAAAGAGTGTACCATGCCAAAATCCAAATTAACTTATATTGTAATGTTGTTGTATTGTCTCGTTGTAAGATGATTATACTGATACATTATTCTGAAATAAGTCTATTTGACTTTGGGTTAACAATAACGTTTACTAATTACCATGCATTAACAATAAAGTTTATTAAACACCATGCATGTTACTCGTCTTAACCACTTTTAACAACATCAGTACTAAAGTCCCATTCATTGTTACTAATAATTATCCGTCATATCATACTTTAATTAACACATACCTCATCAATATTAACTCCCTTCATTCTTATTGCCCCTTCCCCATTTCTTTTTCTCCCCCATCACCCATATTAACAAATGTCCCATGTGTGCCTTAAAGCAGGTCGGAGGACGTCAAATTGATTTCTGATTTCTGATTGACTTTGCGTGTAAAGGGGAAACACTCAGGATTGTGCACGCTGAAATTCATAAAAGGGGTTATCTCCCTTACTGATCATATGTTAACGCTTTCTTCTCTTTTTTTTTGTTTCTCTTTCTTTCTTTCTTCCTTCCTTTCTTTCTTTTTCTTTTTTCTATTTCTTTTTGTTTCTTTCAATTTTCTTTCCCCCGACAAATACATACAAGAACTGGTTCTTTGTCATTTACTCAGGATTGTGCACGCTGAAATTTCAAAGGGGTTCTCTTACTGATGTCAACGCTTTCTTTCTTTCGTTTTGTTTCTTCTTCTTTCTTTCTTTCTTTCTTTCTTTCTTTCTTTCTTTTTTTTTTTTCTATTTCTTTTCTTTCTTTCATTTCGTGTTTGTTTTGCTGTTCAATTCGCCGTTATTTTGCGTCACTTTCCCTTTTCCCTGACAAAATACATACAGGAACTTATTAACTTTGCCACTTTGTGATGATGTACGTGTCACCCTACACTCTGACATTTGCATCAATCAATATTATAAACAGGTGCAAGCGTGCACGCGCGAACTGTGTTTGTTTGATTTATTTGCTTTTTTTGTTTTTTTGGTTCATATTTTTGTTTGCTTTTGTTGCTTTCAGTCCAAATCCTCATCACCCACCCTCACGCTTTTCAAACATCCTCTATATCGAACTAATCCTGGAATGTTTTTGTGATTCAGACCAAACTGATTAACCCTTTTTTCACCGCCAAAGTCGCATTTTAGCACCACAGTGATTTAACACCTATGTCACTAAAAGGCATCAAATTGGGGTCTATTATCCAAAGACCCTATTGTCTTAGTTTTGGGAAGTAAGGATAGACCTTATTTTTATATGTCACAGAAGAATCTACAATACTGTAGATGGATTTTGTTCTCTACCCAGGTAAATTTAATGGACAATTTTTGGTTGAAATATGGCTGGCGGTGAAAGGGTTAAGCTCTCATGTTTTTGCACGTTACCCATTCACCCTTCACTCCAGCTAGCCCCCTCCCTCCCACCCTCACCATTGCACCCTGCCCCCCCCCCCCCCCCACCTTTCCAAACCAGGGACCTTTCTCAGTATCGACACTTCTGTTTTGCACTATATTATCGTATCACAGATTCCTTTTCAGTGCACAATTGTGACAATTTTGAACAGTTGAATGTTGACATTTCTTTGGTGTGTACTTTGCAATATCACGTGTTTATTTATGATTGATTGATATACCCCCCCCCCCTACATTTCTCGGTTAATTGTATTTTTTCCGTTTTTGCCTTTCTGTATTTTAGGAACCTTTTTAGCTAATAACCTTTTTGGAATACTAACCCTATCCCTAACCCTAGCCCTAAACCTAACCCTATCCCCCACTATGTACTGCACTACACCGCGATTTGTCACAGTTGTGGTTCGTTGCGTTTTTCAGTCTTATAGGGTGGGGGGTAGGGTTAGGGTTAGGGATAGGGTTAGTATTCAAAAAAGGTTATTAGCTAAAAAGGTTCCTAAAATACAGCTTTATGTATGGTAAGAAAGGCAAAAAGGGAAAAATACAATTAACCGAGAAATGTAGGGGGGGTGGCACATCTTGACCTTTACCAAATGTTTGAATTTGAGTTGAGTTGAGTTGAGTTGAGACCTTTCTCTATCTCAGTCCCCATACTGCCTGCAGATTTTGTCAAGGTCTCTGTACACGTGAATACTTTTCACACTTTCCCCATGGCAACGCAGTGATATGCAAGTGAACTTATGACTGGATATCACTGTATTGCCGTGGGGAAAGGGTGACAAATATTCACGTGTACAGAGACCTGTTATGGGCTCACTGGCGGCATGCTATTATTTATGGCTCTCCTGGTTTGATTAGCACTGCATGCGTCTGCTAATTACAGGACTATGATTATTATCTCACCCTAGATATGGTACTATATTTATGCTCAACGTTTATGTATTTTTCATATTGCAGAAAATACTGGTGACGATTTGTGCGACCCCCCTTGCTAGATCACATTTTGTTGATGTATTGTGCACAGTGAGGTAAATACAGACACACTCACATGTACAGACACACACCCACGCACGCGCACGCACACACACACACACACACACACGCACACGCACGCACACGCACATACTCACACATACAGAGAGAGAGAGAGAGAGAGAGAGAGAGAGAGAGAGAGAGAGAGAGAGAGAGAGAGAGAGAGAGAGAGAGGGGGGGCACACACACTCATACAAACACACAGACACAGACACAGACACAGACAGACAGACAGACAGACACACACACACACACACACACACACACACACACACACACACACACACACACACACACACACACACACACACACACACACACACACACACACACACACACACTCTCTCTCTCTCTCTCTCTCGCTCTCTCTCTCTCTCTCTCTCTCTCTCTCTCTCTCTCTCTCTCACACACACACACACACTCTCTCTCCTATGCACAACCACAACAGGAAAACAGACCTTTTTAAACTGCTCCAGGAACCTATCAGGGGAAAAGACATCGGTGACATCCTTCTGGTACTGCAGGTAATTGTTCAAAGCCATAGTGGTCACTCTGGCTGCGTCGATGGCCGCTGCCTTGTCCGCGTCCTCGGACCCGCCGCCATCTTGAAAACGATCAAGCAACAAACAAAATGTTCCCCCACGCCCAACTTTACAACTCTCGACTTTAGCACCAACTTTAGCACGCCCAACTTTACAACTCTCAACTTTAGCACCAACTTTAGCACGCCCAACTTTTTAAACTCTTAACTTCAGGGGAAAAGCACGGTGACATCCTTCTGGCACGCCCAACTTTACAACTCTCAACTTTAGCATGGCCGCTGCCTTTAGTCCTCACGCCCAACTTTACAACTCTCAACTTTAGCACCAACTTTAGCACGCCCAACTTTACAACTCTCAACTTTAGCACCAACTTTAGCACGCCCAACTTTACAACTCTTAACTTTAGCACCAACTTTAGCACGCCCAACTTTACAACTCTTAACTTTAGCACCAACTTTAGCACGCCCAACTTTACAACTCTCAACTTTAGCACCAACTTTAGCACGCCCAACTTTACAACTCTCAACTTTAGCACCAACTTTAGCACGCCCAACTTTACAACTCTCAACTTTAGCACCAACTTTAGCACGCCCAACTTTACAACTCTCAACTTTAGCACCAACTTTAGCACGCCCAACTTTACAACTCTCAACTTTAGCACCAACTTTAGCACGCCCAACTTTACAACTCTCAACTTTAGCACCAACTTTAGCACGCCCAACTTTACAACTCTCAACTTTAGCACCAACTTTAGCACGCCCAACTTTACAACTCTCAACTTTAGCACCAGCTTTAGCACGCCCAACTTTACAACTCTCAACTTTAGCACCAACTTTAGCACGCCCAACTTTACAACTCTCAACTTTAGCACCAGCTTTAGCACGCCCAACTTTTTTAACCCGGGGATACCGGGGTGGGGGGGGGGGTGGGGTGGGGGGTGGGGTGGGGGTGGGGGGTCTTTTGGACAAATAGTTCCCTCCACCCTTCTGGAAGTTCTGTGCTTGTAACTTTCTGTAATCTATCACTCTCTTTGACTCTGCCTTTTCCCTTTGCTTACTGCTGTCATCTAACTATCTTTCTGCCTTAGTAGTCCATTCTTCTGCCCCCGCATCCCCCTTTTTTTTTCTAGAAACTCTTACAAAGATTTTTTTGCAGCCGAAGACGGACATGCTGGGTCTATTATTTTTAATTAGGCGCATAACGGCAGCATTATGTATCTGCGCTCATAATGACGGGAATCTGTCAGAGCGATCGACGACGACGACGACGACGACGACGACGAAGAAGAAGAAGAAGAAGAAAGAAGAAGAAGAAGAAGAAGAAGAAGAAGAAGAAGAAGAAGAAGAAGAAGAAGAAGAAGAAGAAGAAGAAAGAAGAAGAAGAAGAAGAAGAAGAAGAAGAAAAGAAGAAGAAGAAGAAGAAGAGGAAGAGAAGAAGAAGAAGAAGAAGAAGAAGAAGAAGAAGAAGAAGAAGAAGAAGAAGAAGAAGAGGACAACCAAATGTAATGGTAAATCAACAATGGTCAAACTAGAGCTTGAAAACACTAGATCAACCAGCGACGCGGCAGCATTTTCGGCGGCTCCAGCGACCTCGACCTTTGACCAATTGCCTCCATCTTCTAACCCGACCTAGATTCCGTAACGACCTACCCGCATGCAAACTGTGAGGTCCCTACCCTATGTCCCTCCGTTCAAACGATATCGTGTTAACAAGGTCAGTCAGATGAATAGAATAGTCAGGAACAAACAGAAACTAGAGCGTCATGACGCTGGATCACCAGCCGCGCGGCAGCATTTTCGGCTGCTGTGCTTCACCTCGCAGCTGGTAACTTTAGAAGGACTTCTAAGACTTCATGATGATAAGTCTCGTACTAATTCAATGTGAATACAGGCCCAGGCGCTCGGCAGCATTTTCGGCTCAGTG
>CM065701.1:32172668-32175168 GCA_017654935.2 Phymorhynchus buccinoides
ATACCCAGGACAATCTCGATCAGAAAAAGGGAAATAACACAGTACTGACCATACCCAGGACAATCTCGATCAGAAAAAGGGAAATAACACAGTACTGACCATACCCAGGACAATCTCGATCAGAAAAAGGGAAATAACACAGTACTGACCATATCCAGGACAATCTCGATCAGAAAAAGGGAAATAACACAGTACTGACCATACCCAGGACAATCTCGATCAGAAAAAGGGAAATAACACAGTACTGACCATACCCAGGACAATCTTGATCAAAAAAGGGAAATAACACAGTACTGACCATACCCAGGACAATCTTGATCAAAAAAGGGCAAATAACACAGTACTGACCATACCCAGGACAATCTTGATCAAAAAAGGGAAATAACACAGTACTGACCATACCCAGGACAATCTCGATCAGAAAAAGGGAAATAATAAAGTACTGACCATACCCAGGACAATCTTGATCAGAAAAAGGGAAATAATAAAGTACTGACCATATCCTTTACTTTACTCTGTTTCACTTGTGGCGGTACCATAGCCGATGAGGTTTAACTGCTACACATATCTGTATTGTCAAAAAATCGGAACTTTACTGGTGTTGCACTGCCTCCGGGCATTGCCTTCAGTATTGTTCCCACCATCTTTGTATTTAAAAATGCCCCACATGGTCGAAAGACCGCAGAGGGCGTAAAATACTATTTCGTGTTTTTCGTACTGACCATATCCAGGACAACCTCGATCAGGCGGTCCCTGGCGTCCCGGGGGCTGCAGACGATGATGTGCCACTGGCGGAAGAGGCGGGCGTTGCGCATGATCTGCAGCACGGTGTCCCGGGACTTGGGGTGGCGGGGCTGCACTGTGTAGGGGATCAGGGAGATGCCCGCCCCCAGCATCTGCCTCGCCAGGTCCTGGCATTCTGAATCGCAGCAGGAGGACGTGTGTTATGTCCTCTCGCGGACTTTTTGTCCTTATGCGCACATTAGTCTAAAATGACCCTGTTTCTGCTTTTTTGAGGGGTATGCGATTCTTGTGTGACTGATGAGGAAGAAAGGTGGGGGTGGTGGGGTGGCGGGCCGGGTGGGGGTACATTTTGCCCAAATGACAACTTTTTCGTTGTCACTGGGATTGACGGGGTGCATGGGGGGGGGTTTATCGTCTCACCCGAAAGACTCCACGTTCAGACCGTAAGGCCTAGTTTGCAAAGTGAGAGGAAAAATCCCTTGTACCCAGGTTCGAACTCGGGTTTACTTGACACGAAGCGAACGCGCTACCACTGTGCTACTAATGTGCACATTAGTCTAAAATGACCCTGTTTCGCTTCATTCTTTTTTGGGGGGGGGGGGGGGGGGGGGTATTTATTGGAAGTATTTATTTCATTACTCGCCATGTTACATTACACACTCAATTTGAAGCCATTCTACCCCACTGGTTCATGAGGTACAGCTCGGGACATGAAGGAAGTAAATTTCGGTTTTGTGAGTCATCCTTGGCGGAGGTTTTCCATTCCTTATTCCTAGGCAGGAAGGTGGCAGAGTGGTTAAGACATTCGCCTGCCAAATTCAATGCGTGACTGCAGGGTTCAAGTCCCGGCCTCGCCTCGCCGACAGCAAAAATCGAACTGAACGCTGAGCCCTTCGGATGGGGACATACATTGATACAGCTAGCATAGTCTGACCCGTGCGTAAAATCCCACGGCAGTTAATCAAAGTCGGTAAGAGCAGGAAGGAAGTCGGTAAGAGCGAGTAAGAAATGCCCCACTCGTTCTGGTATGACCTTTCTAAAACTTGATACTCTAGGTTTCTCGTGGCAAAGTCTGTTTCCCAAGTCTGTCCCCCTCCTCCTCACCTTGTCTTCCCCCCCCCAAAAAACCCCAAAAAAGAAAAGGGTAAGCGCTGCGCTTGCGGTGACGCGCTCTCCGGGGAGGGGGGCCGGGTTCACAGAGATAAGGGGGGGGGGGGGTAGGGGGGTTCAAGCACGCGAGATACCGGAATTTCACAGAGATAAATCTCTTTGACTCTGCCTTTTCCCTTTGCGACTTGAACTATACCAAAATTAATACCAACAACAACAAAAAAGAAGACGAAATGGATGTAATCTAGTCTAGGTCTAGACAGACCTGTAAAAGTGTTTTTTACAACACTTAAGGCTCTTGGAAATGTCCATCTTAGTCAGCCACACAGAAGAATAGGAAGAAAAGAAGAAGAAGAAGAAGAAAACCCTACCTAGAAAAAAAGAAGAAGAGAAGAAGAAGGGGAAAGGGAGAAGGAAGAAAAGAAGAAGAAAAGAAGAATAAACAAGAAGAAAAGGAGAAGAAAGGAAGAAGAAAAGAAGGAAGGAAAAGAAGAAAAAGGGTTAAAAATGAAGGCGGAAGTGGTGGTGAGTTGCATGAGGAGTGAGCAGTTATGTATTTGTTCATGTCAATTTATGTTTCATACTTTTATTTCATATTCTTATTTTACACGGTGGAAGACAAGAAGAAGAAGAAGAAGAGAAGAAA
>CM065701.1:32197668-32202668 GCA_017654935.2 Phymorhynchus buccinoides
TAAAAAAAAAATCGAAGCTATTTCCTTAGCAGTGAGCGAAACTCCTTTAGGTAAACTATAGCATTTAAAATAAAAAAAATAAAAAGGCTTGTATTGTGAAAATGTCGTGCAAACGATTTGGTCTAAACTCAAGCGGCCATTAGAAAAGAGAAGACATACACCTTCTCTTTCACTGAAAGAATTTGACTTCTATTACCTCCGACAAGGAGGAATCGCCGATTTGACGGTTTGATTTCTTGGAAACCAGAGCAAAGTGAGTGTTGCGATCTCTGTAAAGGGTGTTTTCCTGGTGATCTCGACGTGTTTCTTGCAAAAACTCATCCGTCAGGGTCCACCTTTAAAGCTTATACAAGGCGCTCAAACACGGATATGTTACACAATAGTGGTTGCCCAAAGTAATAAGACACTGGAACAGGACATACAGTAATAATGGATTACAGACATGACAAGCAAAAAGGGAACATTAAGAGGAAATAACACGTAAACGAATATACACAAACACGAACAAGCAACAATAATAACAACAACAAAACAATAATAGGCTTAGATAAATCTTATGACGAGAATTCCATAAATTCGAAAGAGCTCTCTCTATGTACCATGCTCATACACTATCTGTCCCCCATTGGGACAAAAAGTAAACCAGCACAATCTTTTACTTTTACTTTTATTTGATTCTTTTCACAGCACAGAGCTACCTTCAAAAAATATATACAGTTAGTGGTGTTTGTGGTTTCTTTGATCAAATAAATCTTATGAAACTAAGAAGACAAGGGCCCTACTTTAAGGGCAGCCAAGGGGAAAGCCTCCTGCTGTAAAACTGACCAGTTCTAGTACCAGTGAGTTCCCTTGGTGTCTGCTATATCTCCCTCTATTACTTCCTTGGCTGAATATCAAGCCCATGAATCCAGAATAGCTCTCAAAATCTGCTTCACTACCTCTCCCGTGCAACAATGTTCTTAATCTCGAATACCTCGGGGAGTCAAAGACCTACGGTTTTCGCAAGAAAACGCGGACAGACAGACATACGAAGCAAATTATATTATAGATATAGATAGTTTATTGGTGATTGACCAGACAATCAACACTGTCCTCGTGGCACAGAATCTCAGTGGTGTGCTTGTAAAACAAATAATTATCTTTAACATGTTCATGGGACAGCACCGACTGTGTTTGTCCAAAAACAACATGGCCATTACTCATATTGATTTGCCATCAGCCTGCATAATAATAATAATAATAATTATGAAACTGGATATAGGCAGTTGTCAGCATGATCAATTCTCACGGCCATTTGAGAGGAACAAGCCAAGTGGTTGCTAATGTTGTTTGTCCATTTTGGACAATGAAAGGACGCTAGGCAGTTGACCAGCTGCAGTGCTATAAACACAAAACATCCAAAACAAACAAAGTCCCCTCGCAGCATCGCCGAGCTACTCCGAAATCGGAATGTGTCGGCTGTACACATACATAAAAACGCATCAAAACAGCACGTAACTACATAAAAACGCATCAAAACAGCACGTAACTGAATAGTTTTTTTTATATATAGCCTTGGGGTTCGGACCCGTGATTTGAGCGCGCGCGATCATGCGCACACGCGCGCACAGAAAAATTCATGACAACTGTGTTATAGACCATTCATCAAGAAATGTTGTGAAAAAAACTGCATTAAAATACATGCAAAACTTCGCGAGATATTTGCGATTATGTGTTTCGGGGTTTGAACCCCGTAACTGGCGCGACCTTGACCTTTAATGTAAAACTAAATACATCAGTGGATAGCTTGCATCTTGGCAAACTACTATGCCAAATTTGATGATGATAGAGTGAATAGTTTTTGAGAAAAACGGACGAATAGCCGGACGGACGGAGGCACGCCGCCGGACGGACGGACACCGGACGGACGGACCATACAAAAACAATAGCTCCCCGAACCTTCGGCTCGGGGGACTAATTAATAACAGAAATTCAATGCAATACGTCTATTGTCTGCATCATGGAAGCATTGGACACACACACACACACAAAGCTGTTTGTGATATATACTAATGACGTTTGAGAAATGTGCAGAAACCGAATGTGTCTAGTGTCTGAGTGCGTCATGAAGGTATTGGAAGCGCGTTTGGTTGTTTTGCTAAAGGTCTGTGTACACGTTAACATTATTCACGAGATATTTTTTATTTCCCCATGGCAACACAGTGATAGCCCACTCTTAACATGACTTACAGCTCACTGTGTTGCCATGGGGAAATATAAATATATTGTGAATAGTGTTAGCGTGTACACAGACCTTAATAATGACGCTTTTTGAGAAACGTTAGGAATCTATACATGTTTCGCCCATCCATCCATTCGAGCATTCATTTTAACCACCCATGCGTCAGATAGTGGAACCACTTACTATTCCATCCGTGCTAAAAAGACAAGAAGAAGAAATACGTACATGGACATTTTTAGAAGAACACATTTCTGTATCCCAAAGTGTGTATTCATACAACACCGGGGGGGGGAGGGAGATTGAGAGAGTAGAGAGAGAGAGAGAGGAGAGAGGAGAGAGAGAGAGAGAGAGAGAGAGAGAGAGAGAGAGAGGAGAGAGAGAGAGAGAGAGAGAGAGAGAGAGAGAGAGAGAGAGAGACAGACAGACAGACAGACAGACAGAGAGAGAGAGAGAGAGAGAGAGAGAGAGAGAGAGAGAGAGAGAGAGAGAGAGAGAAAACTTGAAAACTTGAAAACTTGAAAACTTAAACTTTATTTTCCAAGGATATAGATTTTAGGCAATGCCTATTCTTCCAATCTGTCCTTGATTGAGGAGAGAGAGAGAGAGAGAGAGAGAGAGAGAGAGAGAGAGAGAGAGAGAGAGAGAGAGAGAGAGAGAGAGAGAGAGAGAGAGAGAGAGAGAGAGAGAGAGAGAGAGAGAGAGAGAGAGAGAAATAGGAAATACGAATACGAATGCTTTATTGAGGGTAAAAAGGATAAGCTACAATAGCTTCTTTGCACCTTGCCCTCTCACTCACACACTCACACCATGCATCAGGCAATGAAAAAATGACATAAAAACAATCAAGTCAAGAAAATGAAACAAAAATTGGCACATGAAATAATTGACAGAGAATCTAATTGGGACATTGAACAGATATACAGAGAGACATAAAAGATTTACAAGAATCTTGGCATAAGTTGGATTTTTTTTAAAATAGTAAAACTCATTAACATAACTGATGGACAAGATTGTCCATTATTATGTACTTGTGATAAGATTTACGAAAGGAAAATACGCTAGATTTATTTTTGAAATTATCAGGGATGTCGTTCCACAGTTTAGCACCTGAGTATGTAAGGGATGCTGTATATAGATCTGTTCTGGGGCGGGGCATTATTAATTTCGTTTTGCTTCGAATTGCATGGACTTTAAAATTAGTAATAAGATATTTTGGTACTAACTTATTTATGATCTTGTACATAAGGGTACCTTTGTTTAGTAGGCATTTCAAATCAAATGGTAGAATGTTGAGTTCTTTATAGTCATTGGTTTCTAGGGAGGACGATTTAAGGAGTATAAGTTTAAGAGAACGTCTATATAATCTTTCAACGTGTTTGAGTGTGTTTTTACTAGCTGAATCCCAACATGATGCATAATCAATGTCAGGCTGTATATAGGCATGGAAAACAAGTTTACGGGTATGTTGATCCAAAACGTGCTTTATTCTATTCGAGAGAGAGAGAGAGAGAGGAAGAGAGAGAGCGAGAGAGAGAGAGAGAGAGAGAGAGAGAGAGAGAGAGAGAGAGAGAGAGAGAGAGGAGAGAGAGAGAGAGAGAGGAGAGAGAGAGAGAGGAGAGAGAGAGAGAGAGAGAGAGGAGAGAGAGAGAGAGAGAGAGAGAGAGAGAGAGAGAGAGAGAGAGAGAGAGAGAGAGAGAGAGAGAGAGAGAGAGAGAGACTCTCAAACGGACACAGATACAAAGGCAGACAGGCAGACAGACAGAATGACAAACAGAAACAAACAGACTCTCTGCGTGAGAGACAATCAAAACAGAGACAGACGGAAACAAATAGATTGATAGACAGAGACAGAGAAAGTGGGGTGGGGGTGGGGGGGGGGGGGGGGGGAGTATGAATAATATCAAGGGCAACATAATTTATACCGACCGACGAGTATATAAACTATAGCAAACCCACATGGGGACACCTACCCTCTCCTTCCCCTTCTCTTCCCACTCCTCTCTCCAACAAACCTCACACTCTTAGTCTGTGTCTAGCTCCACCCCTTTTCTGTCAGGTCTCTGTATATGAGAGCATATACTCTTCCCCCATGACAACACAGTGAGTTGCAAGTCATATATATTACGGTCTCTGTACACGTTGACCTTATTCACAAAATATCACTATTTCCCCATAGCAACACAGTGAGCTGTAAGTCATATTAAGGTCTCTGTACACGTTAACATTATTCACAAAATATCACTATTTCCCCATAGCAACACAGTGAGTTGTAAGTCATAAAAAGGTATATATACACGTTAACATTATTCACAAAACATCACTATTTCCCCATAGCAACACAGTGAGTTGTAAGTCATATTGAGGGTCTATGTAAGCGTTAACATTATTCACAAAATATCACTATTTCCCCATAGCAACACAGTGAGTTGTAAGTCGTATTAAAGGTATCTGTACACGTTAACGTTATTCACAAAACATCACTATTTCCCCATTGCAACACAGTGAGTTTGTAAGTCATAAAGGTCTATGTAAGCGTTAACATTATTCACAAAATATCACTCTTTCCCCATAGCAACACAGTGAGTTGTAAGTCATATTATGAGTGGCCTAACACTGTGTTGCCGTGGGGAAATAGAGATATTTTGTGAAGTATGTTAACGTGTAAACAGACCTTTATGAGTGGCCTAACACTGTGTTGCCATGGAACAGAGTGACAATTGTTAACTTGTATTGAGACAATTAACTCTCTCTCTCTCTCTCTCTCTCTCTCTCTCTCTCT
>CM065701.1:32207668-32215168 GCA_017654935.2 Phymorhynchus buccinoides
TTGTTCAATGAATCACTGTGGTGCTAAAATGCGACTTTGGCGGCATAATACAGACACTGTTCAATGAATCTTGCTGAAATTTTTTGTCAATGAAAGATTCGAGCATGTGCACTCCGAAAATCCAAGCGAAAATCAAAGTCGTCGTTTAACCCTTCCCGTTTGTGTTACGTTTACATTTTGCTTCATAAAACAAGCGAGTCCATAAATTTGTGTTAAAAAACAAGCGAGTAAATACACAACAAAGTCGTCGTTTAATATAAAACACTGTGTTGCATAGGCGTGTTGGGCTACCCGTGGTCGGACAGGGTGGAGCTGTACAGCCAGATAGCGGAGCTGGTGAGGGAGGAGCGGCTGAGCTCCCATCAGAGGCAGGTGTGCCGCGTGCACTTCAACTCCATCACCTTCAACACCAGCTCTGGCGAGGACGTGTACCGCAGCCTGCAAGCAGGTCAGGACAATAATAGAATCTTTTTCTCTAACCAGGTAAGTTTAATGGTAAATTTTGGCTGAGGAAGGGCTAGCCTGAAAGGGCTAAAACCCTTTCAACGCCAGCCATTTTTTTTAGTCAAAACTGTCCATAAAACTTACTTGGGTAGAGAAAAGATTCTGTCTGCAATATTGGGGATTCCTCTGTGACATGCATAACATAGGGCCTGTCCTTACCTCCCAAAATTAAGAACATATTGTCATTGGATACCAGACACTCATTTCATGCCTTTCAGTGACATGGCTGTTCAATCATTGTGGTGCTAAGAGGCGACAGTGGCGATGGGAGGGTTTTAATCTTAAGAAGATATTGTCATTGGATACCAGACCCTCATTTGATGCCTTTTAGTGACATTGGTGTTCAATCATTGTAGTGTCAAGAGGCGACAGTGTCGATGAAAGGGTTTTAATCTTAATCTTGTTCATTGTGGCCCAGCTCGTGACAACTTTTCCAACCAGCGCATCGCCGCGGCCATCGGGCCTTTCATCGACGTGTTCACCTCCACCGACTACGTCATCCTGCATCAGTACCACCTGCTGACCTCCGTGGCGGGGCAGGAGGCGGAGCTGATGGACAGGAGCAAGGTGGTGTCCATCCTGCCGGAGCCCCAGTCCATGGCCAGAGCCATCGCAGACGTCATCCACAGGCTGCGCTGGAAGAACGTGGCTTTCCTCTCCCAAGGTAATGCTGTCTCAGAGGTTGTGTGAACATAATGAGCAATGGTTTAATTCCTGTAGACCATTCATTAGCCCTTATAAACAGGGTCAAGGTACAAGAGAGAGTATTGTTAAGTCCTCTCGTGCACATTTTGTCCTTATGTGCACATTAGTCTGAAATCAACCTGTTTCTGCTTTTTTGTTGTTGTATTTATTGCAAGCATTTTATTTCCTTACTCGCCATGTTACATTACCACACAAAAATGTAAAGCCGTTCTACCCACTGGTTAGTGAGGACATGAAAAGAAGAAACTTTCGGGTTTGTGAGTCTTCCTTGGCAGAGGTTTGCATGGGCGGCTCAAAATTCAGGATATGAATAGGTTGTGACATGCTGATCAAGAATATATATATATATATGGTTATAGGAGACCCTAGGCTTATTGTAGGTCATGGTATCCGCGAGAGGACAAATGCCCGCTTAAAAAGGACTTAGCAGTAGCTTCTTTTTTTTTTCTTTCCAGACGACTTCGCCCCTGTCCTTCACCTGAGCAAGAGCATCCAGGTGTGGCCCATCCGGCTCCCTGCCCGCATCTCCTCTCCCTTAGATCCGGAGCTGCAGCGGAACCTGCGCGAGCTGAGGAAGGCAGAGAAGAACAAACTGATCCTGCACACCACCAGCAGAGACACCGTGCACCACGTCATGATGGCGGTCAGTGAAGCCAGAATGCCTCAGGGGGGGGGAGGGGGGGAGGGGTGGAGGGGGGGGGGGGGGGGGGGAGGGGGGGAGGGGGAGGGGGGAAGGGGGAGGGGGGAGGGGGGGAGGGGGGGGAGGGGGGGCAGCAGTACATGTCTCATCAAAATAAAAAATTAAATGAGAAACTGTCTGGTGGTGTTACTAAAAATAGCATATATCACTTTTGCACTAAAATGTTTAAAAAATAGTTTTTGGGGGATTGCTTTGAGTGTTGATGTACACATAGAGTGCCATATCTGGATCTTGTCATGGGGAATAAGAGATATGTGGCAAATTTCAAATTCTATGACTTAAAATGTATATACGCAAAAATGATAATTATGTCATAAAATAAAAACTAAACAATTATTTTCAAAATGGCTATGACAAGATCCAGATACTCAGGTTGTACAACTGTGTGCAATATTCCAAGCAAATGTCTTTTGTAGTATTTCAAATATCTGTTCAAAATGGCAATACAAATGCTAAATGTTTGCCAACTTTTTGACGCAAGAGATTTTGGTGTATGTATGCGCGCGCATGCGTGCGTGCGCGCGCATGCGTGCGTGCGCATGCGCGCGCGCGAGCGGGGCCTGTGTGCATGTATTTTGTACTAATGAACAGGACACGTCAAGGCCACTTATTATGATCCTCAGAGGAGGCGTTGTCTACACTAATTATCAACACAGGTCTACTGCGCATGTTCAAGCAATATTTCCCCATCAATTGATAGCAAAATATATATATCAAGGGAGATAACACTGGCTCCTCGTGGAGTATCGTATCACCCCCTATAACCCCATCGCCCTATGCCCAATACATAATCATTATATCATTAATATGTAATCATGTTCCGGTTGTTCCTCTTGCCCGTGGACAAGCAGCCACGAGCACCGTGTGTGGAAATAAAGATGACAGTTATGGTGACCTTTGGCATGGTGACCTTTGGCATCATAATGTTAAAGGGGCACCCTGACGGATGAGTTTTTGTGTGCAAGAAACACGTCGAGATCACCAGGAAAACACCCTTTACAGAGATCGCAACCACTCACTTTGCTCTGGGTTCCTAGAAATCAAACCGTCAAAACGGCGATTCCTCCTTGGCGGAGGTGCTGGAAGTCAAATTATTTCAGTGAAAGAGAAGGCGTGTGCCTTCTCTTTTCTAATGACCTCCTGAGTTTAGACCAAATCGCTTGCACGAAATGTCCACAATACAAGCCTTTTAAAAACATTTTGTTTTAAAATGTTATGCAGTTTACCTAAAGGAGTGTTGCTCACAACAAAGGAAATAGCTCCTCTTTTTTTTTAAAAACTGCACTACAAAGAAGAGAAAGCTTCAACCACAATGAGTGACCTCCACCCACCCCATCCAAAATGGCTTCTCTCTCCGGCATCTCTGCCAAGGAGGAATCGCCGTTTTGACGGTTTGATTTATAGAAAACCAGAGCAAAGGGAGTGTTCCGATCCTTGAAAAGGCTGTCTTTCTGGTGATCTCGACATAGTTCTGGCAAAAACGCATCCGTCAGGGTGCACCTTTAACCTTTATGCTTATCTGTGTTCTTCCCCAACGCAAGTCATCTATCTTATTTGTCGTTTTCCTTGTTTCCTTGCTTCCTTCCATTGAATTGGGTGGCGCGCCTCTGGCTGCGACGCGCTCTCCAGGTGGGAGCAACCCGAATTTCACAGAGACGCTTCTGTGACTATAAAGAACCTAATACCTAATACCTAAAAAACAAAGATGTCGAAATCGATCGCATATTATTGGGTATCTTTTCCCTTAAGGATATCTACTCAATGTGTGTGTGTGTGTGTGTGTGTGTGTGTGTGTGTGTGTGTGTGTGTGTGTGTGTGTGTGTGTGTGTGTGTGTGTGTGTGTGTGTGTGTGTGTGCGTGCGTGCGCGTGCGCGTGCGCGTGTGTTCATTTCGTTTTTTGTTTCGTTTTCAATTTTTCTTCTTCTTTTTTGTTTTTTCTTCTGTCATACTCTTCCCTAAATGCGTGTTTTGAACCATACCATTTTTTTCAAAATGTTTTTTTTTAAATTTAACGTGCAAAATCATTCAGATTCACTATCAACGCTTTCTTGATTCAACCATAAAATAGACAAATAGACATAGGTGATTTCATGAATCTTGATCTGAGTTTATGTTAATATTATGTTTTCTACTGACGCATTTTAGCGTTCTTGTGTTGTGTATTTCAGTATCCGTAGTGTTTCTGTTATTGCACTTCATGTAAATTTATCAGTTTTAAGATTTTTAAAAAGGTATGATTGATTGATTGATTGAATGATTGATTGATTGAATGATGCTTGGTTGATTGATTGCTTGGTTGATTGATTGGTTGATTGATTGACTGATTGGTTGATTGATTGATTGAATGATTGATTGGTTGATTGATTGATTGAATGAATGATTGGTTGATTGATTGGTTGATTGCTTGGTTGATTGATTGGGTGATTGATTGACTGATTGGTTGATTTAGAGATGCAATTAAAGAGATTTCAAAACAACAGAAAAGACAACAGATGGGACAAAAACTGCAAATATTTCGGACCCTCTTAATTAATGAAAGAGATGTGATACGAATGATACTCGGTGTATAGCTCATGGGGGATGTTGTGTGGGTTTCCAGGCGAAACAGTTGCTGCTGCTTCACCACAGCATTGACTGGTTCATCTCTTATCCGGTGAGTAGGAACCCCTATTATATTTATTATACCCCATTGTCCATTTAGCGGATCTTATTACCCGCCGCGAACAAGGCAAGGCAAGGCAAATGTTTTATTTCATACCCACTTGTGGCACAGAAATATAAAACAAAGTACACACATAGTTAAACAATCAAACATCAAAACAGAGTGATGTCTATATTATGAAAAACGACACAAGTAGATTATCTAAGACAAATATACCTATACCATATTACAAAAAACAAAACATGTGACATTTTGTCCATGCAAATCATCGAAAAGAACTGAACAAAGTGAGCGAAGCTAGTAAATAATGTTTTCAGTGGATTATGTTCCTGGCTCACTGACTGACTATCTGACTATTTTAACACGATAATGTTTGAACGGAGGGACCTAGGGCGCTCACATTTTGCATGCGGATAGGTACTAAGGATATATATAGGCGGCCAAGTTCGAAAATGAAGGTCATAAGTCAAAGTTCAAGGTCACTGGAGCCGAAAATGCCGCCGAACACCCGGCACGGTAACAGAGGGGCCTAGGACGCTCACATTTTGCATGTGGATAGGTACTAGAGATATCTAGACCACGTTTAAAAATAAAGGTCATAGATCAAAGGTCAAGGTCACTGGCGCCGAATATGCTGCCGAACACCTGGCACGATAACAGAGGGGCCTAGGACGCTCACATTGTGCATGTGGATAGGTACTAAAGATATATAAGCAAAAATGAAGGTCATAGGTCAAAGGTCAAGGTCAAATGCTACCGCGCGGCTGGTAATCTAGCGTCTTAGCGCTCTAGCGATGTCAGTATTTTTTTGTGTCGATCGCTCAGACAATTTCTATTTCTTGTCAAAAATGAGCGCAGATGCGTCATGCTTTCGTTATGCGCCTCCCTAAGAAATAAGTTAGGCCCAGCATGTCCGTCTTCGGCTGGAGAAATCTCTTACATAAGAGTTTCTGGAACGAAGGCAGCCAGAATGGACCAATAAGGCAGCAACTTGAGGAGAAATATAGCAGGTGACTGTAAGCAAAGGGAAAAGGCCCTAGCCCCACATGGCCGAAAGGCCAAAGAGGGCGTAAAACATTAAAACATTAAAGGGAAAAGGCAGAGTCAAAGAGAGTAATTAATATAGATTGGAGGAAGTTACAAGCAAGAATTCCTGAAGGCGGGTGAACTGTTTGCACAAAAGGCCTCCAGGTATCCCCACGGGGGTTGTCGATATGATATTCAGAATATTTCCAACAGTGCATTCTTTATTACTGTTCTATTCAAAGAATAATCCCAAAGAATGTATTTTGTTCATAATTATTCTCTTTCGTTATTATTTGCCGCCATTCGTTTTTCAGTTTGTAACATATCAACTATTTCCATGATGTATTGCCCTTTCCCTTCATTCCGGCCCTTAATTAACTGTAATCCATCCCTTTGGCTGCAGCTCTAGAGTCAGTCAGTGCAAAGGCCCCCACGTTTGAGAGCCAGTGTCGTTCACAATAGACTACCCCGTACCATGATTTTCCATTACTGTACTGGAAGCAAATCATCTATTGTTCAGCTCTCATGTTACTGTTGGTCCCAACTACAAACTAAATGTCAACCAATGATAAAACGCCATGTGGGCAAAAGCCAATAGGTCAATATCCCTTTCTCCGCCAGCCATTTTTCAGCCCCAAAAATACTATTAAACTGAACTGGGTAGAGAAAATATAATATCTGCAATATTGCGAATTCCTCTGCGACATGTATAACATTAGGCTTATCCTTACCTCCCAAAAATAAGAGAATAGGGTCTTTGGATAACAGGCCCTGATTTGATGCCTTTTGGTGACATGGGTGTTAAACCATTGTGGTGCTAAACTGCGACATTGGCGGTGATATAGGCCTACTGATAACATTACGACCATGGCCTGGGCTTTCACGATAACAAGGACAATAAGGATGGTGACGATGGGCAGGATTTCGAGGACGTGATAGACAGTGAGTAGTTGCATAATACTGATAGCATTACGACCATGGCATGGGTTGTCACGATGACAAGGACAATATCATGGATGGTGACGATTGACAGGATTTCGAGGACGTGATAGACAGTGAGTAGTTGCATAATACTGATAACATTACGACCATGGCCTGGGCTTTCACGATAACAAGGACAATAAGGATGGTGACGATGGGCAGGATTTCGAGGACGTGATAGACAGTGAGCAGTTGCAGGGATCCTTGTTCGGCTTACAACTGTTGAGATACAACAAGATCCCCAACAACATCACCTGTGAGTAGTTTGCTGTGTCGCTGTGTTAAGTATGTTAACCTGTCTGTCAATCTGTATCCCTTTTTGGCCGTGTACACATATGACGCTGAATACTTCTTTAAAAAAACAATTGTGAGTGTTCACCAAAGAGTTGACCTTTCTAATAATGGGATGATGTTGAATATTTAGATTTTCTGAAATAATAAAAGAAAGAAGGGCCCTTTCTAACAATGGGATGATGCTGAACAGTAGATTTCTTGTGGATATCCCCGAATCCGTTGTTGACCTTTCAACCAATGGGATGACGCTGAACTTTGTACTTACGCTTGATTATTTCTGCGCGGAGCACCAGGATGTACGTCTGTACCAGGGCTTGGCGGTCGTGGTCTCTCTCATCCTCTCACGTGCTGATGGCCGCCTCTCTCGACTGCTATCTCTCGCCTGCCAACGCCGACTCTCACGTCACGGCCCAGCACTTCAAGCACCACCTCAAGGACATGGTCTGTCTGGTTAAACCAAAGAGTGGACCTTTCTAACAGTGGGATGACGCTGAATACTTCTTTAAAAAAACAATTGTGAGTGTTCACCAAAGAGTTGACCTTTCTAATAATGGGATGATGTTGAATATTTAGATTTTCTGAGGGTATTCACCAAAGAGTGGCCCTTTCTAACAATGGGATGATGCTG
>CM065701.1:32220168-32230168 GCA_017654935.2 Phymorhynchus buccinoides
TCACCAGGAAAACACCCTTTACAGAGATTGCAACACTCACTTTGCTCTGGTTTCCTAGAAATCAAACCGTCAAATCGGCGATTCCTCCTTGGCGGAGGTGCTGGTAGTCAAATTATTTCGCCCAATGGGCGCCTGCGTTTAGACCAAATCGTTTGCACGAAATTTTCGCAATACCAGCCTTTTCTTAAAAACATTTTAAATATATTTTATACAGTTTATCTAAAGGAGTTTCGCTCACAACAAAGGAAATAGCTCCAGGTTTGTTTTACTCCACTACAAAAAAAAAGGAAAGAGCTTCAACAACAATCAGTGGCCTCCACCCACCCCGTCCAAAATGGCTACTCTCTCCGGCATCTCCGCCGAGGAGGAATCGCCGTTTTGAAGGTTAACCCTTTCACCGCCATCCATATTTCAGCCACAAATGTCAATTGTGTGTACCTGTGTAGAGAACAAAATCCATCTGTAGTATTGGGGATTCTTCTGTGACATACAGAAAATAAGGTCTATCCTTACTTCCCAGATCTAAGACAATAGGGTCTTTGGATAATAGACCCCAATTTGATGCCTTTTAGTGACATAGGTGTTAAATCATTGTGGTGCTAAAATGCGACGTTGGCGGTGAAAGGGTTAATTTCTAGGAAACCAAAGCAAAGTGAGTGTTCTGATCGTTGAAAAGGCTGTCTTTCTGGTGATCTCGACGTGTTTCTTGCAAAACCTCATCCGTCAGGGTCCACCTTTAAACAGTTATCACGTGTAGCAGTATGCACATTATTAGACTAAGCTGTCAAATCGTTTTTTGGGAGTTTGGTCCAATTTGTGCACATACTGCTACTCGTGTTATCTGTCTAAGACCCACTCATGATCACGGTGCCTGGTTTCTAACCGGCTTTTGTGTGTGTTTTGTTTTGATCTTTTCAATTTGCGTGCTCACTTTCTCATTATAAGATATGGGGCGGTTTGCTTTAAAGGGACACCCTGACGGATGAGTTTTTGCAACAAACCAAAAAGTCCAGATCACAAGGAAAACACCCTTTACAGAGATTGCAACACTCACTTTGCTCTGGTTTCCTAGAAATCAAACCGTCAAAACGACGATTCCTCCTCGGCGGAGATGCCGGAGAGAGTAGCCATTTTGGATGGGGTGGGTGAAGGTCACTCATTGTGGTTGAAGCGTTGTTTTTTTGTTTTTTTGTAGTGCAGTAAAAAACAAAATGGAGCTGTTTCCTTTGTTGTGAGCGAAACTCCTTTAGATAATCTGTACAAAATTTTAAGAAAAAAAAAAAAGGCTTGTATTGCGAACATTTCGTGCAAACGATTTGGTCTAAACGTAGGCGGCCATTAGAAAAGAGACGGCACATGCCTTCTCTTTGGGTGAAATAATTTGACTTCCAGCACCTCCGCCAAGGAGGAATCGCCGATTTGATGGTTTGATTTATAGGAAACCAGAGCAAAGTGAGTGTTGCAATCTCTGTATAGGGTGTTTTCCTCTTGATCTCGACGTGTTTCTTACAAACTCTCATCCGTCAGGGTGGCCCTTTAAGGTAAAACAAGCTATCACATAAATGGAGAGACAGTAAATTGATCTTTCTGCAAACTGAAAGAATAAAAGAAGATCAGCTTTTCTTTCTTTCTGTCTCTTACATGAAATATAAACAGAAAGTCATGAAAGCTACGCGTGAGTAGTAAACTTTCAGGTTTAGTAAAAAGGGTAAAATCTTCTTTGCTATAGAAAGTCATGGATTTTGGAAAAACTAAATAGCCATTTTGTATTGTCTTTTGGTAACAGATGCTGTAGGTATAGGTAGGCACTTACTGTTCTACAAGTTTCTTTTGTCTGACCTGTTAAAGGCATAACAACCGATCCCAGGGATCGGGTCTAGACTGCTAGGCTAGTCGATGTGAAGTTCTGCCTCGCAGTGGCTCGGGCAACAGGGAAAAAAAAGAACGGTTGAACCGTCTCTGTCGCGAGCAGCGATTGAAATGATGACGTGAAAGCTTTATATATATATATATGCCGGCTGTGCGTTTAACGATTATAGCCTGCATGATACAAAAGCTCATAACAGATACATTTAAGCCCATTTTCAAAGATTCCTGAAAACTGTTGAGTCTAGAAATTATTAATTTTATCATTTAAGCGCATTACGAGGTGCACAAAGTCTTATAATCTACACATCTGAGGGGAGTAATTTATGTACAATGATCGTTTCTGAACTCTCGAAAATTGTCACTGTCCTTTATTATTAAACTCATTTGAAAAATAATATTGCTTTGCTGTCAGGCGGACCCATTCATCATAAAGAGGGGGAAGGAGTACACAGGTTTCAGCTACGACCTGCTGAAGGAGCTGGCCGGCAAGCTCAAGTTCGACTTCGAACTGGTGGACGTCACTGACCGCCCTGACGACAACGGACCCTTGGGGGGCATGGTCAAGGACCTCATTGAAGGGGTGGGTGACACGAGAGTATCTAGGATGATGATGATGATGATGATGGTGGTGATGATGATGATGATGATGGTGATGATGATGATGATGATGATGATGGTGATGATGGTGATGATGGTGATGATGGTGATGATGATGATGATGATGATGATGATGATGGTGATGATGATGATGATGATGATGATGATGATGATGATGATGATGATGATGATGATGTGATGATGGATGATGATGAGAATGATGATGATGATGATGATGATGATGATGATGATGATGATGATGATGATGGTGGTGATGATGATGATGATGATAACGGGCCCTTGGGGGGCATGGTCAAGGACCTCATTGAAGGGGTGGGTGACACGAGAGTATCTGATGATGATGATAATGATGATGATGATGATGATGATGATGATGATGATGATGATCATGATGATGATGATGATGATGATGATGATGATGATGATGATGATGGTAGTGATGATAATGATGATGATGATGATGATGATGATGGGATGATGGTGATGATGATGGTGGTTGATGATGTGTGATGATGATGATGATGATGATGATGATGATGATGATGATGATGATGATGATGATGATGATGATGATGATGATGATGATGATGATGGTGATGATGGTGATGATGATGATGATGATGATGATGATGATGATGATGATGATGATGATGGTGATGATGATGATGATGATGATGATGATGATGATGATGATGATGATGATGATGATGATGACGATGACGATGATGATGATGATGATGGTGATGACAACGGGCATTTGGGGGGCATGGTCAAAGACCTCATTGAAGAGTAAGGTGAAACGATATTATTTAGGATGACGATGATGATGATGATGACGCCGACGCCGCTGACGACAACGACGTCGACGACGACTATGACTGGCAGTCATAGTCGGAAACAACAGCCTGGCATACAATATAATCTAGTGCAATGCAGTACATGTTGTGGCGCAGAAAGCCCTGATGGCGGTGGGGGCCTTGGAGGTGACTGCGGAGCGGGAGGCCCAGATCTCCTTCTCCTACACCGTGCTGTCCACCCAGGCCTCCATGCTCATCAAAAAGGCCGACAGCACGCGCAACTACTTCCAGGTCAGAACAGGTTACAGTGTGTTTCAGTACAATTGAGAATGTTGGTGTGTAACCTTACCATGCTCATCAGAAAGGCCGAAAGCACGCGCAACTACTTCCAGGTCAAAGCAGATTACAGTTCGTTTCAGTAAAATTGAGAATGTTGGTGTGTAAACTTACCATGCTCACCAGAAAAGGTTGACAGCACGCGCAACTACTTCCAGGTCAAAGCAGGTTACAGTTCGTTTCAGTAAAATTGAGAATGTTGGTGTGTAAACTTACCATGCTCACCAGAAAAGGTTGACAGCACGCGCAACTACTTCCAGGTCAGAACAGGTTACAGTTCGTTTCAGTAAAATTGAGAATGTTGGTGTGTAAACTTACCATGCTCATCAAAAACTAAGGCCGACAGCTCGCGCAACTACTTCCAGGTCAGAACAGGTTACAGTTCGTTTCATTAAAATTGAGAATGTTGATGTGTACCATGCTCATTAAAAAGGCCGACAGCACGCGCAACTACTTCCAGGTCAGAACATGTTACAGTGTGTTTCATTAAAATTGAGAATGTTGGTGTGTACCATGCTCATCACAAAGTCCGACAGCTTGCGCAACTACTTCCAGGTCAGAACAGGTTACAGTGTGTTTCAGTAAAACTGAGAATGTTGGTGTGTAACCTTACCATGCTCATCAGAAAGGCCGAAAGCACGCGCAACTACTTCCAGGTCAAAGCAGATTACAGTTCGTTTCAGTAAAATTGAGAATGTTGGTGTGCAAACTTACCATGCTCACCAGAAAGGCCGACAGCTCGCGCAACTACTTCCAGGTCAGAACATGTTACAGTTTGTTTCATTAAAATCGAAAATGTTGGTGTCATTATTATGAATGGCCTGACGCTGTGTTTTCTGTGGGGAGATGGAAATGTTGTTTTGTGAATGGTGTTGACGTGCACAGAGACTTTAACCACTGTAATTAGCAATTGATTCACTTCATATCTTGTGTAATCCACATCCTCTTCATGTCTCTTTCATAATTATTCTGATTGTGATTTTTTTCTTCTTTTTCTTCATACATTCGATTGGCCCCGACATCCCCCCCCCCCCCCCACCCCCACCCCCCACCCCTAGCAAACTAGGCGCTTCGCATCTGCAATATATACATTAACAACTACCACCACCCCCACCGAGAATATCATGCCAAGTAACAATTTTAGAAACGGTGTGATCCGTACGTCCCTGCGGTGGGTTTTTTTCAGACCCCCCCCCACCCCCCCTGGCTTGGCAACCGGACCCCCCCCCCCCCCCCCCCTAGCACCCCCCCCCCCTAGCAACTGTGAATAATTGTGCTGCGTCTGGCAGTTTCTGGACCCCTTCAAGACGGACCTGTGGATGATGATCCTGGCCTTCATCGCAGTGGCCGCCAGTGCCCTCTTCCTCATCTCCCGCTACGACCCCAGCCAGCAGGAAGGCGGGGAGCAGATCTTCGACCTCAAGGAGAGCGTCTGGTATGCCCTCAACATCGTGCTGCAGGTACGATTCATGGACTTTTATTTTTGGGGGGAGGGGGGGGGGGGGGTGGGGGGGGGGGGGGAGGGGGGGGGGGGAGTCACTCGTGTAAACGAAATATAAAAGTTCTCGTGGTTTTATACACAAAGAAAAAAGTTAAGCACCCCACCACGTTTTTTGCTGTAGATGAGATGAAATCGAGATTTATTTGCAAAATAATCAATAAAGAATGAAACAACATTGATTGGTAAATGAAAGGTTGACTATCCGACTATAAGAACACGCATAATTTAATGTATGGTTTTACAAATGCATTCTGATATTCTGAAACAAAAAGGGTTGTCATGTTCAAATTTAAAAAAATACCCTGTTTAATGATCAATGTAACAATTTCATATGGCTATATCAAAAGTTAATTATTGTGGGGAAAACGTCATGAGGAGTGTCCAAAACTCATTTGGCAAATCAAAGTTCAGTAGCGTGTGTTTCCTCCCTGTGCCTGGATGACTGCTTCAACCCTGCTTATAACGGAATAATGGTAGCCTTGTAATAGCTAAGGGGTGCTTAACTTTTTTCTTTGTGTATATTTCGGCTCGTTGTTGTTACACAGGTTCTCGAGTTGTTGTGTTTTGTCTCGTTGTTGTTACACGGGTACATTGGGCAGTTTGGACTCATTGTTTTACAGGTGAAAGTGGATAGTTTGGGCTCACTCGTGCAAACAAAGTAAGTTTAACCCTTTCGCCGCCAGACATATTTCAGCCCAAAATTTCCATTAAACTTAACAGGGTAGAGAAAATAAAATATCTGCAATGTTGGGAATTCATCTGTGATGTGCATAACATTAGGCCTATCCTTATCTCCCCCAAAATTAAGAAAATAAGATATTGAAATAACAGGCCCTAATTTGATGCCTTTTAGTAACATGGGTGTTAAACCATTGTGGTGCATAAATGCGACATTGGCGGTGAAAGGGTTAATGCTATGTTGATCTTTTTGGAGAATCCTACAAATTACTATAGAGATACTTCCCTTTTGGTACGATGTTACGAACATTTGAAGGCAAATATTTGTGCGAGCTAATCTTCTATTTTAGAGGATGACGCACTCTGTTCGACGATGCGTGTCCGTTGTTAAACTATCTCAAAAGTAGAGAACTCTATGAGAAGTCGAAAGAATCTCAAACGGATTGCTCAATCACCTTTTGACCCATATAGATTCAGAAGCACGTCCAATAAAATGTATTTCTCAAACAACATTATAAATAGAAAGCCAATGGAAAACATGCGCAGAGACACCCCCCCCCCCCCCTCTCTCTCTCTCTCTCTCTCTCTCTCTCTCTCTCGGCTCTCTCTCTCTCTCTCTCTCTCTCTCTCTCTCTCTCTCTCTCTCTCCACGCACGCGACCCACGAGACACGCAGGCGCACGTTCCTGGAATTTTATTGGATTGTGAGAATGAGCGATCCGCCGAATGAATGAAAAATTGTGTTTTACGTCCTCTCGGTTATATGGGACATTCATAAATACAAAGATGGTGGGAACAATACTGGCTGCAATGCCCGGAGGCATAGTGCAACACCAGTAAAGTCCCGAGTTTTTGACAATATTATAGATAGGTGTAGCGGTAACCACGCCTCGGTTAAACCTCATCGGCTATGGTACCGCCACATACCAAGTGATCCGCCGTCTCTCTTCGCGATCTTATAGAGTCCGTTATTTTTGTGTTATTTAAACGGGTGCGTAGCGCAATCACTGAAACAGCGCGATACAGCGTGTGTCATCCTCTAAATTAACCCTTTCGCCGCCAGCCATTTTTCAGCCAAAGAATACTATTGAACTGAACTGGGTAGAGAAAATAAAAGATCTGCAATATTGCTAATGTCTCTGTGACATATATAACATTAGGCCTATCCTTACCTCCCAAAAATTAAGAAAATAGGGTCTTTGGATAACAGGACCCTGATTTGATGCCTTTTAGTGACATGGGTGTTAAACCATTGTGGTGCTATAAATGTGACATTGGCGGTGAAAGGGTTAAAAGCACATTTCACACACAAAATTCGCCTTCAAATGTTCAGAACATCGTACCAAAAGGGAAGTATGACTGCATATTCGCTCTACACTATTAGTCCTTTTGTGTGGAAGACTAGGACTCTCAAACTAGGGGCCGCTTAAACTAGCTCTAGTGCTGCAGCCAAAGGTATTGGTTGGCCTTTTGGGGACCTTCCTCAATGCCCGTGTGCTCATGCACTTAGCACACGTTAAACCCAGTGGCAACGAAAAAGTTGTCATTTGGTCAAAATTTACCCCCCCCCCCCCCCCTTCCTTCCTCATCAGTCACACAAAAATCGCATGCAAAAAACAAAACAAAAAAAAGGGTGGCGCGCCTCTGGCTGCGACGCGCTCTCCAGGTGGGAGCAACCCGAATTTCACAGAGACGCCTCTGTGACCATAATGTACCTAACCTAACCTAACCAGATGTTCTCGAGCCTCTTTGGCCGAGAGAGTTGGGATGCGCCCTGGAGAAAAGCTTCTCCATTGCAGAAACAAAGTTTAGCCCAGCCTGCCAAAATAGCAGCTGCCCCCCCCCCCCCCCCTCTGCTATCTGGCAGTCATTGTCGGAATTAAACGACAGACATAACACTCTTCCAACCGTAAGATTAACATTAACCCTTTCACCGCCAAAGTCGCATTTTAGCACCACAGTGATTTAACACCTATGTCACCAAAAGGCATCTAATGGGGGACTGTTATCCAAAGACCCTATTGTCTTAGTTTTGGGAAGTAAGGATAGACCTTATTTTATATATGTCACAGAAGAATCCCCAATACTGCAGATGGATTTTATTCTCTACCCAAAGAGGGAGGAGAGCTGAGGAGCAGTGGCGTGGCACCCACCTGACGGTCCATCGGCAGGTGTTCCAGGCTGCCAGGAACCACGTGACCTACATCGTCGATTGTGCCAAAACAGCCTTTTACTCAACCAAGATACTTGCATGCACCACAGTTAAGCAGTTGTTCAGTGTCTCAAGCTGCATTTTGGGTAAAGTAAGTCATTCCCCACTCCCTTCTGTTTTTAAAGTGCAAGATCTCCCTCATAAATTTTCTGACATTTTCCAAACGAAAATAAGTTCCATCCGTGAAAAACTTGATTCTACTGATGTCCCCCCATCACCAGTCACTGACAGAATGTACTGCGGCCCAGTTTTGCAGAGGTTTGAGCCTGTCACGTTTGTGAAAGAACTGTGTTTAGGCGCTAGTCCCAAATCATGTGAACTGGACCCCATCCCATCATCCCTGTTTTGTGAATAATCGATGTACTGCTGCCCTATGTCACTCATATTGTAAACGATTCTCTCTTGTCTGGCTCCTTCCCTTCTGTCTTTAAATCTGCTATTGTCCGCCCATTGTTAAAGAAACCCTCCCTTGACCATGACAATCTGAAAAGCTACAGACCGGTTTCCAATCTCTCCTTTCTTTCAAAAATCACTGAAAGGGTTGTACTTTGTCAACTACTTGCACACCTAGAACAAAATCACCTTCTGAACCCCCACCAATCCGCTTATCGGAAATGCCACAGCACAGAGACAGCCCTTCTTAAAATTGTTAACGACCTTCTTTTAGGTTTTGATGACAACAAAGTTTCTCTCTTAGCTTTGCTTGACCTCAGTGCCGCTTTCGACACTATTGATCATACCATTCTTATTCGCCGACTCAAACATTCTTTTGGCATTCATGATCTTGCTCTTTCCTGGTTTGATAGCTACTTGACTAATCGTAAGCAGACAGTTTGTGTTAGTGGCAGATACTCTGAGCCGTCCCCCCTTTTGTATGGGTCCCACAGGGTTCTGTTCTGGGACCCATTCTTTTTGTGCTCTATGCTGCTCCTGTGTCCGATGTTATCAGTCAACATGCCTTGTCTCATGAGAGTTTTGCGGACGATACAGAAGTATATCAGTCAGCCACTCTTGCTGAAGTCGATGGGCTGGTATCGCGGACACAGGAGTGCATACTTGACCTTAAAATCTGGATGACCCACAACAAGCTGCAACTTAATGAAGAAAAAACTGAAATTATGTTAGCATGCCCAAAGAAAATGCTCAATCTTTCTACCCTTCCAGGCTCTGTCACAATCAACAACAACACTATCTCCTTCTCCTCTTCTGTCGGCAGTCTTGGTGTCACTTTGGATCAAAGTCTCTCCCTTCAGCAGCATGTGTCTAATATCTGCAGATCTGCCTATTTTGAGCTTCGTAAGATTAGTTCTGTTCGTCACTATCTCTCCACTGATGCCACAAAAATCTTGGTCTGTGCATTTGTCCTCTCGAGAATAGATTATTGCAACTCTCTTCTTGCTGGCCTTCCAAACTACCTTCTCAACAAACTCCAAAGAATCCAAAATAATGCTGCACGACTAATCCTTAAGTCCTCCAAGTTTGAACATGTTTCTCCCCTTCTGCACTCTCTGCACTGGTTGCCAATCTCCAGCAGGATCAACTACAAGCTTTCTGCTCTTACCTTTGCTGTCATTTCTGGCTCTGCTCCTACTTACCTGTCTGATCTACTTCATACTTACATTCCATCTCGTCAGCTTCGTTCTTCTTCTGATTCTCGTATTCTACAGCCTCCCTCACTTAAAACGAAAACTTATGGCGAGAGATCCTTTTCTTTTCAGGCCCCAGCTACTTGGAACAAACTCCCTCTGTCTCTCAGACATTCCAACTCCCTGTCAGTTTTCAAAACCAACCTGAAAACTCATCTATTCTCTGAACACTACTGTCCACCATGATCGGATTGTGAGAATGAAAGCGTGTGTGGATGATGAATGGCATGGGAAAGTTGGGAGACAGAAAGTGTGTGTGTGCATGCGCGCGCTGGCATGTGCTTATGCACGTGTGTGGGGATGTGTGTGTGTTTGTGTCTGTGTGTATGTGTGTGTGTCTGAAC
>CM065701.1:32235168-32247668 GCA_017654935.2 Phymorhynchus buccinoides
GGAGACACTGCACTGCTGCTGAGTCACTTCGGTGGAGTTCAGTGGAGCCTGTACGAGGACACCACCACCTACTAAGCCCCCTACTGACGACAATAATGTCATAAAGTCGCGGAGCCAGCGTGAGTGAGGTCCTCCTCCGAGGGCGCCACCGCGTCCGTCTATCGACAGCTCCCAAGAACATACTGATCCCCATGACTTTGACCCGAAAGCACCTAGGGCATAGACTGGATTGGTAATTGAAACTGAGGTCACCATGAGAGCAGGGTGCATGGTGAGGTCTTGGTGAACTACTCAAAATCTCAAGTGTGAACGCAACCACACTGCTGCTCTTCTGCTCAGTACGCGCAAAAGAGAAAAAATTAAGAAAATTTTACCTTTTCCCACGTTATCACTACGCGCACACCACGAAGAAGAAGAAGAAGAAGACAATATTGCTTTGGGATGACACGTGCAGATGGTTTTGGCTCGCACGTGCAGATACGTTTGGCTCACACGCGTGCTGATGATGCTTTTTTGGCTCACACACGTGCTGATGATATTTTTGGCTCACACATGTGCTGATGATGCTTTTGGCTCACACACGTGCTGATGATGTTTTTTTTAGCTTACACACGTGCTGATGATGTTTTTGGCTCACTCGTGCTGATGATGGTTTTTGGCTCACACACGTGCTGATGATGTTTTTGGCTCACGCGTGCTGATGATGCTTTTTGGCTCACACACGTGCAGATGATGTTTTGGCTCACGCACGTGCTGATGATGTTTTTGGCTCACACACGTGCTGATGATGTTTTTGGCTCACACACGTGCTGATGATGCTTTTGGCTCACACACGTGCTGATGATGCTTTTGGCTCACACACATTCTGATGATGTTTGTGGCTAACACACGTGCCTATGATGGTTTTTAGCTCTCACACGTGCAGATGATGGGGTTTTTTTTAGCTCACACATGTGCAGCTGATACTTTTGGCTCTCACACGCGCTGATGATGGTTTTGGGCTCACGCGTGTTGATGACTTTTTTGGCTCACACGTCGTCACCCGTCGCAGGTGGTGGACGGCGGGCCTGAACTGCACGGAGGATGACGACTCTCGGTCCATCAGCGACAAGACCACGGCCGAGCTGGACGTGGCCAACATGGTGGGCGTCTTCATCGTCCTTGCCGCCTTCGTCGTCCTCGCCATCCTCGTGGACATTGGGAAGAGGGTGTACCGACGGACCCACCCCAAGAAGGTAATTGGTTGAAATGATTTTTATTTACCAAAAAGCACATTACTACACTCGTGTTAAGCAAGCATAGCGGCAGCAACAAGCTTAACCCTTTCACCGCCAGCCATATTTCAGCCAAAAATGTCCATTAACCCTTTCACCGCCAAAGTCGCATTTTAGCACCACAGTGATGTAACACCTATTTCACTAAAAGGCATCAAATTGGAGTCTATTATCCAAAGACCCTATTTTGGGAAGTAAGGATAGACCTTATTTTATATATGTCACAGAAGAATCCCCAATGCTGCAGATGGATTTTGTTCTCTACCCAGGTAAATTTAATGGAAATATTTGGCTGAAATATGGCTGGCGGTGAAAGGGTTAAATTTACCTGGGTAGAGATCAAAATCCATCTGCAGTATTGGGGATTCTTCTGTGACATATTTAAAATAAGGTCTATCCCTACTTCCCCAAACTAAGACAATAGGGTCTTTGGATAATAGACCCCAATTTGATGCCTTTTAGTGACATAGGTCTTAACTCACTGTGGTGCTAAAATGCGACTTTGGCGGTGAAAGGGTTAAAGCTTATCCTGTGCCAACGTACTATGCATGAATTTCTGAGTGGCGGCTAGCAAGCACAAGACTAAACGGGTTGATCTAAACATTATCCAAGAAAAATTGATAAAGATAGGTACATTTCAAATTCCTCAAAACCAATGAAAATACGAAAAAAGATAAATCCAAACTTTGTGATATACACAAAACACAGAAAATAAACAATAAAAGAAGGTAATTAACTCTCCCTCAGTCTTTGCCTGTGTGTCTGTCTGTCTGTCTGTCTCTATGTGTATGAGGGGGGAGGGGGGGGGGGGCGAGAGTGTAGCTAGCAGTGGTGCTTGCTGTCTGCGTGTGCTTGAGTTCTGCGTGAATCTGATATTTTAATATTGGAACTGCGATCTTGTATTACATACTGTTTACCTTTTTCTTTTAACGTGCCGCCACCACACACACATTTCCATGTTGTTGGACGAATAAATATTGTGATCGTGTTATTGCGATCGTGTGATAATGGGTTGATAATTTAGTTTTTATTTTCAAGGAGGAGCCCACCGAAGAACCAACTAAGCAGGAGCCAGACAACCCTGTGATAAATGAGACTCAGCCTCCCAAATGGCCCTCTGAGAGCGTGGGACAAAACCAATACGCCGTGTACGCCTGAGAAACCGTGTGACTAAAGCCCTTCCCCCGGTGGGGATATCGGGGGGGGGGGTCTTTCGTACAAATAGTTCCCCCCATTTTCTGGAAGTTTTATGCTTGTTGTAACTTCCTCTAATCTATCAATCGCTTTTGACTCTGCCTTTTCCCGCCGTTGCTTAGTTAATGTCATCTATGCCTTTCTTTCTGCCTTACTGGCCCGGGCCCCTTGTTCTCCTGGCTTAGTTCTAGAGATTCTTAACGAAGATTTTCTCCAGCCGAAGACGGACGGTGCGGACACGCTGGTGTGCCTCGAGGCGCATAACGGCAGCGTGACGCATCTGCTGCTCATTATGAGCGATCAACGAAGAAAGAAAAGAAGACAGTAGGACTGAAGTCTACACCCTACAGTCCAGTCATATGCCTGAAAGTCTCTAGATCTACGGTTCAACGGATCTTGCATTATGATGATGATGCTGTAGCCTTATTAGAACGTCATAATAATCATGACTTCTGCGTTGGTTGAATATGCTTTCTGTGTTCGCGTTATAGTAACAAAGATCACATAACACTGTAACCAATAAGCACATGGTATTTGTACTTGAAATAACAATAAATACGAGTGATGAATAAAATACTACTTGGTTTTGGAGGTATTAATTTTTACAAAATTAATTTTGATATCACTTGAATCTTTTTACCATATTTATTGATGTTTTACCATCACATTTTGTAGTATTTTAGTCATTTTGTATGAATGCGTCGACGTAGTTCTTAGTACTATCAAATTGATGTTGTATCACAATTTTGGTTGATGTCAAATTCATAATTCAGTGGGTTTATGTGCGTGTGCATGCGTGTGTGCATGTGTGCGTGTGCGCGCATGCGTGCGCGCGTGTATGTGTGTGTGTGTGTGTGTGCGCGCGTGCGTGCGCGTGTATGTGTATGTGTGTGTGTGTGCGCGCGCTCGCGTATGTGTGTGTGTGAAATTGATGTAACGTCACATCGTGGTGAAGGTGACATTATTGTTTTGCCTACAACATAACGAGGATGCTATTGGTGAAAGTTGATCCACCAAATGTACTTGCCATGGCAATTTGCTTTGACTATAATGACTGTCAGAGTAACGTGTTACCTGTCTATACAATTTTAGCTAACAAATGCCACACTTTTCACGTACACACGCACGCCACGCATGCAGGCGCCCACACGCGCGCCCACGAGCACACACATACACACACACTCACAAGCACGTCCATGCACTCACCCCCCCCCCCCACACACACACACACACACACGTACACGCACATACTCACAAGCACGTCCATGCACTCACAAACACACACACACACACACACACACACACACACACACACACACACACACACACACACACACACACACACACACACACACACACACACACAATCTCTCATATTATACAGCCAATGGGCAGCTTAGGACGATACATTGACTACCAGAGGGCATTCCAACCATTAGGGGTTTATCACGCGCTATTCTTAGTTGGGCGTAGTGAGAAGAGAGAGAGAGAGAGAGAGAGAGAGAGAGAGAGAGAGAGAGAGAGAGAGAGAGAGAGAGAGAGAGAGAGGGGGGGTGATGAGTCCCATCTCTCTCTCTCTCTCTCTCTCTCTCTCTCTCTCTCTCTCTCTCTCTCTCTCTCTCTCTCTCTCTCTCTCTCTCTCTCACTACGCCCAACTAAGAATAGCGCGTGATAAGCCCCTAACGGTTGGACTGCCCTCTGGCGGTCAATTTATCGTCCTAAGTTGCCAATTGTATAGCAATCACTAAACACAGTTATTGATGCTATAATCAACACGTTTATTAGGTCCAACAACAAAGAGGAGATAAACAGTAATATTTCAAAACCACTAAAATACCACAACATCATAAAAACAGAAACTTATTTTGATCATTGATAAAATAGAAACTTATTTTGATCATTGTATTCATGCAAAAAAAAAGAGACAAAATATTGCATGAATTCAGATTACCCAAATAAGGCACATAATGCTTAATCACTCTGGGGTGGGGGGTTTCGAATAATAATAAGTAAGGCACCTCGTGGCATCTTTTGGAATTTTAAGGCACAGAAGTGGCTACTTGTCCTATTGTAAGAAAGCATGCTTTTGGGTTGTTAAGATTTGTATTGTAGGTACGTTTTAACCGAGCATGTTCGCGTGTGTACGTGTGTCGGGGGAACAAACCGAGAGTGCACGCATGTGTGTGTGTGTGTGTGTGTGTGTGTGTGTGTGTGTGTGTGTGTGTGTGTGTGTGTGTGTGTGTGTGTGTGTGTGTGTGTGTGTGTGTGTGTGTGTGTGTGTGTGTGTGTGTGTGTGTGTGTTTTGTGTGTAGGTCTATGTATGTGGATGCACGCCTATGTGCGTGTGTGCGCATGGTTTAAAGACCCACCAGATCACGTGTCAAAATCACGGGTTTCACGGGTTTTCCCTCCTATAGCTGGTAAGAAATCTGGCTTTGACCATGTTGGACTCCCATACAAATGCCCCCCAAATTGAAAACGAAACATCATTTTATAGAACAGCCTCAATTTGAAGTTGGGGGAATTTGCATGTGGGTCACAGTCACCCAAAAAAACCCCAAGGGACTTAATCGTGGTGGGTCAGTGTGTCTTTAAGAGGATTTTTATCATGTGAAGAAAATTGATTACATACAATTCGGTACACAATTAATATATTGGACTACAAGAACACTTGAGTAAAGAGTGCTCAAATGAATTGACAGGATAAACTCAATTTGCTTTGCAATTAGCTCTCCTGTTTGTGTTTACTTCTTATACTATACTAGTAAACCTGGCTTTATTACTGACATGACTGTTTTCATAACTGTTTTCGATACCGTGTGCGTGTCTGTGAGTGTGTTCACCAGTTAAAGACCCACCACGTCACGTGTCAATATCACGGTTTTCACGTGTTTTCCCTCTTATAGCTGGTACGAAATCTTAAGAAATCTTCCTAGCATAAGAGGGAACGTGACACGTGACATGGGGGGTCTTTAAGCTAAGCGCATTATTCGTTTTGGTAGCACAGAGGCGTCTCTGTGAAATTCGGATTGCTCCCACCTGGAGAGCGCGGCGCAGCCAGAGGCGCGCCACCCAATTGTCTTTTGGCATGCCATTTTTGTGTGACTGATGAGTATGGAAAGGGAGGGTGGGTGAGTACATTTTGACCAAATGACAACTTTTTCGTTGCCACTGGGTTTAGCATGTGCTAAGTGCATGGGCACACGGGACCTCGGTTTATCGTCTCATCCGAAAGACTCCACGTTCAGACCGTAAGGCCTAGTGCAAAATGAGAGGAAAAATCCCCGGTACCCAGGTTCGAACTCGGGTTTGCTTGACACAAGGCGAACGCGTTACCTCTGTGCCACTCTACACCACTATAAAATTAATCGCTACATTAATCGTAAGCACATTAATGTTGTGTGTGAATGGGAGGGTGAAGGGTAGGGGAGTGTTGTGGCGAAGTGGTGAGATGGGGTCTCTTTCTCCCCCCCCCCCCCCCCCCCCCCCCCCTATGCCCTTTCATCCCCCCCCCCCCCTCTGTCCCCCCCCCTCTCTCTCCTTCACTCTCTCTGCCTTTCTCGTAATATTGTTTTACATTCACATATTGTTTGGGAATTTGCGAGCTCGTTTGAACCCCCCCCCCCCCCCTCCCTCCCCGAGAATTTGTGAGTGCATAAATGGCGTGCGTGTTGAAAGGGTGAGGTGGGTGGGGGTGGGGGTCTGTTTGTCCATGCCTTGATTTTTTTTTTCTTCTTTGAAATGGTGTCAATAATGTGTATGTGAAAGGGATGAGTGGGATGAACGGCGTGAGCATTTTTTTTATTTTTTTTTTTTTTTTTTCTCTTGATTGTCTTCTCTCGTAATATTTGTAAAGCGCTCTGAGGATGATTTGTTTTTATCATCGAAGAGCGCTATAGAAGCTTTATTTATTATTATTATTATTATTATTAATAATAAAGTAAAATAAATATTTAAACAATACCTCATGTCTTCAACTTTTTTGTTATGCCCCGTGTGGCTCAAATTATAAACAAGGAAGAAACCAAGTTTACGCGCGCAAAAGCTTAAAAATATAAAAACGCAGAATTTAATATAATTTTGTTCGGGTATTCACCGTTCCAATCTTCCATGCTGATTTCGTTTGCGTCGTTAGATTATGTGCCAGCTATTTTTGTATAAATTAATCAAACTGAAGTTCGAAGGAAAAACGGATTAAGACAAATATTTAAAAATAAAAAACCAAGTTCATAAAATCACAAATTATTATCATCATCTATAAAATAACAATTCAGAAAATGCCCGTGAGAAGCTCTAAAACAGTGTAGTTTCCGAAAGATGTAAGAGAACACACACAAAAAGAGAGTAAAAAATCAAACAACTGAGTGGTTAAATAAAATGGAACACTGCCAGTTCGTTAAATAGAAACGTGAGTTTTCTGTAAAGAAAAAGCCCATGATATGCTCCTAGTAACAATAATCAAGCCAAAAGTGTTGACATTTAACAAGACCTACTTACATAATATAGGTTCAGTGAAACATTCTTCATAACGAGCCCATGTGACGCTACAAGAGTGGTTGACCATCGCAGAGCAATGACGGTAAAATGGTCTTTACATCACTGTATTAGCATAACGAAAGGAACCAACAGAAACGACAATTTGATAACGAGTATAATATAATGTGGATTGAAAACGAAATTGAGATTCTCTCCTCCAAAGCTACCCAGAAATCAGAACACGGATGATTCACAAATCCATTTGACATACAATTATCAATCAAGGTGTTTTGGGATGATTGATTTAAACTTTTGGCCTGATATCCATGATCTTTGCTTCATACATTTCTATAAACTGTGACTTGTTTTTGTTTTTAACGATGTTCTTTGTAGCAAGCAAACAGCAAGGAACCAAAAAGGCTGTAATACATTTTGATATAACAATTAATGAAGTAATGACTGCCTTGTATAGATAGCACGAGACACTGAATGAAACAGCATACCTAAGCGGATTTGAAACAACTCTAGTCTAATAACTCACATCTATAGCTAAGTGGACTGAATCACTAAGTGAATTGTTTGTTGTAATGTAATCCACAAAAGATTATCAAAATTTAATTACAAAAAGGTCACCATCTACATTTCCTAGAAAACCAAAAATAAAAGCGTGTCATAGTATGTTTTCTTCACTTCATCCGGAATATCTTGTATATAAGCAGACATTCTGCTGAATGTTTAATATTGAATTCGTGTCATAATATAGACAACCCTTGCCCTTCTTTGATATTGAACTTTGTATTAAACATTGTATAAAGGCTAGAAGCAATTGTTAAAGGATACTGTAAAAATCCGTCATGTTAAAAATGTAATCGTTTGAAAATTTAAATTCCAGCATAAGAAAACAACAAACACTTTAATAAAATCGCACTATTTTGGTTTATTTTGTTACAACCTTCAACGGGCAAAGCTCCAGGGCAACTAAGACAGCCTTTAAAATACAGAAGGTACACAATAAAACAAATTATGATCAAAACTCACAAAATTTTAAATTCCGTCACATTACAGACATTCAGCAAGGTAAGGCCCATAACTTTTCCTTCAACTAGTATAAGTGTCCTTGATGTAAATCAAATAAGGTAGCTACATTTTGTCTTGTTTTCTTTCTTGTTCCCCCCCTCAGTCTTAACTTTATCTCCACCTGTTTATCTGCTACAACATTCCTGAATTTGTTTTGGAAGAAATTGTATATTAGTCATTTTTAGTATGGGCCCAAAGTTTAATTTTCATAGAAATGTATATATATATATTTTTTTTTTAAGCTGGCTCGAGAATATGGGCTGTTATTCACGTGCAAACTTTTTTAAAAAACGACACAAGGTCAAATGTGCGTGACACACACACACACAAAATGTGCGCGACACATTTTATCACTTTGCCTCATTACAAAGTTAAATCAACTTCCTTGGCCACAGAACTAATATATGACTAACTAACTAACCTTGACTTCTTCGTTTGGAAAAAAACAAACAATCAGATCAATTTACCCGTTAAGCATGCTGGGTCTTTTTTTGTATATCGGAATTATTGACGTGTCTATGTTTCAAAGTACTATTTTTTTGAAACTTTGTTTTATTGAACTTATATTCTGCTGTTTCTATTGTCAATTTGGCGTTGATATAAACAACAAGTCCACTCATAACCATGAATTTATTTCTAGTAATGCAAGCCCTTATCTTTATCTTATCTTTTTTTTAGGGAAACACGTGATACGCTAAACATTGGAACCCCCTTAATTGTGTGGAACATAAACTCGTGGAATTTCCAATGAGCATAGACACAATGAACCACAGAGCTTTCCAAATACATCATGGCTTGATGGATGGATTGGCATCTGTCTTCAGGCCTGTATAAGCCAACATCTTGGCAAAGTAATACAATTCCCTTGATAAAATAGGCATACTACATTTTACATACTACATGTTATAGCATTTTACATTTAGCAAGGGTGCAACTACACAAAATGAAAAAACCCTGAAATGCTGGGGTCTAAGGGTAATATTTCCCCTGCAGCTGAAGAAAAATTGATTTATGAAGATATTTTAGTTTGCTTTTTCCACAGTTTATACAAATGCTTATTTTAAAGTGCTTAAAAAATAGAATGAATGAATCTTTTAATTAACGTGTGTTCACTTCACAGTGATATGACACGAACAAAATTAAAACCACCAACAACAAAAATTTCGAAAAGTAGAATAAACAAACAAACAAACAAACAAAAACCAATACTAGCATGCAATTGCAAACCTGTTATAAGAAGTGTCCTACTGAACTATGTAAAATATTTTGTGCTAGGTTAATCAAAAATGAATTATCTTTTTTGTATAGCAGAGTATTTATTTCAATATTTGCAAAATCTGTAGGTAAAATATTTAATTTAGAGCAATTTAATATATGTTCAATAGAAATGTTGCTTTGACAAATACAGCTAACTTCCTTGGAATATTTTGTTTTGTATGCATTAAGTCTTAGCCTATGTATTAAGCTAGTTACATGCCTGTTACCAGAAGGGATGTATGATTTAAATTGGTAGGGTTGTATGTTATTTTTATAACGTGAATAAATTTCATATTCGATTATATGACTCATTTCATTTAGTGATAATCTAACTTTTAACTTTTCTGATTGAGAATGTGTTTAAAAAATACAGTAGACAAAAAGATCTTGTTTGACAAGTCTTAAAAACAGGAAATTATTTTTCTGGTAAAATTCAAAAACAGGAAATCATTGTATACAGGAAACGTTGCACCCATGTTATTATGGTCCTTGCAATTAAAACGTTTGAGACACATACTGCATAACACGATTACTGAACAAAATCTGATCAATGGAAGACCTGTTTCAGTGATTAACACTTGTGGAAGATCTGTAATTTCACAACAAAAATATTTATACATTTCAAAACGAAGTTGAATTGTTTAATATTACTGTCATAAATTGGGCGTTTGAACACACATCAACATAACCACAACGAAAAATCTAAAGTGATGTTAAAACAAAACACAAGCAAGTACTGTAAATAGAGATATCAAAGAAGATTTGTAAAAAAAAGTAAGTAAATAAATAAATAAACATGTTACTTAACGACTAGATAGGTATGTTATAATAGAACTAGTCAGTAATTTTTTTTTAAAAGGTGAATCTAGCCTACCTTCCAAAAACTTATGTGAGAAGAAAAACAAGAAACGTGTTCTAGCCGTGTTCATATGGTGCTACCCTTCTGCTCTGTTTATTAGGCTGGTTGTTCTCATAATTATTTTTTTCAGTATTTGAAAATATGAAATGCAATTTTTCTGATAATGTATTGTTTCACAAAGCTTACGAAGAATCACCCTTTATTAGAGTCTGTATTTATAGCTACGTAGCAAACCTCCATATTGTTTTTCGTAGATAATGAAAACAAAACAATTTTAAAATCATGATAATTCCCTTTATTAAACATTGATGTCAAGTTAAAGTAAAAGTATCATTGTTCAGCTATAAATGAAATATTTTAATTCATTTAAACAGATTAGCACTAAATTGATAATTTAATTTATGGAAAGGTATTCAAAGACGGTGATGTACGTAAGTGTACAAGAAACATGCATTATGTTCCATTATTTGAACAATGAGATTTGATCAATCTTATTCAATTATTGTTTTCTTAGTCTTTTTCTGACGTTTAACACGTGATTAACTGTTATCCCAAATCATTCAAATGCGCGTCAATATTTAAGAAAACATGCCACACAAAATTGTTTGGTAGATGTATTACTTAACTCTTTTAGTGTTCAATTCTTTTAGTTTTAAACAAAATAAAAATATCAATCCAACGTTAAAGAACATAAGATACAAAGAGTTAGTAAGAAGTAGCAAAAACTTCAAGGCACCAACACTGGCCCAAACAACGGTGAAAGAGTAACAAGCAATTGATAACAAACACAAAATCACCACAACCAGATGAAAAAACAACGAATCATTTCTTAGTCCATATTCGGTCCGCAGTCGTCAAAGGAAAAATCAAACATTGATAACAAATCCGAGTCATTTTAAAGTCCATAATTCGGTCTGCAGTCGTCAAAGGAAAAATCAAACATTGATAACAAATCCGAGTCATTTCTTAAAGTCCATAATTCGATCCGAAGTCGTCAAAGGAAAAATCAAACATTGATAACAAATCCGAGTCACTTCTTGAGTCCATAATTCGATCCGAAGTCATCAAAGGAACACCAGTCTTCTTGGAACAGAAGACAATCACCAGTACAGTATTGCCATTGGTTTCGATATGAGAGATCGAGATCATCATCCCAGCCATTTTGGATTCGATTGATAGCACAATGTGAAAGGTTTTGGTTTACTTTTTTGTTAAATTTTATAGTGCCTTCATTTCGTGTGTATGTCTACAGTTTCAAGTTTATTGTAGCAGGGATGGCTTGGAGTCAAAACGGACTATCTTTAGATAGACATAGTCCCATATTATTGAACTTATTACGAAAACTAATAACTTATTTTAAAAAAAACCACTGCTGAAATATAAAAAGCAAACCCTTTTTTATATTTCTGTAGTCATTGTTTGATACAAGTTATTAGTTTTTGTAATAAATCCAATAATACATCAATGGACTATCTTTAGAGAAAGATAGTCCGCTTTGACTCCAAGCCATCGTCTGCTAGCAAGCGTAATATTAAATAAACATTCTTAAAACCTGATATAAGATTGAAATAGTGAAACGCTAAGAGAGGAGATAGTAGAAATGAACAGGGGTAGAAACTCTCCGTTAATTATCTCCCTTCCACCAAAGTTGCCTATGACACCCCCACCCAGCCCTGCATCAATAACAGCCAAAGGGGAGCAAACCTATTGTTTGTCACCTGTTTCGAAGAACATAACTGTGCAATTTCGAAAATTTGAAAAAACAACAACTGGGTTATGAGAATTTATTCCATTCTATGAGCAAGAAAACGCCAAGTCCAACCCACTTGGGCAAAATTAGTGATAATCGCGATAGGTACTTTATAGTCACAGAGGCATCTCTGTGAAAATCGGGTTGCTCCCACCTGGAGAGCGCGTCGCAGCCAGAGGCGCGCCACCCATTTTTATTTTGTAATTTGCATGCGATCTTGTGTGTGTGTGACTGATGAGGAAGGAAAGGGGAGGGGTGGGGGTAAATTTTGACCAAATGACAACTTTTTCGTTGCCACTGGGTTTAACATGTGCTAAGTGCATGGGCACACGGTACCTCGGTTTATCGTCTCATCCGAAAGACTCCACGTTCAGACCGTAAGGCCCAGTGCAAAGTGAGAGGAAAAATCCCCTGTACCCAGGTTCGAACTCGGGTTTACTTGACACGAAGCGAACGCGTTACCACTGTGCCACTTTACACTCTACACTTAATCGTTATTCTTAAGGTCAGATAAAACAATGCACGGTTAATGAAAATGTATCAATTAATAATCTATATTTTTTTTTCAATTTCCAACTGGTTGGAAGCTTATAACGAATAAAAATAGTATATA
>CM065701.1:32252668-32255168 GCA_017654935.2 Phymorhynchus buccinoides
CTTCTTCTTCTTCTTCTTCTTCTTCTTCTTCTTCTTCTTTTTCTTTCTTCTTTCTTTCTTTCTTTCTTTCTTTCTTCTTCTTCTTCTTGTTCTTCTTCTTCTTCTTCTTTCTTCTTCTTCTTCTTCTTTCTTCTTCTTCTTCTTCTTCTTCTTCCGCATTCCCAGGCCACGCATGGCCATAATGAGGTGAGGTACGTCTGTGTCTGGTTTGCAGCTTTCACTGGTCTCCCCACTGCCTTCAGCCGACACAGTCCGATTTTGGAGAAGTTAATAATATTATAGTATACCATGGATATTTTTGATGGTGTGTTTCGGTGTCGAAGTCGCAAGGCGTGTGCGAACACATGGATATTGTAATGTAGATAATACAACTACGAACAGATATAGGCCTATTGACAAAGGAAAAGACGTGCAAAATAACGCATACTGTATAAATGTACACATCACTGATTCTTCTTACCCATAGCATAGCCATCCACCCATTTCTATTTCAACCTCTACTCCGTCATCACCTTACTATCTTACACACCCACCCCCACCCACACACACACACGCGTGCGCGCGCGCACACAAACACACACGCACACGCACACAAACACACACACAGGATGTAGAAAAGCTTTATCAAGCTTATTCTGTTATCGTCAATAATGATCATTTTGACTTGACTTGACTTGACACACACACACACACACACACACACACACACACACACACACACACACACACACACACACACACACACACACACACACACATATACACACACACTTTCCATGACACACAGGAGTCAGCTCGGATCAATTCATGTCAGGTAAAAAGATTCTTCTACCCTCTTCATTTTCAATCAATAAGGTCCCACGAAGAAGATAACGTTCCAGCCCACTGTTTTCCTGGCATTGATCCCCCCCCCCCTCTCTCTCTCTCTCTCTCTCTCTCTCTCTCTCTCTCTCTCTCTCTCTCTCTCTCTCTCTCTCTCTCTCTCTCGCTGATATGATCCCTGCAGCACGTTCTAGGCTAGGAGTGAAACATGATCCTTATACAATGCTCTTTGTTCCACCTTGCTAATACGCCACAGTTCACAGAAAAAAGCCTGAATCGTCGCACCGATCAATAGCACAACATATCATATCCAACTGTACAATTTGGTCCATAGAAACAGGTTTTGAGTGTCCTATCGTTGCACGTTCATTTTTAACGTTTATTATTGGAATTAAACTCAAAACGTGTTTTTCTCGATTAAGTTGGATACTGTGAGCAACTCTTCTATAAATCAAGACTACCAAGGCAAACAGAGAGAGGTGGGGACTGGCATCACTAACAAGTAGAAATGATATAAACAGAGTGTAGCGGGAGTATTATGTGTTACAGTAAATTTACAAAACACGTAAATTTGCAAGTTTCCTGAAAATTTCAGTCAATTTGGAAAGTTCCTGTTTCACTGTTGTTGGTTTTTTTGCTTTGTTTTGCAAATTTCCTAAATGCACTTTTTTCTCGCAAATTTACTTAAGTTTAGATGTTGATCTTCGGTAAATGTGTTAATTCCTCACAGAGATCTAGAAACCAAAAAGAAAGGAATCAAATTGGGTTTTGGGGGGTTTAAAAAAAATAGTTTGGGTAAATATTTACTGTAACATATACATACAAACTGCACGATGAATCCACCACATACAAACATCCACAACAGAGATAACTCACACTGGCTGAATGATGAACCCGTTTCCCACACTGATACAGGTACGTAGGCCTTACCACGTGAAACCACGTTCCCACACACATTTTGCCCACGCTAACCACTATTACCACACTCGACCATTAAACCACAGGCCACGCATCCACATTTGTCAAATCACAAGTCAGTTGACCATTAAACCACGCTTCCACATTTTGACAATGAAATCCCATTTCCACACCACAAGACCAAGCTGTCACGCTCGTATGAATAAAGTCCACATCCCATGTTTTCAATATTGTCCACTGTAGAGGGTTTTGCTTCCCCGTAGGGCAAGCCAAATGGTTACCACATGGCTACGCTTTTTTTGTTTTACAATATTACAACCACAAACTGTCATCGCTTACGCTCTAAAACGGAAAGTTGTTCGTACGTCTATGATGGTCAGTTCCAATATTGGTTGAAAGGTTGCATTGCAAAAGAAGAAAGAGTTCTGAGGGTTGCAGAACCACTATGTGGTATTTTAATACTTTATATTAGATCTATGCAAAATCTATACACACAGGCAGGCAGACAGATGTGTGTACTCTCACACACACACACACACACACACACACACACACACACACACACACACACACACACACACACACACACACACAGAGAGAGAGAGAGAGAGAGAGAGAGAGAGAGAGAGAGAGAGAGAGAGAGAGAGAGAGAGAGAGAGAGAGAGAGAGAGAGAGAGAGAGAGAGAGAGAGAGAGAGAGAGAGAGGAAGGGAGGGAGCGAGGGAGCCAGGGTGAGAGGAAAGGAAAGAACAATGCATTTT
>CM065701.1:32270168-32285168 GCA_017654935.2 Phymorhynchus buccinoides
ATGAAATAAAATTATTATTATTAAAAAAACTATTATTATCTGATGAAATCCTACTATACTTTCGTTCACTTTATTAATTTCATAGTCCCCCGTACACGAATCTGATCAAATATATATATGACTAAAAAAAAATATAGTTTGCTTTGATCAAACTTTTCTGTGTCCATGTCTTTATTTGTGAACCTCAGAAACAAAACCAGTTAACGTTAACTTTGAGTAATGTTCCGTGTTCAAAGAAAATAAAGAAATAATAAAAAATAAAAAATATATATAAATTTTGCTGATTTACTTGTTCTCCAAATGGGGGAGGGACAGTGCATTATGCAAAGACAGCTGTTTCGACCTAAGAGAAGGTCTCTTTGAACACGGAACATTACTCAAAGTTAACGTTAACTGGTTTTGTTTCTGAGGTTCACAAATAAAGACATTGGACACAGAAAAGTTTGATCAAAGCAAACTATTCTGCATTTCAAATGCACTAACTTTTCAGTCCTTCAGAGTAGGGGTACGGAGCTGGCTATTCACTGAGATTCGTCTTTCATACTATGACTATATATATATATATATATATATATACATGAATACAGTGAACTAAAAGTAATAGTATTTCAGCAGAATCATGCCCCACAGATGTCACAGTTGGATAATCGTACGACTCAAATTGGACGTGCCAGTTGGTCCCTTTACCACTGTAGGCGCACACATTAATTTTTCACAAGCCTCTGAACCAGACCCAGACGCCATTGCAAAAACAAAATTAATAACGTAAAACTGAGAACTAAAATTGTTGTTCAACAAATCCAGATACAAACAAAAACACAATGTACAGATACAAACAAAAACACAGTGTACAGATACAAACAAAAACACAGTGTACAGATACAAACAAAAACACAATGTACAGATACAAACAAAAACACAGTGTACAGATACAAACAAAAACACAGTGTACAGATACAAACAAAAACACAATGTACAGATACAAACAAAAACACAATGTACAGATACAAACAAAAACACAGTATACAGATACAAACAAAAACATAATGTACAGATACAAACAAAAACACAGTGTACAGATACAAACAAAAACACAGTGTACAGATACAAACAAAAACACAATGTTTTTATCTGGATTTCTTGAACGACAATTTTAGTTCTCAGTTTTATGTTACTTTGAAATTCTGCAGTGATTTTATTTTGATCGCGAAATTAATTAACGTTTCTTTATGACGACTAATTTATGAAAAAGACAATTATCACAGTTTTAAGGTACACGTCATGCCTGAGTTTTCTGTTTATGAAAGCTTCTTTCTTTTTTTTGGGTACGCGTTTGAAGCTCAAAATAGTGTTGGCATCAAACAGGTTTACGAGAATTAAATCTCTGTCTCTCTCTCTCTCTCTCTCTCTCTAATAAAGTTCTCCAGTGTCCAGTGTCCAGTCTCTCTCTCTCTCTCTCTCTCTCTCTCTCTCTCTCTCTCTCTCTCTCTCTCTCTCTCTCACACACACACACACACACACACACACACACACACACACACACACACACACACACACACACACACACACACACACACACACACACACACCGCACATGCTTAAGTCAAACTGAAGCTGAGCTGTCTCCCTTGACAAAAGTTTATACTTTTCAATGTGTGGTGTGTGTGTGTGTGTGTGTGTGTGTGTGTGTGTGTGTTTGTGTGTGTGTGTGTGTGTGTGTGTGTGTGTGTGTGTGTGTGTGTGTGTGTGTGTGTGTGTTTTGAAAATGCGCGTATGCATAAATTCCCACATTTGAACGAGAATCCAAATCTGACTAACAAAAAAAAAAGATAGAAAGGTTAAAAACACCAAAAAACCCACCTGAAAATACAAAAGACAAAGATAAAGACGTACATAACCTTTTTTTTTAGCGGAGGTAAAAAAAACCGTGAAGCGCGGACATAGGGTAACCATTCAATAGGTAAACGAAATTGAACAAAGGGTAATTACTCTCTTTTTGTAATTAACTCCACTCCACCAAAGTTGATTACGATACCATTCACCTAGCAGTGCGTGGGTCAGAACCAAAGTGAGACAAGCAAAGCATCATTCTTAAAAAAAGAATGTGCCAAGCTCGCCTTTATGACCCTCCACCCACACAGTACACATCAACAATGGTGGAGAGGACAACATACAAACAAATCAACACATGTCCAAGAGTGGCATAGCCTTCTAAGCTTGAATATGTTACACATAAACAACATACAACACAGAACAATGTGGAGGGGAGTTAATTAGAAAAAGAGAGTAATGGTCGGCCTATGGCGATATTTTTCACGCCAGAGGGCAGTCAATGCACTAGGGGCTTATCACGCGATTTTCTTACTTGGGCGTAGTAAGAGAGAGAGAGATGGTAGGACTACTCACTCTCTCTCTCTCATTTTCTTTATCCCCAACTAAGAATATAGAGAGGATTAGCCCCTAGTGCATTGACTGCCCTCTGGCGTGAAAAAATCGCACTAAGTCTCTCATTACCCTTTGTTCCATTTCGTCATCTCCTCTCTTGGCCTCACTATTTTATTCTGTCATTCAATAGGTAGTACATTTGAGGCATGGCATTGATCATCTGAGAACATTAACTCGGTGAAAGTGTCATCTCTTAGAAACAGACATACGCATACAAGACAAACTAAGGTATACATTCCTGTACCCTCCCTACGGCACTAAGTTAGCAGAACATTCAACAGTTTTCTTTTCTTCTCATACGGTAACCCAGGATAAGAAAAACACATACATGTATGCACAAAATCCGGGTATGTTCTTTAGAGCAATCCTGCCAATTAAGGAAACCAGAGCAACAACAACAAAATATTTTTTTTTAAAGCAATATCATTAACAAGTTGAACGTGTCAGAATCATAAACAATAAATCATAAATCAAAACCTCCAAAAAGTGATATGAATTAATATGCTGCAAGATAAACTTGCGCAGGAAACTCATGAAACGCTACTAACATCCATTCGTATTTGTTGTTTTAGTTTTTATTTTCTTATTTGAGCTAGCCTAATGAAATAAACAGAGGCAAGCTAAAAAGGAACCAACAGACAATGGCTCCCCCCCACCTGCGTGCGCATCTCGACCCTTCCAACGGAAGTCTCGCCATCTTAGTCAGATTTGTGTGTAAACAGCATCGATCTGGCATTTTTCAAACAAAGTTACTGACTAAGATGGCGGTCTCCCATATTATAGCACGCTCCTTGTGGCCGGATATGACGACACGTGGGTACAAGCCATACGTACAAACAAAGGCAAAGTATTACTCTTCTTGGCAGAAGTAAAGACAAAAGACACTCACATATTTCCAATAGGGCATTTGCCACGAGTGTTCGTTCTCTATACTAGACTACTAATTTGCCCGCACTCGTTCTGCCCGAGTTACGCTGACCTTTCTAATTCAACTCTCTAAATTCAACTCAGTGAAATTCAAGGTCACTGGCACGCGACAAATGACCTGTTGTATTTGAGTCATCGTAAAGCATAGCATTAGCATTCTCCTGATGAAAAACACAGTTAAGATGGGGGAAAACATCCTCGAATAGGCAAATACGTATTCTGCATTTTATTTCCAAAGTGATGTATGCACCATAAAGATAATAATTATCATGATTTACGCTTTGAATATGGACTGCATTTTTACATTGTATGCACATAAGCATGGTTATGCTCATCCGAAGGACTTGCAACAGCAGTATGAAAAACAACAACCAAACAACCAACAACAACAACAACAACAACAAACACACACACACACACACACACACACACACACACACACACACACACACACACACACACTAAATAATAATAATAATAATAATAATAATAATAATAATAATAATAATAATAATTAAAAAAACAAGGAAAGACATATGGCACCGAACATGGGCTATTCAATTTTTTTTAAATGGGTAGGCGCTGCGCTTGCGGCGACGCTCTCTCCGGGGGAGAGCAGCCCGAATTTCAATATACCAAATACCAAATACTGCGAATATGCAAAAGAGCACATAATCGTTTTGTTGTTGACCCTCTCGTCTTACCTAATTACTTTAAGTTGGTTGGTTGGTTGGCTTACCCTGGCTAAAAGACTCCAGGGATTATCCCAACAGCGAGAAGCACTTGAACACTAAGGTACAAATGCATCAGCTAGGGATGAGAACATTACGTGTGTGACCGTTTTTGTGTGGGCAGCCACACTCCGACTTCGGAGGATTTTAGATTGATGATGTTATGCCAGGAGCTTGTCATGGCTTAACCCTTTCGCCGCCAGCCATTTTAGACAAAAATGTCCATTAAACTTAAACTTGGAAGAGAAAAACAAATATCTGCAATATTGGGAATTCCTCTGTGACATGCATAACATTAGGCCTATCCTTACCTCCCAAAATTAAGAAAACAGGGTCCTCGGATAACAGGCCCTGATTTGATGCCTTTTAGTGACATGGGTGTTAAACCACTGTGGTGCTAAAATGCGACATTGGCAGTGAAAGGGTTAAAGACAATCCCCGCACAACCATTCAGAGCATAACAACATTTTGATGTAGCCTTGGCGTTCTAGCTTGTGTCAACTGGTCTGACACAGCCTCGACTTTCAATTAACAAAATTGCAAACCTAACGGATTTTGTCATGGATGTTATCCAATATAATGTTTAGTTGCTATGGCTCTTAATAGATAAAATAATACTTGTAATAAAATAATGATGAGGAAAATTCCCATAACGCCTATTCTACTATGTAAGGCAAGCTACAATGATTTACAATATACGTTATCACAGCACCTCGCTGTGTTACAATCTTACACAATCAATCACATGAAAGCCCAGTAGCCATTTTGAGATCATCTAAGGATAATGAACAATGTCTTTTGAAATAGGCCCTAATTGTGATGACAGCTTTGGATTCAAAACAATGTTGTTCCTTGTATGCGGACATGCTTTGCAATTAGTCATTAACACAACTGATGTTTAAAGACCCCCCACGTCACGTGTCACATTCCCTCTTATGCTAGGAAGGTTTCTTAAGATTTAGAGGGAAAACACATGAAAACCGTGATTTTGACACGTGACGTGCTGGGTCTTAAAAAAACAAAACACTGTACATCTGATTCACCAGATTTCAACAACATTGAAACATTTTTTTCCCCTGAAAATAACGAACAATAATTCAGCTTTCTCTCTGTGACTCACAGCCTTGTAGCTTAACACACGCGTGCCCCCTCACTTTCCGACGCACGCGCATCCGGCAGCGCGTGAAGAAGCGGTCGCGTCACTTCCGGTGAATCCCTGTCACGCGCTGCACGGGACCTTTCTGCGACATCACACACGCTCTGTGCCCGGTCCCCAGATTCTTGGGACCGGTCACAACCTTTCTCGGACTGGCCACGAGCTTCAGCAACAGAAACGCTGTCACAAACACCTTCAGACGTTTCAGCGGATTGTGTTGGCAAAATCGTCACTTCCTGATCCAGAAGGCGGCGGCGAAGTTGCCAGCTGGTCTGGTTAGTGTCTGTACTTGAAAAGCATGCTTCAGTCGTGATCCACGCCTCTTTTTCTGTAGAATGATGATGATGGGAATGGAGATGGGGAGAAGAGGAGGGAGAGGAGGAGGAGAAGGGGGCTTTCGGGTCAGGCGGGGTCACCTCGTTTGGAATAAAGCTGCTCAACAGACTGCCCAGGACAGTGGACACCAGGAACAAGGCACCTGAAGAGGGAAACCGGAAAACAATCATTTGTGTTTCCAAAAAAAAAGAGTGGAGATTAAAAATTAAAAAAAGTTAGTCTAGCAGCAATGGCAATTACAATGAATGGTAGAAAAGTAGTTATTAAGGTAATCGCCTGAATAAGAACAGTCGCTGATAGCAGACAGAGAACGATCATCAGCAATGGCATTAGTAGTATCAACGGCACTAATTAAAGTAGGCCTAACAGTGGTAAAAGAATAATTATACAGGCCTACTGATATTAGTAGAGGTGTAGTCATCCTTACTATGACGTTCAGTTGACTGATTGTGGTGTTTGGTATGCGAACATGGCTGCACTTTCGCAATCTTTGAGATAATAAAGTGAATTTGAATGGTCAACCTATGGCGATATTTTTCACGCCAGAGGGCAGTCAATGCACTAGGGGCTTATCACGCGATTTTCTTACTTGGGCGTAGTGAGAGAGAGAGTGATGGTAGGACCACTCACTGTCTCTCTCTCTTTCTTTATCCCCAACTAATAATAGAGAGAGGATTAGCCCCACACGAGCGTCATGCCCTCTGGCGTGAGAAAAATCGCACTAAGTCTCTCATTGTCATCGTCCTTAACATCGTCGTCGTTGTCGCCATCGCAGTCGTCGTCGTCGTCGTCGTCGTCGTCGTCGTCGTCGTCGTCGTAGTAGTAGTAGTAGTAGTAGTAGTAGTAGTAGTAGTAGTAGTAGTAGTAGTAGTAGTAGTAGTAGTAGTAGTAGTAGTAGTAGTAGTAGTAGTAGTAGTAGTAGTAGTAGTAGTAGTAGTAGTAGTAGTAGTAGTAGTAGTAGTAGTAGTAGTAGTAGTAGTAGTAGTAGTAGTAGTAGTAGTAGTAGTAGTAGTAGTAGTAACAGCAGCAGCAATTAAAATCTAACACATAGGTTGAAGCAGTTACAAAATTGGAAAAAGTATTTCAGAAGCGCCAGCAACAATCACCAACGCTTTGCTTGAAGTACTGTCATGTTTTAGTAGGGAAAGTAGCCTTCTAATCGAACATTTTAAACAAAATCATACAGAAACACATATCGTTTACAGTGACTAACACAAAATTACAACAAAAACAATAGTTCCCCGAACCTTCGGCTCGGGGACTAATACAAATATATCTCAGCAACATGTAGGCTAATTTCCCTGTTGACATTTACATCTTTTCTGTGTATATTAACAGTGACTAACAGCAGATTATCCTTCATTGAAATCTGTTTAATGTTGCCAAAATGTGATGCCAGGAACGCGCGTGCGCGCGAAAGAGAGACAGACAGACAGAGAGAGACAGAGACAGAGAGACAGAGAGAGACAGAGACAGAGAAAGAAACAGACAGAGAGAGACAGACAGACAGACAAACAGAGATAGACAGACAGACAGGCAGACAGAGAAGAGAAATCTGTTTAACGTCCTCCGGTCTGAAACAGACACATATGGGACATTAGTAGATATAAAGATGGTGGGAACGATCCTGGAGGCAGTGCAACACCAGGAAAGTCCCGAATTTTTTAACAATATAGATAATTATTGTAACAGACAGACAGAGAGAGAGTCAGAGACAGATGTGTAGCATAATACTGACCAATAAACCCAAACATTACGTATGGGTGGGAACTCCTGCCCTGTACCAGTTCTGTAATTTAAAAAAATGAAAGAAAATCAAACCAATCTGTAAATTAAAAGGGCGAACGCCTCCAACAAACATTGTTTTGATAATCTTTAAATATTTCGTGTCTGGGTGATTGATGAAAATCGTGTTTGCATCATACATACCCAGAACAAACGTTTTCTCCATCTGGAGTCGAAAGACAGGATTTGGCTACTACAGTAGGGGAAGACGGGGTAAAAAGCGCATGGGCGGGTAAGAAGCCCACCCCAATTATCTCATGAAATAAAGAAAATTTCAGTCAAATTTGCCCATGAGACGAATGCTAGACATTAACGCTCGTCTCATGGGCAAAATGAGACTGAAATTTGCATCATTTCATGAGATAATTGGGGTGGGCTTCTTACCCGCCCATGCGCTTTTTACCCCGTCTTCCCCTACGATTGTATTGATTAAAAGAAATATAGCTAAAATGTATCAACTAAATACTCGAAAAAATAAAGAAATGACCACTGAAGGACAAGGTACACAAAAGAAAAAATAAAGAAATGACCACTGAAGGACAAGGTACACAAAAGAAAAAATAAAGAAATGACCACTGAAGGACAAGGTACACAAAAGAAAAAATAAAGAAATGACCACTGAAGGACAAGGTATACAAAAGAAAAAATAAAGAAATGATCACTGAAGGACAAGGTACACAAAAGAAAAAATAAAGAAATGATCACTGAAGGACAAGGTATACAAAAGAAAAAATAAAGAAATGATCACTGAAGGACAAGGTATACAAAAGAAAAAACGCTGAACTAAACAGGTTGTTTTGTCCTTTTCAATATGAAGAAAACCCCGTTTGGTTTAAACGATTTTTTATTGACAAGCAAAACATATACACCAAATAAAATGAACATGAATGACGGCAGCAACAAGCTTAAAATTATGTGCCTACTCAAAATAAGTCACAGGCTGGCAATCACAGACTGAAAAATCACACATTTAAGAAAAATAAACAAAGGTTAATTTTCAACATTAGAACTATAACAAAGAAACCAAATAGAAAAAAATTCATCTTCTTTGATAACAGAAACAATTTAAACATAAGAGAAAATACAACTTCATGAAGGGCTAGAAAAGAAAACGATAAAGATAAGAAAATAGAAATAAGAAATAAGTTGGGGAATATCAAAGTACACGAACAACGAATTTCTAATGACACAATATGACAAAACATCTTTTTTTTTTTAGTTTCCACAATGCTTTGGACGGTTTCGAAAAATCAGTTCTCAGTTTAGTTCACTTTAATGTTCGCAACTATCTGTACCCTCACCCCCCGTTTCAAGGAATAGCCTCGACATCAAGTGAAAATAAACGAAAGTAAAGTAAAGATCAGAGATTGAAACAGCAAAAAAGAAAAGCCTTAAATGTTTGATAGGATTAGGGTTCAATAACAGAATCGTCACGATCGGATCGCATTGGTGTAGAATCGTATGCAGTGTGGCTAGGCCTTTCAGAGAGAGTGCCTAGAACTAGGAAGGTCTAAAAGGCCCACTACGCTACATACGAGTTGCTGTCAATGCGATGCGATTGTGACGATGCGAGTCGTGATTCGTGTGAAATACTTCCGTCTGCAAATACTTCTAACTACTTTCGCTCTATATAGGGGAAGACGGGGTAAAAAAGCGCATGGGCGGGTAAGAAGCCCACCCCAATTATCTCATGAAATGAAGCAAATTTCAGTCTCATTTTGCCCATGAGACGAGCATTAATGTCTAGCATTCGTCTCATGGGCAAATTTGACTGAAATGTTCTTTATTTCATGAGATAATTGGGGTGGGCTTCTTACCCGCCCATGCGCTTTTTACCCCGTCTTCCCCTACTCCAGTAGACCCAATACACGAATTTCACGTGAATCGTGACTCGCATCGTCACAATCGCATCGCATCGACACAGAAACGTACATAGTGTAAGCAGGCCCTTAAGGGACAGCCACACTGCATACGATTTGACCCCAATACGATACGATTGTGACCGATGTCTGTTAAGTCATGATTCACGCGAAATACTTCCGTCTAAAATATGACTCTACCATTTTCGTTCACTATAGGGGAAGACGGGGTAAAAAGCGCATGGGCGGGTAAGAAGCCCACCCCAATTATCTCATGAAATAAAGAAATTTTCAGTCAAATTTGCCCATGAGACGAATGCTAGACATTAACGCTCGTCTCATGGGCAAAATGAGACTGAAATTTGCTTCATTTCATGAGATAATTGGGGTGGGCTTCTTACCCGCCCATGCGCTTTTTACCCCGTCTTCCCCTACTCATGTAGACAGTTAATACACAAATCCAATCAAATGTCCGATACAAAAATTACAGATATTTGATCAGATTCGTGTACGGGGGAGACCACAAAATATAGTGAACGTAACTCTTAGTAGGATTTCACCAGATTTATTATTCAGACAGTCGAATTTCACGTCAATCATGCCTCACAAATGTCAAAAATTCGGATCGTAGTGAATCGAATCGCATGCAGTGAGCAGGGCTTCCAATCGTCCCGCAAACCAAGGGGTCCCAGGGACTCCTTCGCTTACATTGTAGAGGATCCTAGAGGCGGGGATAGAGGGTCCCAGTGGCATTGCGAATGCACAAAAGAATTTTACAAGTGCATCCCCGGGACCTCCTGCACATTGTTTTAGAGGGTCCTTTCGAATTTTAGTCCTTCATAGACCCCAACATGGGGGGTCCCTGGGAGCCCTGGTGAGGCTAGGCCTTTAGAGAGAGAGTCTTGATAGGCAGGTTCCATCCACCGTGGGTAGGCTACGCATACGTACCCGTGAGTGGCGCTCCAAGGAGTCCACCCAGTCCAAAGCTGAAGAAGCCGAATCCCAGGGCAGAGGCGGCGTGGTGCAGACCCACGATTTGAAGAAGGATCGGGTACAGCATGGGGAACACCCCGCCGGTGTACAGACCCACCATGAACGAGTAGGCGTAGCACCCTGCACAGGTCAATCCAGTGGCATCAAATCCCTCAACATGTGTTTTTAGTCATTGATGGAAATGTCCGCACCTTCATTTTTAGTCATTTTCGGTGAATGCCTATAAAAGATTTAGGCATTTCCGAAAATGACAGATCGAAACGGTCATTCTCGGAAATGCCTGAATATTTTAGGCAGTAATTATCGTGAATGCCTGAATTCCGAGTTTGACTGTAACATATAGACTAGTAAGGTGGGGGGAGGCTTGTGTCATGGGGCAGGTTGTGCAGAAGGATGGGGTACAGCAGGGGGGAACAACTCGCCGGGGTACAGCCCCACCATGAACGAGTAGGCGGGCATGCCCCCCCCCCCTTCCCCCTCCCCCTCCCCTCCTCTCCCCCTCAACCCCCCCAAGGAGCTAACAACATTGACGTTGCGAAAGTAGACTGATATGACGTCATTGCTCCAGTTATAACTGATGGCAAATGAATGGCCTTACGCAATTCGCAATCTTTTCTCTACGACGCTACGACTTGATCGCACGAGTAGCGCGGACGTTCCCGCGGAAGCGACACAAAACAATGGGCGGACCAAGACCGTAGGCCTACCTGCCAGGCCCTGAGCGATGAGAGACGGCGCTGACAGCGACACCAACGCCTGCACGCCAATCACACCGCAGTAAACCAGCACGTGACCCACTCGAGGATCATGGGCCAGGAAGCCGGAAGCCAACCGGGAGATGAAACTCCCGACGCCACTCATGGACACGGAGAAAGACGCCTGTGTAGGGGTCAAACCACTGAGAGAGAAATAAAAAACAAAAAAACAAAAAACAAATAACAACAACAGCAATAAAAATGTGACCCAGCACCACGAAAGGGACATTAAGTGTCGAACTGACCATTCTGATAACAATTATACAATTGACAACTTCAGACAATTCTTTTTCTAATGATACATGAACCGTTCTGTTATCTTTTTCCCGTTCCAGAGTTTTGAGCGTTTAAAGTTAGTAGGGTAAGCGTCGACCTTTTTTTTGGGTTTTTTGACATAACTCATCTCTCACTTTACTATAAACAACACACCATAATGACATAACTCATCTCTCACTTTACTATGAACAAAACACCATAATGACATAACTCATCTCTCACTTTACTATGAACAAAACACCATTAATGACATAACTCATCTCTCACTTTACTATGAACAAAACACCATAATGACATAACTCATCTCTCACTTTACTATGAACAAAACACCATAATGACATAACTCATCTCTCACTTTACTATGAACAAAACACCATAATGACATAACTCATCTCTCACTTTACTATAAACAAAACACCATAATGACATAACTCATCTCTCACTTTACTATAAACAAAACACCATTAATGACATAACTCATCTCTCACTTTACTATAAACAAAACACCATAATGACATAACTCATCTCTCACTTTACTATAAACAAAACACCATTAATGACATAACTCATCTCTCACTTTACTATAAACAAAACACCATAATGACATAACTCATCTCTCACTTTACTATGAACAAAACACCATTAAAAACATAACTAGCGTCGACCATTTAAATGAGAAAACACAGTCTAATGTCTAGCCAAGCTGAAGAAAAGACGTTCACCTACTCGTTTTTAAAGCACTGATAAGACCGTTTCGAAACCATATGAAAGAACATCCTTTATCAATATGAAAGAGAAGATGTTAGAGAGCTCCCATAACTCAAAATGGATCCCCCAAAATGAAAAGGTAAAGATGTGCCCCCCCCCCCCCTGCATTTCTCGGTTAATTCTATTTTTCCGTTTTTGCCTTTCTTACCATACATAAAGCTGTATTTTAGGAACATATTCAGCTAATTATCTTTTTGGAATACTAACCCCACCCCAAAGCCCTACCCCTTAATCAGGAACCTATGCAGCTCCCTGGATCTCCGGTGGAAACCCCCCTTTACGAATCACTTGGTCCGGCCGCCCTGTAGATTATTATATATACTCGTACCGTACTCACCCCACGTGGATCAGATGGTAGGGCAAAAGCACGAGCACAGAATGGAAAGCCAGCGACATGATAAAGAAAGAGAGCAGGAAGATGGCCATAGCCCGTGACATCAGAGGCGATTGGCGGAGACTGCCCACGTCAGCGAAAAGGGCGCACAACTTCTGCATGACGTTCCCTCCGGGTCTGCTGTCAGTAGTCTTCTGTTCCAGGCTTTCAAGAGCAAAAAAATAAAAAAAATAAAAAAAATAATGATAATATGAGAAATAAATAAACAAGAACAAAGCTTTCCATATTTTGTGTGTGTGTGTGTGTGTGTGTGTGTGTGTGTGTGTGTGTGTGTGTGTGTGTGTGTGTGTGTGTGGTGAAAGAAACAGCAGAAAGAATTGCAGGCCTACTGGTGCCCCATTGTTAGATATCGCAACTTGGTTTCAATTAACCCTTTCACCGCCAGCCATGTTTCAGCCATAAATGTCCATGGCATTAAATTTACCTGGGTAGAGAGAACAAAACCCATCTGCAGCATAGGGGATTCTTCTGTGACATATATAAAGTACAAGCCATTACCTACCCGCTTCGCGGATAATAAGCGTAGTAATCCACTGTATAATTATTTGCGTGTTGGGTTGATTGTTACAACAACAAAAAAAAAAAAAAAAAAAAAATGGACGGAGCCAGGTTCGAACCCGGAACGTTTGTGTGAGAGTGCGACGACTTAACTGTTAGGCTATTGTATGTTGCTGCTGCCTGTTGAAAATTGTGCCTTATAGTTGCAAAAAGCAGTGGGTAGAACCACTGACCTGGTCGATCGCTTGACTTTGACTTTGACTAATTACGCTAATTACGGAGCGTGTTGCAAAATGTAATGTACCCTATGTTAACCCGGGATCATCCATCTGGATACTGCGAAAGTTTGGCGGCGATAACACCACGCTAAATATGGTTTTATCTCGTACACACACACACACACACACACACACACACACACACACACACACACACACACACACACACACACACACACACACACACACACACACACACACACACACACACACATAGCTCGCTTATCTATTTAGAAGGTCTATCCTTACTTCTCAAAAACTAAGACAATAGACCCCAATGTGATGCCTTTTAGTAACATAGGTGTTAAATCACTGTTGTGCCAAAATTCGACTTTGGCGGGAAAGGGTTAAGCACGCTGCTATTTTGCTTATCGGATGCAATAATCCATCATTATTGGTTCCCAAGCGAAGCTTCGGGAAGTATTGCTTTTTGTTCCGTCCGTCCGTCCGTCCGTCCGTCCGTGCGTCCGTCCGTCCGTCCGTCCGTGCGTGCGTCCGTGCGTCCGTCCGGCCGTGTTTTCTTGACAACCACTCAATCTATTTTAATCACTTGTTAGTGTACAAGTTTTAGAGGATTGCTTTAGCTTTATTATTTTTTATTATTTATTATTTTAAATAATAATAAAAAATAATAATAATAATAATAATAATTATTATTATTATTATTATTATTATTATTATTATTATTATTATTATTATTATTATTATTATTATCATTAATATTATTATTATCATATGCCATTTGTTGAATGTAAACCATTGTTCATTAAACCGCTTGACCCGTCTATGGCAATCTTGTACTTAAGTCACACGCCCACCCTCCCCACCCACCCACCCTCCCCACCCACCCACGTTTTCGACCCTTAATATAAAATTCTATTTCTTTCAGTTTTATTATTTTTAAATAATAACCATTGGCTGATCCTAACCCTATCAATTTCCCAACAATGGCAGGACGTTTCTTCTGGTGCAGACCCGTGGTTACCCCCTACACAAGACTTCAGTAGTCTGGATAGCTGAAATGAGTAGTTTGGGCTAACAATGTGTAGTTTTCTTCATTAAACCATCAAACAATGTTCACTGAAAATGAGTGACTAAGGTACCTGTTCGGTCTCATGAGAGCGTTGAAAGCCGAGTCCTAGATAGGCGATGGGGGTGACTAAGGTACCTGTTCGGTCTCATGAGAGCGTTGAAAGCCGAGTCCTAGATAGGCGATGGGGGTGACTAAGGTACCTGTTGGGTCTCATGAGAGCGTTGAAAGCCGAGTCCTAGATAGGCGATGGGGGTGACTAAGGTACCTGTTGGGTCTCATGAGAGCGTTGAAAGCCGAGCCTAGAAGGCGATGGGGGTGACTAAGGTACCTGTTGGAAGGCGATGGGGGTGACTAAGGTACCTGTTGGGTCTCATGAGAGCGCCGAAAACCGAGCCCTAGATAGGCGATGGGGGTGACTAAGGTACCTGTTGGAAGGCGATGGGGGTGACTAAGGTACCTGTTGGGTCTCATGAAAGCGCCGAAAACCGAGCCCTGGAAGGCGATGGGGGTGACTAAGGTACCTGTTGGGTCTCATGAAAGCGCCGAAAACCGAGCCCTGGAAGGCGATGGCTCCGCTGAGCAGCAACGCTCCTCGCAGGCCGTACCAGTCTACCAGGGTCTGCAGCAGCGGGGGGTGGATGAAGATGCCCAGGGCTCCGCCCGCCACGGACACCCCCAGAGCGATGCTGGCGTGGTCCGGGAAGTAGTAGCCCAGAACCAGGAAGCCCCCTGTGTTGCACATGCCCTGCCCGATTCCTGATTGGAA
>CM065701.1:32295168-32297668 GCA_017654935.2 Phymorhynchus buccinoides
GCCCTTTAAAAAGAAGAAAAAATTACAGTTTATCAAAAGGAGTCTCGCTCACAACAAAGGAAATAGCTCCAATTTGTTTTACTGCACTACAAAGAAGAAAAAGCTTCAACCACTCTTGAGTTGCCTCCACCCACCCCGTCCAAAATGGCTTCTCAGTCTCTCCAGCAATTCCGCCAAGAAGGAATCGCCGTTTTGACGGTTTGATTTCTGGGAAACCCGAGCAAAGTGAGTGTTCCGATCCCTGAAAAGGCTGTCTTTCTTGGTGATCTCGAAGTCTTTCTTGGCAAAAACTCATCCGTCAGGGTGTCCCTTTAAAGCTACGCAACTTTTATCTAGATATAGTTGAAACACTTCGTGGGAAAACTGTTGCGTCCATACGACTTTTTCTTCTTCTGAGTGTTCGCCTCCTATCCGGATGTTGTACAAACTGAAACGATTTCCCCTATGTTGTCTAGGTTAGCATGACATAAATTTATAGGCCTACTGGTAGCGCTGTCGAGCTCAACTTTTTAACCCTTTCACCGCCAAAGTCGCATTTTAGCACCACAGTGATTTAACACCTATGTCACTAAAAGGCATCAAATTGGGGTCTATTATCCAAAGACCCTATTGTCTTAGTTTTGGGAAGTAAGGGTAGACCTTATTTTATATATGTCACAGAAGAATTCCCAATACTGCAGATGGATTTTGTTCTCTACCCAGGTCAATTTAATTGAAACTTTTTGGCTGAAATGTGGCTGGCGGTGAAAGGGTTAAACACACACATAAAATATTCACGCACAGGCGCACACGCACAGGCGCACACGCACACACATATTCACACGCGTGTGCGCGCACACACACACACACACAATGCACACACACGGACACACACACGAACACACACACACACGAAACACACACACACGCGCGCGCGCGCGTACGCACACGCACACACACACACGCACACACACACACACACACACACACACACCGCGCTGCGCGCCGCGCGCGCGCGCGCGCACGCACACACACACACACACACACATACACACACACACATACACACACAACACACACACACACACACACACACACACACACACACACACACACACACACATAAATACACATGCACACGGACAACTACATGGACATACGCGTTTAATGCCAATACATTGATAATCACTTGAAAAGTTGCTTAAGATTAAGCTTGTTTAATTCTTCAAAAGAGTGTGATAAGCTCAGCTTATTTTTGTGTCACAACCATAGATATGATGGCCTGATGAAAAGCGAGGAATTCACTTGAAAATTTGCCACACATGATAATGATGGGCGTTTGTGTTTTTTGCTTAGTCTTGTATAACGTCAGATTATATATATGATTTCACCTCTGTGGTCTACAACAAAAAATGGAATACTTTCATATTTCACACACACACACACACACACGCGCGCGCGCGCGCGCGCGCGCGTGCACACACACACACGACACACGCACACACGCACACAGGCACACTACAGCACGCACACGCACACAGTCGCACGCACGCAACACACACCACACGACACACACACACACACACACACACACACACACACATGCGCGTGCGCGCGTCCGCACGCATCCACTGACCAATTAGCTGATGATCCCTTACAAAGCGCCATAAGATTAAGCTTGCTTAGTTCTTTAAAAGCGTGTGAATACGATGTGAGATTATAATGCTTTTGACTTCTGTTGTCTGAAATAAAATGGGACGCTTTAAAGGGGCACCCTGACGGATGAGATTTTGTAAGAAACACATCGAGATAACCAGGAAAACACCCTTTACAGAGGTTGCAACACTCACGAAAACAAGATCTCTGAGGCACAATACAGACATCTATACCCCACAGCAGAACAAATTCCACGTATGTACTGCACCCCTGAATCCACAAAGAGGGCAATCCACTCAGACCAATTGTTGATTACTCAGGGTCGATCGGATACAACAGCTCTAGACTACTAGCTGACATCCTAGGTCCACTAGTAGGTCAGTCAGAACACCACGTGAAGAACTCAAAAGACCCAGCAGAGTCTCTCAGCACCATCCTGATTGAGGAAAATGAAGTGTTTGCATCCCATGATGTGGTGTCATTGTTTACCAACACTCCTATTCACAAGGCCTTATCAGTGATCAAAGAGCGCCTCGATAAAGACAGGACTTTAAAGAAACGCACAAAATTAGAAGTACAAGACATGGAATTATGTGAATTCATTCTGACCACCACTTACTTCCAATTCAGGGATGAGATATTCCAGCAGAAATTTGGGTACTGCCATGGGAAGTCCTGTGTCCCCCATCGTGGCGAACTCGTTCCTGGAGTTCCTGGAAAAGGAAGCAATTGCAACCGGCCCCCCTGTCATGTAAACCTTCACTGTGGAAACGATATGTCGATGACATTCTTGACAAAATTTAGGAAAGGTGAACTTCAGAACCTAACGAATCACCTCGATACAGTAGATCAGACAGGAAGCATC
>CM065701.1:32307668-32310168 GCA_017654935.2 Phymorhynchus buccinoides
GATCTATTTGCAGACGACACGACTATTGACACAGGCAATAATGACCCAACCGAAGTATGCAAAACCCTACAGCACAACATAAATCTACTTTTAGAATGGACACACCTTAACCATTTAGTTCTACATCCTAAAAAAACCTAAATTCATGTTGTTAGCAACTGGACAGAAACGGCAAAACATAAAATTGTTATCATTACCTCCCATATACATTAATGCAGACACAGTCGAACAAGTCTCAAGCCATAAGCTGTTAGGCGTAACTATTGATCACAATCTTTCCTGGTCCCCACATATAAATGCCATTTCCAAAACAATTGCATCTAAAGTCTATCAGCTCAATAAGATTAAACATTTTTTAAATTTGCATACCCGTAAAATATTTTTCTGCTCATTTATTCAATCTACCGTTGATTATGCATCCACACTTTGGGATTTGGCAAGTCAAAATTCACTGAAATATTTATTCAGTGTTTATAAACGTGCTGTGAATGTAACTCTAAACAACTCGTCTTCTTTAAGCAGCGAGGACTACAAGTCTGCTAACATTCTTCCTCTTAAGTCCAGATTGCTTTATAGCAAAGGGATTCTTATGCACAAAATTTTAAATGGTAACTCCCCACCTTCGCTAACAGCTAACTTTACTATCAATGAGTTTCGACACAGCCATAAATTAGATCTTCCTCTTCCCAGTATCACCCTTTATAAATCAAGCTTTGTCTACTCTGGAAGCTGGCTGTGGAATAGACTTCCTATCTCCTTGAAACATGAATCAAATTTTAAGAGGTTTAAACAAATATTTTACGATTTTCTGATGAATAACTCTAATACCTCAATATTGTCCCCTGAAATGTTTTGAAAAAGTTCGCACATATTCCCATTTCATTCGTTGCATCTAATTATTGTCTTTGTGTATTTGTTTTTTTAAGTTAAAACTTTATCAACTATTTTGCTTTAAAATATACCATGTTTGCACACGTGTGCTACTATATAATTATATTTTATGTCAATTGTGGCTAGATATTTGACATAATTTGTGTGTGCATAACTGTATGAAGGAATGTATTTACATACAAGTATATATGCATATCTCTCCAACATTCTCGTATACCTTTTTTTTAATAACTTATTTTTTATATTTATGACACTTTTGATATTGTTCTATTTTATATGTGAAATGCGATGAGATTTCTCTCTCTCTCTCTCTCTCATCTCATCTCTCTCTCTCTCTCTCTCTCTCTCTCTCTCCTCTCTCTCTCTCTCTCTCTCTCTCTCTCTCTCTCTCTCTCTCTCTCTCTCTCTCTCTCTCTCTCTCTCTCTCTCTCTCTCTCTCTCTCACCTTTTTTCCGAGTTTATTTTTATCTTCATGTTTATATGCTTATGATACCTTGTAGAGGGGTGGGGGGAGGTGGTGTGTGTGTGTGTGTGTGTGTGTGTGTGTGTGTGTGTGTGTGTGTGTGTGTGTGTGTGTGTGTGTGTGTGTGTGTGTGTGTGTGTGTGTGTGTGTTGTGTGTGTGTGTGTGTGTGTGTGCCTAAAAGAAGGATGGGGCAGACAATTGTTTAGTTTAATTCTTTTGGTTGTTCTTTGTATTTATGTTTGGTTTCTTTTCTTCATTTTCTTTTCTTTTTTGTGCATGAGGACTGGACGAAAAAAAGCAATGTTGCTTAATCTATTATCCTCAATAAAGAAAACTTATTCATTCATTCATTCATTCATTTTCATTCATTTTCTCTCTCTCTCTCTCTCTCTCTCTCTCTCTCCTCTCTCATTCTCTCTCTCTCTCTCTCTCTTCTCTCTCTCCTCTCTCTCTCTCTCTCTCTCTCTCTCTCTCTCCTCTCTCTCTCTCTCTCTCTCTGATAGGCCATTCACTGTCTGTCTATGTATAATCCTCGATCTCGCACTCTGTTCTAATTCATGAAGCTGGAATGTATATGTACATGTGTGTGTGTGTGTGTGTGTGTGTGTGCTTAGTGTTATAATATAATCATTTGGTATACAAATGTAGTATTTTTCTTTTTTATATTGTTAGATTGTGTTCCTTTTGTTATGGCCAGAATGTTTATATTCATGTGACGTAAAGTGTGTCGCTTAAATATTTTATTTTATTTTTATCACGGGATCCTGTATAATGAGAGAGTGAGTGAGAGAGAGAGAGAGAGAGAGAGAGAGAGAGAGAGAGAGAGAGAGAGTATGGGCCGTATGTACGCATGTATTGGTGCATTCCTTCCTGCTGCTTGTTTGCATTTTCATTAGTTTCTGCAGAGGGTGAGGTGTTATCAGAGAGTGACAGTGCTGGTGAACGAGGGTGGATGTCTTTGTGAGTGAGAATCATGTTATTTTTGTTACTTTATTTCTTTCTTTGCATCCTGGAATGTTGGTAGTATGACATGACTATCTTGTTGATTTTAATGCATGTTTTTCATCTTCCAATGCTGCTTTTGTAAAGCGCATCGAGCATACTACTGTATGGATTTTTAGCGCTATATGAAATACAATTATTAT
>CM065701.1:32317668-32320168 GCA_017654935.2 Phymorhynchus buccinoides
GATGCTAATTTGAGCATTTTTTGGCAAATCACAAGAGTTTTATTATTTCGGTTATCTTTAACTTCATTAACACATAAATGTGTTGAAAACGAACTATGTGGTGTTTCTGACTTGCTGAGATGCTATCAGTAAATGATTCTGTGCTGAGGTTTTCTGAATAATGGAGCTTAAAGTTAAGGTGCTCAAATATGCTGCAGTTCCCTTACACACGTTTACTTAAGATACACAGATGCGCATGCACACGACCACACACAGACACACCTCATCAGCACAGAAACACACAAACATCTAGGTGTAATACTTCAAAACAACTGCAAATGGGATGAACACATTAAAGCTATTATTAGTAAAGTACTAACCATGTTGATTTCCTGTTTAAAGTCATTCAAGTACAAACTGAATCGAAAAGCCTTAGAAACAATGTATAAATCCTTCATTTTACCTAATTTCGACTGTGCTAATGTTACATGGGACAACTGCACTATTACACAATATAATTCTATGGAACTCAAACAACCAGAAGCAATCAGAATAATAATTGGAGCTGTCAGGGGAACCAGTCATAAGTAGAGTTGAGAACCGGTTCAAAAATCCGAACCGGTTTAAACCGGGTTTCCTTCTTCGAACCGGTTTTACCGAACCGGTTTTTTTAACCAGTACTCGCATCACTAGTTTCACATATGCAAACACATATTTATTCGTCAGAATATTCACACACACACACGCACGCACGCGCACACATACACACACACAATAATGAAACTTATGACTTACACACACTCAACTCAACACTCAGTCAAAGTCAAAGCCATACACCACAAACTAGAAACAGCTACTCTTGGTTTACAAACACCCAATCTGCGCTGAGAATCAGTGTTATTTTTCGAAAAGAATGCGTTATTCTAAGAAAAAACCGGTTCACAGCAACTCGAACCGGTTTTTCGAACCGCGAAAGTTTAGCACCGGTGTTTCGGTTCAAACCGGTTTTTCCCCCCACCTCTAGTCATAAGAAAGTATACTTAGAATCAGGATTTCGTACCCTTAAAGAAAGAAGAAACAAGCACAAATTAATATACTATTTCAAAATGGTTAATGGTCGATGCCCTTTATACTTAACTGAACTTGTTTCTGAACTTGTTTCAGCTCAAAACCCATAGAGTAGGAGAAGACCTTTAGATCGCTCTGTTCCAAAGTTCAATACTGAGATTTATCGTAATTCTTGTATTCCATCTACTACAATCCTGTGGAATAGTTTACCTGACTCTGTGAGAAGAAGTACTTCTTTAAGCCAATTTAAACATGTTTTACGAGCTAACGATCCGGTTGTGCCAGACTTCTACTTTGGCAAAAGAAATGAACAAAGTTTGCATTGTGGGCTTCGGCTAGGAATTATAGTGATCCGAATAAAGATTTATTTAACCGCCATATTGTAAATAATCCTCTTTGTGCTTGTGGTGTTGCAAGAGAAACAGCTGAACATTATCTAGTATCCTGCCATTTGTTTCATGTTGCTAGGCAAAATACAGTATTAACACTACCTCTTGATTACATTCACATCATAATTCTTCTGAATGGGAGTTCAGACCTACCTAAAAAACAAAACATCCTCATATTTCAAACTGTTCATCAGTTTATATACAAGAGTCCAAAAGGTTTATATATTGACTTAGTTGATGTGAACATGCTCGTCACTGGTATAATAATATTTGATGTGAACTTTGAATCTACTTATACGATCATCAACGACCGAGTCTTCTGTTTCTGTGTATGAATATGTGGAGCTATGTAGTCAGAACATGCTGAAACATGTGCTCCCCTATTCTCCTGTTTGCTTACTTATTACTATGTTTAGTATTCTTTTTTCTCTCTTATTATTTGTTTGCTTGTGTATTATTGTTGTTGTTGATTTGCTTCTAAACATAACTTGACTGATTATCAGATTTGTAATAATTATTGAAAGTATTTTATTATTCAATTTTCGACATTTGAAGTTAGCTTGATAACTTTGATGTAAAAATGTTACTAACTTTGTTATTCAAGTTTCCAACTGCTCATGGACATTATTTTTTTTACTTGTTCTTTGTTAACTTATTTTGATTGCTTATGCCATTGTTTATTTATGGTTGTTTTTCAACAGTCGTCATATGTAATATAAATGTAGATATATAGCGAGCACACTACATGTATAAGCTTCAAGCTTGTTGCTGCTCATTTATGTTGACAATGTATTGATGTATAATTATGTGCCATGTTGATCTGAATAAAACAAATATTTAACCAACAACGACAACAACAACAACAACAATAACAACAACAACAACAACAACAACAAACAACAACAATAAACATAATAATAATAATAATAATAATAATCCTGTACTACTAATAATAATAATATAATAATAATAATAATAATGTAAACAAGGTGACATTTCTATCTTCCATCCACGAACCATAATTTACCAGGTCAGTCAATGCACTCGAGAGAGAGAAAACGAAA
>CM065701.1:32325168-32327668 GCA_017654935.2 Phymorhynchus buccinoides
TGTGCGTGCGTGCGTGCGTGCGTGCGTACGTGCGCGTGCGTTTGTGTGTGTGAGTGTGTGAGAGAGAGAGAGAGAGAGAGAGAGAGAGAGAGAGAGAGAGAGAGAGAGAGAGAGAGAGAGAGAGAGAGAGAGAGACAGACAGAGACAGTCACAGACAGATAAACAGACAGGCAGACAGGCAGACAAAGACACAGACAGAGGACAAGGACAGAGAGAAATATGGTAAGAGATAGAGAACGAGAGAAAAATCGGTCAGACGGAGACTCTGCTCCTTAATTTCTTCATTAGCTTTATAGGTTTACTCCCTCACCCGAATAACATACGCAGCTAGACATGCCGCCATTGTGACCATGCAAACCCGGCCAGAGTTATGTCATCCCACCCCCTCCATTGCACCGTGATACACCACCACACAAAATGTGAAGCGATTCTGTACACTGGTTCATGAGATACAGCTCAGAAATGAAATACATAGCCCAAAGAAGGAACATTTCGGTTTTCAAAGTCAAACTACAAGGTCAAGGTCAGCACAGTCATGAATATCGAACGGAACCGTTCTTTTTTTTTCTCAAGATGTCTACCCCTCTGCATAGTGTGATCAAACTCCGTCCAAGTAGTTTTTAAGATAATCGATACACAGACAGACACGCAGATACACAGACACACAGACACACACACACACACACACACACACACACACACACACACACACACACACACACACAGAACACACACACACACACACACACACACACACAACACACACACACACACACACACACACACACACACACACACACACACACACACACACACACACACACACACACACACACACACACACACACACACACATACAGATACACAGACACAGAGACCCGTCACAATAGCCAGCCTCTGCCGAGGTGGCTCATATCATTTACACGAACTGTGTCTCATATCATTATAACTGTGCGTATCGTACGTAATTATTATAATTATATCTCTTTATCTCTGTTCAAACTTTACTCTCGTCTACTTCTGTTTAGATTTGATAAACCACTTTTGTAACCGACTCTGTTCACCCAACCACCCACCCTCTCTCTCTCTCTCTCTCTCTCTCTCTCTCTCTCTCTCTCTCTCTCTCTCTCTCTCTCTCATCTCTCTCTCTGTCTCTCCCCCTCTCTCTCTCTCCTCCTCTCTCTCTCTCTCTCTCTCTGTCTCTCTAGTCTCTCTCTTCTCTCTCACTCTCTCTCTCTCTCTCTTCTCTCTCTCTCTCTCTCTCTCACTACTCTCTCTCTCTCTCCTCTCTCTCTCTGGTCTCTCACTCTCGTCTCTCTCTCTCTCTCTGTCCTTCTGATTGCGTCTCTCTCTCTCTCTCTCTCTCTCTCTCTCTCTCTCTCTCCTCTCTCTCTCTCTCTCTCGAGTGGGTCTCTCTCTCTCTCAGTCTGTCTCTTCTCTCATTCTCTCTCTCTCTACCACTATTTCTCTCTCTCTCTCTCTCTCTCTCTCCTCTCTCTCGTCTTCTCTCTCTAATCTTAGAGATTATTAAAGAGGACGTGAGAGAGCTAGCAAACATCTCTCTCTCTCTCATCTCTCGTCTCTCTCTCTCTCTCTCTTTCTCTCTCTCAGAATCTCTCTCTCTCTCTCTCTCCTCTCTCTCTCTCTCTTGAGATTATTAACGGACGTGATTGGCTTGCAGACATCTCTCTGTCCTCTCTCTCTCTCGTTCTCACCTAAAGAGGAGCCTCTCTTGTAGCGAATGATCTCTCTCCTCTCTCTCTCGTGCGTTCCAAAGAAAGTGTCTGTCTGATCTCTCTCTCCTCTCTAGAGGGAGTCGGAAGAGAGAAAGGAGAGATCTCCTCGTGTCTCTCAGATCTCTAACTCTCTCTCTCTCTCCGTATGTCTCTTTGTGCGTGGTGTGGTGATTGTAACTAGCCGTCTTCTATTGATCAGCCACGAAACGATGACAATGCTAACGAGGCATAGAGAGAGAGAGAGAGAGAGAGAGAGAGAGACGAGAGAAGAAGAGAGAGAGAGAGAGAGAGAGAGCTGAGAGAGAGAGAGAGAGAGAGAGGAGAGAGAGAGAGAGAGAGAGAGAATCCTCCAAACGTTTACAGCGACATAATAGTCAAAATTAAGTGACTGTGGTTGCTATAAGGGAAGGAAGGAAGGAAGGAAGGGAAGGACGGAAGGAAGGAAGGAAGGAAGGAAGGAGGAAGGACAGACATAAATTAACATTAGTGGGGTCTTTTTCCGCTTAAATTTTTTTTTTTATTTTAAAGATGAGCCTTCATTGTAAAGAATGACAGACGTGGAGAGCTGCTGAGAGATGCGCAGAGAAAGAAAGAAAGGGAGATTGTTCCAGACCGTGCGGTGTTTAATTGGAAACGAAAAGCTCTGTTTCCAACAGTTTTTTTTATTTTTATTATTCGATTACAGGTTTGCAGAGAAGTCCCCATATGCTTTAAAATATACCCCCCCCCCCCCCCCCCCCCCCCCTACCTATCTCGGTTAATTC
>CM065701.1:32330168-32337668 GCA_017654935.2 Phymorhynchus buccinoides
AAGCATTGCATTTGCAGAAAAAATATACCCAGTGAACAGCAAAGTCAAGAACGTGCTAAGAAGGAAGAATTAAATGACGAACATGGGGAAATTATTGCTATTATGAAATGACGAACACAGGGAAATTAATGTTATTATAACCATTTATATTTATATTACTTTTTAATCTTAGAAACATTATGTGTATGTATGAATAGAGTAGCAATGTATTGCTTTGGTATCAAGACAGTAGCCTAGGCCTTCGCAGTTGCAGAGAGGAGAGAAAGAACCCAGGCAGCGCTGCAGCCATCAGAAAGCCAAAGTTGCAGAGACACAACCCACGCGGCACAAAGCCAACCCATAGGCCAATCACTGGACCCGCTCACCCTCCAGCCACGAGATTCTATGGCGCGCCAAAGATACAAAACTCTATCTAGCTGTTCGATAGAGTTTCGAAACTGTATCTATCAGTTCGATAGAGTTTGAAAACCCTATCTAGCTGTTCGATAGAGTTTTAAAACTCTGTCGAACAGCTAGATAAGGTTTCCACAAAATAACCCTATCGAGATATAGTTTTTCTATCGCGATTTATGATTGGTACATGGCTTCAGCGACAAGTTTGTGGCCTTGGCAGGGCAGTAACCCGTGAATTTGAATAAGACAATAGGCCTAGGCCCCTACATGTAGTCAAGCAAACATGGCAGCTGAACGATTTCAACGAGCGAATCTTCCTGGCGTTTCATCTGTAATTGAAGCCGCTAAACGAGTTCTTAGGTCAGCAAATGCTGGCAATCTCCAGCCAATAATAGTAAAACTACACTCTTAAAGTATTCAGCAAAAACTCTATGACAATGGAACATAGTCCCCTGGGGGGTTGTACTTACATCGAAGATCTAAGCGAGATAGAAGCTCGTAGAATGCCACCTATTAGGCTAGGTGTAGGTCACAGTCAAAGATACTAGTCCTATCTACCAATGAAATGCTTCGTTTAAAAAAAGTAACAAAATAGCGCGTTCGATAGAGTTTTACGACGAGAAACTCTATCTAGCTGCTCGACAGAGTTTTGAAACTCTATCTAACTGCTAGCTATAGATTAGAAACTGTATCTAACAGTTCGATAGGGTTTTTAAACTCTGTCGAACTGCTAGATAGAGTTTTGGTCATTCGGCGCGCCATAAGATTCGGCCAAGCGACCCGTGAGTGAAGAACCGAACGAACGAAGAACGCAGCAAGCCAGCCGCAGAAACACAGTGAAATGAAGGGGAACCTAAGATCAAGCCGGAAGAGCATCCATGCACAGAAGAAAGGAACCACCTACTGCCTACAAGGCGAAAACGATCGGAGAGAGAGAGACCATGCTATTATAATTTATAACATGTTATTAGAGAGATTAATGTGTGTTATGTTTATGATAAAGAATAGATATAAACCTTGAACGAAATTCCCCAATTTGTTTTCTTAGTGTAGAAAACAAAACATCTGACTATCTCAGACTAAAACAACAGAGAAAAAAAAGAAAGAAAAAGGAAGAATTAAAACTAGAAAAGACCGTGGATGCTGGCAAAAACCATGTGCAAGAAACTCATGACGAAACAAGTGGGTTATTTTCTAAAGAGGTTGTGAAGAATACCAGTCTACAGCTACGAGCTATAGTAGCTAGACAAAGAATCAGAAAGAAAGAGTTGTGTAGAGTGTCCAGCGCACCCTGTGACCTTCAGTCTGCAACAGCTAGATAACAAAGCTGACAATGAACTAAGCTCAATAATAATAATAATAATAAATAACATTTATAGAGCGCCCTTTCTCTCTTGAGCTCACGGCGCTTCACAATTGTTTAAATAAATACATAAATCATAAATAAGCTACTACAATATCAACTATCACAAACATGCACACAGCCACAACACGCACGCACGCACACGCACACGCCCACACCCACATACGCGCGCACACCCACCCACCCACACTGTGGGGGACATCATTTTAAGGCAGGAAACAGGACAAGGAAGAAATCAGAGGTATTGCCGGAAGAGGTGAGTTTTAAGAGTGGTTTTGAAAGACTGGAAAGATTTAGCAGAACGAAGTTCATATGGTAGGGTGTTTCAGACAGAAGGGGCGCTGAAAGAAAAGGAACGTTCACCATATGTCTTAGTGTTTGTACGAGGAATAGAAAGGATAAGTTTGTCAGAAGAGGAACGGAGAGACCTGGAGGGTGAGCACAGGTGAACGAGATCAGAGAGGTAGGCAGGACTAGATGAATGGACAGCATTGAAACAGAGGCAAGCAATCCTTTTGCTGAAGTACTAAACTCAATCCTTTGGCTACAAGCTTCTTTGATCAATAACTTTATTAAACAAATAATGTTATTATAGTTTAGGCATAAGTATACTACTCAACATTTGCTTTGCATCACGTTTTTGACAAACGCTGTCGCATATTCCATTGAATGTATTCAAATAAAAATGTATCCATCTCATTGTCTGGTCGTCTGATAGCAAAAGATAATAAACAAAAATAGAGGTTTGAAGCTTTAAAGATACACAGACGCGCCACGATTAAGTCCCTTGTTTTATTCTGGGTAGTTGTGACCCATATAGAAATGTCCCCATGTTTAAATTGAGGCTGCGCTTTGAATTTGGGAGCATTTGAATGGTAGTGAGACCTGGTCAAAACAAGATTTCTTTCCAGCTATAAGAGGGATAACACGTGAAACCCGTGATTTTGACACGTGATCTGGTGGGTCTTTAAAAGATTTGTAAGACACAAAAACAAGCCTACCCTCAAATGTCAGGGTTTTCGGCACATGGGGCAAAAACTTCATCGAATTAAGAACTTGTCCAATTCTTGAGAAATAACTATCTGCTGGGGAATCCCATGGATACAATGTAGTGTCCATTGGAATCCCATCCCACTCCTTCCGAAGGGCCTGCCCAAGCTCATCCAGGGTTTGTGGATGGTTGACACGTGCACGAATGGCTCTTCCAACCATGTCCCAAACATGCTCAATGGGATTTAAGTCAGGGCACCTGCTGACTGGCCACTTCATTCGCTCGATTGATTTGTCGTCCTGGGACGGTATTCATGTCGAGATAGCATGAGACTTAGCATGATGCTAACTTAGAAGCTCTTCCAATGTCCTATAGAATTTAATAGGACTTTTGGAAGAGCTTCTAAGTTAGCATCATGCTAAGTCTCATGCTATCTCGACATGAATACCGTCCCAGGTCCTGGTCCACAACATGTGCTCTGTGTGGACGGGCTTTATCATCCCGGCATGAGGCACCTGACTGGCCACTTCATTCGCTCGATTGATTTGTCGTCCAGGTCCTGGTTCACAACATGTGCTCTGTGTGGACGGGCCTTATCATCCCGGCATGAGGCACCTGACTGGCCACTTCATTCTCTCGATTGATTCGTCATCCAGGTCCTGGTCCACAACATGTGCTCTGTGTGGACGGGCCTTATCATCCATGAGGCACCTGACTGGCCACTTCATTCGCTCGATTGATTTGTCGTCCAGGTCCTGGTCCACAACATGTGCTCTGTGTGGACGGGCCTTATCATCCATGAGGCACCTGACTGGCCACTTAATTCGCTCGATTGATTCGTCATCCAGGTACTGGTCCACAACATGTGCTCTGTGTGGACGGGCCTTATCATCCATGAGGCACCTGACTGGCCACTTCATTCGCTCGATTGATTTGTCGTCCAAGTACTGGTCCACAACATGTGCTCTGTGTGGACGGGCTTTATCATCCATGAGGCACCTGACTGGCCACTTCATTTGCTCGATGTCCCATATGTGCCTTCCCAGGTCGAGAGGACGTAAAACACAAACTTACGTACGTACTTCATTCGCTCGATTGATTTGTCATCCAGGTACTGGTCCACAACATGTGCTCTGTATGGACGGGCCTTATGAGGCACCTGACTAGCCACTTCATTCGCTCGATTGATTTGTCGTCCAGGTACTGGTCCACAACATGTGCTCTGTGTGGACGGGCCTTATCATCCATGAGGACGAACTCTGGGCCCAAACCATCTACAAATGTTTACAGATGGATCTAAAATAAATGGCCACACAGGATGTGCCTTTACAATCCCCTCGTTAAAAATATCAAAACGCTTCAAACTTAATAATAATACCTCAATCTTCAGTGCGGAACTATGGGCCATCCTAGAATCCTGCCACTACATAAATAATCTTCCAAACTACCCAAATAGTGTTGTTCTTTTCACAGACTCACTTTCATCCATTAAGGCCCTAGAGGGCAACACTAATAAAAGACTAGAGATAATTAATGAAATCAGACTTATAATACATCAACTAAAGGTAAAAGGAATCGACATGATGTTATCCTGGATTCCTTCCCACACAGGGGTCTATGGTAACGATCTCGCAGATCGAGAGGCCAAAGCCGCGACACTCAACCAAGACGGCCCTCTCACAAATATCAAATTATCCATCCAAGAAATCAAAACACAACTAAAATCTGCCATCTCAAACGAATGGATAAAAGAACTTAAAACTTACGCGGAATCAAGAGACTTGGACACAAGCATAGAAAAAAGTGGTTTATTTCTTTGCGTTCCCTTCCCAGTCCAAGCCACTATTTTCAGACTTAGGACAGACGCAATTTATTCTAAATTTAATCCTAGTCACTGCCAATGTGGACAGATTATTAACATTGAACATCTATTCCAATCATGTCATTACATTGAAACAGAACTAAAAGAATGTATACAGAAAATAAAAGAACATAAACTCCTATTCCAAAGAAACATATTATAAATAAAAACGCTGAGGGGTTTAATAAAATATATTTCCAAAGCGTCTTTTGGCTGTATAAAGCCCCTTTTTAATAGTTTTCCAAGACTCGGTCGATAAAGCTTAACCCTTTCACCGCCAATGTCGCATTTTAGCACCACGATGACTTAACGCCCATGTCACTACAAGGCCTCAAACCAGGGTCTGTTATCCAAAGACCCCCTTTTCTTAATTTTGGGAGGTAAGGATAGGCCTTACTTTAAATGTGTCATAGAGGAATCCCACTATTGCAGATGATTTGTTTTCTCTACCCAGGTAAGATTAATGGGAAAATATGGCTGAAAAATGGCTGGCGGCGAAAGGGTTAAGTTAGGCAAATTGAGTCTGGAAAGAAAATACTTTTAAACTTGGTCCGATGGGGACCACTTCTATTTTTAACTCAATTAAAATCTTGTTTTTTGCTGTATCGGTCCGCCTTTTTGAGATCGATGCAGCCAAACTATTTTTTTACATTTCTTTTTTAATAATAAAAAGATTCGTGTTATAATAACACAAATGTAAATATGTTTTATAATAAAAAGACCTTTTTTGAATTTTAAAACTTTGTTATTGTTCTTAAAAAATGCGTGGTCCTGAAATTTTAATCCTAGCCTATTCCCCTAAGCCTAACTTAGGAACAATTTTAAAAATAAAGAATTTTACTCTAACAAACTTATTTTAAAGTAGCGCCAGGCCAGACATGGCATAATTAACTAAAATCTTTCCAATTAAAACCTATTAAAAAAAAATCTAAAGTACTAAGAAATTTTCTTTTCCTAACTATATTTAAATTAAAAGTTAAACTTGATTTAAAGAAATGTCCCACATGGTTAATTCCGGGAGGACGTAAAACAAAACTTTTCTTCTCTGGGCCAACAGTTCCGTCGTAGGATCTCGCGTATGGATCAAGGATTTCATCCCGGTATCTGGCTGCCGGCATGGTTCCGTTCAGGAGCACATGGAAGATCGGTCTTTCCCTGCACACTGATTCCACCCCAGACCAGAAGCGAACCTCCTCCTCCATAACGGCCATGCAGTACCATGAAAAGTCATGGAATCGCGCAAACAAAAATGTGAGTACAGTGAACACTACTCACTCTGTCAACACTACAAGGAAATTGATTACTGAAGCCAGTGTCAGTATCAATCAACCACAAATACAAATCAAGCGATAGTTTTCCACAATTTTCAAAACAAAAAGTGATGCAAAGCAAGTGTTGAGTAGTATATTTAAAACGGTGTACGAAATTGTGGCGTTTCTTTTCTAGGAAGTAAATATATCATTAACGCACAGGTGACTGGGTTGACAACATGAGAGCCGAACTATAAAACCGCGTAGCTTAGTCTTTTCTTTTACTATGTATGACCAAATATATTCTAAAAGGGTAAGATATGGACTACTTAAGAGCTCGGCGAACCGGGCTGATAGAGTTATCGTTTGTGGGGACAGTACACTATTCACAGTGGAGGCTATCCAAAAACTCAGACTGGAACTTGAACGGAGAATTCAACTGGCCTATCGACGTGTAAAATGTGTCCTGTTTAAAAGGGACATAACCAGTGTTGGATGGAAGTTCAGTTTAACGTCGCGTATCGGCTTTCGCCATGTACGACGGGCTGAACAAACCAACCAGGATATAAACAAAAATTTATGTTCCTGAATCACTGTCTTAGCCAAAAGGCCGAGAAGCGATCAGAATTAACCAGTGTTTCTGTCCTCACTACTCATATAGGGAAAAGAGACCGGATGCTTATCTTCCCCTATACAGTCTTTGGTATAACATAACCAAAAGGATTCTACTTTTTTATTTGTGTGCATAGCAATGTGTGCTATGCGCTGGCTGGTTCCTCGGGGTAAGTACTGATTCGTCTTTTCCCATCTCGCCTTATGGCCGGAACGCCCCTTTTTTTGGAGATTGGATAAGACTGCTGTCAAGCAGTTGCCATTCGCCTTCCATTTCGCCTTCTTCTTAGTGCCATTTCACCTTCTTCCTAGTGCCATTTCACCTTCTTCTTAGTGCCATTTCGCCTTCTTCTTAGTGCCATTTCACCTTCTTCTTAGTGCCATTTCGCCTTCTTCTTAGTGCCATTTCACCTTCTTCTTAGTGCCATTTCGCCTTCTTCTTAGTGCCATTTCGCCTTCTTCTTAGTGCCATTTCGCCTTCTTCTTAGTGCCATTTCGCCTTCTTCTTAGTGCCATTTCGCCTTCTTCTTAGTGCCATTTCGCCTTCTTCTTAGTGCCATTTCACCTTCTTCTTAGTGCCATTTCGCCTTCTTCTTAGTGCCATGTCACCTTCTTCTTAGTGCCATTTCGCCTTCTTCTTAGTGCCATTTCGCCTTCTTATAGTGCCATTTCGCCTTCTTCTTAGTGCCATTTCACCTTCTTTTTAGTGCCATTTCACCTTCTTCTTAGTGCCATTTCACCTTCTTCTTAGTGCCATTTCACCTTCTTCTTAGTGCCATTTCACCTTCTTCTTAGTGCCATTTCACCTTCTTCTTAGTGCCATTTCGCCTTCTTTTTAGTGCCATTTCGCCTTCTTCTTAGTGCCATTTCACCTTCTTCTTAGTGCCATTTCACCTTCTTCTTAGCGCCATTTCGCCTTCTTCTTAGTGCCATTTCACCTTCTTCTTAGTGCCATTTCACCATCTTCTTAGTGCCATTTCACCTTCTTCTTATAGTGCCATTTCACCTTCTTCTTAGTCCCATTTCACCT
>CM065701.1:32342668-32410168 GCA_017654935.2 Phymorhynchus buccinoides
GGCATTAAACGGTCGCCATTTTTACGGGAATTTCCCATGTTTTACGGCTACACTGATCGGCGGACGCTGAAATTAGAGGGTTTACGTAAAATTTCCCCTGCTGATTTTAGGGTGTGTTTTTTCCAAGCTTTCAGTGGCATGAAAATAATCCTAAACTGATTCTAACCCTGTCCCGTACCCAATGAAGTACAAAGGTTGGGCGAAACAAAAATGCTCAGGCAATTTCGGATACGCTCTTGGGATCATGGGATTTAACCTTAAATTCTGTTATCGGCATCTTTATAATTAAGGAATGTTAGCTCTTTTCTTCAGAATCAAAATCTGAATTCATGTAAAACTCGGTTGTTGTTGTTGTTGTTGTTGCTGTCGTTGTTGTTCTCATGAACCATTTGAACTATTTCAACGAGCGCAATTGATGACTACACTGGGCGGAATTGAGAATAGGGGTAGTTGAAATAGGCGCAATTCAGATGCACCGGATTGGTCTCTATTTTGCGTATTCATTATTTATCACCATCTTCATCATTATTACTGTTGTTGATGTTGTTGTGATTGTCCACTAAGCTGTTTTAATGTGCACGTTCATCCACTTGCACACACACACACGTACACACATACGCCCGCGCGCGTACGCACATTCACACACTGGCACACACACACACACACACACACACACACACACACACACACACACACACACACACACACACACACACACACACGCACACGCTTCACACGGCATGAATGTGTCAGTACGCCAAACACTAGGTCACACAGAAACCCAGACATTTTTGTATCAAACAACACTTAACGCTCTTGGAAATGTCCATCTTAGTTAATATGGCCCTGTCACACCTTAACGTTTTAGCCAGCGTATGCCGACGTATCAAAATTTCTCTAAAACGCTGGCATACGCTGAACTATCTATGGGTTTTTTAAATAATTTTGGGCGTATGCATAGCGTATTCATAACGAGTTGGACGTATACCTAACGTATTAATAACGTATTAGTAACTTATATAGAACATTTCGATAACGTATCGATAACGTATAGATAACGTATACAAACGAATAACGATAGTCTAACTTATGCATAGCGTATGGTAGCGTATCGCCGACGATCACGTGTTGTAGCCTATAAAAAGGTTGTTGCTCGATGATTCAAATCATTAAGTGATAATCTAAATACTGATTGCTATTTGGCCTTTGCACTGAGATAGCGATTCAGTGAGATAAAGTTTTGTATTTATTGGTTGGATTTTCAACCCGTCGTACAAATCATTGATCGCACTTGACATCGCAGTGTAAACATGCCGAGGAAGAACGCTGTCAAGAAGTCTCCTGGCCGTGGTGGTGGGCGTGGACGTGGACGTGGACGTGGCCGCAAGGAGGATCCATCATCACCCACACGCTCCCCCTCACCTTCTGATGGAGATGATGCAGGTTCCGGCGCCTCTCGGGCATCGTCCGTGGCTTCCACCTCCTCTCAGCCAACACTTGCCAAGAAGAAGAAGAGGGCCAAGAAGACACAGTTTTGTCTGGACTCACTCTGGCTAGCAACTCGTCGAACATCTCTGGGGGCATACGCAGGAAGTTGGTGAATGATGCATGGTCCTCGTTACGGAGTTCCACCATAAGCTGGTCATACATGCCAAACTGCCATCGCCTCCCGATCCATGGTCTCACCCAGTTCCTTCTCCTCCGTTTAACTCTTCTTTTCCTGTCTCTATTGGTACGCAACTGGTACAGTGTCAAATCGATGAGGTCATGATGATGTTGGAGGACAGCTAGTAGGTATTCTCGTTTCAGCCTTGCTGGATCCTCCATCTCTCAGATGTCAAGGACATCTGCTATCACTCTACTATGAACCCCGTTTTTATAATACAGCTCCCCTAAACGCTGCCAATACGATATTATCAATCAATCAATCAATCAATTATTAATTGTCCACATTTAAAAAACAAGGAACTTTGTCTCGCAGTCAATATAAAAGAATACAAAATACAATGCAATACAATAAATACATACACATTAAAGAGACCGCACACGTGAACACTCCCAGAAGGTGGGGAACTTTTTATACAAACCTAGGAAAAAGTCATAGTACAAATACTCAGTGCCACCCCCAACCACGGCAACACAGTGAAAGGCCAGTCACAATATAACTTGCCCATCACTATGCCGCCATGGTGAAAGAGTGAAAAATGGCCACACGCAAAGACGCCCCAACTGGGGGGAAAACAAATAAACACACACACACACACACACACACACACACACACACACACACACACATTTTCTCTTACACCCCCACCCCCACCCCCAACACCGTCCACCTAACAGCCAATCAAAGAACCAACATTTTTTACAGTTTAAGCCTAAAGACAAATTTCTAAAACATGAAAAACAATTCAATTTAAATTAGAACACACAGATACATCCAAGCACACACACACGCGCGCGCGTGCGTGCGTGCACACACACACACACACTCATACACACACACACACACACGCGCGCGCGCGCGCATACACACACATACACACACACACAGACGCACGCGCGCAGTTACAAAATTAGATATTTGAGGGTAAAACAACAATATTAAATAATTAAATAAAGCATAAATATGTTGTTGCAACATTAAAACATAATTAGACAGTATGTGTACAATATCCAGACATTATGATCATTGCCAAGCACACCATGACTCATACATTTCTTCTACCCGTCTCTCTCTCTCTCTCTCTCTCTCTCTCTCTCTCTCTCTCTCTCTCTCTCTCTCTCTCTCTCTCTCTCTCTCTCTCTCTCTCTCTCTCTCTCTCTCTCTCTCTCTCTCTCTCTCTCTCTCTCTCTCTCTCTCTCTCTCTCTCACACACACACACATACACACATCTACACACACATGCGCGTGCGCACATACACACACTTACCTACACACATGCGCACACACACAGACAAACACACACGCGGACACACACGCAAACAAACAAGTAAACACACGCGCGCACACAAACACATACACATACACACGCGCGCGCGCGCACAGGCACACACACATACACACACACATTCTCTCTCTTTCTCTTTCTCGGTTTGAACTGCAGCGGACCAGGCAGTGCCAGGAGGTCAACCCAGCAGTCCTCAGGAAGCGTTGAAGAGGCAGACTGCTGACGGCAGGAAGGAGTTCCTCAGCCGGTTCGTCCTGGCCTTGAAGCTTCTCAGGTGATGGGAAGAGTCGCCACGCCTGGACTCGCATGAAGCCAGGGTTCGTTGGAGAGGGTGCTCAGGGTCGGAGCGGATCCTGTTCAGCTTCCTGACGGCAGCAGCAGGGTAGGAGGCACTCAGCGATGTCAGGTCACCGATGATTGAGGCAGCACGGGTTGTGATCCTCTCCAGTCTGTCTGCGTCTGTCTTCTTAGCACTGCTGAAGTAGCACAGCCTGTTGAAGAGCATCACGCTTTCTATGGAAGACTGGTAGAAGAGATGCAGGATCTTCTACGGTAGCTGTAAGTTAGAAACACGTTCAATAAGTTCTATGGTCGCCCGGAAGACGTCAAATACGTTACTCATACGTTAGAAATACGTTTTGGGTACAGTAGACGGCGTATTTCGACTTATGAGTAGCGTGTGTAAACGATCGCATAACTTACCTCTAACTTATGGCCCACGTATGCGGGACGTATGACCCATACGCTGGCGTACGTCGAGAATTTTGTGCATGCACAAAATATTTTTCGACGACCTCGCCGTACTACGACGTATGCCAGCGTGCTTCAGCGTGCTCTTAATTCATACAAAACATACCCAAAACGTATTCGACGTACGCCAGCGTATTCGCCAAATTTTTCATACGTCCAGCATACGTTGGCTAAAACGTCAAGGTGTGACAGGCCCATTAGTCATACATACAAAAGGATGAGAGAGTGAGCGGGGGGGGGGGGGGGGGGGGGGGAGTAAAAAAGGAAAGAACACAAAAAAGGAAAAAAGGAACCAAAAAAAGAAAGGAAAGGGGAAAAAGGGAGACAAGAACAGAAAAATGAAGGCGGAAGTGATGGTGGTGTTGCATGATGAATGAGCGCAGAAGCGGAGAGCAGATGAATGATTGGGTGTGGTGTGGGAGTTACATATTTGTTTAAATGTAAATTTTCTGTTTCATGTTTTTGATTAATATTTTAATCTTAATTTTGATGTATTTCATCTTATTTTACACGATGGAAGACAATTATTTTCCACACATGTGCGTTTGTACAATGCCAATGGACAAAAAAGAAACTTAAGACTCATGACTTTTGACCACAGCCATTATTGGCTTCTGCAACGAACACCTTTTGCAAGAGTGAATGCCCTTGGTGGGTGGGGGAAGATGGTTCAGTACTGACCAGACAAAGGGATAACTCTCGCCAATAACCCTATTTGAGGCCACTGAATGGCTGCCTTTCGCAAGAGTGAATGCCCTTGTCAGTACTGACCAGCAAGAGCGATTACTCTCACTGTCAAGGGCGTTAATAACCCTAGTTGCAGAGGCCTATAGGGGTCTTATGGTAAGCTGCTGCTTTACTCTTGAAGTCAGCTATATCTATATTGATATTAAAAAAATCAGGACTTTCCTGGTGTTGCACTGACTCCGGGCATTGCCTCCAGGATAGTTTCCACCATCTTTATATCTACTAATGTTCCATATGTGTCTGTTTCAGACCGGAGGACGTTGAACAGATTTCCATCCGCTACTGCTTCCGTTTTTTATGTACTCAACTCGTGCGAAGGCCTTGTTGAGGGGGGGGGGGGGGTGTATAAGAGAGAGAGAGAGAGAGAGAGAGAGAGAGAGAGAGAGAGAGAGAGAGAGAGAGAGAAACAGAGACAGAGAAAGAGACAGGAGGCAGGCAGACAGAGACACAGACATAAACAAAGAGAAACAGAGAGAGAGAGAGAGAGAGAGAGAGAGAGAGAGAGAGAGAGAGAGAGAGAGAGAGAGAGAGAGAGAGAGAGAGAGAGAGAGAGAGAGAGAGAGAGAGAGAGTAGAACCGCAATATAACTGTGCGGGTATATTTACACAAAATAATGCGCTTTGGAGTGCGAACAAAGCTATGGTAACATATTGCTGTTGCCACTTGCCAATGCAGAGGCAGTTATAGTAAACAATATTCATTCTCATTGTGCCCTATATAAAGTGCGCCAGCTGTAGGTCTACCCTTCCCACCCAGCATTCACACTCTACAGTCGTCTTCTTCTTCTTCGTTCGCTCAGACAGTTTCCTGTCATAGGAGCGTAGATGCGTCATGCTGCCGTTATGCGCCTAACTAAGGAAATAGTTAGGCCCAGCACAGTGTCCGACTTCGGCTGAAGAAATCTTGGTAAGAATTTATAGAAGAAGAAACTGAAAGGCAGGAGAATGGACCATGCAGTGAGATAGAAAGATAGCAGATGAAAGTAAGCAAAGGGAAAAGGCAGAGTCAAAGAGAATGACAGAATTAGAGGAAGTTACAAGCATAGAACTTGCAGAAGGTGGGGGAACTATTTGTACAAAAGATTCCCCCCCCCCCCCCGGTATCCCCACGGGGGGACACTCTACAGTCATCAATGAGGATACCGGCCGAGGAGGGGAGGGGAGGGGGATGGTGTCTTTTATACAAATAGACACCCCCCCTTCTGGAAGTTTTGTTCTCAGTTGATAGCTTAATTATCACTCTTTTCTGTTATCTTCATGCCTTACTGGTACGTTCTCCTACGTTTTTTTTTAGACCAGACAAAGGTTCGGGGAGCTATTGTTTTTCTGGTCCGTCCGTCCGGTGTCCGTCCGTCCGGTGTCCGTCCGTCCGGCGCCGTGCCTCCGTCCGTCCGGCTATTCGTCCGTTTTTCTCAAAAACTATTCAGTCTATCATCATCAAATTTGGTATACTAGTTTGCCAAGATGCAAGCTATCCACTGATGTATTTAGTTTTACATTAAGGTCAAGGTTCGCGCCAGTTACGGGGTTCAAACCCCGAAACATAATCGCTAAATATCTCGCGAAGTTTTGCATGTATTTTAATGCAGTTTTTTTCACAACATTTCTTGATGAATGGTCTATAACACAGTTGTCATGAATTTTTCTGTGCGCGCGTGTGCGCATGAGCGCGCGCGCTCAAATCACGGGTCCGAACCCCAAGGCTATATATAAAAAACTATTCAGTTACGTGCTATTTTGATGCGTTTTTATGTAGTTACGTGCTGTTTTGATGCGTTTTTATGTATGAGCACAGCCGACACATTGATTTCGGAGTAGCTCGGCTATGCTGCGAGGGAACTTTGCAGCCGCTCGGCGTTGTACTTGTTTTTGGTTGTTTTTTTAAATAGAAATTCTTACACAAATTGTCTCTAGCCGAAGACTGGTATGCTGGGTCTAACAATTTCTTAGTTATGAGCATAGGTGCAACAACGTAACGGAAATGCAACAATATTTTTTTTTAAATTATTAAACATGAACACTTTTAATAAAGTAATAATACAATATTTAAAAATAAAACCCCACACAAACAAACAAAAACGCTGTGTGTGTGTGTGTGTGTGTGTGTGTGTGTGTGTGTGTGTGTGTGTGTGTGTGTGTGTGTGTGTGTGTGTGTGTGTGCGTGTGTGTGCGTGCGTGCGTGTGCGTGTGTGTGCGTGCGTGCGCGCGTGTGCGCGTGTGCGTGCGTGCGCGCGAGCGTGTATGTGTGTGTATGTGTGTGTGTGTGTGTGTGTGCATGGCACTCTGAAGAAAATGTACGTGTTTAATTTCCTCTGGCCTGCTACAGATACAGGGATATGGCGGGGACATTTTGATATGTAAAGATGTAATAGCAGGTCGATCCTGGGTAGAGTTTCTCTAGATAACGGTCGCCGCGCGAATAACGCTTACGCAAACGGGGCCTAAGAAACACTTTAGAAAACGTTTGCGGAAGAATATTACAAGCTCTTGTCTGATTGGTCAACATTTTTTTTTTTTAAAGCAAACTTGAATGGACCAATCAACAACAAGAAACGTATTCACCCCCTACTAGTTCCGGGTAGTTCGCCGCTTGCTCGGTGTTTGGTAAGAACAAAACGCCACGCGAACTATCGGCAAACGAAGGGTGTTTCTTAGACCGTTTTCGCCGATTTGAGCGAGCGCAACGCAACGTTAGCCCTTGTGAAACTCGCCCCAGGTGAAATGGCCCCCTGGGGCGAGTTTCGCAAGGGCTAACGTTACGTAGCGTGAGCGCAAATCGGCAAACGGTACTAAGAAACACCTCTTTCGCCGACGCTCGCCAAAAACGTTTTGTGGCTGTCATCGAGATAGCAAGTCACGAACTATCACGTGACTAGTATGGGGTGAATACATTTCTTGTTGTTGATTGGTCCATTAAAGTTTGGTTAAAATAATATAAAAATTTGACCAATCAGACAAGATCTTCTGCAAACGTTTAGGCTAAAATGTTTCTTAGGGCCCGTTTGCCGTAAGCGTTATTCGCGCGGCGACCGTTATCTAGAGAAACTCGCCCCTGGATCTAGGACTACTGCAATTGCAGGAAAGACCCTATAAATTCATGACACTCTCAGTTCGAGATGAACTTAGGCTTATCATATGGTAATGCTTTCTTATTATAAATTTGCCTCACAGCGTTTCCCAGCTCAAGTAGTCTCTTTGACCTTACCTGGCCTCTGCTGTCAAATGAATTTGACTACTGAATTACAGTTTTAGGGAGACGTGCATCATGATATGTGTCCAGTTTGATCACTTTCGAAGTTGAACTAGAACTGTTACAACTTTATTGTTTGAGAAACTGATCGTGTATGCAAAGCATGAATGAAAAAAATCTGTTTAACGTCCTCCGGTCTGAAACACGACACTTATATATGGGACATTAGTAGATAATTATAAAGATGTTGGGAACGATCCTGGAGGCAATGCACCTGTAAAGTCCCGAATGTTTAACAATACAGATGTGTATATAAGTGCAATATATTATGCAAAGCTTAGTAGAAATTAAGAAAACTTTATAGGCCCCTATACGTTCGTGGCATTTGTCCTTGCATGGGGACAAGTTCTTCCGGTGTGGTGGTCTTCAAAGTATATGAGTCGATCATGGAGGTACTGCAATACCAGGTCGTCCCCTGGCGACTCTTTGCCATCGTTAAAACATCAGTTTGATAATTATTTAACCCCCTGAAAATGGGACGTGTCAGATATGCAAAGCCTTTGCTTTGACTTTAGTGGTACTATCTTCGGTTTTTGTGGGTTTTTTTTATCAATCAGTTTTGGTCTACAGCCAAACACGTTTTCAATCCTCTTACAAGTCTGTCTGTCTGCCTATCCTTCCATTAATGATGCACATGTACATGTGAGCGTATGCGTATCAGTGTAACTAGTGAGCGAGTGTACATGTTTTAGCGTGATATGCGACACACACACACACACACACACACACACACATACAAAATTGTTGGGTTTTCTTTTGTTTGGATAGATTGCTGTTTCTTTGGAACAATTTCTGTATTTCTATAAAGTACTTTTGTCTAAGGGAAACCACTCATCAGTAAATTGACACTCATAACATTGAGAAAGTAAGGGTTGATTTCGCTGGCAAGAGTCCAATTCAGGTAATAAAACACCAGTGGGTGAGATAACTTAGAAGTTCTAATCGATTTTCCTTCCGATCTAATGAACAGCATTTCCTGTAGTTGGTGCAGTTTGTCTGAGCTGTGATTGCAAAAACTATTCAAAGATTGAAAGACGGAAGTGTTCCTGTGTGGGCTGTGGCTGCTTCATAGTTCATTTCATTTTTTCAGGAAATAGAAGAAGAAATGTGGCTGCTTCATTTTTCAGGAAATCATACTCATAATATCCCATCATCTGCAGGAAATACTTTCTTTCATTGATTAAGTGTCCACAATTAACAGTTTGATTTTTGATAACTGTTAAAACTTAATATTAGCTGAAGGCGTGAAGCTGTCCAGCACCACAAAAGAAGAAGATGTGTTACGCCTAGTGTTATGGTCGAAGTCCGAAGGTGTTCACACACACACACACACACACACACTTAGCTATTTAAAAAAAGTCTTGATTATTGAGATAACATAATTAGCTATAAAAAAAGTCTTCATTATTGAAATAACATAATTTGCCTTAAAAAGAAACGTTGCCAAAATACTCGCTAAATGTTTGCTGAAAAAGGCTAGACTGAAAACCCCCTGAGAAATTAAGTATGTGTGTGTCTATGTCTGTCTATGTCTGTGTGTGTTTGTGCGTACATGTGTGCGTGTGTGTATTAGCTACACGACAGCCCAATATCTGTTTGAACATACATTCTTTGCAGCTCTTAACAAGCAATGGACCCGCCCCCACCATCGTACGATGACGTGGTGAAGGGAGGGACAAGAGGGGCCCCTTCAGCACCACCCCCTCCTTCGGCTCCCCCCCAAGGCTACCCCCCAACGCAGCCGCCGCCACACACTGACCCTTACCCCCCAGGCCAGCCTGCTTCTGCCCCCTACGGACAGCCTTACCTATCTCAGCCTGGCTCGCAGCCTTACCACCCCACTTCCCCCTTCCAGCAGACAGGGTATGTTGTGTGCCTCATTTCCGTTGCTTATTTAACCCTTTCACCGCCAATGTCACATTTTTTGCACCACAATTATTTGAACACCCATGTCACTAAAAGGCATCAAAGCAGGGTCTGTTGTCCAAAGAGCCTTTTTTCTTAATTTTGGGAGGTAAGGACAGGCCTTACATTATACATGTCATAGACTATGATACTTTATTGATAGAGGAATCCCCAATATTGCAGATGATTTTTTTCTCTGCCCTGGTAATTTCAAATGGAATTTTTTTGGGGCAAAAAATAGCTGGCGGCGAAAGTGTTACAGAAAGTTGAGGATGAACTTAGGTCTGTATAGCAGTGTATTGTTACAACTAATACAAGTGGCAGCTACTTTCACTTTGCTAGGCGAATGGGTGCCATAAATAACTTTGGTAAAAGGGAGTTAATTATGAGAAGTTCCTTCCCCTGATTCATTTCAGTACAGTGTAGCCTCCCTTTTAAGACCTTATCCCCAAAATTAATGTCTTAAGTGGGAGGGAGTTGTATAAGGGAGGTTATTTTAATACTTACAAAGAAGGGCAATGTCTCAGAGAAGTTAGGTGTTAATAATTAAAATAAGTTTTGCTCATGGTTGTTGTTCGTCCAAGGAAATTTTAGCTTTTCCGAAATATCACAGTGCAGGCAAAATGCTGTTGGGGTGTTTATTATTCAACAGAAGTAGGTCTTAAGTGAGAGGGAGTCTTATAAGGAAGGTTCCATTGTAATCCTATGCAATGACGAAATTTGGTGTGAACAGACAGTATTTACGTCAGTGAAGATGAGTTTAAATTGGGACCAAATTTTTTTGGGGTGAAATTGTATAGAAACGTTTGGTGGTACTGGTAGTCATTTTTGAGTAACCCCATGTTTTGGATTATAAGGCACCCCCCCCCTAATTTGACACAAAATTCTGATTTTGTTACTCTATTTTCTTACTATTTTCTTTCTATAACTTAAAAAGTATAATAAGTCACTGGGCTAATTCTAACAACAGGTTTGGAAAGTAAAAAATCCTTTTTTTTCAATTTTGAGTTATGGGTAATTTATTGTTCTCTAATATCTTATCTTTCATATTTACAAGGACAATATTTAATATGGTCTCTAAATTATAAGTGCTTTAAAACGAGTAGGTCAATGCATTTTCTTCAGCCAGGCTAGAGTTTCGACTGTTTTCTCAAAATGGCTGACATTCACCCTACTAACTTTGAATGCTCATAACTCTGGAACGGAAAAAGATACAAGAATGGTTCTTGTATCATTAGAAAGAGAATTGTTTTCAAATGTATGCTTTTCTCAGAATGGTCAGTTTGACACTTAATGTCCCTATCGTAGTGCTGGGTCACATATATAATATTAGTCATATTCAGTGATGTACCGATGATTGAAAAGTGATAGGACAAACTGTCCTGAGTTAAGAGAAATCAATAGGACAATGTCCTATTGAAGAGAGCGAAGCTGGTAATGTTTTCAGTGGATTCTGTTCTTGGCTGACTGACTCTCTATTTATCTATGTTAAAACGGCGTTGGAACGGAGGGACCTAGGAGTAGGACGCTCAAATTTTGCATGCCGATAGTTACTAAGAATATCTAGGCCAAGTTCGAAAATGAAGGTCATATCGACATGTCAAAGGTCAAGGTCACTGGAGCCGAAACTGCTGCAGAATACCTGGTACAATAATGGAGGGACCTAGGAATAGGATGCTCAAATTTTGCATGCTGGTAGGTACTAAAGACATCTAAGTCAAGTTCAAAATTGAAGGTCAAAGGTCAAGGTCACTGGCGCCGAAAATGCTGCCGAGCACCTGGCACGAGAAGGATTGACTTAGGACGCTCAGATTTTGCATGTGGATAGGTACTAAGAATATCTCGGCCAAATTCAGAATGAAGGTCAATGTCACTGGAGCCGAAAATGCTGCCGAACACCTGGCACGATAACGGAGGGACCTAGGATGCTCACATTTTGCATGCAGATAGGTACTAAAGATATGTAAGCCAAGATCAAAAATGGTCATAGGTCAAGGTCAAGGTAATTGGCGCCGAAAATGCTGACTATCTATCTATGTTAACATGATAACAATTGAACGTAGGGACCTAGGATGCTCAAATGTTGCATGCGGATAGGTACTAAGAATATCTTGGCCAAATTCAAAAATGGTGGTCTAGCGTCTGAATGCTCTAGATAGTTAATGGGGTGTTTGTTTTTTGGTGGGTTTTTTTTGTGACTGTTACTAACAACTTTACTTTTCAACCAATAAACAACGAGCAAGAATGATGACTATTACTAACAACATTGCTTTTCAACCAATAAACAGCAAACAATAATGACGACTATTACTAACAACTTTTCCCCGAAGACGGAGTGTGGCTGCCCACGTGGCGGTTTGTATTTTAAAATTATTTTTATAAAAAAACGTCTATACACTTTACTTTCTTTATTCAGTATAACACATACACTGGTATTACTGATTGGTATGGTAAAACTGATTTGGTTTTCTTGATTTTACTAATGCACATTTTGCCTAACAATATGACTTTATTGTTTGTGGCTCAAGCCACAAACCTATAACTCACTTTGTCGGTCAGTCGGTCGGTCGGTCGGTCTGTCTGTCGGTCGGTCCAAAATTGTCGCACATTTTGACAAAGTTGTCGCACTTCAAATCGAGGCTACACTTCAAATTGAGGCCGCTCTTTAAAATTATGTATTTTAAAAGCGTACAAAATAATAAACATACGTAATACAGACACTACAACAGACACGACGAGTATGCGGTGCTTCTTTTGATGAGTATAAGTAGGATACATAGTTTTAAATGTTTTCCAAAAGATATAAAAAGTTACGAAATGGTGCAGAGATAACATTCTGGTTTACAGATTAATATTATTGAAAAGCCAGGGGAGGTGACTCATGATTGGAGTGGTAAAAATAGACCGCGTGGCACAAACTATTGCGATTTCGCGCTTGTTTATCCACCGGGTTTAGTTAATGTTGCTGCTGCTGTTACAGTGCTGGGGGTGTCCAGGCTCAGCCCCAGGCCACGGGCAGTGCAGGGGGTGTCCAGGCTCAGCCCCAGGCCACGGGCATTGCAGGGGGTTACCCGCAGTACACATACGTGCCCGTGCAGGCAGGGTACACCCCCAACGTCCCCGCCAGCGGCTACCAGTACACAGCCGGTCAGACCGCGGTCAACCCCGTCACTGCTGGCTACCAGACCACCCCTCTGGTAAGACGACCGCTGTCTGTGAACAGGTTTTTTTGGCAGAGGGTGCATTAGTTTTCGCTAACTTCGTCTCTGCCGAAATTTTTCTCGTAGAAAGTTGTCCACTGAGTGAGAGTGAGAAGCAACGTTTTTCATTTGCTTGGGTAAGAAATACATGGCTTAAACTGCTTCCTTCTCAGGAAGGAAATCCTTTTTTTGAAAAATCGGTACAGAACGGAATTCCTTTAAAAATAATATTTCAACAACAAAATAATAAAAACTGGAAAAAAACAGCTTTCCTGTAAGCGAAATCCGATTGCCGTTGCATAAGAGATTGCTTGAAATTGATTAAAAGTGCTCAGCTTCGTGGGATGTTGCCCCATTTCCTTTTTTTGAAAATTGTCAGGTTTAACCCATGGAAATAGGGTTAGAGGTCAGGGTTATTTTCAGGTTTAATGGATTGCGCAGCATTGAGATTGAAAGCTGGGAATATGAGGGGGGGTTGTTAATCTACACTTTGCCAAGTCGGTTAATTAGACCTCAGAGACCACAAAAGAGTAAAGTTTAAGTGTGGTTGCTACTACATGTAGTGCTTATTATATTGGTTCTTGTATCACTGAAATTTGCGAAGGTTGTTTTTTGCTACTGCTGATGGCTTGTTCTTTCTTTTACCATATTTTCTAGAATGTAAGGCGATGCTTTTTCTTTCGGACTGAGACTCATGTGCCTAATAATCTAGTAGGAAATGCTGTAGCAAAATCGGAATTGCCTTGCAATCACAGAAAATCAATTAACTGCTTAATCGCCTTAACATTTGGGGTGGTAATATTTCACTGTCTCTACTCCATGGTTTGAATATGGTTTGACGTGTGCTAGTAAGACTTCTTTATCGACTTTTCTCCTGACACACACATGCTGAATTCTGTCCACTTTTATCTTGGTTTCATCAGTAAAGGTTACTTGGTCCCATGCTCCTTCCACACTGTACCACTTCTCCTTGATATATATATATATATATATATATACTAGCCATTTATTTCCGTTGATCTCCTTCATAACCATGTTCTTTCAAACTCGTCACTTTTGGAACCATTGCTCTTTGAGAATATTTACGACACTTGACTCCAACATTTTTTCTTGCCTTGCAATTACTAAAAATGTAGGCTATATTAGTATATATGTCACAGACCCTTTAGAATTTTCTTGTACAATTTTGAAAATTGAACTTTCAATTTATGTGGTAGAAGTTTCCTTGCGCCAATGAGGGGCATGCATTCACCTCCATCATGAGTTGAAAAACAAAAAATCAAACTGAACACTGTTGTATGGCCTATTTCCCATTCTTTGGCTATATTAAATACTTTCATTGCATTTCTATGTAGATGAGACAAACATTCTTTTTAGTCTACTGAAAAATGACTGTCTCTGCGACTCACGCTCTTTCCACTGCCCTGGAAGAAAATCTACGGAATGACAGGGTTTAAGAAATGACGTCATGAAAGTAGACTGATATGACGTCATTATTGAAGTTCCAAATAATATCAAACTGTACCCACACTTTTTACAATCTTGTCTGAAAGTTACGACTTGACCACAAGAGAAGCAGGCAAAACCGGAGACGACACAAACAAGTGCACCTGGACTGTAAAAAAAATGTAGCTTAGTCAGTTCTTTTTGTAGATCTATTTCTATTGAGTGAAAGAACTTGGTTATGCATTTTCTGTACAATTAACCCTATCACCGCCAATGTCGCATTTACGCACCACAATGGTTTAACACCCATGTCACTAAAAGGCATCAAATCAGGGCCTGTTACCCCAAGACTCTATTTTCTTAATTTTGGGAGGTACGGATAGGCCTAATGTTATAAATGTCACTGAGGAATTCACAATATTGCAGATAATTTTTTGTTCTCTATCCTGTTAATTGTAATGGTATTTTTGGCTGAAAAATGGCTGGCGGTGAAAGGGTTAATATTGCATAGGTTGGTATTGTATCTTAGTATTACATTCATAATACTTCTGCTTCATTATATTCTGTGTTGTAATTTTGTTCTATACTATGCTGTACTATATTTTGCTTATTTTTACATGGTCATATACTCACAAGTGCACTGCTTTTGATGCATTAGTATTATTCAGCACAGGGCTCTATCATATACCATATTTTTCGGACGATAAGGCGATACTTTTTTACCCTCAGAGTGAGACCGCTGCGTCTTATAATATGACTACTAATAGACTTAAAATTTATCAACCAAAAAAAGGAATGGTTCCAGCAAAAAAATAGTATAAGTGCATGGTTTTGTACATCGATTTCTCAGCAAATAGTATGTAGATTTACACCCTCCTGCTCTATTTCTTGGTTCTTTCCGTGGTTAGGGATATAGTAAGAAAATATAATTATCAAAATCTGATTTTTGTGTAAAATTTTGGGGGAGTGCCTTATAAAAAGGTGCACCTTATAGTCCGAAAAATACGCTACTTAACCCTTTCACCGCCAGCCATATTTCAGCCAAAATTTCCCATTAAGTTTACCTGGGTAGAGAACAAAATCCATCTGCAGTATCGGGGATTCTTCTGTGACATGTATACAGTAAGATCTACCCTTACTTCCCAAGACGAAGACCAATAGGGTCTTTGGATAATAGACCCCAATTTGATGCCTTTTATTGACATAGGTGTTAAAGATCACTGTGGTTCAAAAATGCGACATTGGCGGTGAAAGGGTTTTAATCTCCAGCATTGCTTTGAATATAATGGGCAATATGATAGAGGTAACCAGCTAACTAACTTACAGCCCAAAGAAAATTGGGTTTTTTTCATTTCTGATTTAGCATATATATTTCCACTGTAATAGTACAGACAAACCCCTATTTTACGACCCTCTGTTAAGCGACCACCTCTCATTTGAGACCGGATTTGTTGGCACAGATGCATTTTACTATGTAAACGACCTCTCTTAAACGACTTCCTCTAAAACGCGACTTACGACTGCCATTTTGTTGGTTTTTACGACCGTTGCTGTCGTCTGCATAGACTTCGAGCAAAGGGAAACAACCACGGTCAAAAAAGATGTAGAAAAGATGTCGGAGAGCGTAGGAAAAGCACGAAAACCACTGACTTTGAAAAGAAAACCACTGACTTTGGACGAGAGTGGAGGTGATTAAAAGAAGTCGGCAAAGTGAAACTGTAATATCGATTGCACAATCCTATGGAGTTGGAAAGACCCAAATCCAGTTTTAATGTCATTGTATGTGTGCATGAAGAAGAGAGTATGAACTGTGCTGAACTTTTTCTTTCTACGGCTGCCAGTGAAAACCTCCGTCATACGACCCCTCCAATTTACGACCGATTTTTCCGGACATTTTGGAAGTCTTAAAATAGAGGTTGTTTGTCTGTATAAAGAAGATTTTTTTTTAATCTATACTGATAATAGGAAGATTATGATTACATGAATTTATTTTTTCATATTTGGTTTCCAGGCTTACGGGAATGCTGCTTCTCCCAACAGGAACAATGGTTGCAAAGTGGTTTTCCTGATGATTTGCATTTTTGTTGTGATATTTGTGGTGGTGGGGATTATAGCAGGGATTTTGGTGTAGTAAGTGTGCGTGTGTGTGTGTGTAAGTATATATGTGTGTGTGTGTGTGTGTGTGTGTGTGTGTGTGTGTGTGTGTGTGTGTGTGTGTGTGTGTGTGTAAGTGGATGAGTGTGTGGGTGTTTTGGTCTCTGTGTACACACGTGATATGTGTTTGCACGAGTGTGCGTGTGTGCGCACAGAGTCGGGCGTACTTTCATGCTTTCTTGGAAGATAAAATACTCCTGTTTATTAAATTGTGAACACTGTGTTATAACATTGTAAGTTGTGTTTGTAAAATATCTTCATTGATACTTTAAAAAACAAAATCATGATTGTCTATATAAGTTAACACACACACAAAATAATAGAAAAACCATCCAATCTTTCTGTAAATATCCACATAGTTTGAGCCACATTAGTCCTTAACCCTTTCACCGCCAATGTTGCATTTTTGCACCACAATGATTTAACAACCATGTTATAAAAACTCTTGAAATCAGGGTCTGTTATTCAATGATATTGTGTTCCTAAATTTGGGCAGTAAGGATTTTGACCCCATTCTAAATGTGTCACAGAAAAATCCAACAATATTGCAGACAAAATCTGTTCTGTAGCCAAGTAGCTTTGATTGACATTTTTGGCTCAAAGATGGCTGGCGGTGAAAGGGTTAAACTGCCACGAGCTAAAATGTAAGCCTCTGTGATGTATTTAAAAACCAAAAAAAACCTTTTCAGTCCTTAGCTTCATGGAACAAACTGCTTCTGTCTCTCTCATGCACTAACAATTTTGGACAATAATCAAAACCAGCTAGAAAGATTGTCTCTTTTCATATGCTGCACATAATACTATGCAATATATATTTCAGTATTGTGTTAACCCTTTCACCGCCAACGTCGCAGTTTAGCACCACAATGGTTTAACACACATGTCACTAAAAGGCATCAAATCAGGGCCTGCTATCTGAAGACCCTATTTTTATTTGATTTTGGGAGGTAAGGATAGGCCTAATGTTATATATGTCACAGAGGAATTAGCAATATCGCAGATATTCTTTTTTCTCTGCCCAGTTAAATTGAACTCTCTCAACACTAACGAACGAACGAAAAATTGTGTTTTACGTCCTCTCGGTCATAGACACATATGGGACATTTGTAAATACAAAAATGGTGGGAGCAATACTGGCTACAATGCCCGGAGGCAGTGCAACACCAGTAAAAACCCGAGTTTTTAACAATATAGATAGGTGTAGCGGTAACCACGCCTCGGTTAAACCTCATCGGCTATGGTACGAAAAATTGTGTTTTACGTCCTCTCGGTCATAGACACATATGGGACATTTGTAAATGCAAAGATGGTGGGAGCAATACTGGCTACAATGCCCGGAGGCAGTGCAACACCAGTAAACCCCCGAGTTTTTAACAATACAGATAGGTGTAGCGGTAACCACGCCTCGGTTAAACCTCATCGGCTATGGTACGAAAAATTGTGTTTTACGTCCTCTCGGTCATAGACACATATGGTACATTTGTAAATGCAAAGATGGTGGGAGCAATACTGACTACAATGCCTGGAGGCAGTGCAACACCAGTAAAGTCCCGAGTTTTTAACAATATAGATAGGTGTAGCGGTAACCACGCCTCGGTTAAACCTCATCGGCTATGGTACGAAAAATTGTGTTTTACGTCCTCTCGGTCATAGACACATATGGGACATTTGTAAATGCAAAGATGGTGGGAGCAATACTGACTACAATGCCTGGAGGCAGTGCAACACCAGTAAAGTCCCGAGTTTTTAACAATATAGATAGGTGTAGCGGTAACCACGCCTCGGTTAAACCTCATCGGCTATGGTACGAAAAATTGTGTTTTACGTCCTCTCGGTCATAGACACATATGGGACATTTGTAAATGCAAAGATGGTGGGAGCAATACTGGAGGCAATGCCCGGAGGCAGTGCAACACCAGTAAACCCCCGAGTTTTTAACAATACAGATAGGTGTAGCGGTAACCACGCCTCGGTTAAACCTCATCGGCTATGGTACCGCCACATATAAAATATCTCTCAACACTAATGAAGAAAACTTAGCTCTATGTCCTCCCGGCTGTAGCCATATGGGACATTACTTTTTATTTAGTTGGGGGAAAAGGGGGGGGCGGGGAACCTTTTTTTTAAGTCTTTCTTAAAATAAAGTTCTTGTAAATTTCTGCGCACTAATGTACGCTATAGCGTACATGTTTCGCGCAGACGTTCAACACTAGGCAGGATTGCATCATTACATAACAATTATTTAAAAAAATAATGCTTAACCGCACAATTTTGAAAATTTGCGGTATTGTTTATAATAATAAAAGCTAGCATAATAATGTTATAATTCCAAAGTAAAATTTTTATTATTAGCAGATTTTTAAAAAAGCAAGACAATGAAGACGTCCTAAAAATAGACTAGAAGTGATTTAATTGGTTGAAAACTGTTAAGGGACCGTAGAGGAACACTTTTATACCAGTTTGGGTTGCATGGCTTTGCTGAGTTGTGAAGTGTGAATGTTTGAACACTATGTATGCTATACCGTACATTCGTGTTGAATGGTTGTAAAGGGAAGCAATCGGCCAGTGTTGAATGAGTTAATGGTATTTTTTGTCTGAGAAATGGCTGGCGGCGAAAGGGTTAAAAGTGATTTTTTTTTAAACTCAAGGCTTTTGATACTTGATGTGTTTGTTTGCTTGGAAGAGAGAATGTGTTGATCTTTTAGATTGTATCATTTTAAAATACAGATCATAATATTAATTTTGTTTAAATTCACTTTTCTTTTAAAGATTGGAGTAGTTTGTGGGGGGGTTTTTTCTCCTGAGGATAATGCTATTGATTATGGTTATGATGATAACGATTGTGATGATTGATTGATGTGAAATTTACATCTGTACATAAAATTACTATCTCAAAAGACTACCGTCCTGCATTTTCCGCAGAACATGCCTAACTTATGAGCATGCAAAACTTGCCGTAATAAGTTAATTACTTATTTGTTAAAATAAGCAAGTTCCTGAAGTATTTCGATTATTAAGGACCCTCCCACCCCCCAGTGCCAACTATCCTGAAGTTCTCATGGTTGATGGAGTAGGGATGTTCCCTGGGAAAGGTACGACAAATCGACAAAGCACATGTGCACTTCTTCTTCTTCTTTTTCGCCATAGGCAGCCAACTTCATCACGTTGTAAGATTCTGCTGCACTACTTGTGATTAACCCCTTGACTGCCAGAGGAAAACTGAGAAATTATCGATGTTCTTACTGCAAAATCTGAAAGAGACCTGATAAGACTGAATCTTAACAAATGGTCTAGAGATATATATCTTTCCTGACTTGTCTAAGCGAGAGACCATCATTCCAGGGCTATGACATTTCGTGGCTTGTCTAAACATCAAAAGTGATGGCATCATCAATGACATCACACACCCCAATTAGCAGATACGGGACATGCAGTAAAGGGGGATAATTGTCCCTTCTCTCGTTGCATTGGACTTTCTTGCCACCATGTATACCATAAAAATGTTGCAGAACACTTTCTCTGTTTGTCAATCGTTCAGACAGTTTCCCGTCATATGAGCGCAGATGCGTCATGCTGCCGTTATGCGCATAACATAGAGATAGTCACCGGCAACAGTCCACCATATCCGATTTCGGATGGAGAAATGTCTAAAACATAGGCAGGAGAACAGACCAGTAAGGCAGACAGATACATGTAATGTAGTAGATGACAGTACGCAAAGGGGAAAATGCAGAGTCAAAGAGAGTGACGGATTAAAGGAAGTTATAAGCTCAGAACTTCCAGAAGGTGTGTGTGGGGGGGGGGGGGGCTATTTGTACAAAAGACCCCCCGGTATCCCCACCCCACATTTTATTCAGGACTAAAGAGCCTGATCAGGGTCTGGAGAGATTAGGGTTTAAAAATAAAATTAAAATTCTGCTGTGTCACTAACTTTCCAGAATGACGTTGTGATCTCATTTTAGTATACTCTGACTCTGCGTCTGACATTTCCCCTTTCGAAAGCGACCAATCGTTGCAGACTTTATTGGTGCGTCCATGGAGCAGTGGAGAAGTTTTTAGTGGCACAAAGATTCGAATAATGCTGAATGTTACTGGTACTCATGATTGTCGTCATAACATTCTCCTGCACGCTATAAGCTTGAAGCTTGTTGCTCATTCCTTCGTTAATGTATTTATGTATATGTCCTGTTGAACTCAATAAAAAAAAAGTTATTTAACCCTTTCACCGCCAGCCATTTTTCAGTGAAAATATTCCATTCAATTTACCTGGATAGAGAACAAAATCTGTCTGTAATATTGGGTATTCCTCGGTGATATACTTAAAGTAAGGCTTATCCTTACCTCCCAAAATTAAGAGAAAAGGGTCTTTGGATAACAGACCATGGTTTGATGCCTTTTAGTGACATGGGTGTTAAATCATTGTGGTGCAAAAATGCGACGTTGGCGGTGAAAGGGTTAAACCAACATTCTCCTGCCTTTAAAAAAAACCCACTTTCAAAACAATTTCCTCCAGCCGAAGTCGGACATGCTGGGCCAAGCTATTTCTTAGTTAGGCGCATAATGGCAGCTTGACGCATCTGCGCTCATAATTGACAGGAAACTGTTTGAGTGATCGAAGAAGAAGAAGATAACATAGATTCACTCCCCTTGGACTGCTGATTTCGGATTCTGCGACCTGACAATCCAGGATGTGTCTGCGAGTTGGGACTCGGAATGAGCGGTGTGGGAGCAATAGCCATTGTGTGGCCCAGAAAATTGGACCTGAAGAAAAAAAAATGCTGAGTGTTCTTTTTTTTTCTAAACAAATATATCATCCCTTAGCTCTTGATATAATAGACATCAGAATTGTCAGAGGATTTGAACATTTCAGAGGACTGAGTGTTGCTGGCAGAGGATTCGTTTGTGCTGGCAGCGGGCTTGCCTTTGTTTCTGGACGTTCCGCCGATCCTCCGAAGTCGGAGTGTGGCTGCCCACGTGGCGGGGTAATAAAAAAAAACCAGTCACACACGTAATGTTCTCACCCGTAGCTGGTGCATTTTTACCATAGTGTTCAAGTGCTTCGGCTGTTGGGATGATCCCTGGAGTCTTTTAGCCAGGGTATGAGTGACAAGAAGAAGTTTCTGGACGTGATCTTTATTGTCCAAAAAACCCCATTTTAAAGAAATTTCTAAAAATGAATTATACATTGTGTGGTAAGATTGAACGTGGTGACAGCCCTGACATGGCCTTAGTTGTCGACGGGGTTATAATAATGTTAATCTTAGTTTATAATATTTTGATTATGTTGGGAACTGATTTCAGTGTTGCCCTTGGTTGTAGTCTGGGGCCTTGATGTCCTTTTTACCACAGTTTTCAGCGGACTGAACAAGACGATTCTGATACCTGTATATGTAGATTCATGATTTTGTTTATTATTATTATTAGTAACAAACCCATCAAAAAGAGCCAGCCTTGAACTTTTGTATTCAGGGGACAATTATAGATTTTCACCCAAGAGCAATTTTCTTTATGTTTGCGATAATAAGTGTATTATTTCAGAAGGGTGGAAGTTCAGTTTAACGTCGCGTATCGGCTTTCGCCATGTACGACGGGCTGAACAAACCAACCAGGGTATAAACAAAAATTTATGTTCCTGAATCAGTCTTAGCCAAAAGGCAGAGAAGCGATCAGAATATAATTATTTCAGAACATTTTCTACTAAATAAGTTGCATGGTTCTGTTCAACAAAAGCATGTTTTTTTTACCATAAATCTGATGGAAGAAATGTATTAAAAAATATGACTAAGAACATAACGCCAAAATATTTTAATGAAAAGATGCTTGGTGTAGTTATATTATCTAAGATTTTTTAGATTCAGTCTTTTAACTAAACAGCTCAACTTTGTGTTTGCTGTGCTTAGATATTGCTAGAACACATACAAATAGACATAAACATGCCATTGTGTGCTTTGGATATAGACATAAACATGCCATTGTGTGCTTTGGATATTGCTAGAACTCCTAAAAATAGACATAAACATGCCATTGTGTGCTTTGGATATTGCTAGAACTTGTAAAAATAGACATAAACATGCCATTGTGTGCTTTGGATATAGACATAAACATGCCATTGTGTGCTTTGGATATTGCTAGAACTCCTAAAAATAGACATAAACATGCCATTGTGTGCTTTGGATATTGCTAGAACTTGTAAAAATAGACATAAACATGCCATTGTGTGCTTTGGATATTGCTAGAACTCCTAAAAATAGACATAAACATGCCATTGTGTGCTTTGGGTATTGCTAGAACTCCTAAAAATAGACATAAACATGCCATTGTGTGCTTTGGATATTGCTAGAACTCGTAAAAAGAGACATAAATATGCCTTGTATGCTTTGGATAATTATTGTTAGAACTCATAGAAACAGACATAAACTGATAAAGATGCCATTGCATGCTTTTGGGTATTGTTAGAACACATTAGATATAGAATAGACATAAATATGTCCTAAACAGAAATTTGATATTCTTACGGTTGTTGACTTGATTTTTTTGCTTTTGCTCAAAATCATACTGTGCTACTTTCGTCAGTTTTTCCTCATGCTCCTTCAATATTGGATACCATATTTTACGGACTCTAAGGCGGTGCTTTTTTCTTCTCCTCCCCAGACTGAAGCATAAACTATAAAATAACACAATCTGAATTTGTTGTAAAATTTGGTGGGTACGCCTTGTAGTCCGTAAAATACTGTCATTTGTTTTTAAATGTTGTGTGTTAAGTGTTAAAAGAATTGTTTTAAAAGATGTCGTGGGAAAACGTTCCACAGTATATATTATTAACATTAACTAGTCTGTGTGTCCACAGTGGACCCCTGCTTTGACCCCTACCCCCTGCTTTGACCCCTACCCCCTGCTTTGACCCCTACCCCCTGCTTTGACCCTGCTCTGTTTTTAATTTCATTTTCACTGGTTGCATCCATTTATATGTACAGGCCATAATATATAACTTACAGCCAAGTAGATATCATAGCCTATAGTATTTATGGCTCCCCCCCCCACCTGCGTGCACATCTCGACCCTTCCAACGGAAGTGTCGCCATCTTAGTCCTTATTTGTGTGTAAGCAAAGTGAAAATGTTATCTAAATGTGTAAAGAAAACATCCAGATGTTATAAATACAGTTTAGATAAGTTTCGAATTGGAACAGCCAAATACGCAGCATCGATCTGGCGTTTTTCAAACAAAGTTACTGACTAAGATGGCGGTCTCCCATAATATGGCGCTCCTTGTGGCCGGATATGACGACACGTGGGTACCAGCCATAATGAAGCCTGGTGGCTGATTGAGCAATACATGTACTGTTTATTTGTGTATATTTATTTGTTATTTTTTCTTTGGCATTATAAACATAACATGTTATATATTTATGATCCATGTATTTATTTTATTTATTTTAATTTGTGAAGCACCGTGAGCTCAAGAGAGCAAAGGCGCTGTTAATTATTATTATTATGTTAGACCAAATGTAGCAATACCAATACATGTACTGTATGTAATGTGTGTGTGTTGTTTTTGGCTTCTTCTGCACGGCATAAACACAACATGCTTTATTTTGCGTGTGTGTCTCAATTTGATGCGCTGAGAATGAAGGATCTTTGAGATCATGGAGATACAGTCAAACCTCTATTCTTAGACCTCCTCTCATTTAAGACTGATTTATTCTGGCACGAATGTAATGTATCTTACTACAGTGGAACCTCCCTTATAAGACCTCCCATTATAAGACTCCCTCCCACTTAAGACCTACTTCTCTGAGACATTGCCCTTCTTTGTAAGTTTTAGAATTACCTCCCTTATACAACTCTCTCCCGTTTAAGACCTCATTTGGGATGGTTTTTGTTTAAGGTCTTATAAGGGAGCTTCCACTGTATACAGTTAGTTACAATACATACAAAATTAATAGCGGTAAAGGTAAGGGAGATGTGCCACCCCCCCTGCATTTCTCGGTTAATTGTATTTTTCTGTTTTTGCCTTTCTTACCATACATAAAGCTGTATTTTAGGAACATTTGTAGCTAATAACCTTTTTGGAATACTAACCCTAGCCCTAAACCTAACCCTACCCCCCACTATGTACTGCAGTGCACCGCGATTTGTCACAGTTGTGGTTCGTTGTGTTTTTCTGTCTTATAGGGTGGGGGGTATGGTTAGGGTTAGGGCTAGGGTTAGGGATAGGGTTTGTATTCCAAAAAGGTTATTAGCTAAAAATGTTCCTAAAATACAGCTTTATGTATGGTAAGAAAGGCAAAAACGGAAAAATAGAATTAACCGAGATAGGTAGGGGGGGTGGCACATCTTGACCTTTACCCAAATAGCAGATTTCACATGCACAATACATGAAATACCTGTGCATACATATACATGGACACAGACACACACACACACACATCTCTGTCTTTATTCCCCCACCCCTTCCCTCCTGACAAAGGAGTGTGTTGTGTATGTGTTACAATTGAAACATGACTGCTTCGGAACGATGATCTTTGATCACACTGAAAACTTATTTGGGATATCTAAAGCGTAAGAATCTTGCACTTTACAAAATTTTGTTTGTAATCTGTTCATAACTTTTTATACCAAATCCGGAAACTTTTTTTTTTGGTAGGAAAATAGAGTTATTGAAGAGGTTGCTGTTCTACAATATGTATCCATATTGGCATCAAATTTTTTTTGGGGAACTTCTTTGGGTGATATGCTAACCTGCCGTAAAATGTCTTTAAATTAAACTGGTTCATTCGTTGCCTTTTCAGAAATTCTGCAAAAATGAACAGACACCAACAAACAAACAGATAGACAGGCGTACAAAAACAAAAACACTATCTCCTGGACAGAGGGGGGAACAAAAAAAGAGGAAAACAAAATCTGGATTTTTTTGGGGGGACGTGTGATGCATTGCCACACAACTTTATTGATGATTACAGGTTGAGATCCCACTGTATTTTGTCATTTTACAATAGACATGAAAGGATTGACACAAGGTGGGTAGATTATACAGGGTTCATAGGGGCCTTACCAGTCCTTATAAGTCTTGACCAATTGAAATCTCCAAGTAAGGCCTTACAAGTGCTTACATTCACTTCAAGGTCCTTACAAGTCCTGCCAACTGCCCTGAGCAGCAAGACCACACTCAAAATAGATCGCAGAAGCAGCACTTTTACACTTGAGAAACATCGCTCAGCACCTACTTCACCTTACCCCCCTCCCCCACCTTCCCATTTCAACTGACCACTTAGCAGACGAACGATGCACCGCGAGTTGCCAAAGAGAAATTGGACTGAAATCTCCTGGTGTCGTTTTGCGAGAAAACACGTATATCTGTGTCAGCCATAGTTTTTCTATCTGCTTAGACATTGTTCACAATGCTGGGAAAGTGTTCCTTTCAAGATCGTTGGCCAAAAGATGGACATTATCCTTAGGCCTACAGGTTCTTACAAGGTCCTTACTTGGGGATAGCTGAAAGCCCTGGGAACCCTGTCAACTTGCTGGCTTACGGCTACATTTGTTCCTTCGGCCCATCGGTTGATCATGGAGGCGAAGTGGGGCCATCCGATTCAGTTTTCATTTACCGGTTAATCCATTTATCCTCCATCCAAAAAAATTAAACTGAAGTGATGTGGGGGAGCAGCAGAAGTAGTTGCACCTAATTAGGAGGCATAATCCCTACTCTGGCCGTTGTAATTAGCTAAAATAGCTAATTAATCTCTGCACTACGGGGGGAAAAAGCGTCCGCTCTGCTAGGTGAACCGTACTCACCCTATTTTGTAATTTTACAACAGAGATGAAAGGATTGACGCAAGGTGGGTAGATTTTTTATTAGAGTGTAGCTGCTTGGTTTTAATACAACATTCATTTGGCATACCATATTTTTCAGACTATAATGCATTATTAATATTATCGTATAAGGCACACACCCAAAATTGTACAATCAATTCTTTTTTTGTTTTTTTTTTGTTTTTTGTTGGTACTATATTATCAGTCGCATGTGTCTCCATCTGGGAGAAAAGTATCACCTAATAGTCCGGGAAAAAAATGGTACACATAACTACACATACACTGCAACAACAAATAAGAGTAAAGGTCAAGATGTGCCACCCCCCTACATTTCTCGGTTAATTGTATTTTTCCGTTTTTGCCTTTCTTACCATACATAAAGCTGTATTTTAGGAACCTTTTTAGCGAAAATAACCTTTTTGGAATACTAACCCTAGCCCTAACCCTAACCCTACCCCCCCCCCCCCCCCACCCTATAAGACGGAAAAACGCAACGAACCACAACTGTGACAAATCGCGGTGTACTGCAGTACATAGTGGGGGGTAGGGTTAGCTTTAGGGTTAGGGATAGGGTTAGTATTCCAAAAAGGTTATTAGCTAAAAAGGTTCCTAAAATACAGCTTTATGTATGGTAAGAAAGGCAAAAATGGAAAAATACAATTAACCGAGAAATGCAGGGGGAGTGGCACATCTTTACCGTAACAAAAATGATGCCGACAATGACAAGAACAATCACGATATGATCTATTCTTCATTATCGTCATCATCTTAGCAGTATCCCAGTTCTTGTTGTTTCAAGACATATGTGATGCAGCACAGGAAAACAAGGCTAATGTCGTAAATGATCACTTTTGACTTATTCATATTTTCAGAAAGGCCAGAGACAACAGAGTAACAGGCAAAAAACAGAATTCATCTATCTCTAATAGTTTATTTTTAACAATTTTTCAATCAATCAAATCTCTCTCTCTTTCTCTTTCTTGTGGCTGCCCGACTTTAGCCTCCTTTTCCTGTGCTGCATCACATATAGTTTTCTAATGTTTCTTTTGTTAACCCCTTCACTGCCACGGCCATTTTGAATTAATTGAGGGGGGTACTTAAGTTAAAAAACACATTAAAAAATCTAGCAGAAAATAATTTAAGTATGCTTAAACTGCTGCTTTTAAATATAAATGGACAAACTAACCCTTCAGAATGATTCTAAAGATCTGAATTCAATGGTACATCCCTGTATGGAGGCTTTCAGTGGGACATTCCTACAAGAAAGAATGACGGAAATGTCCGTCATGGGGCGATGAAGGGGTTAAACTCGAAAAGCTTGTTTTTATGGCTACTGTAATTGTTTGATTCTGTTTTGTTTTTCCTTCTGTTTGTAGGCGATGCATGGAACCATCAGTCCCCAGGCCAGGCGCAACAGACTTGTGTGCATCCTGACTTTGTGTGTTGTTTTCATCGTGGTGATAATTGTCGGAGGGATGATTCCAATGTTATTCTAAGTAATGCACCCATTGCCATTATTCAAGTGATAAAAGTTTGCAGCTTAATTCTGACCAGAATCAGTTCCAGTGCTCTGCGGTGCTGTACTACAATCAGTACTATTGTATAATACAGACATACTTGAGATTAGAATCACACTTCTGAGTCCCGATGATTTTCCAGTATTGGTACCAGAATTTGTATAGAAAGTAGTAATATAGCCAGCACTAGTACAATACTTCAGAATTAAAACAAAAACATCAGAATCGGTAGAATGCAGGCTTTACCTAAAAACAAGAGGCAAAGCCTTCAAGGCTCATTCGCTTTGTGTTTCTGGAGATAACCAGATTTTGTACTTTCACATAAACTCTGCACCAATAATAGAAAAACTTACCAGCCGCCGTGGCGTAGTGGTTAGCATTGTGGACTACTGGCTGGGAGGTCTTGGGTTCAAATCCCATCAGAGGCGAGGGTTTTCAGTCCTGGACCGACTCCTACCCAGAGTGTCTCAGTGGCTATGGGCTCAATGGGAAGACTGAAACCACGCAGTTGAGCTTCATCCGCTTAACGGATGCGATTCTGAGTGTTGCTATAATTTCAAGATCAACACTGCAGGTGTCTGTAGTTCTCGGGCCTGGTTAACGCCGGGATATCATTATGAAAGGAAGCATAGAATACAGCCCTGTCATGCAGTCTCAGACCGATCCAGAACTCCATAGCATGATCATCATTGTCATCCGCCTCATTTCCATCAATCATTAAAAAGAAAACAATGTCTCAAATTCTGTGGCCTTGCATGCCCTGCTCTCATGGTGACCTCAGTTTCGATTTCCAATCCAGTCTATGCCTTGGTGCGTTCGGGTTAAAGTAATGGGGATCAGTGTGTTCTGGGGAGCTGTCAGTGGACGGTTGTGGTGGCGCCCTCGGATGAGGACCTCACGCTGGCTCCACGACTAAGAGAATAGTGTCGTCAGTAGGGGGCTTTAAGTAGGTGGTGTCCTGAACAGGCTCCACTGAACTCCACCGAAGTGACTCAGCAGAAGTGCAGTGTCTCCTCGGTTGGTTGCCTCCTGACGGCCTAACATAGATTCGCTCCCCTTGGACTACTGGTCTCGGATTCTGCGACCTGAACAAGCTTGGGTGTGGCTGCGAATTGGGATTCGGAATGAGCGGCGTGAGAGCAACGCCACTGTAAAGCCCAGAAGATGGGACAGCAAAAAACCAAAAAAACTTTGATTTGCATATTCTGTAAAACATATAAAAAAGGACACAAAGACATTGGTCAGGTAGTGTACTCGCTTTATGTTCTTGGAGATAGAACATATATAAAAAAGGACACAAAGACATTGGTTAGGTAGTGTACTCGCTTTATGTTCTTGGAGATAAAACACATATAAAAAAGGACACAAAGACATTGGTTAGGTAGTGTACTCGCTTTATGTTCTTGGAGATAAAACATATATAAAAAAGGACACAAAGACATTGGTTAGGTAGTGTACTCGCTTTATGTTCTTGGAGATAAAACATATATAAAAAAGGACACAAAGACATTGGTTAGGTAGTGTACTCGCTTTATGTTCTTGGAGATAAAACATATATAAAAAAGGACACAAAGACATTGGTTAGGCAGTGTACTCGCTTTATGTTCTTGGAGATAAAAAATATAAAAAAGGACACAAAGACATTGGTTAGGTAGTGTACTCGCTTTATGTTCTTGGAGATAAAACATATATAAAAAAGGACACAAAGACATTGGTTAGGTAGTGTACTCGCTTTATGTTCTTGGAGATAAAACATATATAAAAAAGGACACAAAGACATTGGTTAGGTAGTGTACTCGCTTTATGTTCTTGGAGATAAAACATATATAAAAAAGGACACAAAGACATTGGTTAGGTAGTGTACTCGCTTTATGTTCTTGGAGATAAAACATATATAAAAAAGGACACAAAGACATTGGTTAGGTAGTGTACTCGCTTTATGTTCTTGGAGATAAAACATATATAAAAAAGGACACAAAGACATTGGTTAGGTAGTGTACTCGCTTTATGTTCTTGGAGATAGAACATATATAAACAAGCGCGAAATCGCAATAGTTTGTGGCACGCGGTCTATTTTTACCACTCCAATCATGAGTTACCTCCCCTGGCTTTTCAATAATTTTAATCTGTAAACCAGAATGTTATCTCTGCACCATTTCGTAACTTTTTATATCTTTTGGAAAACATTTAAAACTATGTATCCTACTTATACTCATCAAAAGAAGCACCGCATACTCGTCGTGTCTGTTGTAGTGTCTGTATTACATATGTTTATTATTTTGTACGCTTTTAAAATACATCATTTTAAAGAGCGGCCAGAAGTGTAGCCTCGATTTGAAGTGCGACAATTTTGTCAAAATGTGCGACAATTTTGGACCGACAGACCAACCGACCGACAAAGTGAGTTATAGGTTTGTGGCTTGAGCCACAAACAAAAAGGACACAAAGACATTGGTTAGGTAGTGTACTCACTTTATGTTCTTGGAGATAGAACATATATAAAAAAGGACACAAAGACATTGGTAGGTAGTGTACTCGCTTTATGTTCTTGGAGATAAAACATATATAAAAAAGGACACAAAGACATTGGTTAGGTAGTGTACTCGCTTTATGTTCTTGGAGATAGAACATATATAAAAAAGGACACAAAGACATTGGTTAGGTAGTGTACTCGCTTTATGTTCTTGGAGATAAAACATATATAAAAAAGGACACAAAGACATTGGTAGGTAGTGTACTCGCTTTATGTTCTTGGAGATAGAAACATATATAAAAAAGGACACAAAGACATTGGTTAGGTAGTGTACTCGCTTTATGTTCTTGGAGATAAAACACATATAAAAAAGGACACAAAGACATTGGTTAGGTAGTGTACTCGCTTTATGTTCTTGGAGATAAACACATATAAAAAAGGACACAAAGACATTGGTTAGGTAGTGTACTCGCTTTATGTTCTTGGAGATAAAACATATATAAAAAAGGACACAAAGACATTGGTTAGGCAGTGTACTCGCTTTATGTTCTTGGAGATAAAACATATATAAAAAAGGACACAAAGACATTGGTTAGGTAGTGTACTCGCTTTATGTTCTTGGAGATAAAACATATATAAAAAAGGACACAAAGACATTGGTTAGGCAGTGTACTCGCTTTATGTTCTTGGAGATAAACATATATAAAAAAGGACACAAAGACATTGGTTAGGTAGTGTACTCGCTTTATGTTCTTGGAGATAAAACATATATAAAAAAGGACACAAAGACATTGGTTAGGTAGTGTACTCGCTTTATGTTCTTGGAGATAAAACATATATAAAAAAGGACACAGACATTGGTTAGGTAGTGTACTCGCTTTATGTTCTTGGAGATAAAACATATATAAAAAAGGACACAGACATTGGTTAGGCAGTGTACTCGCTTTATGTTCTTGGAGATAGAACATATATAAAAAAAAAGGACACAAAGACATTGGTTAGGTAGTGTACTCGCTTTATGTTCTTGGAGATAAAACATATATAAAAAAGGACACAAAGACATTGGTTAGGTAGTGTACTCGCTTTATGTTCTTGGAGATAAAACATATATAAAAAAGGACACAAAGACATTGGTTAGGTAGTGTACTCGCTTTATGTTCTTGGAGATAAAACATATATAAAAAAGGACACAAAGACATTGGTTAGGTAGTGTACTCGCTTTATGTTCTTGGAGATAAATCTAAATACCAAATTGGTCACTTTCAAAAACACTTCAAAGGTCAAGGTCAAAGGGGACTGGACTGGACTAAAACTGGACACATGCTTGATGTGATATACCACCATACAACATTTTAAGTGATTCTGCACAGCAGTTCATGTGATATTGCGACACAAAAATACAAGGTCAAGGTCATCATGGTCACCGAGGTCAACAATACTTAGCATTCCATATGATTTTATGGTAATCTACATACTTGCCAAATGTGGATACTGTATCAGTCATAATGTAAAAGATATGGCCAAAACAAATGTAACAATGTTCAAGGTCAAAGGTCAAGGTTAAGGTCAATAAGGTAAAAGTCACCCTGCATACCATACACCCACATGCCAAATTTGGGGAACATAACTGAAAATGTGAAAGATATGGCCAAGACAAAAATTGCATGTTAAAGGTCAAAGATCAAGGTCTTTGGTTGATTTTATTATGCAAATAATCTTTCTTGAAAGCTTACATAGACGTCTATGTGTATGCAAAGTTTGAACAATGTACACCTAGTTCCCGAGAAAAAGCCAACATTAAAGTTTTGACCACGGACGCAACACATACACACGGATACACAACTGAACACTGATGAGAACATAGACTCAGTGTCTTCGTTAACACGACTGAGCCAAAAACCAGGATGTAGATAAAGCTTTGTACATTTTTGTTTAGCCTATTTGCTGATAGCAGGCTGTGTATGTGTGTGTGCATAGCCTATTTGCTGATAGCAGGCTGTGTATGTGTGTGTGTGCATAGCCTATTTGCTGATAGCAGGCTGTGTGTGTGTGTGCATAGCCTATTTGCTGATAGCAGGCTGTGTATGTGTGTGTGTGCATAGCCTATTTGCTGATAGCAGGCTGTGTATGTGTGTGTGTGCATAGCCTATTTGCTGATAGCAGGCTGTGTATGTGTGTGTGTGCATAGCCTATTTGCTGATAGCAGGCTGTGTATGTATGTGTGCATACATTATGCACAATGTGTGTCTGTGTATGAAATGATTTTCGTTTCTCTTCCAAGCGTCTTTAAGTTAAATTAAATATTGCCCCAGTTTGGTCCTTGTTTTTTTAACTGTTGATTTTGTTTCTTTCTTGGCTTGTTTTATCTGTTCTTTTTGTAAACATGTCAGTCAGAGTTTTTGTTTTACATAAAATTAGTGCATAATTATTAAGTGCATACTGAAATGATACACATACACAATTTTACCCTCCCCCCAAAATAATGTATGAATGTTATTGTGAGAATACTTGTTGACACATAAGGTTGACTGTTCTGTAGCATTCATGATTTGATACATGTTTGGAGTTCTGTTTTGTGAATGATATGTGTTGTTAAAAATGTAACATTATTATCGTTAACCTGCAACAACAACAAAAATTGTAATTTTAAAATATATGAATCATACCAGTTTTCCTTTGAATTCCTACCTATATTCTGTGACAAAATGTTGTCACACTGTAATCGACAGTAATCATACCAACATGAATTATATTGAGTTATAATGTTGTGATATTCTCAAATCATTGTATTAACATCGTCTCAGACATGTCCTTAACATCATTTATTCAGGCTTGCTTGCACTCAATGAAAATAAATGAAAATTTTCTACAGCAGTTGGAATGCCTCTTTGATGTAGGTGTGTGTGCATAGACTGCGTTTGAGTGTGCATGAAATAACAAAACAGTGTGAGTTACTGCTGTCCATTTCCATATAATAATGGAGTGATATGCGTTTGTTAATGTCAATCAAACTACACTTTTAAAAAAACCTGCCGGTGAAATTAAACAAAACACACACACACACACACATCCATGCATAATTGTGCACACACACAAGCTCACACACACACACAGAAAAAAACAATCAACACATCAGATTCATTTCAAAATGTTACATTTTTTATATTTTATCAAATAATAATGACAATCATGATAATCATTACATGATATGAAATTCAGCACAGTGTGTAAGTTGTGAGTACTGGGGCGTTAGGGTTTCAATCATATATATGGATGATAATAATATTCTCCTCTAACACAACAAGAACTCTCTCAGCTCTTCAACGTTTCACAGGCATCAGCATTTGCAAAGTGGTTTCAATTCTCTTCAAAATGTTTATGAAGAAGGGAAAAAAAGAAGAGACATGACCAAGAGACAACAAACACTGAAACGATGCAAACCTCTGCCTAGGAGAGAAACTCCATTTTGATATCTTTAAAGCCATTTTGAAGCACGCACAAGTTAAAAAAAAAAGGGATCCACTTTAGATCCCGAGGTGCATCCTACAGCTTGTATTCCATTAAAAAAATAACATTAAAAAAAAAAATAATAATAAAAATGCTCTGAATTAAACTAAAAATTTGGAAGATGATTTTGTGAGCATGACGCCTTAATTGTCCGTATAAAATGTAATCAAAGTCTGTTCAGAACTTTTACAGTAAATGAGCTAAATGGCAAGAAAGGAAGACAAAATGAACAAAACAAATTGTAGAAAAAAAAGAAGTAAATAAATAAAAAATGAATAAAATGTTTCTAAGTTTGAATGCTAGCCCCCGATATAACTCCAGAAGTTAAAAGAATGTTTTTTGTTTGGGCAACACGCTAACCCGACACCGAATTTTAATTAAAATCCATTTTATGACTTTTCAGAGCAGTCTTGTTAGCAGACAACACAAAACGATAAAATATAACCTCTTTGGTAAAGGTTTCATAACACTACATTAAGCGGGTGACACTGACTATGCGACTGCATGCCTCATATGACTCGATCAGGTCGTGACGTCGATCAAATTTTGTTTCCCGCACAGAAGAGGTCACACGCCATCTGACTCGATCAGTGAAATTTAGAATCCGCCCTATTCTGCCCTAATAGCAGTCACCTGACTGGGCCCGACTGAGTCAGACTAATCGAGCAGCATGGTATGCAAATGAGGTGAAATGTCACGACCTGATCGAGTCACATGAGGCAGTCACATAGTCTGTCACCAGCTTTAGAGGTACACCTGCTTACCTCAAAATGTTGGGTTTTGGGTGTGTTTTCTCGACATGGGTGTTAACTACACAAAACGAAAAAACCCTGAAAGGCCGGGGTCCAGGGGTAATGTCCCCTTGCAGCTGAAGCAAAAATTGATTTATGAAGGTATTTTAGTTATGCTTTTTCCACAATTTATAAAAATGCTTACTTTAACCCTTTCGCTGCCAGTCATTTTACAGCCAAAAAATACCATTAATTTTAACTGGGTAATGAAAAACAATTATCTGCAATATTGGGAATTCCTCTGTGACATTTATAACATTAGGCCTATCCTTACCTCCCAAAATTAAGAAAATAGGGTCTTTGGATAACAGGCCGATTTGATGCCTTTTAGTGACATGGGTGTTAAACGATTGTGGTGCATAAATGCGACATTGGCGGTGAAAGGGTTAAATACAGTAGACTCACAAAGATCTTGTTTGACAAATTTAAAAAAAAAAGGAACTTCCTTTTCCGGTAAAATTCAAAAACAGGAAATCCTTGTATACCAGGAAAAGTTGCACCCATGTCTTTAAAGACCCCGTGACGCGCCACGGTTACGTCCCATGGTTTTTTCTGGGTTGCTGTGACCCACATTCGAATTTCCCCATATTCACATTGAGGCTGCTCTTTAAACTGATGTGTCGCTTTCAATTTGGGGTAATTTATAAGGGAGTCAGACTTGGTCAAAACAAGATTTATTTCCAGTTACAAGAGGGAAAACACGTGAATCCCGTGATTTTGACACGTGATCGGGTGGCTCTTTAACAACAACAAAATACCACTGCGGAGCTGAACTGGCCTTTAGGCTGATTTAGTTTTACCCAGCTACTGCTATCCATTCTTTTTCTCCAAAGAAATTCTAATATCACAATTACAAGAACATAATAAGTGTGTTCTTATTATATAGCGCATCACCTCGTACAAAACTGGAGCCCTTTACGCTTTAAACATTAAAGACAGCTGATCAAGAAGATCAAAGAAAAAAACAACATTAAAATAGAATGAAAGTTGATAAAGGTTAGCAATTACGCATACACTGCTACACACATATACTACTACACACACACATGAACCACAGCACAGAATCACACAGAATTGCAGAATATCAGTGTAAAAACTGAAGAGGCAAAAACAGCAATTCATACCCAACCCCTAGTGTTAGTGTTAGTTAATAAATAACTCACAAAAAAGGTTAATAAATAAAACAAAACGGTATACACAATTACCCCACATTCTCTAACATGCTGTATTGTACGGAGGCGCCCCCCCCCAAATTATTTTTTTTTTACACAAAATTCAGAGTTCTGTTACTCTATTTCCTTACTATTTTTTACCGTATTTTATCAGTCACATTATAAGGCACAGGGTCACATTATAAGGCTCAGTCTGGGAAAAAAGCATCGCCTTATAGTCCGTAAAATACAGTACATATAAGGTATGTTAGTACTTGGCACAGTAAAGACAAAGAGAGAGAGAGATATATATATGAATTAAGAGTAGAGGAACTTTTTAACGTATTTTACGGACTACAAGGCGCACCTGATTATAAGGCGCCCCCCCTACCCAAATTTTATTTTTCTTACTATATTATCAGTCACATTATAAGGCGCAGGGGTCTCAGTCTGGGGAAAAAGCATCGCCTGATAGTCCGTAAAATACAGTACACATAATGTATGTTAGTACTTGGCACAGTAAAGAGAGAGAGATGAATTAAGAGCAGAGAAAATTTGTACCATATTTTTACAGACACACTTGATTATACTTTCTTACTATTTAATCAGTCACATTATATATTTAGGCGCAGGGGTCTCAGTCTAGAAAAAAAAAGTATCGCCTTATAGTCCGTAAAATACGGTACTGAGGTTTTAATGTATAGCTATATTTTCAAAAACACAATTTCACATGACATATTAATTACTACTACATGTATTACCGATTGTAGTATCTTTACACAGTTCGTGCTAGGAAATGACTTTATTTACTGTGAAGTTGATTCTCATTATCATATTTTTAAAAAGCAGCAGCTTAACCCCTTGACTGCCAGAGAAAATTAAAGAAAAAATCATTGGGCAAATCATGACATGAAAAAGACAACTGATGGAGCCAATCTGGCAAAATGGTCTGGGGATATAACTCTCTTGATTAGAGCAAAAGCCAGCATATCAGGGTTATTCCTCTTCATCTGATGACATCATCAGTGATGTCATCAGGTCAGTACATGTAATACGTTGGTGGCAGTCAAGGAGTTAATTTTACCTGACATTAACTTAATATATACTAAAATACATCTCATCACCCTCTTCAAACAGTAAATTGAGCAAGAAATTGTCCACAAATCAGAAAACAAAAATTATAAATAATGGAAATACAACAAAGAATATCTGAATTTCAAATATAGTTTTGGGGATTTTTTATATATATTTTTTACGAACTGCAAGCTTTCTGACACAAGTCTAAAATGTACTGTATTATTATTATCATTATTAAACCAAAAAGGAAACTCTTCTTTTACTTTCTATTCTTCTATCAACACTAACAAATCTATAATGCTGGAAGGTTTGGAACACATTTGTGATTGGTGGTACAGTGGAACCTCCCTTATAAGACCTCCCATTATAAGACTCCCTCCCATATAAGACCTACTTCTCTGAGACATTGCCCTTCTTTGTAAGTATTAAAATTACCTCCCTTATATATAAGACCCCTCCCTTATAAGACCTCTTTATTATCATTTTTTTCTCTTCTGATCGCTTCTCGGCCTTTTGGCTAAGACAGTGATTCAGGAACATAAATTTTTGTTTATACCCTGGTTGGTTTGTTCAGCCCGTTACATGGCGAAAGCCGATACGCGACGTTAAACTGAACTTCCATCCTCCATCCAGACCTCTTTATTCTGATCGCTTCTCGGCCTTTTGGCTAAGACAGTGATTCAGGAACATAAATTTTTGTTTATACCCTGGTTGGTTTGTTCAGCCCGTCGTACATGGCGAAAGCCGATACGCGACGTTAAACTGAACTTCCATCCTCCATCCAGACCTCTTTATTCTGATCGCTTCTCGGCCTTTTGGCTAAGACAGTGATTCAGGAACATAAATCTTTGTTTATACCCTGGTTGGTTTGTTCAGCCCGTCATACATGGCGAAAGCCGATACGCGACGTTAAACTGAACTTCCATAAGACCTCATTTTGGATGATTTGTGAAGGTCTTATAAGGGAGTTTCTACTGTATTACAATTATTATTATTAAACCAAAAAGGAAAAAAAGAAACTCTTCTTTTACTTTCTATTCTATCAACGCCAACAAGTGTATAATGCTGGATGGTTTGGAACACGTGTGATTTGGTGATATGACAAATTCCAATCAAATCATGTGGGCTCTTAATTAATCAACACCCCGCTGAAAACAAACGCCATTAAAATCAGGCTATTACAGTGGAACCTCCCCTATAAGACCTCATTTGGGAGGTCTTATAAGGGAGGGGTCTTACACTTATGTTAATACTGTGGCGGTACCATAGCCGATGAGGTTTAACCGAGGCGTGGTTACTGCTACACATATCTGTATTGTTAAAAAATCGGGACTTTACTGGTGTTGCACTGCCTCCAGTATTGTTCCCACCATCTTTGTATTTAAAAATGCCCCACATGGTCGAAAGACCGCAGAGGGCGTAAAATCCTATTTTCACTTCAGGGAGGGTCTTATAAGGGAGGTAATTTTAATACTTACGAAGGGCAATGTCTCAGAGAAGTTGGTCTCATGTGGGAGGGAGTCTTATAATGGGAAGTCTTACAAGGGAGGTTCCATTATGCTTTGTAAAACAAAACAGAAAATCAATGGTTTTACCCACATTAATTTCTATGTGCGCCAGTCACTTGTTATGTCCAAACTATGACTTCCCGAGATAGCAGAGGAAGGCACTGCTATTCTAGAGGGCTAGAATGTATTGCGGAGAACCCTTGCCTAGGGAACACCTCCACTCTCTCGGTCAAGAGATCTCCAGGACAACTTGGGTGTCGGGGGTCCCTTACGGCCAACTTGCGGTCACCCCCAAGGCATCTCCTTGAGCTTAAATCCCTCTCTGACATTCGGTTTTTTTATGTTCACTTTTCTCTGAACACCTCCACTCTCTCGGTCAAGAGGTCTCCAGGACAACTCGGGTGTCGGGGTCACTTACGGCCAACTTGCGGTCATCCCCAAGGCATCTCCTTGAGCTTAAATCCATGGGTGCTCCTGGGAAATTTCAAAAATCCTGCAAGGCAGGGGTCCAGGGGCCGCCCAGTTAATAACTTGACTTAAACAATCCTAAAAATATAAAGTTCCTGGTAAAGGCATGTAAATATTTATCTGTATTCATTTCTTTTATATTCTACACATGTGAGAAACCGACAAAACGTTTATAAATAGGAAATTAATTGCTTCTCAAATTCTCATAATCCGGAGACGTCGGCTCCAGGCAAATAAAAAATCCTGCATTTCAGGACATCCTGAAAGCAGGAGTATCCATATAAATCCCTCTCTAGCATTCGTTTTTCTTATGTTCACTTTTCTCTGAATTCAGAGAATTCGCTGAAAGGTAGCTTGCCTGTCCAGAGAAGTGACAGAATACTCAAACCCTTGCCTATTTCCTAACTGCCCTATAATGGACCAGCAAGACAATGCTATGACTTAACTTGTGGCGGTGCCATAGCCGATGAGGTTTAACCGAGGCGTGGTCACCGCTACAGCTATCTGTATTAATACAAAATCGGGACTTTACTGGTTTCGTACTGCCTCCGGGCATTGCCTCCAGTATTGTTCCCACCATATTTGTATTTACAAATGTCCCATATGTGTCTGATTCAGACCAAGAGGACGTAAAACTCCATTTTCGTCGGACCAGCAAGACAAACACCTAATGTACCGTAATTCACGGACTACAAGCCGCTTCGTAATAATAGCCGCACCCCCTAATTAAAAAACAAATCTGGAAAAAGTAACGCATAAGCCGCGTCGAAGCATAAGCCGCGCGCGGAAGCGTGGCGATGCACGATGTCCGCTTCCGGTTGAGTCTAGAGTTGATCGATCGCGGGTGTGTTGACTGCCAAAACGAAAGTGTCGGACCGTGAAAAAGATACCGAAATCAAGGTGATTTTTTTGTCATCAACCGTGAACAAGGCCACAGATCAAAGGTCTGAATCAAGGATGCCACTGAGTTGAGTGAGTTACTTTCACTTTCGGTAACGTTTAGGCCGCGGCACTGTACTAGCCGCAGGGGGGGGCGGCGGGGGGGAAGGGCTAAAAAAAAAGTTACGACTTATAGTCCGCGAATGACGCTAGTCAGTGAGGCACCACACACAGGGCTGATGCAATGACGGCATTAACAATCTGCAAACGCACAAAGCACCTCCGGTAAGGCACTCGATCCAAAAGTAACTGAAGAAGAAAATGCATTTTAACGCCCTCCGACCTGCAACACCTGGTGCACATGGGAAATATATATCGTCGGTGAAATTCACAAACCTCGTATCTCAAATTTGGCAGTTTTGAGAAAAATGATTTTTTTTTTAAATTTTAAATACGTCCTCTATAGCGCTTCAGTTTACCACAATATATTAACTAAGATGAATCAAAAATGTTGCGCATGCGCAATTGCTGAAGTTTTAGTGTTTACCACAATTTATTAACTATGATGAATTTTGTTCAAAATTGCAAGTTTACTTCTGAATTTTTTAATACTTGAAAAGAACGAAGATACAAGGTTTTTGTCCTTGGGACTTAAGACTAAGAGTTTTTCTTCTATTTACACAACCTCATTTACCCCAGATAGAAAGTCGTTAGAGATACGAGCTTTTGATGGAATGTGGCGGGGAAAATGAGAGAGCTGACTATGTATCTAACTCAAAAATCGAGATACGAGGTTTGTGAATTTCACCGACGATATATGCTAAGATAGGGGGTCGATCCTGGAGGTACTGCAATAACAGGAAAGACCCGAATTATACTACTAATATTTCAGATCAAATATTTGTAACAGTGAAACCCAGTTGACAGCCAGGTCATCAGATACTAATTGTAACAAGTTGGAGAACTCGACATCCAAAGCATGAAGAAAAAAATAAATATCATCTCTCTCTTGTTCTCTTTCTCAGTGAATTCCTGCAGCAGGAAAAAAACGTCCCAAAATATCAGGAGGCCTCAAAATCGCCATGCTAAGATCTGCATCTGCATAATATAGTTGATAGGGCCACACTGTGGCATAATCGTCAAACATCTTGCTGAAAGATACTGCCTCCGCTTACAATTTTCAATTTTTTTTTGTTTCATGCTGAATTTATGTGTTCTTTATTACTATCAAAGTTTTTTTAAGTCAAAGTATGCGTAATGCATTCGTAAGAAAATGAAGGGAAAAAAAAAGTAGGTTTATCTTTTATGATTCACATTTGCACATTAATAATAACAAATCATCAAATATCTTTGTTGCTAAAACGATAGCGACAAGAAACGTCTCTGTTCATGGCGCCTTTTACAAATGAAAGATATGCTGTATTATTTCATTTTTGAAGAAAATTAAACAAAGCATTTATAAGAGTTATTGGCATTTGTGGAACATGACCATGCAATAAAAAAGAAAAGCAGTATAGTCAGGAAAACTTGGCAACTAGTTATGATGACAGCGCTAGTTATAAAGATACCAGTACATGCACAAGTTAATCATCACTTCTCTTAGAAGTCTAAATCAAAATCACTGGCACTGCTTCTACAGAAATCTAAATCGTGAACATAACCAGTTAATGTAATAGGAATTGTTCTGAAATAATGAAGGGGAGTAATTTCATGGTGTGTGGGAGTGATCTCGCCTAATTCAATCGGTCAAACAGAGGAAGTTACTCTACCATCAGGTAAATCCCCAGCCCTCGTTTCGTGTGTTTGAGGAGACACACAGCATGTAGAACGCATTGCGTCATTCTAAAATTGATGTAATTTATATTTTTACGTCACAGTTTGCAAGTTCTATCACTTTGTAGCAACTGGCCACCCCTTATTTTTCAAAAAAAAATGTTTCAAGTTGCTGACTGGCATCCTGCGGTTTCAAACTTCGACGCCATGGTTGCTATAGTTTTGACCGAGTAAGTTGAGGTAATCAACTCTAATTTCCACAAAGTGCTCTCCCCTAGTTTTTTTCTGAAAATCGTCTATTGGCTACAGATTTGGCTAAATCTAATACGACTTATACTAAACCAATCTAATACTAGTAATAGGGTGACAAACACACGTTCACATGCATAACATATTTGTACAAGCCACAAGGTTTTGTGTTTCATGAATGTAAAGCTTGTTGAGTACATGAACAGTCCGCAGCAGTTTTACTAATACATTTTTTAAAATATGTTATATAGCAGAAAACCCCCACCATACAAACAATCCATACAAGTAAGCAGATAAGTTTACTGGCAACCGGAGACGCTACATACCGTAATACACTGACAACGCACACTAGTATAGAGCATGCATACAGATGGAGAGGGAGTAAGTTTATATCACAGACTCGGGAGGAATAGAGTAGTAACAACAATCATGATGACAGCATTCCAACACTTGGCATCAAAGATTTGGGGAGGGGAGATAATATGAGCATAAACGGACAGAACTAGTACAACAAGTTTGTACAATATATATCGTAGGAGGAAACTCAACAAAACACAAACACGTTAAAAAACCCAATAATTTTATATATCTGATACAGAAATGTGAAAACTTTCAACCAAACAAAATACGTTCTCGTGATCAAACAATGACCTTTCATACTCATAAATGATAAAGGATTTTTAAAAAAAATTGGTTTCATCAATCAACAGATTATGTTTCGAAGATATGATAAATAATAAAGAAATGTAAAACAACAAACACAACAAAAAAGCTTTTCATTGACTTCAGCTCATCTATGCTCACGACGCTAAAATGGAAAAAAATAAATAAAATAACATCACCCTCCCCACCCCCCTAAAAAAACAACACAGCTAATCACAAAACACAAGATATGAAAAATGATAGACATAAAACATAATGTGTACTTTGGAACAAAAGATATGATAAAGGCTACAAACAAAGAAATGCACTCATTTTCCGCTTACACCTATAAAGCCACTCTCTCATGCCTATGGTGCACATTTCACAATGATAATAATACTGTATCAAACACACCGATCACAACTGTTCTCACCACCGCACTCACGCACACTGCATTGACACACTGTACGCTAAGCCGTCATTAACCCTCTCTAGGACACAGACGCCAAATTCGACCGAATTTTGTCAACTCATGCAGCCTGTATGCGCCGATTGCGCCCGCTGAACGCCAGGTCTAGTACGTTCACTTTCACCCTACCCACAATGCAATATACTAAGTTAGTGCTTCTTTTTCCTGACTCTCAGTGGTCCGTTTTTAGTTCTTACAGCAAGGGAAAGCACCCACTAGTCTTTTTGAACGGATTTTTCGAAGTGACCCCAAATTTTTTTCTTCTTTCCACGTGACGTGACGCAGTATTGACTCGGCGCGATGCTCGGAGCGCCATTACGGATTTTTTTATTCCAATTCATGGTTTGTTGTGTGACAGTGTGTTTGCTATTCAATATGCATCTTTCAGAAATGAAATGTGAGTTAGACTTTATTCTGGGTGATTTTTTTAATGAAAAGATTTGGTCTGACGTTCGGAGTTAATTCCCATCTCTCGGGAACTGGGATCGATTCCCGGTTCGAATGGTTGGGAGTCAAAGGGTTAATGCACCTTATTAATCGGACTACAGTGGAACCTCCCTTATAAGACCTTCAAAAATCATCCAAAATGTCAGTACATCAATCAAACGTCTTACTATACAATACATCTGCATTGTTAAAAAAATCGGGACTTTCCTGGTGTTGCACTGCCTTTGGGCATTGCCTCCAGGATCGTTCCCACCATCTTTATATCTACTAATGTCCCATATGTGTCTGTTCCAGACCGGAGGACGTTGAATGAATTTTCATCCAAAATGAGGGTCTTCTAAGGTAGGGGTCTTATAAGGGAGGTAATTTTAATATTTTAATTTTAATGCTTACAAAGAAGGGCAATGTCTCAGAGAAGCAGGTCTTATGTGGGAGGGAGTCCATTAATGGGAGGTCTTATAAGGGAGGTTCCACAGTATAAGGCACACCTCATCATAAAGGGCACCCCTCAAAGTTTCAGGCATGGTAGTGGGGGCAAAGTGAGTTTCGCGGAAGAATATCCAACCGATTCTGCATTTCATTTGAAAGATGTCGACTCAAACTAAAATGATGAAGTTGGGCGTCAAAATGAAGAAGAAGAAGAAGAAGAAAAAGAAGCACTAGGATCACAAATCTGGAAACGTGTGGCGTGAGCTAGGCCGCGCACGACTGCTAACTTCGGCGGGAAGTTGCTTGTTCAGTCATTCACATCCGGTTCCACGAAGCGATTGCATAGGTTTTAACGCAACATAATTTTTAGGCAGCCGAGCGAATTTTTACCCCAGCTTTTTTTTTTTTTTTTTTGGGTCAAATTTTCACTTTCGCGGATTTTCCGCGATTCACGGAGGTCTACCATGCCTGAAGTTTACGCAAAGTTCAGATTTTGTTTTCAGGGACTGCTTTATTACTATAGTAATTATAAGTCATATTATATTTAGACACAGGGGTCTCAGTCAGAAAAAAAAGTATTGCCTTATAGTCTGTAAAATACAAAACCAAGGGGCATACTCCACCTTTTGTTTTTCACCAATTGCTCAGCTAATTATGTGGTCCTGAATCAAAACCACAGAACATGCATTCCTCCTCATTTTTACAATGAAGAAGTGCCTCGGCATATATGTGACCCAGCACCACGAAAGGGACATTAAGTGTCAAAATGACCATTCTGAGAAAATTGTACACCTAAAATCTTCAGGCAATTCTCTTTCTAATGATATAAAAACCATTCTTGTACCCTTTGTTTGCCTGCAGAGATATGAGCAGGGTGACTGCATGTCAGTCATTTTGAAAAATCAGTCAAAAGTTGAGCCTAGCTGAAGAAAATGCACCAACCTACTCATTTGAAAGCACTTCTTGGAGTACTTAGAGACCATATTAAAGACTGTCCTTCATGGATATGAAAGATAAGATGTTAGAAAGCATGAACATACCCATAACTCAAAAATATTAAAATACAATATTTTTTTTACTTTGCAGGTCTTTTGCAAGAAACTAGCTCAGCGGCTTAATGTCCCTTTCGTGAAGCTGGGTCACATATATTTAATCAAGTTGGATACCTACTAGTGTGATTATTAATTTAACCCTCTTGCAATCAAGTCGGCCAAAACCAGCCGGCCCGATGCTGCCTCCATGTATTCATGTCGGCCAAAACCTGCCCCCACTCTGAGACCCCCCCCCCCCCCCCCTCTGATGTTATTTCTGTCATGCACAATGTTCTGGCTTGTTATACACACACTATGAAGAAGCTTCTCACTTGTAAAGAAGTTATGGCAACTGTATGGTACCCTATGTGCTTCAAAAACAGATTTTCTCAAAATTGTGTGAAAGAATCTGAATGCTAGAAGAATTTTTTTTTTCTGTAACAAATGTGAATGCAAGAGGGTTTTATTGAACATTAACCAGTGAGTGCGATCAGGGTGTGTGTGTCCTGCAGTTTTGAGTCGTAACACATCATCAACAATGCACACTCGCATACAAATTTGTCCTCATGTGTTCTGGCCTATTTCTATTCACAATAAATAATACGATCATCAAGCAAGCTTGCGCAGCGTGCTGTGCTTGAATTCCAACCGAAACACATTTACAATAATGTGATCAACAAACGCACCAACAATGGGTTTGCATTCAGGCATTAGGCTACATTTTACAATTTTACATGTCGTATACATTATCTGTATTCATATTTACAACTGGGGGCATACAAATGAGGCATACAAATAGTTTAGTAAACAAGTCAAACGAATACTTTGTACGTTCTGAAGCAATTTCTATAAACAAGACTTTTTACATCCTAAACATCACATGCATGTTTGTCATCAAAGTAGGGGGAAAAAATGACAGAATCGAACCAGAAATTCCATCTGTGAGTCCATGATGTGTCCATTATTAAAATGCAACCCCCTGTCCACCCCCTCCCCCAACCACCACCACCTCTTTTTCCATTTCAAAGAAAGAAATACAACAATGGAGTCCTTTCTCACCATCACATTCATTTTTGGCTATATTGGATTCATTCAACTGAACAACACAAAATGTTCTTATTGATGATAACAACGATGATGATAGCAATGATAGAGTTCATACTGTGTTAATTAATAATCAATGGTTGACATTACGTGCATAATTGTTTTATGTTGCACATACACACACACATGCGCATGCGCACACACACATATACACACACGCACGCACGAACACACACGCGCACGCGCACGCACGCACACACACACACACACACAGAGTATGAATGGTCAGTACACCAAACTCTAAGTCATACAGAAACCCAGACACTTATGCATCAGACTAAAACACTAAACTATACCGAAGAAAAATGTCCATCTTAGCTCATCACACAGACAAATGCATGAGAGAAGTGAGGGGGGGGGGGGGGGGGGGGGAGAAAGGAAAAAAAAAAAGGAAAAAAAAAAAAAACAAAAAAAAAAAAGAGACCAAAAAAAAAAAAAATGAAAAGAAAGGCGGGGACAGTGGAGGGTAAAAAAAAAAAAAAAAAACAACAACAACTGAACACACAACTTTTTTAGACTGTGTCCTTTCTGTAGGTTTTAAGCACAAAAAGGTCCCATGAAATCTTCCAAAAGTGTCACAACTGCTACTGAAGAAAAACATTTACCATGCATAATCTTTTCTTTCCATTTGTTATTCTAAAAGTTTTTTTGATCATCTTCACTGAGCTAGTCATCCTCCATTACAATGACGTTTCTTTCATATATCTTCTTTCAACATTGTGAAGATTCTGATACTTTAGCCAATGTGTGTGTGTGTGTGTGTGTGTGTGTGTGTGTGTGTGTGTGTGTGTGTGTGTGTGTGTGTGTGTGTGAGTGTGTGTGTGTGTGTGTGTGTGTGTGTGTGTGTGTGTGAGTGTGTGTGTATGTGTTTTCCATTAGATAAGCAATTCTGCTATTGGCACATCGTAGTGGTATCTTAATTTGCATGGGAAACACCCCCCCCCCCCCCCCCCCCTCTGAAATAATCAAATAAGGAGCTTTATGGTGCACTCTATTTCATATGCGTTATGGGCTCGAATGACTATTGTTAAGGAAAAAAAGAAGACAAATTCATTGTAACTGAAGGAAAGCAAAAAGTGAATGCAAAAACCAAAGTAAAATGAAAGAGATTGAGTATACTATTATGTGTATTACCAATAAGGAGATAGACATCGGCAAAGGACAACACTAGTCCGAAATATTTGCCAAATAAATTATAGTTTTTCCCATTTGTTGTTATTTTCTTTAGTTCGAATACTAACCATCATGATCTATATATAAAAAAAAGTAATCACATAATGCGGAAACCTACCCACACTATATTATTAACTAAATCTCACAACGATCCTGAACAATATTACTGCTTTTAAACCAAAACAATATGATAAAAATGACTACCATACAACCACATAGCACAACAACTCATAAAAAGATGTAAGATACTCCTCTAGTCACAAGCAATGTTTCAACTTTCATAAACTGGCTATGAAAAAAATCTAATTCTTCTTCTTTTTCTGCGTTCCCAGGCCATATGGCCATAATGGGTATGGTACGCATGTGTCCAGTTTTCAGTTTTCACTGGTCTCCCTGCTGCGTAACAGCCGACACATTCCGATTTTGGCGGAGCTCAAACTAGACAATTATTTGGAAAAAAGGCAGGAGAATGGGCCAATAAGTCAGAAAGATAGTAGATGACAGAAAGCAAAGGGAAAAAGGCAAGAGTCAAAAAGAGTGACAGATTAGAGGAAGCTACAAGCACAGAACTTCCAGAAGGTGGGGGAACTATTTTTACGAAAGATCCCCCCAGTATCCCCACGGGAGGATCTCATTCCATTCCACCTCTGGCCTTCAATCTGTTCCCTCTCCTTTTCCACCCCCCTTCCTATACACACAAGAAAAGACAACCCCTTCCTACACACACACAAGAAAAGACAACCCCTTCCTACACACAAGAAAAGACAACCCCTTCCTACACACACAAGAAAAGACAACCCCTTCCTACACACACAAGAAAAGACAACCCCTTCCTACACACACAAGAAAAGACAACCCCTTCCTACACACACACAAGAAAAGACAACCCCTTCCTACACACACAAGAAAAGACAACCCCTTCCTACACACACAAGAAAAGACAACCCCTTCCTACACACACAAGAAAAGACAACCCCTTCCTACACACACAAGAAAAGACAACCCCTTCCTACACACACAAGAAAAGACAACCCCTTCCTACACACACAAGAAAAGACAACCCCTTCCTACACACACAAGAAAAGACAACCCCTTCCTACACACACACAAGAAAAGACAACCCCTTCCTACACACACAAGAAAAGACAACCCCTTCCTACACACACAAGAAAAGACAACCCCTTCCTACACACACAAAGAAAAGACAACCCCTTCCTACACACACAAGAAAAGACAACCCCTTCCTACACACACAAGAAAAGACAACCCCTTCCTACACACACAAGAAAAGAAAAGACAACCCCTTCCTACACACACAAGAAAAGACAACCCCTTCCTACACACACAAGAAAAGACAACCCCTTCCTACACACACAAGAAAAGACAACCCCTTCCTACACACACAAGAAAAGACAACCCCTTCCTACACACACAAGAAAAGACAACCCCTTCCTACACACACAAGTAAAGAAAAGACAACCCCTTCCTACACAAACAAGAAAAGAAAAGACAACCCCTTCCTACACACACAAGAAAAGACAACCCCTTCCTACACACACAAGAAAAGACAACCCCTTCCTACACACACAAGAAAAGACAACCCCTTCCTACACACACAAGAAAAGAAAAGACAACCCCTTCCTACACACAAGAAAAGAAAAGACAACCCCTTCCTACACACACAAGAAAAGACAACCCCTTCCTACACACACAAGAAAAGACAACCCCTTCCTACACAAACAAGAAAAGAAAAGACAACCCCTTCCTACACACACAAGAAAAGACAACCCCTTCCTACACACACAAGAAAAGACAACCCCTTCCTACACAACACAAGAAAAGACAACCCCTTCCCACACACACAAGAAAAGACAACCCCTTCCTACACACACAAGAAAAGAAAAGACAACCCCTTCCTACACACAAGAAAAGACAACCCCTTCCTACACACACAAGAAAAGAAAAGACAACCCCTTCCTACACACAAGAAAAGAAAAGACAACCCCTTCCTACACACAAGAAAAGACAACCCCTTCCTACACACACAAGAAAAGAAAAGACAACCCCTTCCTACAAGAAGAAAAGAAAAGACAACCCCTTCCTACACATAAGAAAAGAAAAGACAACCCCTTCCTACACACACAAGAAAAGACAACCCCTTCCCACACACACAAGAAAAGACAACCCCTTCCTACACACAAGAAAAGAAAAGACAACCCCTTCCTACACACAAGAAAAGAAAAGACAACCCCTTCCTACACACACAAGAAAAGACAACCCCTAACTAGACAAAAAAGAAAAGAAAAGACAACCCTTTCGACTTTTTTACTCTCTCTCTTTGATCATTCTGGCACCCTCAGGGGGAAAAAAAGACTGCAAAAAAAAGGGGGTCGGCTCCATTTGACAAACGGCATTAGGCTACTGCATGGATGTCGGGGCATTTAAGTTTTAGTGACCCAGCCAGCTCGCACCCTACACAAAGAAAAAAAAGAAGAAAAAACAAGCGTCAAAGGATCTTCAAAAGGAGACCTCATAATACGTGTGCGCATCCAACAGGGAAAATTGTTCCGACGCTCACAGAAGACTTGGCAGTTCAGTTAGTTCAAACTCAAAGCAATGATCCGCTGTCTTTTTTGTTTTTCACACAGATTATCACAGACCACACGCAGCAACCACGAAACGTGGTAAAGTCTTTTGTGGCAATACCACAACTTACATAATTTGTGTACGGGTTTTTTTGCACACAACAAAAGCATAATAGTTTACTCAGGCTCTCATCAATCGCATAATCCAAAAATACCTATATACGTCTCAGACATCCATTGTTTGTTTTGTCGCAAACTGGAATCAAACACACTACACGGAAAAAATCATATAAAAGGGGGAGAAAGGTGGCAGAGTGGCTAAGACGTTCGCCTGCCAAACGTAATGCATGACTGCAGCGTTGAGTGACCCGGGTTCGAATCCCGGCCTCGCCCTTTCTTTCTAGTTTGACAGGAAAATGGAACTGAATGTCCAGTTCTTCGGAAGGGGACTTAAAGCTAGTCTGACCCGTGCGCTTTACGCACGTAAAAATCCCACGGCAGTTGAAAGTCGGTAAGAGCAGGGAGAAATCCCGCTGCCTGGTATGGCCAAATTGATAGCTAGGTTTTTCAAGTGTGCCCACACCCCCTCCTCACCCTGTGCTCCCCACCCCCACCCCCCAAAAATGGGTAGGTGCTGCACTTCTGTGACGTGTTCTCCGGGGGAGAGCGGCCCAAATTTCACAGAGATAAGTCTCTGTGACTAGAATATACCAAATGTATTGCTTTATCCATACAAACTTATGCCACAGCACTCATTCATCACAGACACCAAAGATACCTGCACTTCTAAATTAAGCCATCTATCATTTCTTTAGCACACAGAGCGTAGATACATTTTACCCCCCCTTGGGGGATACTGCTGGTACATTTCAGTAGACAATAAATCTCCATACTTTTGCTCACCGTTTAAAAGAGAGAGAAAGAGAGAGGACATGCTTTTCCTTTGCACTTTGGGTGACATTTGGTATACATACTTCAGCTATTGGTTTTAGAAACAAAGAAAAAAAAAAAAGAGCACATTTTGCATATTTTGTGTCACCGATCAAATTTCAATCTCTACGCTGACATACGTTTTAGTTTTTTAAGTCTTGCTTTGAATTAGCACAAAGAACCAAGACACACACATGCTCACACACAAAACGAGAGGTCACACTTTGCGTGCACGTTCCCCTCTTTAAGGGGCTTTTTGGAAATCAATATAAACCTTGAACCTTGGATCACAAACAGGCTGGATCACATCATCTGCAGACATTCTTCGAGTCACATTTTGAACACACGCAGAAAAAAAAGAGAGAGGCGACAATTTGTCCATATAAACACTTTGTGAGCCCAGCCGAAAACGGACAGGCTGGGCCTAACTAATTCTTTAGTTAGGCGCATAACGGCAGCATGACGCATCTGCGCTCATATGACAAGAAACTGAGCGATCGAAGAAGAAGAAGATTTTGTGAGCACAAAAAAAAACACGGAAAAAAACCAACCACATACACACTCGAAGCAAAACAAGAGACAGGTGACGTGTTACGCCTTGCGTAGGTAATTGGCGGGGACGTAACCTTGGAAACCGTCGGCATCGACCAGCCACCACTCGCCATTGCCGTCCAGGTCGTGTCGACACAGCACCACCACCAACTGACCGACCGACAGATTGACCTCATTGCTGCTGCGACCTTGGAAGGGGAACTCTGCGCAGTAGTACTGTCGACACACACACACACACACAAGACACCTCATAGGTATGGCAACACATTCGCCATGCAAAAAAAAAGATTTTTTTTTGTTCGCGTAAAATAATAATAATAAAAATAGTGAATCATTTATATAGCGCACTCCTCCACCAAATGTGGAGCTCTATGCGCTTAACAACAACAAAAATTAAAAGCAAAAAATTAACAAAAACAAATAGCTCACACACATGCAAATAGGCATACACATACATCCCCCCCCCCCCCCCCCGCGCACACACACACACACATACACGCAGATCCCAAATGTATTTTAAATGTATTTTTAAAATGCGTTCTGCTTTTACTGGAGTATTTGTTCGTATTCATCCAGTTTGTTAATTACAATATTGCAGTGTTATTAGTTATTAGTTTATATTCTTTAATTGTTGCTGATAAATTGTGTTTATTGTTGTTTTTCTTATGTGCACCTGTTTGATTTGAGACATGCACATACACACACACACACGCGCACACACACACACGCACGCACGCACATGCACACGCACACACACACACGCACATACGCGCACATACGCGCACGCACACACACACACACACACACACTATTACCGGAAACCACAAGTTTTTACACTCCAAAAAACACAAATTTGTACACTCCAAAAAACGGAAATCCGCACCATTCCGGAAAATAAGCACCCCAGGCCCTGCACTGACCTCATAGGCTGGCTGACCACCACCACCACCACCACCAGTGTTTGCTGAAGAACTGACCACACTGGACACCTCCGTCACCTCAGGGTAGCAGGGGGCGCCACTGGCGCTGGTGGTGGTGGTGGTGGCGGCGGCGGCGGCGGCGGTGGTCGCCTGCGGGGGGGCGCCGGCCAGCCAGGGGAGAGAATTCCCGTCCCCCTCGTCCATGCTGGCGCTGTAGACGGAGGAGGTGAAATCCTCGCTGCTGTCCTGAGCGCTGAGACTGGTCAGGCTGCCCGCCGGGGACAGGGAGAGGCTGGGCTTGGTCAGCACCGAAGACTGGACAAAACCCTTGTTGGCTGCCATTGCCATGCCGGGCACACAGAGAAACAAGTGTTACAGGGTGTTTATAAAAATGAATACAACAGACCTGTTTACCCACTACACAAGCTTCGAGTAGTCTGGATGGCTGAACTAAGTAGTTTTGGTGCAACATATGTAGGTCCTTGGTGTGAGAGGCTTTAGGAGCTTCCGACAACGAAGTGTCTGCTACTGAAGCAGACGACACCATTTTCGTTTTGAGCAAAGAAAGTAGCTTACAATTTTGGCCAGAAACGTTCGATTTAATCAGGCCAAAAGGCAAGTGAAACGAAAATATGAATTGGGGTGGGTAACCGAACTTACCACCAACCAGGCAACACAAGTTCAAAAGTACAAAGTCAAAGCTAGAAAAATTAAACAAATCAGAGACACAAAAAAGGATGTCTTCCAGGTGTAGCTTGAAAGAAAAGTGATGTTACTCACTAAACCGGAAGTGAGCCTGATTGGGAGTTGAGGTAATAAGACACAATTCATTTTGGCTTTGTCTTCCAAGCTAACCTTGACCAAATATGCACTAGCAGTGGAGTGGTAAGGATGATAGAATAGATTGAGTAATTAGAGCATTTGTTTCAATTTTGAAGAGTAGTAGAGGTCCAAATTGAGTAGAATACTACTCGAAAAGAGTAGAGTGAACAGGTCTGATACAACCCACCAGATTGGAAAAGCTGGGCATGGTCAGCACCGAAGACTGGACAAAACCCTTGTTGGCTGCCATTGCCACGCAGGGCACACAGAGAAACAAGTGTTACAGGGTGTCCATACAAAATAAATACAACCCGCAAAATTGATACAGTCAGTGGAACCTCCTTAACTCAACTGAGTCACATACAAAATGATGTATGTAGTCTCTCCCTCAGATCGCATTATTTTAGGTCATTTTCTAAAAATCGCCCCAAATCAAATGCACATCATACAAACATGCAACATGTACCGAGTGAAAGATAAATCAGTATATTTTTGGAGACTTCTTACTTTGAACGAGTGAGCTGCATATTTATATTTCATGACGTAAATAATCTGATGAAATGCGCTTTGTCAGGAAAACAAAAACTTCCTACTCGACGGGCTGACCACTTTGTTATGATCTTGATCCAGTATCACAAAGCCACTCAAGTTTTGATAGACTTGGTTTAGTATATAAATAAAAAAGGATTGTAAAAAGCATAATATAAACAATAAACATCAACATTTCTTTATCTAATGTTTGAACAAGGTTTCAGGATTAATAGGAACAGCGAGTTATTTCCTTTTTATTGGTTTACATGACACTCAAAATCGCCGAAATGCTTGGAACAGCGTTGGAATGACGTCTCCGACATGACTGCATTGGGTTAAGACCTTCCCTATTAGGAAAGCGCTTAGAGCTTAGGTTAAGCACTATGTACATTTTCAGAAATAAAATAAGACTCCCTCCCACTTAAGACCAACTTCTCTGAGACGTTGCCCTTCTTTGTAACTTACTTTAGGTTAGGTTAGGTTAGGTACATTATAGTCACAGAGGCGTCTCTGTGAAATTCGGGTTGCTCCCACCTGGAGAGCGCGTCGCAGCCAGAGGCGCGCCACCCATTTAAAAAACAAGCGCGGATTCGCAATCGTTTGTGGCGTGCAACAATTCTGGACAGACCGACAAAGTGAGTTATAGGTTTGTGGCTTGTGCCACAAAAAAACAAATTTTGCATGCAATTTTTGTGTGACTGATGAGGAAGGAAGGGAGGGGGGTAAATTTTGACCAAATGAAAACTTTTTCGTTGCCACTGGATTTAACGTGTGCTAAGTGCATGAGCACACGGGACCTCAGTTTATCGTCTCATCCGAAAGACTCCACATTCAGACCGCAAGGCCTAGTGCAAAGTGAGAGGAAAAATCCCCTGTACCCAGGTTCGAACTCGGGTTTACTTGACACGAAGCGAATGTGCTACCACTGTGCCACTCTACACTCTTTAATGTAAGTATTAAAATTACCTTCCTATTACAACTCCCTCCCGCTAAAGACCTTATTTTGGATTATTTTGCAAGGTCTTAAAAGTGAGGTTCCACTGCAATAAATTTAAAAAAATAATATTCCAGCTATCATTTCGATTTTTCGGGATTTCTAAAGATTTCGATGCATGTAAGATTTCAAAAGTTTGTTTTTCGAAGATTATTTTGTTGTTGAACTTCAAAAATTAAGTTCCCATGTTACCCCATTTTCAGGAAAAAGCCCTTTTTCAGGTCTAAAAACGCTTTCGCAATTTCAATGTCTTCGGTTGCAATTTCAATTTCTAGGGTATCCGGATAAAATTCTCATTCACACGAGGGCTTATAAAGTGAGAATATTAAGTACAGTCTTGTATGTCAATTCATCATGTACCATATTTTTCGGACTATAAGACGCACCTCATTATAAGGCGCACCCCAAACTTTTTATACAAAACTCATATTTTGTTATTATATTTTCTTATTATATTATCAGTTATATAATAGGACGCAGGGGTCTCAGTCTGGAGGAAACGTATTGCCTTAAAGTCCGAAAAATATGATAAGAAATGTTCCTCTTTCGCTTACCTCCGTCGTCGACGAACCATCGCTGTCGTCCCCCCATGGGGTCGCGGTCCTTGATGACGGCCACCAGGGTGCCGGCGCTGACCGCCATGTCCATCAGGTCCTGGGCCCCCACCGTCTGCATCACCTGGTACAGGCTCTCCGCCCCGTACATCTGCCGCAGGTACGCCCGCTGACTGTCCGACTGACTGGACGACTGGATCGTCTGGATAACACAATGTGAATGATTAACAAACTGCCCCGTACATCTGTCGCTGGTACGCCCACTGACTGTCCGACTGGATCGTCTGGATAACACAATGTGAATGATTAACAAACTGCCCCGTACATCTGTCGCTGGTACGCCCACTGACTGTCCGACTGACTGGACGACTGGATCGTCTGGATAACACAATGTGAATGATTAACAAACTGCCCCGTACATCTGTCGCTGGTACGGCCGCTGACTGTCTGACTGACTGGACGACAAACTGCCCCGTACATCTGTCGAAGGTACGCCCGCTGACTGTCCGACTGAGTAGACGACTGGATAACAAAATGTGAATGATAAACATTGCTTAATAAAAAAGAAAAGTCTTCCAATTTTGCTTCTTGTCACCTGGCATAGGCTCTCCGCACCGTACATCTGTTGAAGGTACACCCGCTGACTGACTGACTGGACGACTGGATTGTCTAGATAACAAAATGTCAATGATTAACAAACTGCACCGTACATCTGTTGAAGATACACCCGCTGACTGACTGACTGGACGACTGGATAACAGAGAACATAAGTCAGACAAAATCGAACCTTGTTTCTTGTCGCCTGGTGTAAGGTGTCTGCTCCATACATCTAGTTATGGTAGACTAAGGTAGTGGCAGAGTGGCTCAGAGGCAACGTGTACACAAACACAGAGAGTCCAGTTTTGATTACATGCCACCTGCTACTGTGACCAGTTGTTGGACTTCAAATGCCTGCAAGAGGGGCCCAGTCCAGTACCTGGAAGAGAAGAAGAAGAAGAAGAAGAAGAAGAAGAAGAAGAAGAAGAAGAAGAAGAAGAAGAAGAAGAAGAAGAAGAAGAAGAAGAAGAAGAAGAAGAATAAGAACAAGAAGAAGAAGAAGAAGAAGAAGAAGAAGAAGAAGAAGAAGAAGAAGAAGAAGAAGAAAGAAAAAGAAGAAGAAGAAGAAGAAGAAGAAGAAGAAGAAGAAGAAGAGGAAGAAGAACAAGAACAAGAATAAGAACAAGAAGAAGAGGAAGAAGAAAAAGAAGAAGAAGAAGAAGAAGAAGAAGAGGAAGAAGAAGAAGAACAACAAGAATAAGAACAAGAAGAAGAAGAAGAAGAACTAGAAGAAGAAGAAGAGCACTAACCGGGGGAGGCTTGGAAGGATCAAACGTCTGCCTGGAGCTGCCGCGTCGCTCCAGACGGAAGGCGTCCATCTTGGGGTTGAACCCGCGGGGGATGAAGCTCAGCATGGAGATCTGGTCCAGGGCGGACGTGTGGCGGATGTTGAAGTTCTCCATCAGGCTCTCGCTGGTGGACCCCAGCACCGAGGGGAGCTGCGGAAATGAACATGCCAGTCACACTCTGACCATTTGACGTCATCATCATCGTCAGTCCAGGGATCGATAATAAAGAGGGGAGGGCCGGGGCCCTCGAAATATCTCACTCAGGTCAATGTGGTGTTTTGTTTGTTTCTCTGGGGCAGTGGGTGGATGCCTCGTGCCTCCATACGAGGAGCTGGGTGACCCCCCCCCCCCCCCCTCCACGAGTCTCTCCCCTTGGAGATACCGGGGGGGTCTTTCGTAAAAATAGGTCCCCCACCTTCTTGAAGTTCTGTGCTTGTAACTTCCTCTAATCTGCCACTGTCTTTGACTCTGCCTTTTCCCTTTACTCTCTGTCATATACTATCTTTCTGACTTATTGGCCCATTCTCCTGCCTTTTTGTTTGTGGCACAAGCCACAAACCTATAACTCACTTTGTCGGTCTGTCGGTCTGTCTGTTGGTTGGTGTCAGTCGGTCGGTCCAAAATTGTCACACATATTGTAAAAGAGAAAGAAAAGTACAGACAGAAAAAAAATACTTGGGCATAAAGTAACATTTCAGTTGTCATATCTACAGTCCTTAGGTATGGACAGAATTGTATACTGAACAGAGCACATGAATCTTCATTTTAAAGCGTACAAAATAATAAACATACGTAATACAGACACTGCAACAGACACGACGAGTATGCGGTGCTTCTTTCGATGAGCATAAGTAGGATAAATAGTTTTAAATGTTTTCCAAAAGATATAAAAAGTTACGAAATGGTGCAGAGATAACATTCTGGTTTACAGATTAAAATTATTGAAAAGCCAGGGGAGGCGACTCAGTGTATGTAATGATTGGAGTGGTAAAAATAGACCGCTGGGCTGCAGTCTTGTGGAGTGAAAGTGTTTGATAAAAAAAATTGTGTGTGTGAAGAGCATAATGTAAATGCGCTCGGCGATGCCCTTGTTTGTAGTGTGCCACAAACGATTGCGAATCCGCGCTTGTTTTAAAACAATCTTCCAAATAATTTTTCTTCTTTGAGCTCCTCCGAAATCGGAATGTGTTGGCTGTACGCAGCGGGGAGACCAGTGAAAACTGAAAACTGGACACATACGCACCTTACCCATTATGGGAACGCAGAAGAAGAAGAAGAAGTTTGTTTCTTATGTCTCTAAATTCTGACAATTACATGTGCATGTGTATAACTTATATAAGACGCATCCTTTTATTTGAAAGAATAATGCCGACACATTATACATGGGCACAGTAGAGTCACTCATATTTTCAACAACTGCCATGAACAAAACAATATAAAATCTGATTTTAATGATAAAAAAAATAGGGTAAATTCTATTTTTCCGTTATTGCCTTTCTTACCATACATAAAGCTGTATTTTAGAACATTTTTAGCTAATAACCTTTTTGGAATACTAACCCTATCCCTAACCCTAGCCCTAAGCCTAACCCTACCCCCCACCCTATAAGACGGAAAAACGCAACGAACCACAACTGTGACAAATCGCGGTGTACTGCAGTACGGTAGGGTTAGGTTTAGGGCTAGGGTTAGGGATAGGGTTAGTATTCCAAAAAGGTCATTAGCTAAAAATGTTCCTAAAATACAGCTTTATGTATGGTAAGAAAGGCAAAAACGGAAAAATAGAATTAACCGAGAAATGCAGGGGGGGGGGTGGCACATCTTTACCTTTACCAAAAATAGTTATCCAATTATAGGCGTATAATGAAAGTTAGATCAAGACTGAACATGACTGCCATAATTGTTATTATATAAACTGTCACGCACACATACACAAAGAAACAGGATAAATACTCAAATGGGTTTGTTAATTTTCGGAGAATGAAAATCAGAGATTACATTACATTACATTACAACAAAGACAAAAAAAATACAGCAGGTAATTGTAACTTCCTTGTATAAAGAAAAGGGGGTTTAATTCAAACCGAAAACAAGAGATAATATAATAAAGGCACAAATACACTTGATACTTGTAATTTCAGAAGAAAAAAGTCTTAAATTAAAAAATCAAAACACAACATGCCATTAAGCAAAAAAAATAATTAAAATGCGGGGAAATTGTTATTTTTGTTTGAAATACCTTTTAATATCAAAAAGGGGTGTAAATACAGTATAAGACAACTTGTCCCTTAAAAGGGCGATAGTTGATGGTTGGTTGATGGCTCATCCCATATGTGCTGTTTTGCAGTCGAGTAGACATCAAACCTAACTTTTGATCTAAGGGCAAACAACCACGAGGACGAAAAAAAAACTTTTCTTTTTTTTTTCTTTTTTTTTCCTAATCCTAACTTTGTTTCTAGACCCATATTTTGCGGACTATAAGGCGATACTTTTTTTTCTACTCTGAGACCCCTGCGCCTTATAATGTGACTGATAATATAGCAAGAAACTACAGACAAACCCCTATTTACCCTCTGTTAAGCGACCACCTCTCATTTGAGACCGGATTTGTTGGCACGGATGCGTTTTACTATGTAAACGACCTCTCTTAAACGACTTCCTCTAAAACGCGACTTACGACCGCCATTTTGTTGGTTTTTACGACCGTTGTTGTCGTCTGCATAGACTTCGAGCAAAGGGAAACAACCACGGTCAAGGGCCTGAAAGCGGAGTCGCTTCCCTTGTTGTAGAAAAGATGGCGGAAAGCGTAGGAAAAGCACGAAAACCACTGACTTTGAAAAAGAAAACCACTGACTTTGGACGAGAGTGGAGGTGATTAACAGAAGTCGGCGAAGTGAAACTGTAATACATCGATTGCACAATCCTATGGAGTTGGAAAGACCCAAATCCAGTTTTAATATGTCATTGTATGTGTGCATGAAGAAGAGAGTATGAACTGTGCTGAACTTTTTCTTTCTACGGCTGCCAGTGAAAACCTCCGTCATACGACCCCTCCAATTTACGACCGATTTTTCCGGACATTTTGGAAGTCTTAAAATAGAGGTTTGTTGTAACAAAATCTGTAAAATTTGGGGGGTGCATCTTATAGTCAGATGCGCCTTGTAGTCCGTAAAATATGGTGGGTTTTTTTTTCAAAGTGAAGATTGTGAAGATACAAAGTACTTAAAAGACCCTGTGACGCGCCACGGTTATGTCCCTTGTTTTTTTTTTTCTGGGTTGCTGTGACCCACATTCGAATTTCCCCATATTCAAATTGAGGCTGCTCTTTAAACTGATGTGTCGCTTTCAATTTGGGGTAATTTATATGGTGAGTCAGACTTGGTCAAAACAAGATTTCTTTCCAGTTATAAGAGGGAATTAAAACACACGTGAAATCCCGTGATTTTGATGATCGGGTGGATCTTTAAATGTTTGAAGAAAATAGAGTAGATGGGGTAGAAGAGAATGTAGAAGGACAAAAAGTAGTAGAAAGTAGATAGGATGATGGGTAAAAGGAAGTGAGGATAAAGGACGGGGGGGGAGGGGGGGGAGAAGGCGTGGCAGGAGAAGAACATGGGCAAGACAAATGATTTAACTTTGATGATCAAAGTTCAAACCCAGAAGATAAACAAAATAAATGACATGTTCTAAGTGCATGTCTTGAACTTTTTAGCTACTCTATTTTTCGGATTACAAGGCGCAAAAATTTTGGACTCAGTTTTGACCCATGCGCCCAATGAGGCTTCTTGCCGAAAATGAAAGGGGCGATCATTTTAGGCCCGAACTGCCGATGCCCCCTGGTGACGAGTCAAGAGCAGATAATTTTCTGTGGCTATATATTACTAGTTCCTGACAGGCAAGGGCGATAATCTTAAGTAGGTGGCGTTCGCATCTCAGGGCACGAGACAGGGGCAGAGAATTTTCTGTATAAAGCCTCATTAGAGTATGTGCAATGTTTCAAAGGATGATTCATTAAATTATTCAAGGATGATTATCTTGCCCTGCGTATTTTTGGGTACAAGAAGAAAAAACAAAACAACAACAACAACCAAATAGAACCCTAACAAGTGTTGCTTCTTCCAGATCTTTATTATCAAATGCTACCACCTTCACCACCATTTTCTGAGTTTGCTCCCTTGTAGTCGCACTCAAAACCAACTCTGTTCCCTCTCTCTCTTCCTTTTCATATACCTATTTTCTTGCATTTTCCACCCAATTCTACAAATCAACTTTTCATTTAATTCTGTGCTTGTTGTGTTACGAATTTTCATTAACTTAGGGATAATTATGACATGAAAAGTTACTCAATTGCAACCAAGTTCTCATTCTGATGAAAGTGATTCTTGTTTAAAAAGTATTCAGCTACTCACAGCTTCTATCCTTTTCAGCACTCACAGCTTTTTTTGCTTGCGTGGTGGCGTGTGTGTGTGTGTGTGTGTGTGTGTGTGTGTGTGTGTGTGTGTGTGTGTGTATGTGTGCGTGTGTGTGTGTGTGCGTGCGTGTGTGTGTGTGTGTGTGCGTGTGCGTGTGTTGTGTGTGTGTGTGACAGGGTAATTCGTTAGGGCCATCTCTACCATATTTCACTGTGATGATATCCAAAGCATTCCCGCGAGGGTTGGCAATGGAGAAAAATAAACTGATGGGGGGGAGGGGGGGGGGGGGGGGAGGGAAACAGAAGAGTGAGGGTGAGGAGAGAGAAAAACTATTGGGGGGAATTAGTGATAGGAAACCACACGTACACTGGGATAGATATTTGTGAAGGCACACACACACACACACACACACACGCATGCACACACACACATGCATACACACATGTACACCATTGTATACGTAGGCTTACATAGCAAAACAACCACAACACCCAAGAAACCAAACAATAGGCGGAAAAAGATGTTGCAAAACAGAATATGTGAAGGCTGAAATCAGAGGTGTCAATCTGTTTCACACACAAACACACACCACTAGTAGAAGTAGCAGTAGAAGTAGTAGTAGTAGTAGTAGAAGTAGAAGTAGTAGTAGTAGGAGTAGGAGTAGTAGAAATAGTAGAGTACAAAAGGTGAAGTTTAATTTTTTGGGTGGGAGTTTTCTTTCATGTTGTTTGATTTTACCTTCTGCAGTTGTTGTACTGCCTGAAAAGAAAATTATACCATCCACACTCATTGTCACAGAGCTTATTAAAGGAGCACCCTGACAGATGAGTTTTTGCAAGAAACACGTCGAGATTACACACACACACACACACACATACACTCACAACTGACACACAGCCTACCTACCTTCAAAAGAATGCAGTTCTCTTTTTCACACACACACAGACAGACAGACACACACACACACCCATACACACACACACGCACGCGCACCCCCCCACACAAACACACAACTTTCCAGCCTACCTCCAACAGAACGCAGTTCTTTCACACACACACACACATACACGCACGCACACACGTTAGCATTCATACACAAACACGCACAAACACACACGGATGACATAAATCTCAGAAACAGCCTACCTCCAGCCTACCTCCAGAAGAATGCAGTTCTCCTTCAGGGCGTGGTCCATGAAGTCTCGCTGGGCGCGCACGTAGGCAGCCATGCAGTGCTGCAGCATGCCGACGATCAGACGGTACAACGACGGCAGCTCGTCCAACAACTGCGCGTTCATCGCCTCATAGTCGTTCTTTGCCGCCTGCACCACCTGTAGACGTCCAACAAACCGTCAACGAAGGCAGACCTGTTTACCCCCTACACAAGTCTTCAGTAGTCTGGATATCTGAAATGAGTAGTTTGGGTGTGAAATGAGTAGTCCTCTTCATTAAACCATCAAACAATGTTCACTGAAAATGAGTAATTAGAGCATTATTTTCAATTTTGAAGAGTATCATAGGTCCAAATTGAGTAGAATACTACTTGAAAAGAGTAGAGTATACAGGTCTGCGAAGGCCTACCTATGGCAATCGCTCAATCGATATACATCAATCCATCAATTCATCTATCAATCAATCAATCATCGGTAGAGCGAGGAAAGTTTGTTCCAAACTGAGTGTCAGTTTCGTAGTCGATCTTTGCTGCCTGCCCCACCTGTAGACATTCAACAAATCATGGCAATCAATCTATGCCCCACCTGTAGACATTCAACAAATCGTCATGGCAATCAATCTATACCTGTAGACATTCAACAAATCGTCATGGCAATCAATCAATGCCCCACCTGTAGACATTCAACAAATCGTCATGGCAATCAATTATGCCCCACCTGTAGACATTCAACAAAGTCATGGCAATCAATCTATGCCCCACCTGTAGACATTCAACAAAGTCATGGCAATCTCTATGCCACCTGTAGCATTCAACAAATCTCATGGCAATCAATCTATGCCCCACCTGTAGACATTCAACAAATCATCATGGCAATCAATCTATGCCCCACCTGTAGACATTCAACAAATCGTCATGGCAATCAATCTATGCCCCACCTGTAGACATTCAACAAATCGTCATGGCAATCAATCTATGCCCCACCTGTAGACATTCAACAAATCATCATGGCAATCAATCTATGCCCCACCTGTAGACATTCAACAAATCGTCATGGCAATCAATCTATGCCCCACCTGTAGACATTCAACAAATCGTCATGGCAATCAATCTATGCCCCACCTGTAGACATTCAACAAATCATCATGGCAATCAATCTATCCCACCTGTAGACATTCAACAAATTCATGGCAAATCTATCAATTACGGTTACCTGTAATCAGTCAATCACCTGTAGATGAGGGGAGTTTGTTGAACAGTTAAGCGTTCATCGCTTCAAAGTCATTCTTTGCCACTTGCACCATCTGCGGATAACAAGTCATCACTGAAGGCTCCTCCCATGGGGATACCTGGGTGGGGGGAGGTTTTTGTACAAATAGTTTCACGTTCTGGAAGTTGTGTTGTAACTTCCTCTAATCTATCACTCTATCTTTGACACCTTTGCTTACTGTCATCTGTTACCTTTCTGCCTTTCTGGTCCATTCTCCTGCCTTTGTTCTGGAAACTCTTACAAAGAGATTATATGCTGGGCCTATTTCTTAGGTGCATAACGGCAGCATGATGTATCTGCAGTCATACGACAGGCGATTGAGTGATCGACAAAGAAGATCATTTAACACTATTGTGACTGACACTGCCTCAGCCTATTCTCAGTGCAGGGAGCCTGGGGTACTACTCATAGAAATTGGGTGGTTGTAAACAAATGACGTAGCTGAATGATGTCCTTTTGCGACCAAAGTTTGGTTACCACTGAAAAAAGGCTTAACGTGTGCTAAGTGCATGCTTTTTACATGCCGACACGGGAACGATTCTCGGTTTAGTTTCGTCTCATCCCCGACCAACAGACTCTCACTTGTCGAAGCCACGCACACTGTCCTAGTTTCACAATCAAAGTCAGAGTCAGAAAAAACAAATTCTGGGTCCCTGTTCAGGTTGACAAGTCAAGCAGTTGAAGAATCTCCTCTCTCGTGAGACTTCGTTTATATGCCATTTTTCATCACTACATTGCTGTCAAATTGTACATCAAAACCAAGGGAATTCGGCGGAAGTAAGCAAGGAAAACAACTGACAGAAAGAACTGTGTTCTGTACTGGAAAATAACGACAGGTACCTTATACCGTGATCCTTGAGTGATCGACAAAGAAGATGCATCCTTAAGGCCTCACCATGCGTGCATTCAATCAATCAATAGATCAAACCCATCAATTACTCAATCAATCAATCACCAGTAGAGTGTGGGGATTTCATCAAAAAGTCAAGCGTTCATTGCCTCATAATCATTCTCTGTCATTTGCACCACCTGTCAACGTTGACAAGTCATCCTGGAAGACCTCCCCGTGGCAATCACACAATCAATATATCAATCAATCATCATGGGTGCAACTACACAAAATGAGAAAACCCTGAAAGGCCGGGGTAATGTCCCCCTGCAGCTGAAGCAAAAATTGATTTATGAAGGTATTTTAGTTTGCTTTTTCCACAATTTATACAAATGCTTATTTTAAAGTGTTTGAAAAATGCAGTAGACACACAAAGATCTTGTTTGACAAAATTAAAAAAAAGGAAATTCCTTTTCTGGTAAAATTCAAAAACAGGAAATCCCTGTATACCAGGAAAAGTTGCACCTATGAATCATCCAATCAATCAATTAAACAATCATCAGCAGAGCGAGGGCAGTTCATCCAACAAGTGCCCGTTCATCGCTTCGTTGTCGTTCGTTGCCGTTACCCCGTATCTTCCTACCTTCCTTTGCCCCTCCACCCACCTTCTCGTCCTTGCCCCGCCCCAGGAGGTTGTTGTAGTCGAGGAGCTTGTCGAAGCGTTTGTCGATGACGTTGTTGGGCCCGTTCAACATGGCCACCAGCTTGTTCAGGGGACATATCACCAGCTCCTCCACCGTGCTCGTCTGCCCCCCAAAAAAACCCCAACAAATCAATCAATCTTCTTCTTCTTCTGCGTTCCCAGGCCATATGGCCATAATGGGTAAGGTACATGTGTGTCCGGTTTTCAGCTTTCACTGGTCTCCCCGCTGCGTACAGCCGACACATTCCGATTTCGGAGGAGCTCGAGAGAACAATTGTTTGGAAGATTTTTTTGAAAAAAGGCAGGAGAATGGGCCAATAAGTCAGAAAGATGGTAGAAGATAGAAAGCAAAGGAAAAAGGCAGAGTCAAAGAGAGTGGCACATTAGAGAAAGTTACAAGCACAGAACTTCCAGAAGGTGGGGGGACTATTTATACAAAAGACCCCCCGGTATCCCCACGGGGAAATAATAATAATAATAATGAGGAAAATTTATAGAGTGCCCAATCTACTATGTAGGCAACAGGGCGCTTTACATACAATTGAAATGGAATAAAAACATGAAACAAAAATCCAATAACATGAGCAGACAAAACAATACCGGTCAGACTTCGTTTGGCCAGTAAAAATGGACATAACAATCAGCAACAACAACTGTTGTGACTACAACTACTACTACTACTACTACTGCTACTACTTATAATAGGCCTAATACAAGTATGCATTGTCACACAATGCGCAAGCATGAAATAACAGTATATATTCATGACAACATACACACATAAACAACAACAACACACACACACACACACACACACACACACAAACACACACCATGCATACATACACTGATATAGGGGCCTACATGAACGCATCACACACACACACACACACACACACACACAACACAAACATGCGCATGCACACATACACCACACACAGATGTGCGCGCACGCACGCGCACATACACACACAGACACACACATGCGCGCACACACACACACTGCGTTCCCAGGCCACATAATGGGAAAAGCGCGTAAGCGTCCGGTTTTCAGTTTTCACTGGTCTCCCCACTGCATTCAGTTGATTGCATTCCGATTTGGGAGGAGCTCAAAGGGGAAAATTGCTTTATAAGATTTTTTGGAGAAAACAAAAAGCAGGAGAATGGGCCGATAAGTCAGAAAGATAGTAGACGACAGAAAGCAAAGGGAAAAGGCAGAATCAAGGAGAGTGACAGATTAGAGGAAGCTACAAGCACAGAACTTCCAGAAAGTGGGGGAACTATTTGTACGAAAGACCCCCCCCCCCCCCCCTACCACCCCCCCACCACCCCTATTTGGAAGAGATTGGAAGAGACTCGTGGAGGGAACCAGGTCATCCCGTATGGACGCACGAGGCATCCACCCATTGCCCCCAAATCAACAATCATCTCTGACATAATGTCAGCATGCATAAAAAATAAATAAAAACATATCCAAAAACATGTTGCCAGCAAATTAACAATCACTTCTGACCATAAAGTCAGCACAGATGAAAAAACAAAACAAACATATCCAAAGACACGTCGCCAGCAAATCGACAATCACCTCTCACCATCAAGTCAGCGCACATGAAAATACAAAACAAACATGTCCAAAAAAGTCGCCAGCAAATCGACAATCACCTCTCACCATCAAGTCAGCGCACATGAAAATACAAAACAAACATATCCAAAGACACGTCGCCAGCAAATCGACAATCACCTCTCACCATCAAGTCAGCGCACATGAAAATACAAAACAAACATGTCCAAAAAAGTCGCCAGCAAATCGACAATCACCTCTCACCATCAAGTCAGCGCACATGAAAATACAAAACAAACATGTCCAAAAAAGTCGCCAGCAAATCGACAATCACCTCTCACCATCAAGTCAGCGCACATGAAAATACAAAACAAACATATCCAAAGACACGTCGCCAGCAAATCGACAATCACCTCTCACCATCAAGTCAGCGCACATGAAAATACAAAACAAACATATCCAAAGACACGTCGCCAGCAAATCGACAATCACCTCTCACCATCAAGTCAGCGCACATGAAAATACAAAACAAACATGTCCAAAAAAGTCGCCAGCAAATCGACAATCACCTCTCACCATCAAGTCAGCGCACATGAAAATAAACAAACATGTCCAAAAAAGTCGCCAGCAAATCGACAATCACCTCTCACCATCAAGTCAGCGCACATGAAAATACAAAACAAACATATCCAAAGACACGTCGCCAGCAAATCGACAATCACCTCTCACCATCAAGTCAGCGCACATGAAAATACAAAACAAACATATCCAAAGACACGTCGCCAGCAAATCGACAATCACCTCTCACCATCAAGTCAGCGCACATGAAAATACAAAACAAACATATCCAAAGACACGTCGCCAGCAAATCGACAATCACCTCTCACCATCAAGTCAGCGCACATGAAAATACAAAACAAACATGTCCAAAAAAGTCGCCAGCAAATCGACAATCACCTCTCACCATCAAGTCAGCGCACATGAAAATACAAAACAAACATGTCCAAAAAAGTCGCCAGCAAATTCACAATCATCTCTCACCATCAAGTCAGTGCACATGAAAATACAAAACAAACATGTCCAAAAAAGTCGCCAGCAAATTCACAATCATCTCTCACCATCAAGTCAGCGCACATAAAAACAAACATGCTCAAAAACCCGTCGCCAGCAGATCCACAATCACCTCTGACTGTAAAGTTGGTATTTGGTATATTCTAGTCACAGAGATTAAGACTTTATCTCTTGGGAAATCTAGTTGTCAATTTGGTCATACCAGGCAGCGGGATTTCTCCCTGCTCTTATCGAATTGTACGTGCGTAAAGCACACCCGTGGGTCACACTAGTTTTAAGTCCCCATGCGAAAGACTCGACGTTCAGTTC
>CM065701.1:32415168-32430168 GCA_017654935.2 Phymorhynchus buccinoides
TCAGATCTGAGCACTTCAAAACTTGCATCCAAACTACCAGTAAAGCATTATGTATATAAAGTGTGTCTAGTATAGTTAAATGTAAAATTGGTTCATATGGAATGCATAGTTACAGTTACTGTACGTTAAAGTTGGTTTATATTGAGTAAGTGTTAGTGGGGATGAGAGTACTTTTGTTGGCAGACTGGCTCAAGGTCATGTAAGGTGCAAACAAGAGGCAAAGCCTTCAAGGCTCACTCTGACAGGAACATGTGGGACAGCAACAAACAAAGATTGCGGGGGTGTCTAAAGTACAAGATTGCCAATAAAATGTTAAAGTACAAATGAAACTATCGTTAATGGATACAACTAAAACAAAAAAATTTAAAAAGTGCCTGTGCCAAGAATTCGACCCAGAACCATTGGCATGAGAGACAGATGCTCTACCAATGAGCTATCGAGGCTTTCAGTGTTGATGAGTTTCTTAACTCATGTTGCCTGTTGAATACTCTCTAACCCACTAATCTAAAATGTTATGTTTATTATCTGTTTTCAGTGTTGTTTTAAGTATTTAATTATTCAAATCATTATTGTTTGAAAGCGTGCAAAGTTTGAACAATGTATGCCTTCTATTTCCTGAGAAAATACCAACGTTAAAGTTTGGATATTAGACCACGGACGCAACACACACATACACACACACACAGGTAAGGAGGGGCGAAACAGGCAAAAGACAGACTTGTTGCTATCATTATTATGATGATCCTTAACACTTATATACCTGTAGCCCAATGCCCAGGTTGGTAGAGAGGCGGCCGCGCATGCGCGAGGACTTCTTCTTGATGGAGTGGAAGTTGAGCTTGGCAATCTTCATGGCAAACGACTGGTCAGAGTCCCTCTTGTACTTGTACACTGCACAGATTTTATGAAAATGGAATTGGTCCACAAGAGTGGGGCAGTGGGTGGATGCCTCGTGCCTCCACACGAGGAGCTGGACGACCCTGCCCCCTCCACAAGTCCGTCCATCCCTATGGGGATACAGGGGGTGGGGGGGGGGGGGCATGGTGGGTAGGTGTCTTTTGTACAAATGGTTCTCCCACCTTCTGGAAGTTCTGTGCTTCTAACTTCCTCTAATCTGTCACTCTCTTTGACTCTCTGTCATCTAGTATGTTTCTGACGTATTGACCCATTCTCCTTCCTTTTTGTTTTTGGCAAAATCAAAAATCTTCCGACTAATTTTCTCCTTTGAGCTCCTCCGAAATGGGAATGTGCCAGCCGAATGCAGCGGGGAGACCAGCGGAAACTGAAAATCGGACACAAAATACGTACACCACCCACTTTGGGCTTATGGCCTGGGAATGCAGGCCTTGTCTCAAACATGATCTCTGCATGGGTCCATCAAAAAGACTAACCTCAGCCTGAAGGCTGAAAAAAATGTCATGCCTGAGAACCCAGGGACAGTCTATAATGCTTGGAAAAAGAAAACTATGTCCCACTCACCCAGGTCTTTCCTGCGTTTGTACTCATTGATGGCCGTGGCCACATCGGTCATGGCTCGAATGGCGTTGTTGATGGCCGCTTTGTCCGGGTGGTCATCCTCTGTGCTCTGAAAAGAAACAGAAACAAATGAATGAACAAACAACCCTTTATCTTGGTCATTTTCCATGCTCTAGAAAAAAAGAAGAAAGAAAGCATCCAATCAATCAACCAAAACAAATTATCTTTATTCCACGATTTCATCTAACACTCAGACCTTTGGCCCTCATTTCGCGCACACTTGATAAAATGACTGTACGTGTTATATAAAGATTTCACCATAAAAATCAGAGACTAAGGATGCCTGGTAGCTTTATATCTTGCCAAGCGAGTAAATTAGCCGGCTTAATTTTAATTCAAAAGATTGTAAGCAGAAACTTTAAATCTCAATCTGTTCAATGTTGTCTTCTTGGGGAAAGACACTTTATTCCTTATTTTCCTCCTCAATCCAGCCAGATGTAAATGGGTATCTGACTTCAGATTAGATACAACGCAGCTTGAATAACAAAGGCATAGTTGAAAAAGAGTCTCCTACTCCTAAACCCACAGGCTTAAGCCAAATAACTTCTGTAGATAGAGGTTTTGGTGGTGGAAGGAGAGGAATATGAACCACCTTCCAACACGGAACCCTCGATAACGAATGAACAGTCCACCACCGCCCCCTATAAACCATTTATGGAAGTTTCAACCATTGAGCTGAGAAGCAATACCTTGGAACAGTTCGCAGAGCAGCAGGGGGTTTCAACCATTGAGCTGAGAAGCAATACCTTGAACAGTTCGCAGAGCAGCAGGGGGTATGGAAGTTTCAACCATTGAGCTGAGAAGCAATACCTTGAACAGTTCGCAGAGCAGCAGGGGGTATGGAAGTTTCAACCATTGAGCTGAGAAGCAATACCTTGAACAGTTCGCAGAGCAGCAGGGGGTATGGAAGTTTTAACCTTTGAGCTGAGAAGCAATACCTTGAACAGTTCGCAGAGCAGCAGGGGGTATGGAAGTTTTAACCTTTGAGCTGAGAAGCAATACCTTGAACAGTTCGCAGAGCAGCGGGGGTATGGAAGTTTTAACCTTTGAGCTGAGAAGCAATACCTTGAACAGTTCGCAGAGCAGCAGGGGGTATGGAAGCTTCAACCATTGAGCTGAGAAGCAATACCTTGAACAGTTCGCAGAGCAGCAGGGGGTATGGAAGTTTCAACCATTGAGCTGAGAAGCAATACCTTGAACAGTTCGCAGAGCAGCAGGGGGTATGGAAGTTTTAACCTTTGAGCTGAGAAGCAATACCTTGAACAGTTCGCAGAGCAGCAGGGGGTATGGAAGCTTCAACCATTGAGCTGAGAAGCAGTACCTTGAACAGTTCGCAGAGCAGCAGGGGGTATGGAAGTTTTAACCTTTGAGCTGAGAAGCAATACCTTGAACAGTTCGCAGAGCAGCAGGGGGTATGGAAGTTTCAACCATTGAGCTGAGAAGCAATACCTTGAACAGTTCGCAGAGCAGCAGGGGGTATGGAAGTTTCAACCATTGAGCTGAGAAGCAATACCTTGAACAGTTCGCAGAGCAGCAGGGGGTATGGAAGTTTCAACCATTGAGCTGAGAAGCAATACCTTGAACAGTTCGCAGAGCAGCAGGGGGTATGGAAGTTAACCTTTGAGCTGAGAAGCAATACCTTGAACAGTTCGCAGAGCAGCAGGGGGTATGGAAGTTTCAACCATTGAGCTGAGAAGCAATACCTTGAACAGTTCGCAGAGCAGCAGGGGGTATGGAAGTTTTAACCATTGAGCTGAGAAGCAATACCTTGAACAGTTCGCAGAGCAGCAGGGGGTATGGAAGCTTCAACCATTGAGCTGAGAAGCAGTACCTTGAACAGTTCGCAGAGCAGCAGGGGGTATGGAAGTTTTAACCATTGAGCTGAGAAGCAATACCTTGAACAGTTCGCAGAGCAGCAGGGGGTATGGAAGTTTCAACCATTGAGCTGAGAAGCAATACCTTGAACAGTTCGCAGAGCAGCAGGGGGTATGGAAGTTTCAACCATTGAGCTGAGAAGCAATACCTTGAACAGTTCGCAGAGCAGCAGGGGGTATGGAAGTTTCAACCATTGAGCTGAGAAGCAATACCTTGAACAGTTCGCAGAGCAGCAGGGGTATGGAAGTTTTAACCTTTGAGCTGAGAAGCAATACCTTGAACAGTTCGCAGAGCAGCAGGGGGTATGGAAGTTTCAACCATTGAGCTGAGAAGCAATACCTTGAACAGTTCGCAGAGCAGCAGGGGGTATGGAAGTTTTAACCTTTGAGCTGAGAAGCAATACCTTGAACAGTTCGCAGAGCAGCAGGGGGTATGGAAGTTTTAACCTTTGAGCTGAGAAGCAATACCTTGAACAGTTCGCAGAGCAGCAGGGGATATGGAAGTTTTAACCTTTGAACTGAGAACCAATCAGCAGTTTTAACCTTTGAACTGAGAACCAATCAACAGTTTTAACCTTTGAACTGAGAACCAATTAACAGTCTTAACCTTTGAACTGAGAACCAATCAACGGTTTTAACCTTTGAACTGAGAACCAATCAACAGTTTTAACCTTTGAACTGAGAACCAATGAACAGTTTTAACCTTTGAACTGAGAACCAATCAACAGTCTTAACCTTTGAACTGAGAACCAATCAACGGTTTTAACCTTTGAACTGAGAACCAATCAACAGTTTTAACCTTTGAACTGAGAACCAATCAACAGTTTTAACCTTTGAACTGAGAACCAATCAACAGTTTTAACCTTTGAACTGAGAACCAATCAACAGTTTTAACCTTTGAACTGAGAACCAATCAACAGTTTTAACCTTTGAACTGAGAACCAATCAACAGTTTTAACCTTTGAACTGAGAACCAATGAACAGTCTTAACCTTTGAACTGAGAACCAATCAACGGTTTTAACCTTTGAACTGAGAACCAATCAGCAGTTTTAACCTTTGAACTGAGAACCAATCAGCAGTTTTAACCTTTGAACTGAGAACCAATCAACAGTTTTAACCTTTGAACTGAGAACCAATTAACGGTCTTAACCTTTGAACTGAGAACCAATCAACGGTTTTAACCTTTGAACTGAGAACCAATGAACAGTTTTAACCTTTGAACTGAGAAGCAATGAACAGTTTTAACCTTTGAACTGAGAACCAATGAACAGTTTTAACCTTTGAACTGAGAAGCAATGAACAGTTTTAATCTTTGAACTGAGAACCAATCAACAGTTTTAACCTTTGAACTGAGACTTGTAGATATAAGAATATGGCAAGATCGGTCCTTTACATCTATACAAACATTTTTTTAAAAACTAAATTTCCGCGGAATTTTTTTTTTCCCGCAGAAGTTTTGAAAACATTCCGCGGATTTTCCGCGAAACGCGGAATTCTTTCATGCCTGAATATGAAATAAAGATCTACCAGATTGGTTTGTTGTGAATTTTATTGAACCCAGCAGTCATCTTTGTTTCTTCAAATACCTTGAACAGTTCATGGAGCAGCAGGGGGTACTTGAGGATGCGCTGCACGGGTTTGATGAGCATGGCCTCCACGTCAAACACGTTGGTCTTCCGCCGCATCTCCTCCACCTTGGCCGTAAAGTACTGCAACGCCTCCGGCACCTCGCGATACTGGACAACAGAAACAAAGCGCAGATGCCATATCATGGGGCAGTGACTGGATGCCTTGAGCCTCCATACGGGGGGGAGCTGGACAACCCCGCCCCCACCTCCATGAGTCTTCTCCCTGTGGGGATACCAGGAATATCTTTTGTACAAATATTACACACACACACACACACACACACACACACACACACACACACACACACACACACACACACACACACACACACACACACACACACACACACACAAACACACAACCTTAACAAACACATTTTCCAAACCTAAATGACTAGTCGACAAACAAAAATCAATCGTATAAATAGTACACACACACACACATACACACACACATACACACACACACACACACACACGCACACACACACACACACGTAACCACGACAAACACATTTTCCAAAACCTAAATGACTAATCGAGAAAACAAACAAAAATCAATCATACCCCTGGCTGAACTCACTCAGACCCTTGACCTCTGACCCACCTTCTCCATGACGGCGATGACATCATCATGATGGCGGCAGTACGGGGCGTACGTGTTCTTCATGTCCTCCGCCAGAGCCACGAACGTGGAACCTGGGAACAGACACAGAAAACAAAGAGTGATGGAACGATGAAGAGCAACAATCCCCAAAAAGCTGGAACAGCTAAATATCGTAATTTTCGGGTTATAAGGCGATATTTATTTCTCCAATTTCGACCTATGCGCCTAATAAACGAGGGTGCCCTATTAGTGAACAAAATCATGAAAAACCTGTTTACTATACATGAATGTTGAAGCATACATATATATGAATGTTATTTGTAAATGTATGAAGAAGGAATAAAATGTTTTTTTAATACCAAAATCATGAAAAGAGAGACAATGATTGCCGTGTTCAGTACAGCATACTGTGAGTCAAACATCAAAAGTGGTAATGAGTCGCCGATACGACAAATACTCACATTAAAATGCTTCAAAATCCCTATTATTGACTGAGATACCGTCTAACAGAAGTTATAACCCTTGATTGGGTGTAAAAAGCATCGTTGTTGAGCTTAAAATGCCATAATTCTATCAGTTTTCGCGAAGAATTGTCCAAACACAACAACTGGAAGCAGCACAAACGGAAGTTCGATTATTTGAAAGGGGAGCCAACTCTCGTTTATAAGCAGCAGTAATGGCGGTCGGTAAGCACCACTTTAGGGCTGGAGGGTGGTGGGGGTGCATTAGACAAGCCGCGGAGGTCTGTTTCAAAGAAAAAAGTTGCGGCTATTATAGTCCGTGAATTACGGCACTTAGTGGGCCTTTGGGATCTTCCTCAAAGCCAGCTGTCCTCAAGTCCTCTTGGCTGAGAGAGTGGGGATGTGCCCTGGGCAAGGCAAATCTATAAGCAAATTTTAACCCAGCTTCCTTCTAAACCTGCTATTTGAAAGTCATGGTAAAAAATATTACAAACCTGGCAAGCTACTGGGAGCGACTTTACGTGCAAGCCACCCTGCTTGTCTATCTGTTCAGCTAATGATTGCTATTTTACTTAATAATTGTCATTAGTCAACTTATTTGCTTTTAATGTGCATCTAATTATGAGTAGCACTAATGACCAGATGACCAGGTCGACACTAGAGGTCAGTCCTCCAGTGCACTGTACTTATAATTTATAGTGCTCTAATTGTATGTGGCTTAGTCACCATCATTGTAAAAACAGGTTTTTTTCCTTTGTTCTAATAATGCTCTCTCTCTCTCTCTCTCTCTCTCTGCTGTATTTGTTTCCACTTTTGTCACATGTATATGATTTTTTTTCCTTGTCTTGTTTTGTCTGAGGGCGTGGTGTAAAAAAAAGCTGTCTCAGCATATCCGATTTCCCTCATTAAAAAATGTTGTATTTGTATTCATCTCTCTCTCTCTCTCTCTCTCTCTCTCTCTCTCTCTCTCTCTCTGCTGTATTTGTCTCACTTTTTTCACATGTTTATGATTTTTTTCCTTGTTTTGTTTTGTCTGAGGGCGTGGTGTAAAAAAAACTGTCTCAGCATATCCGATTTCCCTCTTAAAAAATGTTGTATTCGTATTCATACTCTCTCTCTCTCTCTCTCTCTCTCTCTCTCTCTCTCTCTCTCTCTTTCTCTCTCTCTCTGTGCTCTCACTTTTTTCAATGTTTATGATTTTTTTCCTTGTTTTGTTTTGTCTGAGGGCGTGGTGTAAAAAAAACTGTCTCAGCATATCCGATTTCCCTCTTCGTATTACTCTCTCTCTCTCTCTCTCTCTCTCTCTCTCTCTCTCTCTCTCTCTCTCTCTCAGCAAGCATGAAAAATGGCAACTCTATGTCAATGCTTTTACTGTTGTAAAATAAAGGTTCATTATCATTCTCTCTCTCTCTCTCTCTCTCTCTCTCTCTCTCTCTCTCTCTCTCTCTCTCTCTCTCTCTCTCTCTCTCTCTCTCTCTCTCTCTCTCTCTCTCTCTCCCCCTCTCTCTCTCTCTCTCTCTCTCTCGTGTGAAGGAAGCTGTTTATTGGGAAGGAAAAGCGAGCCGTGGGAATAGGAACATGTTAGAATTTTCATTAATTCCAAGTTTGTCTACTTTGATTATGGGAATGTTACATGATTGTTTCCCCCTTGCCATAAGGGCATTTGCTAATGGCAATACATTTGATTTGAGTTGATTTGATCTCTCTCTCTCAGATTAATGTATTGTATTCAGACCTGTTTATTCTACTCTTTTCAAGTAGTATTCTACTCAATTTGGACCTCTACTGCTCTTCACAATTGAAAATAATGCTCTAATGATTAATTTTCAGTGAACATTGTTTGATGGCTTAAGGAATAAAACTACACATTTTGAGCCAAAACTACTCATTTCAGCTATCCAGACTACTCAAGACTTGTGTAGGGGGTAAACAGGCCTAGGTCTGTGTACTGTGTTGCATTATATTTTATTTTGTATTGTATTGTATGGTACTGTACTGTATTGTATAGTATTGTATTTGTATAACAATGTAAAGGATTGGAAACTTTCAATTTTTTGAGTATCGTTTTGTTGTTTTCACAAAGAGAGAGAGAGAGAGAGAGAGAGAGAGAGAGAGAGAGAGAGAGAGAGAGAGAGAGAGAGAGAGAGAGAGAGAGAGAGAGAGAGAGAGAGAGAGAGAGAGAGAGAGAGAGAGAGAGAGAGAGAGAGAGAGTGTGAGACAAAGTGAGAGAGAGAGAGAAAGAGAGAGAGAGAGAGAGTGAGAAGAGAGAGAGAGAGAGAGAGAGAGAGAGAGAGAGAGAGAGAGAGAGAGAGAGAGAGAGAGAGAGAGAGAGAGAGAGAGAGAGAGAGAGAGAGAGAGAGAGAGAGAGAGAGAGAGAGAGAGAGAGAGAGAGAGAGAGAAGGGGGGGGGGGTACAGAGAGGGGAGAGAAATACACAGGCCCTCCGTTATAGCTACACCGACCAGATTTTTTGTTCTGTTTTTAAACAGCAGTGCGTACATGAGGTATTATAAACGATGAATTTGCCATGAGAGTATCAACACTGGAAGCAACATATCTAAACAAACGATTTTAACCGGTAACGATGGTGAGCAACAAAACCCCACAAGCGCAATAAAACCAGTCAACAGCCTCTGTTTACACAATCTGTTGCCATTAATTTTAATTAATGGCCACCACGTGCATATATCAAACAGGTGGGAGGGGGGGGGGGGGGGGGGGGGGGGGGGGGGGGTGGGGGGGGGGGGGGGGGGGGCAGAACCATCATAACAATTTTTTTTATAGAAAAACTCTCTACACCGATTGGTTTCCCCACAACAATCCACTACAAAAGCAAAGTCAGAGGCAAAAGTGTGGTCTAAGGGAGCGAAGCGAGTTTAGAAGTGACCAAAGTGTGGTGTGCACACAGACTTACTTCCCTTGAAGCAAACGGATCAAATTGACAGCTACCTATTAATTCCGCACATATATGGCTGGAACGACTTGAATGAGTCAAAGGCAAGACATGGGCAGTGACAAGCGGTGCTATGGACAAAATAAGGGAAGGTGGGAAAGGGAGAGTGATCCACAATTTTTGTTGTTACTTTTATTGGCCACTGCAACTAGGGATATCAACGCCCTTGACAGCAAGAGTTAAGCCCTTGTTGATCAGTATCCAAAAGGGCGTTCACTCTTGTCAAAAGGCAGCCATTAAGTGGCCTCAAATAGGGTTATTGGTGAGAGCTATTCCCTTGTTTGGTCACCCCCACCCACCAAGGGCATTCACTCTTGCAAAAGGTGTTCTTTGCAGTAGTAGCCAATAGTCACAGCTAGAGACAAGTCTGTGACATTCTGTGACATGTTGCTCCCACTTGGAGAGCGTGTCACAGCTAGCGCTGCACCACCCTTTTTCTTTTTTTGCATGCGGTTTTTGTGTGACTGTTGTGGAAGGGGGAATGAGGAGGAGGGGTACATTTTGACCAAATGACAACTTTCTCGTTGCTAATGGGTTCTTCAATTTCAACAAAGTGCATGCACAAACCTCGGTTTCTTCATGGAAAGATTTAGCATTCAGGACCGCCAATGTCGCATTTTAGCACCACGTCACTGAAATACATCAAATTCTGTTATCCAAAGACCCTTTTTTCTTAATTTTGGGAGGTAAGGATAGACCTAATGTTATATATGTCACAGAGGAATTCGCAATATTGCGATTCAGACCCAGTTAAGTTTAAGTATTTTTTGGGCTGAAAAATGGCTGGCGGCGAAAGGGTTAAGGTCTCGTGGAAAGTGAGCGTAAAAACTCCGCTGCGGCCAGGAACGATCCCGGGTTTGTTGACCACGAGGCGAATGCGTTACCTTCTGAGCCACTGTACCACTTTTCCAGAATAGCACTGACCGACAATCTGGTCCTGGAAGGCTTTTCCGCTGATGGCCGACTCCAGACTGGTCAGCAGGCGTTGGGCCACGTCGGCTATCTCCTCCGTGTTGCCAAACAGAAAGTCAATGTCCACACAGCTCGGCACCTGTCACAACGCAAGCATTATATTGTTTGTCATGTCTTGTCACGTCATGCCATGTCATGTTTTGCAAGGCATTGTCACGCAATTTAATCTAATACATAGCTGCCAACCTTGGAGAAATTAAATTCCTGACAAAAAGTACGGGGATTCGGGGGCCTTTAGTACTACCTAAATAAATACCTAGGGGAGGCATTGTCAAAGAATGTGGCCAGGCACAGCTGCAAATCAAAGAGGCAGTCCTTCACTGCGTCCACTAGCTCTTAAATTATATTGTACCTATATTACACTGCACTACATCACACTACAATCGGTTAAGCAAATTTGCACCATTAACTCACTCTGAGAGGGGAGGCATTGTCAAAGAATGTGGCCAGGCAGAGCTGCTCATCGAAGAGGTAGTCCTTCACTGCATCCACTAGCTCTTAAATTATATGGTACCTACCTACATTACATTGCACTACACCACACTACAATTGGTTAAGCAAATTTGCACCATTAATTTAACTCACTCTGAGAGGGGAAGCATTGTTGAGGAACATGGCTTGAGGCACAGCTGCAAATCAAAGAGGTTGTCTCTATGCTAGACACATCACTACATTTCACTACAATACGCTGCAATGCATTAAACAACTTGACACAATTAACTCACTCTGATAGGGGAGGCACTGGACGCAGTCCTTCTCCATATCCTGCAATGCATTAAACAACTTGACACAATGAACACACTCTGATAGGGGAGGCATTGTCGAAGAACGTGGCCAGGCAGAGGTGCAGATCGAAGAGGTAGTCCTTCTCCATATCCTTCAATGCATTAAACAACTTGACACAATGAACTCACTCTGATAGGGGAGGCATTGTCGAAGAACGTGGCCAGGCACAGGTGCAGATCGAAGAGGTAGTCCTTCTCCGTGTCCACCAGTTCCTGGAGCACCTTCTGCCGCTTCTTGCGCCGCTTGGCCCGCTCCTCCACCGCACTCTTCTCCTCCTCCTCCCTGCGCAGCCGTTCGTCCGTCGCGCGCTGCTCCGCCAGCAGCCGCGCTTTCTCCAGCTTCTCCTCCTTGGGGCTGACGGAGAAGAGGTTTCCTGACAGAAAGAGAATGGAGGTCAGGGCTCCCAATCGTCCCGCAAAACAAGGGGTCCCAGGGACTCCTTCACGTACAGTAGAGAGGGTCCTAGAGGCGGGATAGAGGGTCCCAGTGGCATTGTGAATGCTAAACAGAATTTTTCTAGTGCATCCCTGGGACCCCCTGCACATTCTTTTAAAGGGTCCTCTAGAAGTCTAGTACTTCATAGACCCCCAAATGGGGGTCCCTGGGAGCTCTGGGAGGTATTACAAGGGGAAAATGTGTAGTCTAGAAGTTTTTTTGTTCAATTTGATTCTCTTTTTATTTTTTTATTTTCTTTCATGTTTCTGTGTCTGTGACTGTTTTAGGGGTCACACACACACATTCACACACACACACAACACACACACACACACACACACACACACACACACACACATTTTGATCGTCGTTAGCCTGCCCTCTAATCAAAAACCAAAACCTAAAACAAAGTATTTACACAACAGAAAACAGACTGTGCTACTGTAATACTGTCCTTGTGGCAAGTGTGTATCTGCATGAATCCTGTTGAGGTGATTGATCGTTTCATTGTGTGTTTTTTAAATTTCAGGTGTTTTTTTTAACACAACAAATGAGATATATTTGCTTTATTTTTCGTGCACATTTGTATGCGACTTTGGACATTCAGTCTGTGATTTCGTAAGACCTGTCAAAATTTTCATCATAATTGATTGATTATTTCAAATTAACAGGAAAATAGTACAAGAAAAAACCTTTAACCCTTTCACCGCCAGTCATCTTTTAGCCCCAAAATACCATTTAACTTAACTGGGTAGAGAAAATAAAATATCTGCAATATTGCGAATTCCTCTGTGACATGTATAACATTAAGGCCTATCCTTACCTCCCAAAATTAAGAAAATAGGGTCTTTGGATAACAGGTCCTGGTTTTATGTCTTTTAGTGACATGGGTGTTAAACCATTGTGGTGCTAAAATGCGACATTGGCGGTGAAAGGGTTAAAAGTTCAGGTAGTTAGGACATTAGGCCTCGCAGCCTCTTCACTGTCCTGTCATTTTTGTTTGAACTTTTGCACAGCTGAGAGGTTTTTATATTTTGTTTTCGGCACTAACTAAAAATCATAAAATCTTCAGAAATATAAAAATAAAACAATACAAAATGAATAACAACAAAAATTCAAAGACAGCATGCAAATTCAATCAATGCGAAAATATAGACAATCAACGCATGTAAAAATACAAATTCCCCTCCCTCACACACAAAGCAAGACCAAACAAAAGCTTATAACAACCGCCAAAAAAAATAAAAAATATATTTACCAGTACCTTCAAGCTGAAGTATAAAAATAGCAAATCCATCATGCTCACTGACTCGTCCTACGCTCGATCGCTGACTCACCAATGCGACGTAGGGAAATCCTACAAAGTAACAAAGTCCCAGAACCAGCTAGCGGACCCCTTTATCAAGTGAGTTGTGTCCCCTTAAGTTTAACTCACCTTTAAGACTCTTTTTCTCCTCTCCCGATCAATGCAGTTAACTGATCCACAGAAATCAGATATCATTAAAAAAAATTAAATGATATCCCCCAACTCTCAATGCGCTCTCCCAGTTTCCATTGAGTTTATCAAATTCTTTTGAACCTGAAATAGTACGATACGTTTGATCATGAATGCTTTGCTGTCTGTAATAATTGATTACGAGAGTATTAAAAAAATGTTTTATTATCTTTATTTGCTGCATTTACTTCATCACCAGCTTTACCTTGTGCTTCGTTTTTTTCGTAGTATGTGCTTACTACCACTTCTGTGTGAATCATTTCTTTGATGGTTTTACAACAAATAAAAGAGTTTGAGTTTTTGAGTTTTTAAGCCTTAACATAGGCTCCTTCGACGTATTTCAACCAGAACCAGAAACAAGGGAAATCATATTAAGCAAGGTGAGACTCCCTTTGTAGGGGATAATGTCCCCCCAGCTCCCCCCCCCCCCCCCCCCCCCCCCCCAAATCCATGCAGTCAATCATTAAAGCAAAGGAAAATCCTACAAGTCCCATAACCTAGTCGGCCCATTTATAGTGAATTGTGTCTCTTAGTAACTCACCCTTTCGCCTTTTTTCATCTTCTCTCAATCCAGGCAGTTAACACTCTACCGGAACACGGAAATTCAGACAAAGTGCTATAACCTAGTGGACCACCTTTATGGTGAATTGTGTCCCCTGTCAACTCACCTTTTGGCTTCTCTCCTGGCCTCTCTCAATCCATGCAATTAACTCACTTACCGAACCATGGCATATTAGATCCAACAAAGTTCCAATAAACTAGCCGACCAGCTTATCTGACAATAAACAGCGGAAATTCTACAAAGTCTTATAAAACTAGCCTACCAGGAAAGACCCATATTTGATCAATCATATTATAATTCTTATGACCATGTCCTATGATTTAACATCAGACCTGGTATTGCAGTACCTCCAGGATCTGCTCAGAGCACTGAATGGTGGTTGGTTGATGGTTCATCCCATATGTGCTGTTTTGCAGTCGAATGGACGTAGAACCTAACTTTCATTCCAATGATCTAACTGACCACTTTACATAGCGTTCACACTCACCTTTTAACGCCTGTTCTCCTACTTTCAAATTCCAGGCAGTGCAATTCATCACTGAATGTGAGAAATCCTACAAAATCCAACCTGAACCACCTACTGGACCACCTTTACAGAAAATTATGCCCCCCCCCCCCCCCCCCCCCCCCCCCCTCTAAAGTAACTCACCCTTCAGTCTTTTTTCCTCCTCTCTCAATCCATGCAGTGTCTCCAGAACAAACTGCAAGCTTTCTTCCGTTTCCGACCCCTCACCCTCCTCCGCTTCCGCCAATTTCTTCTCCAGCTCTTGCTTGGATTGCTCATATTTCTTTATGAGGAGAGAGAGAGAAAGAGAGAATGAGAGAGAGGGTCAGAGAGAGAGAGAGAGAGAGAGAGAGAGAGAGAGAGAGAGAGAGAGAGAGAGAGAGAGAGAGTCAGAGAGAGAGAGAGAGAGAGAGAGAGAGAGAGAGAGAGAGAGAGAGAGAGAGAGAGAGAGAGAGAGAGAGAGAGAGAGAGAGAGAGAGAGAGAGAGATGAATGACCGTTGCATTGTTTTGCTTTCACTACAACTGGCCCCCCCCCCCCCCCCCCCCCCCCCCCCCCACCCCCCCCCCCCCCCCCCCCCCCCCCCCCCCCCCCCCCCTTGCTTAGAGTGAGTTTTAGTGTGGCTCGAGTCAACTCTGGAGATATAGACGGAGGGGAAGGGAATTGTAAAACTGTCACTTCTTTGTATTTATATAACGGGAGAAGAAAAATGGTGTTTTACGTCCTCTCGGTCATAGACACACACATATCGGACATTTGTAAATACAAAGATGGTGGGAACAATACTGGCTGCAATGCCCGGAGGCAATGCAACACCTGAGTAAAGTCCCGAGTTTTTATCAATATAGATATATGTAGCGGTACCCACGCCTCGGATAAACCTCATCGGCTATGGTACCGCCACAATGGGATGATTTGTATAACGGGATTATAAATGTCTTCAATTGTTTAGTAATTTTAAAAGAAGAAAGAAACTCTTAACAATTGTTAAATACATTTGAACCTTTTTTTTCAATGTACCATATTTTTCTTACTATAAGGCGCACTTTATTATAAAATGCACCTCCACCCAAATTTTCCACAAAATTCAGATTTTCTTACTACACTTTCTTACTATATTATTAGTCATATTATAAGACACAGGGGTCTCAGCCTGGGGGAAAACTATTGCCATATAGTCCGAAAAA
>CM065701.1:32442668-32460168 GCA_017654935.2 Phymorhynchus buccinoides
TGGTTTATTTTCTTAACTATAGCAACAAAAGTTGTAATTTTGTGCAAACGTTGTTGTTGTTTTTTTTGGGGGGGTGCCTAAATATTACAAGGTGCACTTTATAGTCCGAAAAATATGGTATTTGACAAAGCAAACGGTAAAGGTCAAGATGTGCCACCACCCCCACCACCCCTACATTTCTCGGTTAATTCCATTTTTCCGTTTTTGCCTTTCTTACCAAACATAAAGCTGTATTTTAGGAACCTTTTCAGCTAATTATCTTTTTGGAATAATAACCCTAACCCTAACCCTAGCCCTACCCCTACCCCCCCCCCCCCCTCCTATAAGACGGAAAAACGCAATGAACCACGACTGTGACAAATGTGCGGTGTACTGCAGTACATGGGGGGGGGGGGTAGGGTTAGGTTTAGGGTTAGGGTTAGTATTCCAAAAAGATAATTACCCGAAAAGGTTCATAAATACAGTTTATGTTTGGTAAGAAAGGCAAAAATGGCAAAATGGAATTAACCGAGAAATGCAGAGGGGAGGGGGGAGGGGTGGCACATGTTTACCTTTGCCAAACAGTTAAAACTGCTCATCACATGCTTACCGAATCTTAAACAGGGGAAGCAAAGGAGGAAGGGTAGTCGAATGTCCTCTGCGAATCCTTTCATTGCGGAACTTTGAATTTTCTTTGTTCACAGTTACAACAAATAGCACACAGCAACGCACTGCATCAGCTCTGGTGCTACCATTGTTCGGAGCATCGTTCCAATCACCATCAACCTCTGCAGCTTATAACACTGTCCTTTCACACTCTTCAGTCGAGCTGTCATCGACGACTCAAACGCAATACTAAAGAATGAAACACAGACACAGAGCCTCCCCCCTTCACTAGTCTCTGAAGTCTAAGTCTCTGTGAGAAATCTTTCCATTACATAGCATCTTTCAAATGAAGCAGCAGCAGTCATTCCATGATAATGTGCAGTGTAAAAGCAGGCATTTTTAATAGTATTCCAAAGCCGGCGTCAGGCATTATAAAGGGTTGAATTAACCGTGTCAGCCATGGGGGTGAATATTCAAAGTTCACAGACATGGTTGCGAATACATTATGAGCATCTTGTTGTACGTTGAGGAACCTTCAAGATAATCACACAGTCACTCTGCATGGTCACCGTTACAGTTAGAGGGATCAAGTGAAATTGTACACAGACAACCATGTACCATAGTTGATTTTATTCTGAAAAATATTTGTATTCCTTCTGTTTCTAAAATCATGCGCATATAAACAAGAAGATGGGACAGCAAAAAAATAAAATAATAAAATACCACCAGCAACAAAACATTCTTGGGGGGAATTAGAAATCTTTAGAATAAAAAAAGAAGGAAAAAAAAGAAGAAATCTTTAGAATAATATCAGTAATCCATCAGTTCTGGTGTTGTTTATATGCGTATTTAAAAACTGATAAATCCTAATCTACCTATTCAACAGATTTAAAAAATAAAACACACAGACACACACAAAATCATTAACAATATCCAGGTTTCTTGTGTCGATTTTCAAACGTTTTAATAATTTAAACACAAGCCTTCCAAAGATGTCTTCAACCAATTTAAAAAATAAATAAAAAAGCCCAGCCTGGTACACTTCAAGCGAGAGCTCACCACCCTCTCATTCTAATTCTATCCCTCCCTAGCTAAAAGTGGCAGTGAAGGTTGGGGCTGTGCCGGTCAGGGTTTGTCCCCGGGGGCCGCCGCTACGGTAGCCGGATTGGCCTGACCCGAGTCATGAAACGCTAGGGAGACCTCAACTTTTTTAGTTCTTTTTGGTTTCGGTTGATTTTTAGTTCTTTTAATTTTTCTTCCTACCCCCACAGCAACACACAATGCTGCATAATTGTCCAGAGGGATACCTCAGCATCAACGATCAGATTCAGATTCCCACGCAGACACAGACACAAGTCTTGAGTAGTCTGGATAGCTGAAATGAGTAGTTTTGGTGTGAAATGTGTAGTTTTATTCATTATCCCATCAAATAATATTAACTGAAAATGAGTAGTAATCAAGAATTAAAGAGCATTATTTTCAGTTTTGAAGAGTAGTAGAGGTCCAAATTGAGTAGAATACTACTAAAAAAAAAGAGTAGAGTAAACAGGTCTCAGCAGCCAAGTTGCCGAAAAGCGAAGGTTTACAATGGAATAATTGAACGTACAAGCCACCAGGTGAAAAACTAAACTCGCCACACAACACACACCATACGTGCAGAATCCCTCTGTGACACTCTCTGTGAGGACTGGACACACAAACTGGTTGTAGTAGGTAAAAGTAAATGGCAACACATGTATGTATGTATGTATGTATGTATGTATGTAGTCTATTATACCACCAACATGGCACGCAAAAAACAGGGGAGGGTGGGGTGGGGTGGGGGTAAGACTGAGTGTCAGAGCATCAGAGTTGCTTTCACAGCCACCAGCAGTGACAGTATAGACAGTGAGGGGAATGGTGGGGGGGGGGGGGGGAGAGAGAGAGAGAGAGAGAGAGAGAGAAACAGAGACGAACAGACCCACAACCAGAAACAGTCAGAAAGAGACAGTCTCAGAGAGAGAGAGAGAGAGACAGAGAGAGGCAAAGGCAGAGACAGAGAGAGAGAGAGTCAGAGAGAGAGAGACAAGAGAGATATATATATATATAGAGAGAGAGAGAGAGAGAGAGTGTGTGTGTGTGTGTGTGTGTGTGTGTGTGTGTGTGTGAGAGTGAGAGAGAGTGTGAGTGTGTGAGTGTGAGAGAGTGAGAGAGAGAGAGAGAGAGAGAGAGAGAGAGAGAGAGAGAGAGAGAGAGAGAGAGAGAGAGAGAGAGAGAGAGAGAGAGAGAGAGAGAGAGAGAGAGAGAGAGAGAGAGAGAGAGAGAGAGAGAGAGAGAGACAGAGTCAAAGACAGAGAGAGAGAGACAGAGAGAGACAGAGAGACAGAGACAGACAGTCAAAGACAGAGAGACAGACAGTCAAAGACAGAGAGACAGACAGTCAAAGACAGAGAGACAGACAGACAGTCAAAGACAGAGAGACAGACAGTCAAAGACAGAGAGACAAACAGTCAAAGACAGAGAGGCAGACAGTCAAAGACTGAGAGAGACAGACAGTGAAAGACAGAGAGACAGACAAAGACACAGAGTGAGACAGACAGTCAAAGACAGAGAGACACTCTGACAGACAGGCAAAGACAGAGACAGAGAGAGAGAGAGACAGACAGTCAAAGACAGAGAGACAGTGAAAGACAGAGAGAGACAGACAGACAAAGACAGAGAGACAGACAGTCAAAGACAGAGAGACAGACAGTCAAAGACAGAGAGACAGACAGTGAAAAGACAGATAGACAGACAGTCAAAGAGAGAGAGAGACAGACAGAGAGACAGACAGAGAGACAGACAGTCAAAGACAGAGAGACAGACAAAGACAGAGAGACAGACAGTCAAAGACAGAGAGACAGACAGTCAAAGACAGAGAGACAGACAGACAATCAAAGACAGAGACAGACAGACAGTCAAAGACAGAGACAGACAGACAATCAAAGACAGAGAGACAGACAACAGACAGAGAGACAGACAGACAATCAAAGACACACAGAGAGAGAAAGGGACACAGGGAAAGCAGACAGTCGGGACGTTGTCGCAACATTCAGCTGACTGATAGCTGGCAACAGGTGATTGGTGCACACGGACAGACACACAGACAGACAGACGGACGGACACACAGACAGAAAGCTGTGTAAGGGTGAGAGTCCAGGGCAAGCAGAGATGGGGGGTGGGGGAGGGGGAGAGATGACACGGCAGCTGTTACACACCATGACACTAGCCACCAGCCAGTCGGCACTTAGCAAGCATGCATGCAAGAAACATGTCAACCTCACACTACTCTTATATTTGTAATAACCAGACTTCCCAAAGGAAAAGGGGAAAAAAACCCATACAAACAAACAAACAAAATCAATCTTTAATTCAAAGTCTCAGGTTAACTCACTCAAGTCGTTCCGGCCATATATGTCCGGAATTAATAGATAGCTGTCAATTTGATGCATTTGCTTCAAGGGAAGAAAATATGTGTGCACACAATACCTTGGCCACTTCTAAACTCGCTTCACTCCCTTAGACCACAATTTTGCCTCTGACTTTGCTTTTGTAGTGGTTTGTTGTGGAGAAACCAATCGGTGTGGAGGTTTTTTATATAAAGTCTATAAGTAAAAAAAAGCCTGATCTACCACTTCCCTATGTCTAAGCCTGAAGTAAAAACCTGTAATCTTCTTTCATTTCTCCTTTTCTTTATGTATGTTTTGTCTGTGTGTATGGCTGGAGTGATTTGTGAGGTTTTTTAATAATTCAAAATCGCTGCGATGCGAATGAGTTAAGACTTTAATCTAGTCTATGGGTATGATTGTTCTTTTTGGTCGCCTTTCTCCCATACTCTGTTCGCCTCGTGCACGATAAACCCGAGTTCGAACCTGGGTACAGGGGATTTTTCCTCTCACTCTGCACTAGACCTTATGGTCTGAACGTAGAGTCTTTCGGATGAGATGATAAACCGAGATCCCGTGTGCCCTTGCACTTAGTACATGCTAAACCCAGTGGCAACGAAAAATTTGTCATTTGGTCAAAATCTACCCACACCCCTTTCCTTCCTCATCAGTCACACAAAAACAGATGGCACACAAAAATCACATGCACACAAAAAAAAGTGGATGGCGCGCCTCTGGCTGCGATGTGATAAATGTGCAAAAACAAACCAGGTAGAATACTACATTTACCAACAAAAAAACACAAAAAATGTAGTCGGGCAAAGGTCGATAATAAATTAATAATGTGAGTGCTTTTTTGTATGTGCGTGCGTTGCGCGCGCATGTGTGTGTGTGTGTGTGTGTGTGTGTGTGTGTGTGTGTGTGTGTGTGTGTCAAGTCAAGTGTCAAAATTTTATTTCCAGATGGGAACATTGTATAAGCAAAACATGCTTTTTTTCAACAAGCCATGTGTGTGTGTGTGTGTGTGTGTGTGTGTGTGTGTGTGTGTGTGTGCGTGCGTGCGTGCATGCGTGCGTGCGTCCATGTTTTCAGCAAATATCATACTTTTCGGACTATAAGGCACACTTTTTATAAGGCGCACCCCCCAAATTTTACACCAAATTCAGATTAAGTGATTATTTTATTAGTCGTGTTATAAGGCTCAGGCACTGAGGCAGTCTGGGGAAATAAGTACCGTATTTTACGGACTATAAGGCGATACTTTTTTCCTAGACTAAGACCCCTACGCCTTATAATGTGACTGATAATATAGTAAAAATAATAATTTTTAAATCTGAATTTTGTGTAAACTTTGGGAGGTGCGCCTTATGTTATAATCAGGTGCGCCTAATGTAGTCCGTAAAATACAGTATTGCCTTATAATCCGAAAAATATGGTTGAAAATGGAATATAGCACTACAGAGCACAAATAAAATGCAATGCTTGCTTAGGTTACACATCCATGTCTAATACCCACAACTGCCCAATGATGATGATGATGATGAACAACAAAAAGATGGTTATGATAACTGCAGTGATGATGCTGGTGCCGCTGCTGCTGCTGCTGGTGATGATGACCAATGATTGATCAGGATTCAGATTGATGTTGATTATGACAAATCAGAAATGGTTGATGATGATGAGGAGGAGGGCTGCAAATGATTGACGACGATGATGATGATGATGATGATGATGATGATAAAAAAAACAGCAGACTGTTAACCCTTTCACCGCCAACGTCGTTTTTTAACACCACAATGGTTTAACACCCATGTCACTAAAAGGCATCACTGTTATCCAAAGACCCTATTTTCTTAATTTTGGGAGGTAAGGATAGGCCTAATGTTATATATGTCACAGAGGAATCAGCAATATTCCAACAACAACAAAATTCTGTACACAGTTAAGTTTAATGGTATTTTTTTGCTGAAAAATGGCTGACGGTGAAAGGGTTAAAGCAAGGTATACAGAATTACTAGACAAACTGGGGGGGGGGGGGGGGGGCGGGATCTGGGAGAAAATTTAAAAAAAAAAAGAAAAGAGGGAGTAATTAATAATTATCGGCACACTAGCGGCTGTAGGCTAGCCCATACCATTATGGGCTATTCATTTACAGACTATGTACATTGGGAGGTCAAACCAGCACATAACATGCAGCATAAACTAAACGATGAGGTGTCAGTTCACCTGAGTGCATGTGGGAGAATGGGGGGGAGGGGGTGGGGAGGCGGGTGGTTGGGGCATACTATAGGGTGAGGGGGGGGGGGGTCATATAACTGGTCGCGCTAGTGTTTTTGAAAACGCGTTTTGCTTACGCGACGTCGGCCAAAAAATGCGTAAGGGAAGCAAAAAATCGCGTCAAAGAACAAAATGTTAAATCTAAGCTAAAAACAATGAAAACAAGACCAGCAACAAAAACATGCATTTATATTCACTAACCAGTCATTTTCGGCGATCACGCCGATACGGTGATTTTCCCGCCACACTGCACTGCGCCTACTTTCCTCTGAAAGCAGTGGCACTTTTCTATAGTCTGTTCCAATGCTTGGTGTAGCAGAACCACTATACGTGTAGGGACCGTAGGACTTCTAAAGTCTGATTCACCATCTAGACTCAGATGCGATTTTGAGCGGACGTCATTTTGCGTACGGGTTACGCGTACTAAACGCCGTAAAAATGCGTCAGCGATTTTTAAAACGCGTCAAATACGCAAGAAACATGCGTTAGCGCGACCCCTGATATAAGCTACAAATGACACAGATGAGTTACAAAAAAAAGTCAGCAAATACTAGCGCGGTTTTTTTTTTTGCGACCTACTAGGCACCATAGACTGGCTTGCATGAGTAACAAACTAAAAACAGGATGGTGCTGCGCTCGCGACGACATGCTCTCCGAGAGGAAGCAACCCAACTTTCAACTAGAAATAACATACCAAATGCAAAACGTATTTCTAGTGCAGAAACCTTGCCCAAGGTACATCCCAACTCTCCCAAAAGGACTTCAGGGGTCCCACAACGCTAGAGCTCAGGGCTGAAAGGGTGAATGCCTCTCATCAACAAAGCTAAATATTACCTCTAACTGTGAATACCAAGGTCAACTCGTGCCAATGTAAATTGTAACATGCTCATAAAAGCACTAATTAGAACAGGGAGGAGGGTGGGGGGGAGGGGAGGGGAGGGGGGGACAAATGGGTAGGGGATGAGTGGGATGGATGGTTGGGGGACGCACGGGGGAGATGAAATGGAGGGGAAGGAGAGAGGGTGGGTAGGTCTCTGATAGTTTGTTGCACTAGTATGACTCATACTGATCAGACAAATTGCTATTTTTAGCTAAACTTACTTAACCCTTTCACCGCCAATATCCCATTTATGCACCACAATGGTTAACACCCATGTCGCTAATAGGCATCAAATCAGGGCCTGTTATCCGAAGACCCTTTTTTCTTAATTTTGGGATGTAAGGATAGATCCAATGTTATACATGTCACAGAAAAAATCCCAATATTGCAGATTGTTTTTCTCCTCAACCCAGTTAAGTTTAATGGTATTTGTTTTACTGAAAAATCGCTGGCGGTGAAAGGGTTAAGGCCCTTTACTCAAATTAGACTTTGTTTAAACAAAGGTATGAAGAATAAACTAAAGGCTGGGGTTTTACTTTTAGGCAGCGATTTAATGCTAAAAAAAAGAAGATGATTTTGACAAAAAAACAGATGCTTGTGGCAAAAGAAAAGACCATCTAACCCTAACCCTATCCCTAACCATGGAAAGAACCAAGAAATAGAGCAGGAGGGTGTAAATCTACATATTTGCCGATAAATCGATGTACAAAGCCATGCACTTATACTATTTTTTTGCTGGAACCATTCCTTTTTTTGGTTGATAAATTTTAAGTCTTTTACTAATGATCTGAAGCAATAAAGCACATGTGTCATGGGTACCTTCGCCAAGGAGGATAAGTTCTTTTCTTTGTCTGTCAGTCTGTTTGACTCTCTCTCTCTCTCTCTCTCTCTCTCTCTCTCTCTCTCTCTCTCTCTCTCTCTCTCTCTCTCTGCGTGTGTGTGTGTGTGTGTATGTGTGTGTGTGTATATATATGTATGTGTGTGTGTATGTCTGTGTGTGTGTGTGTGTGTGTGTGTGTGTGTGTGTGTGTGTGTGTGTGTGTGTGTGTGTGTGTGTGTGTGTGCATCACTGTAACAGTGCGTGGATGTATGTGTGCATATGTATGTGTGCACAAGCACATTTTGCAGCTGCATGAATGCATGCATTCTTTGTGATTGAGTGTTAAAATTCATCAGATTTTAAGACCAGTTACAGGTTTATTTCACCATTGCAGCAAAGCTTCAGTTCCTTGTTTAGTGCTTTAGTTGTTTCTATGTTGCAGCAAATATTTAATTCCTCATTTAATATTTCAATTGTTTTACCATTCCATGAAATGTTAAATTATTTGATTATTTTTAATTGTTTCATCAATTCTACAAATTTTATTTATGGTTTCAGTTATACCTGAGTGTAGAATAAATTCTTATTTATTATTTCTTCTTTCAAACTGTTTTTTTAATATATTTTTTTTAAAAGCTTTCCTTCCCCAATGATTTTAAGTGGGCAAATAATTAATGGTCCCAATACATAAAACTGCAGTACAATTTTGTTTGTGTCATTATTGGATACATTTAGTCAAGTCATTTTGTATATTTCAGTCACTTTGTCAAAATCATCATACACAACATGCACAATAAGTCACACACACACACACACATATACACACACACACACACACACACACACACACACACACACACACACACACACACAAGCATGCGCGCAAAAGCATGAACGCACGCATGCGCGCATGTACACAGAGGCACCCCAAGATATTTAACATAAAGCATTGTACACTGCATGCATCCATCTATCATTTCACATAACATTCATTGCTAAAAATATTAGCTTTAAATATCAGATATCAGAGGTGAGCATATTTCAATATTTAAAGACCCACCACGTCACGTGTCAAGTTCATGGTTTTCACGCGTTTTCCCTCTTATAGCTGGAAAGAAATCTTAAGAAATCTTCCAAGCATGACGTGGGGGGTCTTTAATGGAAGCTAATCTTACATGTTCACCAGGGCCTGTATTCACGTTGAGGCATGAGACTTAGCATCATGCTAACTTAGAAGCTCTTCCAAAAGTCCTATAGGACTTTTGGAAGAGCTTCTAAGTTAGCATGATGCTAAGTCTCATGCTATCTCAACGTGAATACAGGCCCAGTACACTTGTGAGACATAGCAGCTTAAGCAGCTGGAAAAAAGGAAATTGTTTAAGTTTTACATTAAATAATCAAGACACACACACACACAAAAAGAAAAACTGCCTGAACATCATTATTTATTCAAACTTCAAACATAGTCCTTCTTCTTCTGCGTTCCCAGTGGCCAAACATAGTCCTATATAAGCCTTCATGTAGCATAATTAATGCATGGTCACATCAACTACACTGTTCAAAAAAAGAAACATTACTTTCCAAAACATACACCTAAGCATACTAATTGATTGAATGATCTGAGCATGCAGATGAACTCTCGATACAATCAGCTATCCCAATGTTGCATGTCACAAAGAAATTCGCATTGTATGACTTTCTGTTAATGTTTGAAATTAAAATGAACTTTTTTTTAAAGTAGGTCTCCAAGTTATGTGTGTCTTTTTCTTTGAACAGTATACATAGGCCTGCATAATATAAACCCCTGAGACTAGAAAGGTGGCAGAATGGTTAAGACGTTCGCCTGCCAAATGTAATGCGTGACTGCAGCGTGAGTGACCCGGGTTCGAATCCCGGCCTCGCCCTTTCTTTCTAGTTTGACAGGAAAATCGAACTGAACGTCCAGTCCTTCGGATGGGGACTTAAAGCTAGTCTGACACATGTCGCTTTACGCACATAAAAATCCCACGGCAGTTGAAAGTCGGTAAGAGCAGGGAGAAATCCCGCTGCCTCAGGTATGGCCAAATCGATAGCTAGGTTTCCCAAGTGTGCCCACACCCCCTCCTCACCCTGTGCCCCCCCCCCCCCCCCAATTTTTTTTTTTTAAATGGGTAGGCGCTGCACTTGCGGCAACGCGCTCTCCGGGGGAGAGCAGCCCGAATTTCACAGAGATAAGTCTCTGTGACTAGAATACAGACCTGTTTACCCCCTACACAAGTCTTGAGTAGTCTGGATAGCTGAAATGGGTAGTTCTGTGTAGTTTTATTCATTAAACCATCAAATAATGTTCACTGAAAACGATTAATAATCAAGAATTAAAGAACATTATCTTCAGGTTTGAAGAGTAGTAGAGGTCCAAACTGAGTAGAATACTACTCGAAAAGTGTTGAGCAAACAGGTCTGAGACTATACCAAATACCAAATAGTACAGCATAGGAGAAGAATCAGGAAGTACAGAGGTGAGCACGGACTGACCTGGATGTCCGTCCTGTTCTCCTGCAGTCTGTTCTTCAGGTCAGCTATCAACTCCTCCTGGTTTTCCACTCCCTCTGCAAAACAGGATCAGCAGCAGCGGATCAACATGAGCATCAGTGTGTTTTTGATGGATCGACAGCAATGCATTTCATCGACATCAACGTATTCCAGCATCTTGCCTTGGCTTAACCCTTTCACCGCCAATGTCGCATTTTTGCACCACAATGTGTCGCTAAAACTCTCGAATCAGGGTCTATTATTCAACAACACTGTGTTTCTAAAATTGGGCATTAAAGATCCACCCGATCACGTGTCAAAATCACGGGATTCACGTGTTTTCCCTCTTATAACTGGAAATAAATCTTGTTTTGACCAAGTCAGACTCCCATATAAAGTACCCCAAATTGAAAGCCACAAGTCAGTTTAAAGAGCAGCCTCAATTTGAATATGGGGAAATTCGAATGCGGGTTACAGCGACCCAGAAAAAACCAAGGGACGTAACCGTGGCGCGTCACGGGGTCTTTAAGGATTGACCCTATTCTAAATGTGTCACAGAGAAATCCCACAATATTTGCAGATGAAATCTTTTCTGTAACCAAATAAATGTTATGGAAATGCTTGGTTCAAAGATGGCTGGCGGTGAAAGGGCTAAGGCTATGTCAGACCAGTTGACATGGGCTAGAGCATGAAGGCTACATGATTACATCAGAATGTTGTTAATGCTATGAAACATTTATTTGGAAGATCAGCATTTCTGAAAACATAGAGATTAAGCGTATTTATGCACTGGACCTCTCAAATCACCCCCTAGAAACTGAAACCATGCATGAGATTTACCCTTTACAATCTCAAGTAGAGGGTGAGATGACTCACTAAATTTAAAATGATGATTTGTGTGTTAACACTAGTGTTACTTATCAGTAAGCTAATGACGTTGCTCCTATTTCAATGGTCTACTAGGCCTATCTTACCTAGGCTAGCTACTACCACAAGCTGGAGTCGCAAGCCTAGATCTACTGAAAACTCTACAAGATCATGCAGAAAGCCCTGGCTCGTAAAGCCTGGCTACGGTCTGGCAAGCGTACAAGAAAATTTGAAAACAAAGAAGGAACAGGCTGTTCAGCAAATACAAAAGCAGCGATGTGTGAATATGCGTGCGCGCATGCATGTGTGCGTGAGCAAGTGTACATGTCTGTGTGTCTATGTGTGTGTGTGTGTGCGCACGATTCATGTAGAGTGTCTGGTACTATCAGTATTATTCTAAACGGAAAAAAAATGGTATCTCCACTCCATGTGAAGTTATGTTTTACGTCCTCTTGGCCGAAGCCATATGGAACATATGTGATGAAGCACAGGAAAACCAGGCTAATGTCGTAAATGATCACTTTTGACTTATTCATATTTTCAGAAAGGCCAGAGACAACAGATTAACAGGCAAAAAACAGAATTCATCTATCTCTAATAGTTTATTTTGAACAATTTTTCAATCAATCACATCTCTCTCTCTTTCTCTCTCTTGTGGCTGCCCGACTTTAGCCTCCTTTTCCTGTGCTGCATCACATCCACAACCCGTAGTTAACTATGTTCTACAGATCTCTAAGCAAGTGACACACAGCCAAGAGCAATAAGCACGGCGCTGGCGCCTTAGGCTCAAGTCGCACAACCCTACAATTAACTAACCCGATGACAGCTGTGTGTGCAATGACCACCCCAGTTTGTTTATGCTTTGCACTGGGTGATAAATTATCAGGTGTTGGGTGTCATTACAATCATGTGCCACGTTCGCTACATCAAGAATTAATGTTTCTACAATAATGCCGCAATGGATTCCAGCATGAATCACGAGAGAGAGGGAAACGGAGGGGGGGGGGGGAGAGATAGTGAGAGAGAGAGAGGATGGGAAAGGAAGAATGAAAGAGAGAGAGAAAAAAAGACAAAAGAGTGGAGAAAGAGAGACATGGAGAAAAAGAGGAGGGAGGAAGAAAGAAATTGAAAAAAAAAGAAAGAGAGAGAGAGAGAGAAATATAAAAAAGTTTTTAATTTTACTCTAATGATAACAGCGGGGTAGAAGTTAAAATGTCCATGGAATTGACAAAGCCAGCCAAACCAGAATATTATATAACATCTATGCAGAGTAACTATGCTCCAGAGGGGGGGGGGGGGGAGAGAGATAGTGAGAGAGAGAGAGAGGATGGGAAAGGAAGAATGAAAGAGAGAGAGAGAAAAAGACAAAAGAGTGGAGAAAGAGAGACATGGAGAAAATGAGGAGTGAGGGAGAAAGAAAAAGAGAGAAAGAAAGAGAGAGAGAGAGAAAAGGATAAAAAAGAGAGTTTTTACTCTAATGATAACAGCGGAGTAGAAGTTAAAATTTCCATGGAATTGACAAAGCCAGCCAAACCAGAATATTATATAACATCTAAGCAGAGTAACTATGCTCCAGATTTCAATCTAGTTTACTTTTTTTTCATATTTTCATTCATCCAACCTATGTTTTGTTTACAAACACAATATTCATTCATCCAACCTGTTTTTTGTTTACAAACACAATATTCATTCATCCAACCTGTTTTTTGTTTACAAACACAATATTCATTCATTCATCCAACCTGTTTTTTGTTTACAAACACAATATTCATTCATCCAACCTATTTTTTGTTAACACTGCCTCATCGCTTTTGAAAAAGCCTTTTTTAAGACGAAAATTAATCACTTATTTTCCCATCTTCATGTTTGCATGGGTGCTTCTGGCTGAAATGAAAAAAAACTGAAGTGGGGTACAGGGGCAACGCTTAATAAGCCGGCAGATCTTTCAGTGACGTTAGCTGAATTAAATTTGGGAATTGCATTTTGGGAGTAGAGTTGTGTCATCGGCGTCGATTTTCGATATTGCGATGATTTTTTGGCTCAATTTCGTCAGAAAAGCTTTTATTAGTACCCTCAGTCATTAATTCTCAGTCGATTTCAGTATAAAACAAGTTGAAAAAAGCAAAATACCTGGAAATGTTCGCAATCAGACAGAGAAAATCACTCGGCCGCAAGATTGGCGGCCTCAAAGTTGCAACTCGGCGCCATCGCGATCAATTTTCACTTCATTTCCCGTTGAAAAGTTCAAAATTCTCAAATCATCGTACTTTCCAGTGATAATATAATCTAAATTGACTCATTTCAAGCCCTAATTACAATCTCTACCATCAAAAAAACTGCTTGGAAAGCTCTTCGAATCGACAGTAAAAGTCTGGCCGCCATATTTTGTATGAAGCTCAGTCTGACCCCGAAATAGATCGACCAAAATAAACAAAATATTTCACCCCTTTAACCAATGAAATTGCAGCATTTAATGCATGTGACGTCAAGCGCAACCCCTTTTTGATGACGTAGGTACACAAGTATTCAACGATTGGCTGCTATGTGAGGTGCTTTGTGATGTCATGTGGGCTTCCCGGAATATTCCGGGAGCCGCCATTGGCTCTAGGGGGGGGCTATCCCGATCAGTCCGGGAACAGCGCTGAGAAAGGAGGCATTCCAAGGCTTTAAATCGCTCAGATCATCGATCTCGGTATTCAACACTGGTGGGTGGTTTTTTTGCGAATTCTTTTCAAAAATGGAACTTCCGTTTTGGGCAATATAGAAAAAACGGTTTCTATCCCAAAACAGAAGCAGATGAACCCATGTGTTTGTGTTAATGCGTAGCGTTTTGATGTTGTTTTTTGTTCAATTATAAAAAGAAAAGTACTCAGATTAACAGGCATGCTAAAAATAATATGTCTTAATATTATAATTTTTATGACCTTTTTCAATTAAAAAAAAAAAAGGACTCAGATGTACAGATGAATTTTTAAAAATATAATTATATATGAATATATTTGGCATGAGCTCACCTGTGACAGGCTCGGGACTGAAGCGCATCAGGTCGGTGGCGGACCTCTGCAGTCTGGGCGGGGGGCGCTTGGGCGGAGTGGTCCCCCCTGCAAAGTTGGCGGGCCGAGGAGGGATGGCCGCCGCCGCCGCCGAGGAGGGACCCGCTTGGGTCTCGGAGGTCTGGGGAGACACAGGGGCCGGGCGTCTTGCCCCAGGAGCGGCAGGAGCTGGTCTGAGGGGCACCGGTTTACCGGTGTCGGCTTTTACCGGCTGGAGCGGGGTCTTGGGCGGAACGGACGCCAGTCGTGGTCCCATGGGTCGAGGCGGAGGACGCTTTACCTTTCTCTCCCCTGTCAGTAGGTCTTCATCCATGGCGAACTGGACCGACAGCGGCCGGCGAGGCACGGCTCGTGAGGGGGGTGGGTGCGAGGGCTCGGTGACGTCAGTGCTGATCAGCCGACCCTCGCTCTCGTGTTCGAACCCTGCGTTCACGAACGACCCTTTGCCGTCTGCTTTGCGCACGATAGGGGATGGTCGACTGGGGGGTAGGGAGTGGCGGTGAGTGGTCTTAGGCGATGCCGAACCCTGCGCAGGGGGAGGAGTCTGGCTGTCGGTGCTGACAGCGGTCGACCCACTGTCGCTGAGACTTCTGCTGGGTGCCGTCACTGTCGGCATTAACCGCTCTAGGTCTGAGCTGGACAGCGGTCTGCCTAAGTTCTTATCGCCCGTCCTCAGAAGGTTTGAGTCAGATTTTCTATGGCTCTGATTATTAAGCCCTTCCTGTTTGTTCACTACACTTTTTGTCATTTCTTCAATCACAACACTCTCTCTATTTTGCTGCAGATGTGTCGGTGAGGCATTACTGCGTAGTGAGTCTAAATTTGAAGAGTTCACACTGGGCTCTTCACTGATTGAAGATGAAAATGACCCTGATGTAGGCTGCTTCTCTTCCCCGGTAAAGCTGCTGCCTCGGGATCGTTCCCCCTCAGACTTGGCTTTCTCTAGCTCTTCCTGGATCAAGTTGTCTATGGAAAGGCCCACATCTAGATCGGAAAACACTCTCTGGCTACTACTTTCCGGGGATCTCATCTGCCCAAACGCTGATCGTTTCGAGGCCCCTTGAGCTGAAACGTTGGGCTTGGGGGCAAGGGCAGGTTTGGGTTTGAGCGTCGGCTTAGGAGCCAGCGTAGGTTTGGGTTTTGTAGGAGAAGGTTTGGACGGAGGGGATGTTTGATAAACTGAGGTTTGAGTCGTACCCTGATCACTCTGCCTGCTGCTGACAGCAGCCTGTGGCAACTGTGGCGAAACACTCTGCAATATTGAACTGGTGGAAACACTGTGGCCAGGTGTCCCCAGAGACACGTTCCTTTGACTTTCTGCCTCAACAGAAGTCTGAGCGACAGAAGAAAGTGTCACTGCGCTGTGCGTAGCTAAAGTTTGACTGGTCGTGGTTTGTTCCGCAGTGGACCGGGTGGTGGAGCTCTGTGGAGCTTCGGCGATCACATGCAAATGGTTCTGTGGAACCAGACCCACAACGCCAGACTCATCACGGGCCTTCAGCCAATCGCTGTCCACCGCGTGCAGAACTTCGACGGTGTCCCCTTCCTTCACATTCAAATCGCCCTCAACCTCGCCGCTAAAGTCGTGAAGCACCAGCGCCAAGCCTGCGCCGTTTCCGTTATGTGTGTTTACCCCACTGCGCGGGCTTACCGCTTTCTCTCCGGATGAAGAAGAAACACTACCGGAGAGAACCGAATGGTGTCCATTGTGTTGAAATGTTTGTTCTTTACTATATTCTTTAACCTCACTACTGTTGTATTTCTGCGAATCGTTGCTTGCATCCCCCGTAGCCTCTGTAATCCGATACTGCGCATCGCTGCTCAGCTTGGAAGTTTTATTCACGTCATACGCGTAAGGACAATCAACAATAATCTCCACAAAGGTGGCGGGAAACAGGCCGATGTTGTCGTCTAGCTCCCCTTCGATCCAGTCCTCGTCGATGTGCTGGATCAGCGTCACTATTTCGTTCTCCTTGAACGACAGCTCTGTGGGCAGCTGCGCTTGGAAGGGGAACAGCGTTTTAGCGTACGGCGTGATTTCCGCGTCGTGGGAGCGCGTGTTCTCGCTGGTGTACGACACCACCGCGCTTTGAAGGCCCCCTGTGTTGTAGGGGGAGACATCCGACGCCGAACTCCTCCTGTCTTTATCACTTTCTTCTCCATACTTAACCCCCGGTTCTCCAACACTTTCACTGTTCAAAACCATCTCCTCCTCCTCCTCATCTTCCGCGACAGATACAAAAGACTGGGAGTTGTCATCGCCGTCGTCGTCGTCGTTGTTCAAATCGTTGAGGAACTCGATGCAGATGGTGGAGACGAGGCCCACCTTGTTGTGGCACTGGCCGTAGAACCAGTCGTCGTCGACCACCTCCGTGACGGTGATGAGGTCTCCCACCTGGAAGCCCAGCTCGCCCTCGATCTGCGGCACCACGTCCACCAGGGCCCGCGCCAGCAGCAGCTCCGAAGACCGCGACAGGCTGTCCGCCCGAGACTGCCAACACACCGGTCATCAACCAAGGGAAATCAACACCATTCATTAACTCATTCAAATTGTTCCGGCCATTTATGTCCGGAATTAATAGGTAGCTGTCGATTTTATGCACTTGCTTCAAGGGAAGTAAATCTGTGTGCACACCATAACTTGGTCACTTCGAAACTCGCTTCACTCCCTTAGGCCACAATTTTGCCTCTGACTTTGCTTTTGTAGTGGTTTGTTGTGGGGGAGCCAATCGGTGTAGAGTTTTTCTATATAAAGTCTATACATTCAAAAAAAAGTCTGATCAACCACTTCCCTATGTCTAAACCTGAAGTAAAAACCCGTACCGGTAATCTTCTTTCATATCTCCTTTTGTTTATGTACGTTTTGTGTGTGTGTATGGCTGGAGTGATTTGTGAGTTTTTTTAAGAATTCAAAATTGTTGCGATGCGAATGAGTTAACTCTATCGCATTGCAGCCATTACACTAAGATGCAAAACTAGAAATCGCATGATTTTGAATTATTCAAAAATCTCAACAAATCACTCCAACCATACATACACACAAACAAAACAGGCATAAATAAAAAGCGAAATGAAAGAGGATTACAGGTTTTTACTTCAGGTA
>CM065701.1:32467668-32472668 GCA_017654935.2 Phymorhynchus buccinoides
TGCAAAACAAAAAGTTATATCCAAGGGAGATTATTCAGACGAAATGCCAGCTTACACCTGTAACCCAAATGCAGAAAAAATTGCTTCAAGTCAAAATTGAAGGGACTGAAATTTTAATTTTGAGATAGCCAATATTTTGAGTTAAAAAGACTTTTCAACATAGAGATTATTATTACTCATAATACTGGGACCCAAAAATTGTGAGTTATCCAGTGTGTTTGAGTTATCCGGTTTTGAGAACACAGTTCTCCACTGTATACTATTATTTATACCAAAATATTGTCCCCTTACTAGACTGCCAACCATCATTAACATGACCAAGATTATTATATCAATCACTCAGACCTTTGACCAGTGCCATTGGTGGTCAAGGTGGAGGTGCCAACCATCATGAACATGACCAAGATTATCATATCAATCACTCAGACCTTTGACCAGTGCCACTGGTGGTCAAGGTGGAGGGGAACGAGAGGGAAGGAAAGAGTGTAGATGTTCAGAACTGTAGTTGAGAACAAGCAGAAAGGGGGAGGGGCAATATTCACATTTCTGCCCATGGATGGGAGATCAGTGGAATAACAAAAAATGAATAACTTGTGGTTGAGGAACTCCAAACAATTTTGAGCAATAAAAATAGCGGACGTTTCAAATTCAAGCTGAATTAGCTCTTAAGGCGGTGACAGACTATGTGGCTGCCTCATGTGACTCGATCAGGTCGTGACGTTTCACCTCATTTGCATACTAACTCGATCAGTCTGACTCAGTTGGGCCCAGTCAGGTGACAGGGCCGAATAGGGCGGGTTCTAAATTTCACTGATCGAGTCTGATCGAGTCAGATGGGTTGTGACGTCTTCTGTGCGGGAAACAATTTGATCTACGTCACGACGTGATTGCGTCATATGAGGCAGTCACATAGTCTGTCGCCGGCCTTACTCTTAGTCACTGGCAACAATAAGGATAAGAAAACTCAGTCAGTCAGTGTCAGTGACAGGAAGGGACATAACAGGACATTTTCAATTTTAATGTCCTAATACCTGGGCCTCGGAACATCACTGGGACTCACATACTGGCCTGCAAGTCACAGTCTGACAATTTACAACGTACTTGTGTCTTTGAGTGATAAGTTTGAGTTAGGTTAACTTTGACCATACTAAAGCAATGAAAATCATGGTGATATAATATAATTGGCACATCAATTTAATTTCATGCCAACCCCATACTGTGTTTGTAAAAAAAAACTTTAAAAAAAACTTACAAAAACGATAATAAAGAGTTTTCTTCTTCTTCTCCTTCTTCTTCTTCGATCGCTCAGACAGTTTCCTGTCAATTATGAGCTCAGATGCGTCATGCTGCCGTTATGCGCCTAACAAATAGTTAGGCCCAGCAAGTCCGACTTCGGCTGGAGGAAATCTTTTTGAAAGCGTTTCGTAAAAAAAGGCAAGGAAATGGACTGGAAAGGCAGAAAGATACTAGTATTAGAAGCAAAGGGAAAAGACAGAGTGAAACTGAAACTGAAAGAGAGTGACAGATTAGAGGAAGTTACAAGTAAACTATACAAGCACAGAACTTCTAGAAGGTGGGGGAACTATTGATACAAAAGACCCTCCAGGTATTCCCACGGGGGGGAAGAGTAAGACTTGCATTTATATATTATACGAATGCAAAAATCTAGCCTAGTCAAGTGGAAGTGCTTAGCGCTTTTGTGTCACTATTTTCTGTGCTTAGCTGTCCGCAGTGGCCTAGTCTAGTTCTCTAAAGAGGGCAGGGTGCAAAGTATCTGTTTAAAAACTTAAAGTGTGAGCAATAAATAACATGTTTGACAAATCATGAAAAGCCTTCAATTGAAAAAAACTCACTGTGACAACTGACTACCCAAAAGTTGATCATCCCACTTCCTAAAAGCTTCCTAGCCACAACGCCATAACAGATGCGGTGCTTATAGTTTTATTGCTACCCTATACAAATTGATCCCTACCCCCAAAAAAGTTATTGTTTGTTTCCTTGAGTAGCAACGCTGTAGCCTTCCAACTGAATGATTATACAGCGTGGTGTAGAGCAACAAGAAGAAAAAAATGAAACATAACTCTTCTGAATGTTTTTCTATGGTCACCCCCTACAATGTGTACAATTACTTCTATATAAAGATCGAAGTTGCATTGGTCACCACACAGAAGAAGAAGAAGAAAAAAAAGAAGAAGAAGAAGAAAAGAAGAAGAAGAAGAAGAAGAAGAAGAAAAAAGAAAAAGAAAAAGAAGGACTGAAAAAAAAGAAACTAAAAATAGATATCTCCCCAGAGTTTCATGGATCCAGTCAGGCTAATCTGGCTACCTCATAGCCGCGCCCCCATCACAGCTGTTCCGTCCCACACAAAATCAAGCTATTTAGTTAAAAGCCTAAATCTAGAAATCTTAGATAAAAACTGTACCAAGCTTTTGTCTGTAAAGATATTTTGGCTGTATGCTCTACATAGTATTTGAAATATATTTCTTCCCTCAGATTTATGGTCAAAACTTATTTTTGTGAGCAGTATCAATCAACATATCTAGTAGAAATAATATACTTCGTATCACAAACATAAATAAGATTGCCTATGAGTGAAAATCTAGCAATATCCACTGACTATAAGTAATCTTGTCACATACTACAACATATTCTCGCCTGTTATTTATGAAAAGTTACTTATAGTTAACTAAAGTTTGCTTGAAAAAACTTATGAAAATATAGATAAACTAAATGTTCCTCCCGAAACAGCTGTGCCATGGACAAACCCTGACTGGCACAGCTCCAACCACAATGATCACGCTTATAATCATGCTTAATTGTTTTGTTAGAAAGACCATAAAAAACAACATTAACAACAAGAATCAAGCGTTCCACTATCATTCACACACTGATTTTGAAAATCAATTTAATTGATATCAGTCAAAGGGTGCATATAAATCAGCCAGTAGTCTAGCTACCATTTTTTGTTCTCAGTATTATAAGCCCATAAAAAGCAAAGCAAACCGTACTACATGTAAGTATGTGCATCCATACGCACATGTGCACACACACTGACACACACACATAAACCTGAAGCACTCACATGCAGATCATCTGAGAGATGCGGGAGAGACTGAGACTCGGAGAGAGAGAGAGAGAGAGAGAGAGAGAGAGAGAGAGAGAGAGAGAGAGAGAGAGAGAGAGAGAGAGAGAGAGAGAGAGAGAGAGAGAGAGAAGAGAGAGAGAGAGAGCTAGAGAGAGAGAGAGAGAGAGAGAGAGAGAGAGAGAGAGAGAGGGAGTGTGTGTGTGTGTGTGTGTGTGTGTGTGTGTGTGTGTGTGTGTGTGTGTGTGTGTGCGTGCATGTGCGCGCGCGTGCGTGTGTGTGTGTTCACGTGAGCGCGCGGTCCTTACGTATGTCTAAGGGAAAGAATTAGAGTACTTTTAAAGGGGGGGGGGGTTCTTTTGCCAAGTCACCGTCACACAAGGGAAGCAACCAGCAAACAAAAACAACTCGAAGTCCAAGGTCCGGAAGTACTGTAGGCTGTAGGCCGAGTTGTACACGTTTCATTTACGCATAATTTGTTGTCTCTAAACTCTTGACGTGAATGTTTCTTATTAATTCTGGTAGGTACAAATTGCACAATGACTTATTTTGATATAGTACTATGGTCGACATGATCTTTAATGGAATCAAACACTAAAAGAAAACATATCAGTGACATTGACATTCATCACATTGCCTGGTATTTCTACTTACTTTCGTTTTCTCCCAATCAAATGGATAGGTAACTTTGTTTGTTCAAGGCCAATTTAGGCCACACCCTAATGAACTTTACAGATATGTCGGTAAAGGTCAAGATGTGCCCCCCCCCCCACCCCTGCATTTCTCGGTTAATTCCATTTTCCCGTTTTTGCCTTTCTTACCAAACATAAAGCTGTATTTTATTAACCTTTTTTCTGTTTTCAGCTAATAACCTTTTTGGAATACTAACCCTAGGCCAATATCTACTAGGACCCCCCCCCCCCCCCCCCCCCCCCCCCCCCTATGTATTGCAGTACACGGCACCATTTGTCAGTCGTGGTTCATTGCGTTTTCCCGTCTTATAGGGGGGGGGGGGGGGGGGGGGGGGGGGGGGGTAGGGTTAGGGATAGGGTTAGTATTCCAAAAAGGTTATTAGCTAAAAAGGTTAATAAAATACAGCTTTATGTTTGGTAAGAAAGGCAAAAACAGAAAATTGCAATTAACCGAGAAATGCAGGGAGGTGGCACATCTTTACCTTTACCAAAAGGACTTCAACATAATTCATTTTGTTGCCCCCATTTAGTTCTAATTTCTGGGTCACACCCCACCCCCACTACCTTCTTTTTTTCTTTTCACATCTTCAACATCATTAACAAAGTAGTTTTATGTTAGGTTCTGTGTTCTGCGTGTGGGTGTGTATGTGTGCGCGTACGAATGTGTGTGTATGTGCCGCATACGTGTGTTTGCCCGCGCATTGTTGTTGTGTGTGTGTATGTGTGTGTGTGAGAATTTAGTGCGCATTGTAGGGTTAACATTCCTAGCTTGTTAAAATTCCTAGCTCGCTACTATGAGAGTGACTATTTGCGACAACCACAAATTTCACTTTTTCGTTACTTGAACCATTTACCTAACCCTAACCCTAACCCTAGCCCTATCCCTGACCCTAGAAAAAAGTGAAATTTGTCGTTCATGCTCAATGTCGCAAAATGCTGCAAATAGTTAGTCTTATAGTATAGCGAGCTAGGAATTTTAACCCGACAGGCATGTGCTGAAGTGCTTCTTGTTTGAAAATTTAGAACATGTTTTTCACTTAAATCACTTTACATATTTAGCTAGAGTATTTTTGTTTTATGACGATCTTACATATATATGCATTCTCTTTAACCTAAATATGTAATTTAATCATATAATTTTGTGGTGATCATAATGTATCGGTTGGGTGTGAGTGTGGGGTTGGGTGGGTAGGGGTGGGGGCTTGCTTCAATTTTGTATTTATATA
>CM065701.1:32477668-32487668 GCA_017654935.2 Phymorhynchus buccinoides
ACTATACGCCAGTGCACGCATGTTTAGCCCGCAGTTATGTGAAAGTTATCTCTCACACACACACACACACACACATACACACACACACACACACACGTGCTTGCACGCACAGACGCACGCACACACACACACACACACACACACACACACATACACACACATACACACTCATACACTGTATATATATTTGTTTGGTGTGCAGTAATGGCATTGATCTTTTTGTAACAGTTTTCCATTGTTGCATAATTTATATTTGCTTGATATTTTTTCTTTCAAGTCGTCCATGCCCCAAAATGAGCTAAAAAGGTTAATTAGAATCTTTGAATCTTCGTTTGTGTGTGAATATGACTGTGTATGTGCGTGAGTGCATACATATATGTGTGTACATAATTATAAATGCACTTTTGTACATTATTTATAATTGTTTGTGCATGCCGCTGTATGCATGTTCGGAGAGAGAGAAAGAGTATGCCATCATCGTGTGTTTTAACGTATGTATGCCAAGGGGAAGACGGGGTAAAAAGCGCATGGGCGGGTAAGAAGCCCACCCCAATTATCTCATGAAATAAAGAAAATTTCAGTTAAATTTGCCCATGAGACGAATGCTAAACATTAATGCTCGTCTCATGGGCAAAATGAGACTGAAATTTGCTTCATTTCATGAGATAATTGGGGTGGGCTTCTTACCCGCCCGTGCGCTTTTTACCCCGTCTTCCCCTATATGCGTTGAGAGACAGAAGGAGTGAGCAGCCTGTAATCACTAATTGTCATTATTTATTAGTTACAAACATTGAAAAGCGTATGAAGGGCTGAAATTTGAAAATGATTTACATGTTTCGTATCCGTTTGTTTCAAATCTGCGAATGAATGCTGCATGCAACATAGATGCACACACAGAGACACAGACACGCGCGTGCACGAACGCGCACACACGCGCACACACGCGCACACACACACACACACACACACACACACGCACACACACACACACACACACACACACGCACATGCACGCAATTCAATTCAATTCAAAGAACTTTATTGTCTCAAGACTGAGAAATTAAATTGTGGCAACGCCTGCGATTCAATCACATAAAAACACACATGAGATCTCGAAAGCATGCAAAACAACTTAAAAGAAAATATTAGTATGCAGAATCAAACACATAATAACACGATCAAATCATTTCCAGACATGCTGAGATACAAACGCTACATAAAAATAACATACGCGATTATAACATAGTTCCAAATATGCTAAGCTACATAACAGTACACAAAAACATTCAATACTAAAATCTGAAACAGTTCATTAACTTAAGATAATAGATAACACAAGATTAAATATAAACAGCTATGCATACATTAATATAATACAGGATTCAATGTAAACAGATATAAATACATTAAACAAGATTAATTATAAACAGATATACATATATTAAGATAATACAAGATTAAATATATACATACATACGCGTGTACACACACACTCACACGTGCTTGCGCGCACAGACACGCACACCCATCTACATTCACACACACGCACACGCACACGCACACACACACACACACACACACATACACTGTAAAAATTCAGTAGTGGGAAATAAAAATAGACAGGAAACTGTAAGAGAAAATGCAATAACAGTAAGAGCAGTATTTTGTTCAGCATAGAAATTGACATTGGAATAAAACTGTTTTTGCACCTGACAGTCTTGAATTTTGGAGTCTGGTAGCGCCTACCAGAAGGCAGAAGCTCGAAGCATTTGCTGAGCTGCAGTCACTCGCAATCATTTGTCCTTTTCCTTTCACTCGCCGCTCGTACAACACATGCAACATACACGCACATATAGACACAGACACTCGTTCGCGCGCGCACGCACGCACACACGCACACGCACACGCACACACACACACACACACACACATGCGCGCGTGCACAAGCTGTTAATAAAACAATAATGTCAGCGTCATTGATTAACGGGAGAAGTTTGTGGATTTGTTTCCATACAACGGGAGTGAATGGATATATAGCTGTTTGAATGAGGTAAACATCTGTTCTTAACCAGTTAAAAAAATAACCAAACAATAAAACTGAAATCCTTGCAAAGGGGATCATTTAGGGGACAAAGTATTATGTAATAAATATAAAAAAAATTAAACAAAACAAAAAATCGACGTGACTCCACATGCACACACAGACAGAGGTGGACCGGGTACTCTTTAATTAAGCAAAAGAAAGAAAAAAAAGATTAGATATGGCAAATCATGTAGGTTAAATTTGTTCATGTTATCAGTTATCAGAAAGAATTGACCAATGTCATCAGCATTCAGTAAAAAAAAAAAAAGGGGAAGCTAAATAATTAGACTATTTGTGTGTGCTGGTCGTCACTTCATGAAGCGATATTGCACTTTTTTTCTGTGGAAATTATACAACTTCCTGATCTCAATTAAAAGAGAAAACTGGATTTCGTCTTCATGTACATCTAAGCACATAATAATATAAGGCAAGGCAAGGCAAAGGCAAATGTTTTATTTCATACCCACTTGGGGCACAGAAATATAAAACAAAGTACACACATAGTTAAACAATCGAACATCAAAACAGAGTGATGTCTATATTATGAACGACAAGGAAATAACTAGGACAAATATACCTATACCATTATTACAAAAAACAAACAAACATGTTACATTTTGTCCATGCAAATCATCGAAAAGAACTGTTTATAACTGTAACAAAGTGCTTAAGTTTAATCAAAAGTTTCTTATTTTTTGAGGAAAACAAAGCATTAAATGTATACGCATTTGGTCGCACAAAAAAGTACCGTGGAAGATATCTATTTCTTTCAGTATTAAAGAAGGGACAGACAAACAAATAATGGAACTCATCTGCCATATCATGTACGCTACACTTTTCGCAATTTCTTTCACTTCTGGGTATATTATCGTAGCGCAGTTTATTTACTGGCAAGTTATTATTAGTTGTTCTAAATTTTAGCCTACTGGATAATTATGCTGTGCTCATAGCTGTCAGTGAAAATTAGTACGTGTCGTAATCTGATAACATTTGTTTAACAGTGACCTTGACATGGATAACACTCAGATTGATGAAGAAGACCCAATGAAAAGAATCAAGTCATTGCTAAAAGTGTCTTGCCAAAAATTAACTCTCGCCTTGTTTTGTTTGATTGGTAAGTAATTTTGTTCTCTCAAGAGAGAGAGAGAGAGAGGGGAGGAGAGAGAGAGAGAGAGAGAGAGAGCATCTTGAATAGTATGTTAAAGAGCATACTCAGACAACCAAGCATATCAAACTAGATTATGCATACATTGTGCGTGCTTTGTATCATGTCTACATTTACCTTAAATAGTTCTTCTTCCTTAATTCGAGGGGTGAATGCCAGAACTGCCCATCTGTGCTCTTTATTCCTTTTGAGATAGACCGTTCTGGCAGGCATCCCTCGTTATGACGTCCACATTAAGTAGGCCTATATATACATTTTGTACACGTCTGAAATTTTTCACACTGAATTTTAAACTTTCTATTCTAGGGCCAGACTGTCTTTTTTCAGTTTGGACCTTATTAGGCCTAGGGCTTACTTTAAAAAAAACAAAAAAAAACATGCAAAATCAAATTAGGCCCATTTGAAATTAATTTGTTACTAAATTGTGGCTTAATTATCCGGCAAATTGGATAGCCAATACCTTACCCAGAGCGTTGGCAGACGAGAAAATGTATTTCACCAGTATTTCTGTGAATTTCATCAAAGTATTTCTGTGAATGTCATAACGCAAAGACTGGTCACTCACTGCATGACCGCTTACGCTACCTACAGTTGTAGTGTAAAGCCGGGTTCACATTAGACGCGTCAGTTCCGTACGGAAAACCCTAAATAAGTGGAAGAAAGAAGGATAAAAGTTTACGCATATCATAGGGGAAATTCGGACACGTGCGCAAATCTTGAGTCCCTTCTTTGTTTCACTTAATTATGGATTGCACACGGGTTTCTGCATGGAATATCCGCTTATGTGTGTACACTGCCTAAGTCAGTGTAGCCACGTGTTGACACGCAACTCCCCCTTGGACCTTGGCATGCTAAAGGGTGACTATTAGCTGTTTGATCCAGTGCCCTGCTGAACTGTCCACTCCCAACTGAACCTAGGCATGCTAAGGAGTAAGTGGTATAAATGGATGCCAGACGTGGCTTCAAGCTGGGAGCCTAGTGCTCTGTCTTTGCTTTTAAAAGCTAAGTGTCTCTGATTTCATGTCCAGCTCCCCCTATCACTTTCACGAACCACAAATATGGCCGCACTGTTTCTCCTGGACCTTACGTCGGTTCTTGTTGGAGGGCTGGTGCTGTTGGGTCTGTGGCTGTGGAGGTCCACGTGGCGGAGACCCCCGGGCCTGCCTCCAGGCCCTGGCCCTGCCCTGCCCCTGCTGGGACACCTGCACCTGCTGGACAAGGACCCCCGGCCCCAGTTCCTCCGGTGGAGGCGTCAGTACGGAGACGTGTTCAGTCTGTACCTGGGAGGCAAGCTGACGGTGGTGCTGGCCAGCTGTTCAGCCATCAAGGAAGCCCTCGTCTCCATGGGGGACGTCTTTACGGATCGTCCACATCTCTTCCTCTTCGACCAACTTCTTCAGCGGAAAGGTGAACAGTAACACTGAGACTGGTAGTACGGTAATAGGAATTGTTTGGAAATAATTAAAGGGAGTATAATTTCATGGTAGTGTGCGGGAGTGATCTTACCTAATTCGATCGGTCAAACAGGGGAAGTTACTCTACCATCAGGTCGATCCCCAGCTCTCGCCTCTTGTGCTTGAGTAGGCATATATCGATATATAGCACTTAGAACACCGTGTGTCATTCTAAAATTGATGTCATTTAAGGTCAAGATGTGCCACCCCCTCTACCTATCTCGGTTAATTCTATTTTTCCGTTATTGCCTTTCTTACCATACATAAAGCTGTATTTTAGGAACATTTTTAGCTAATAACCTTTTTGGACTACTAACCCTAGCCCTAACCCTAGCCCTAACCCTAACCCTACCCCCCACCCTATAAGACCGAAAAATGCAACGAACCACAACTGTGACAAATCGCGGTGTACTGCAGTACATAGTGGGGGGTAGGGTTAGGCTTAGGGATAGGGTTAGTATTCCAAAAAGGTTATTAGCTGAAAATGTTCCTAAAATACAGCTGTATGTATGGTAAGAAAGGCAAAAACGGAAAAATAGAATTAACCGAGAAATGCAGGGGGGGTGGCACATCTTTACCTTTACCCTAATTTGCTCTCCCCTAGGGTTTTTTCCCGAAAATCGTCTATTGAACATAAGGGCCTATGCGCTATTCAAAAACTATCGACAAAAGCAAATTGAGATTTTAAAAAATAATTTTAAAAAATATGCAAAACGGCAATATTTTTTGGCGTCTGTTGTCTGTTGATTGTTTATGTTAGGCTAAGGCCGGGTTCACAATCATTAGACTCGTTAAGTTCCGTACGGAAAACCCTAAATAAGTGGAAGAAAGAAGGATCAAAATTTACGCATATAGGGGGAAATTCGGACACGTGCGCAAATCTTTTCCCTGTCTTTGTTTCACTTATTTATGGATTGCGCACGGGTTTTTGCATGGAATATCCGCTTATGTGTGTACACAGCCTGATTGTTACATCAAAGGATAGCATGCATTGATAGAAACTGATTGATAACAGCTTTAGGCTGTGTTCAATCTAAACAGCAGGAATTTTGTTTTAATATAATTATGTTATGGTATGGCATTATTGTGGCACAAGATAGCCATTGTCACAAATACAGGCTTTAGACCGCATTTTCAAAGTTCCGTAGCGCTGTAGGCATTTTTGAGGAATAGTTTGCATATATGGCATTTTTGGAAAGCTCAATGGCTGCTGAATACAGATCCATCGTATGCCAGTGAATTTAGGTCTCCATTTGTTTGTTGTTGTAAATTTGACTGAAACAAGATGGCTGCAACATGGTTTTGTACATATTGTAAATGACAGGGAAATAAAAATGCAGTTTTTGTCTGTCATTAAATGAAATGTCAAACAGTAAAATCAAATGCAAGAATAAAAGATTTTATTTTTGTGAAAATGGTGTGGGAAATTTATTGAACAAATTGTGTTTGCGATTAGTCTCCTTAGTAGGCCTAGTAGCGACTGTCAAGTGGTTCGTGTTCAGCTTTATTTATTTATTAAATTAAGAAGAAAAAAATATATAGCGCTTAACATTTAAGCTCTAAAACAGTTGTGTGTTTTCAGACAGTCAGTGTGTTGAATCCAATCAGCGGTTCTTGAACCCTTTATTCAGAAAATTCTCTGCCCCTGTCTCGTGCACTGAGGCGCGTGCGTCACTTACATAAGATTATGACCCTTGTCTGTCACGATCGAAGTAGTAATAATATAGCCACAGACAATTCTCTGCCCCTGACTCGTCACAAGACGGCATAGTCAACTCAGTCCAAAAATTATCGCCCTTCCATATATAATAAACATGTTGCCAAGAAGTAGCATAATAGAGCCTCATTGTTGACAACCCAATCTCTTGCATCTAGGCATCGTTGGATCCTCTGGCCCGTTGTGGAAGGAACAGCGGAAGACGGGTCTGGAGATCCTTCGAGCCATGGGCATGGGCAAGAACGTGCTGGCTGAGAAGATCCAGGAGGAGATCACTCACTACATCCGGGCCATCCAGGACCACCAGGGGTCGCCCATGGACCCGAGGAAGCTGACCCAGGTCAGCATCTCCAACAACGTCTGCTCCATCATCTTCGGGAAACGGTTCGACTACCAGGACAGCACCTTCGTTCAGTATCTGGAGCACGTCGATCGTAACTTCAAGCTGCTACCAAGTTAGTGATCATTATAGCCCGCAGTTGATTTCCGTTTTATGGAGCGTGTTTGACGTCACTTCTGCTTATGGAGCTTTGTATTCACATGGATAAGGTACTCTGCATATGGACATTTATAGTCCTCCTTGGCTCTTTGCTGTTTTTAGATTTATTCCCCCTTTTTATTGAGCGTGCGACGCACACTACGCTTGAGAGCCTCATGAATATGCATTAACCTAGTTAAACATTGTTGTAATGCAGAGAAGGATAGGCATGGAGAATTTGAAGCAGAGAAATTGAATGTTAAGGCAACCGTTGGCCTACACGCGGTTGCATAAAATTTATCTTTTGCAATAGCAACAATAGTTGATAGATTCTAGCCTGCCAAAAGGACCCAGTTCTATTGGCGTGAGAGAGAAAGTATCGAATAGTGCTCAGTGTCACAGTGTAGGGCCTATGTGAATTTGTGTCTGTATGTGTCTGTGCGTGTGTACGCGCTTGCTTGTCACTGTGTGTGTATGGGCGTGTATCTGTGTGTGCATGCGTGTGTATGTATGTGTGTGCGTGGCGTGCATGCATAGCATTGTATGTGTGTGCGTGCATGCATGTGTGCGTATGTTTGGTTACTAAAGTGTAAGTGTATGCATGCGCGTGCGCGTGCATGTCACCTATATACGCATACGTGTGCATGCATGACAGGTATTATGCATGTCTGTGGCAGGCTCGGGCATCGTAAACATTCTCCCCGCAGTGCGCTACATCCCTGGCGACCTGTTCAAGCTGAAAACTTTGATGAGCAACGCGAAAGCAGTGGAAGGGTTCATCAAGCACCACGTGGCCCAGCATCAGAAGGCCTTGGCGGAGGAGGACAACGACCACAACGCTGAAAGTACTTTGGGTAAAGGTAAAGATGTCCCCCCCCCCCCCCCCCCCCCTGCATTTTCTTTCTCGGTTAATTCTATTTTTCCGTTTTTGCCTTTCTTACCATACATAAAGCTGTAGGCTATTTTAGGAACATTTTTAGCTAATAACTTTTTTGGAATACTAACCCTATCCCTAACCCTAGCCCTAAACCTAACCCTACCCCCCCCCCCCCCCCCCCCCCCCCACTATGTACTGCAGTACACCGCGATTTGTCACAGTTGTGGTTCGTTGCGTTTTTTCCGTCTTATAGGGTGGGGGGTAGGGTTAGGGTTAGGGCTAGGGTTAGGGTTAGTATTCCAAAAAGATAATTTGGTGAAAATGTTCCTAAAATACAGCTTTATGTATGGTAAGAAAGGCAAAAACGGAAAAATACAATTAATCGAGAAATGTAGGGGGGGGGGGCACATCTTGACCTTTATCAAAATTTCTACTCGCGGAGACTAAGTCTGGAGAGCGCGTCACCGCTAGTGTAATGCCTTTTTTGTTTTGGGGATCCTTTGCCCCGATATAGATCACGGAAAGTTTGTCGCGGTTTTTGTTGTTGTTGTTGTTTGTTTGTTTGTTGAACTGCTTGACAGAATTGCTTGAATTTTTTGGCCTATATTGACCCTTAAGTATCGCTGTCGTGACCTTGACCTTGACATATGACCTTGAAAACCTACATTTCTTTTCAGTAGGGGCCGTATCTTCTACATCGTTGGACTTGGGGTCTTCTGAAACTTGGCATCTAGGTGCATTGGCTTGTGGCAATTCTGATGATGGGGTACCGATCAAGGTCATGACATCGGTAGACCTTGAAAGTGGTGGAGTTTTAGCCATATTTTTCACATTTTTGTTTGACAGAAGCGCTTTAGTTTTTGCGTGGTGGTGTATCACCTAGTTCTTTCATCTTTTGGTAGCCTATCAAGTTGGTTCATACCAAGCAGCTGTTTTATTTTTTCCTCTTTAGGGATAGGGAGTTCTCCATCTTTGTTTATCGATTTTCTTACCCTCTTCAAGCCTCAGTTTTGTCCTTTGCCCGATCCATGATCGGCAAAGGAGTATAAGTGTGTCGTGGTCTGTGTTTTGTTTTTGTATTATACATCTTGTTGTTTTTTTGTCCCCCCCCCCCCCCCCCCTGTTTGTCCGGGCTGTATCTCGTGAACCACTGATATGAATCGCTTCACATTTTGTGTGGTGGTGTATCCCTGAAAGAGGAAGGTTCTATCGAAACAATTTGTGACCGTGTTGACCTTGACCTTGGAGATTTACGTCGAAAACAGACAATTTCTTCTTTGCACTATGTATTTTATGTTCGAGCTGTATCTCGTTAAACCACTGGCCAGAATCGCTTCAAACTGTGTGTAGTGGTTGATAATGAAGGTCACAAGACATTAATGTATAAATCATGGCTTTGGGGTGGGGTTTCGCCGAGTGGAAGACATGTCTCTGGTTTTCTTCACACTGTTGCATATCATTAATCTTCCCCCGTGGGGATACCGGGGGGTCTTTCGTACAAATAGTTCCCCCACCTTCTGGAAGTTCTGTGCTTGTAACTTCCTCTGATCTGTCGCTCTCTTTGACTCTGCCTTTTCCCTTTGGCTTACTGTCATCTACTATCTTTCTGCCTTACCGGTCCATTCTCCTGCCTTTTTTCACGAAACACTTTCAAAAACATTTTCTCCAGCCGAAATCGGACACGCTGGGCCTAACTATTTCTTAGTTATGCGCATAACGGCAGCATGGCGCATCTGCGCTCATGTGACAGGAAACTGTCTGAGCGAACAAAGTAGAAGAAGAAGATATCATGAAGCACTGCATGGAATCTCTTCAAATGGTGTGTGTGTGTGTGTGTGTGTGTGTGTGTGTGTGTGTGTGTGTGTGTGTGTGCAACACAAAGGGTAGAAGACATTGGTGCATAAAAGCTATACAGAGGGGGTGTCGCCGATGTGGTAGACATGGCCTCCCTTTTTCTTTACCGAGGGCAGGATGGAAAAAAAAAGCTTGGCCAGCTTATTCTTTAACCCTTGATAAAGATCATTTTGACTTGGTTTAAATAGCATTTTATTTCTGAAAGTCACAAATGAAAATCAACAATGATCACTAGATAGGGCAACAAGAACACTTATATAAAGCCCTATCCTGTCATTTTGACTTGACAGAGAAGGTGAGATTAGCGTCCAATCGGTCAGAGACCCTTATGGACAGTATTCCTGAAGACGGTGAGGTCTTCCCGGGGATGGA
>CM065701.1:32492668-32495168 GCA_017654935.2 Phymorhynchus buccinoides
AAAGATTAAGCCGTACAAATGTATTTTTTTTGAAATATATAGGGGGAAGGGTGGGGGGGGGGGGGGGGGGGGGGGTAGTTCAAATAAATTTATGTTAAAGAAGAACGAAGAAGATTTAATAGGCCTAGGCTATATTTCATTGCTTGTCTGTTATCAGTTAACCTGTTATCAGACTGGGTGGACTAACATTATCAGCGTCTGACTGATCACTAAATAGGCCAGGGGGCATTCCGGTTCTTCCTCTCTCGTGTTGTCTATTCCCGTTTCACCCTGTCCCATTTGGTCTGGTTTTGTTTTGTTTTCTGACTTTATTTTGTAAAAAAACAACAACCCAAAAACCTGCGCCGTTTTGTTCTTTCTGATTTTTTTTTTTAACAAGACAAGCTGTTTTACTCTATAATGAAAATTAGGCCTACATATATTTATATATTTGTTTGTATGACATAATGTGGCCTTAATCATTAAGCACGCACTTTCTGTGTACATTTCTTACATTATTTTTTATTGTTTGTAGGCCCTATATGAGTCATAAGCTTTCCAGCTATAATTAAAGAAACAAATTCGAGCCCGGCCCTCCAGAGGAGCAGTCGCTTCCTCTACTATCTTGGAGTAATAGTCAGAAATGACTGATACACACATACGCATGCGCGCGCACACGCGTAGCCTACGCACGCACGAATGAGAGGGAGAGAGAGAGAGAGAGAGAGAGAGAGAGAGAGAGTGATTGGGGGTGGGGGGAGGCAGAGAGACAGATATATATGCTTACACACAGAAAGAGGTATGAAACAAAACACCTATATAAAAAACGAATGTGTCTAATCACACGCAGACAGTTCAATTCAATTCAATTCAATTCAATTTAACCCTTTCACCGCCATTGTCGCATTTTTGCACCACAATGGTTTAACACTGGTGTCACTAAAAAGCATCAAATCAGGGCCTGTTATCTGAAGACCATATTATTTCCTTAATTTTTGGAGGTAAGGATATGCATAATGTTTCACATGTCACAGGGGAATTCGCAATATTGCAGATTTATTTCTCTACCCAGGTAAGTTTAATGGTATTTTGTGGCTGAAATATGGCTGGCGGTGAAAGGGTTAATAATAATCCTCTGACCCCTCTTGGGGGCATGGAGGATAAACAGAATATAAAACAAGTGGCCACAAGGGAAAAAATACAAACATTCATGAAACAAACTAAGCTGTAGTCTATTATCAAACATCTTTTCCTGATCTTATAAATTTTACAATTTTCAATTGGAATTTTGGCTTGGACATAAACTGACAAAAGCAACAAAAAAAAAGATTTCTTAGTTATATAATACCTCGGCAAAATATCTCGATGTTCTTCAAAATAGGGACATTCAATTACAAAATGATATTCATCACCAATTGTCACACAAACGGTCCTGTCGGTCATCTTAAGTCCAAGTTGTCCTGTTTCAATTGGTAATTTATGACAACTACATCTAAATTTCATTTTAAGCTCACACACACACGCGCGCGCGCGCGCGCGCACGCACACACTCACACACACACACACACACACCGTGACACACACACACCGTGACACACACACACACACACACACACACACACACACACGCACGCACGCACGCACGCACACGCACGCACGCACACGCACGCACACACGCACACACACACACACACACACACACACACGATACACGAAGATATAGGCTACTGTAAGCTAACAAATTTTATTAAATTATTATTTTTTTGCTCTGCGTGTCCGGCAGTCTGTCTGTCCACTGTAAACCGCAATTTGTGTGTGTGTGAGTGTAGTGGTGTGCCGTGTGTCTCTCTCTTTGTACTGCAGGGCTGGGGGTGAGGGCAACTTTCCAGGGGTGGGAGGAATGTGAAATGAAATAGAAACACCCGGAGGTGCTACTCATACGGGTGAGGCGAAGCCCTTTTCGGTTGCAGTAATGGTCAAAGATGACATCGGCAACTAAATGGAAGAAGAAGAAGAAGAAGAAGCCAACCCGCTGGAACGCTAGTGTAGTTTACCGAAGGTAAAGCAGTTATTGCCTATCTCGTCTCACGTGTGTTGGTGAAGCAGTAAAAGCGCTATCAACAGATAAAGCTTTGATGGTCAAGTAAGTAAGTTAGTAACCCGTCACACTCCTCACTCTTGCCACCTTCGTCACATGGTCGTTTTCGACCATGACTGCCAGATAGCAGAGGGGGCAGATGCTATTCCGGCGGGCTGAGCTAGAATTTGTTTATAGCGGAGATGCCTTGCCCAGGGTACATCCCCACTATCTCGGCCCAAAGGGATTCGATGATAGGTGGCGTTGGGGAAGGTCCCAAAACCATCCCAACCCATCCCTTTGGCTGCAGCACTAGAGAGCCAGTGCAAATGCCCTCTCGTTTGAAAAGTCATCCACAAAAGACTAAGCTGTACCGTGATTTTCCATTCTGTAGAAAATTAACTATTGTACAGCTCTCATGTTACTGTTTTCCCCTGCTACAGG
>CM065701.1:32500168-32505168 GCA_017654935.2 Phymorhynchus buccinoides
ATTTCGCCTTGGCCCATTTTGCCCTATTCCCATTTCGACCTGTTCTATTTCGCCTTGGCCCATTTCGCCCAAACGATTTACGGCAGTGTCTTCAGTTTCCGCCTTGTTTCGTTTCGCCATGTTCCCATTTTGCCCTGCCTCAAGAGGTTATCAATATTCAAATGTATTAATGAAAAGTATGGTTTCAAATTTAAGAAGTCCACATAAGAATGAGAGTTATCACTCCGTGCTCATAAAAATGGTTTTACAGGAGTTTTTCAATGCTAAAATTTATTGATAATGATCCACCCACTCCCCCACTCCTCCTCCCCACACCACCCACCCCCGCCCCTCTCTGAATGGATTGACTAGAATTTCTTCATTGCCCAGGGTACATCCCCAGTCTTTCAGCCAAAGGGATTTGAGGACAGCTGGTGTTGATGAGGGGAAGTCCTCAAAAGCTACCCACTGCCTTTGCAAAATGCCCCCTAGTTTGAGAGTCATAGTTAAAGCTGTACCACCAATTTTCCATCGAACGAAAAATGGTGTTTTACGTCCTCTTCGGTCTGGAACAGACACATAATTATGGGACATTTGTAGATACAAAGATGGTGGGAACAATACTGGAGGCAATGCCCAGAGGCAGTGCAACTCCAGTAAAGTCCCGATTTTTTTAATAATACAGATAGGTGTAACGGTAACCACGCCTCGGTTAAACCTCATCGGCTATGGTACCGCCAAGAGTATGCACATTTTCCATGAACGAAAAACGTTGTTTTACGTCCTCTCGGTCTGGAACAGACACATATGGGACATTTGTAGATACAAAGATGGTGGGAACGATACTGGAGGCAATGCCCGGAGGCAGTGCAACTCCAGTAAAGTCCCGATTTTTTAATTAATACAGATATGTGTAGCGGTAACCACGCCTCGGTTAAACCTCATCGGCTATGGTACCGCCACAAGTATATTGGTATAAATGTATAGGGTATATTAATTATTAAATATTATAAACAAATTTTCCATCACTGTAGACAATCATTTACCGTATGCCTAGCTCTCAGACGTTACTGTTGGCCCCCTACTGCAGACCAATGTTAACCAATAAGTAACGATTATTTGAGCAAAGAGCATTAAAAAAAAGAAAAAGATGTAGACTAGCTCAGTTTAATAGGAATTATTCGGAAATAATTAGGGGAGTAATTTCATGGTGTGTGGAAGTGATCTTGCCTAATTCAGTCGGTCAAACATGGAAAGTCACTCTACCTTAATCTCTCGTAGCCTATCGACTCGTGTGTTTGAGCAGACATACAGCACTTAGAACACCGTACGTCATTCTAAACAAATTATGTCATTTATATTTTTACGTCACATTTTGCAAGTTTTATCAGTTTGTGGCTACTGGCCACCCCTAATTTTTCTTTTAAAAAATGTTTGCAAGCCGCTGACTCGCATCCTGCGGTTTCAAGCTTCGACGCCATTGTTGCATTGTTGCTATGGCATTTGACCGAGTAATGGAGGTAAGTAACTCTAATTTTTACGAATTGCTCTCCCCTAGTTGTTGTTTTTTCTCCGAAAATCGTCTATTGACGACACTTTCCTATCATTTTCCTCTTACAGTGCCTTTACCGGCACCAGCCGCGGCCTTGGGTCAGGTGTGGCAGGCAGAGCTGGAGTGGAAGGATGACGTCAGAAACCGAACTTACGTCATCAAGGATTACGCGGACATGCCGGAGAAGAAGGAAAAGCTCGTCATCTCCCTCCCCTTGCGCGATGACGTCACACTGCTCTATGACTGGAACACGCTGGACGTCATCGTGGAGGAGACACGTGAGTATATAGAAAAACCCACAATCAATCAACCGATCAATCGATCGATCGATCAGTAAACCATTCAATCAATCAATCAATCAATCAGTTGTTCTTCTTGTTGCTGGTGGTGGTAGTAATGATGATTATGTTGATCATGATGACGATGACATCAATGATATGATGATGGCGATGACGACGGTGTCAATGATAATGACGACAACGACGACGACGACGACGACGATGATGATGTAGTTGTTTCAGTGGTAATTGTTGCTAAACATTCTTGCATCGTTATTTGTTGTTATCGTTGTTGTTGTTGTTGTTGTTGAATCACTCTTAGTACTGCAGTCTTGGGGCTTTGTTGGCGTTAGGGGAGCCTTCTCCAATTTCAGCTGTTCTGAAATCCTCTGCTGGGAGAGAGCATGTGAGAATCAATCCTGGGCCTACGCTAGGCATATCCACTGTCAACGAAGTCCAACAGGCCTACAGCCCTTCAGAACTCATAACGGCTGGTGATGCATTCACTCAGAGTAGAAGACCTCCCCGTGGGGATACCGGGGGGTCTTTCGTTAAAATAGTTCCCCCTACCTTCTGGAAGTTCTGTGCTTGTAACTTCCTCTAATCTGCCACTCTCTTTGACTCTGCCTTTTCCCTTAGCTTTCGATCATCTACTATCTTTCTGACTTATTGGTCCATTCTCGATCCTGCCTTTTTTCAAAGAAATCTTCCAAATAATTTTTCTCTTGAGCTCCTCCGAAATCGGAATGTGTCGGCTGTACGCAGCGGGGAGACCAGTGAAAACTGAAAACCGGACACATAATTATGTACCTTACCCATTATGGCCATATGGCCTGGGAACGAAGAAGAAGAAGAATAGAAGACGCCCTGCTGGCCTTGACCTTGAAGTTTGACCCTGAATATGAAAGCGTGAATTTGTTGTCGTGGTCATATCTTATTTTTAAATCTTTGAGCTACAGTCCCCAAATTTGGTACGTAGGTAGACTGGCTTATGGAAGGGTGGGAGGGTGTGGAGGTGGGGGTTGGGGTGGGAGGTGTCGAGGGGGAAATGTATGGTATGTAGCGAATAAGTGTGGGTGGCTAAGCGGTGCCAATTGGTGATAAAGACACCCTCGTTGAATTCACCGTTAGACGAAGACGGGGTAAAAAGCCCATGGGCGGGTAAAAAGCCCATGCCAATTATCTCATTGAAACTAAGCAAATTTCAGTCACATTTTGCCCCATGAGACGATAGAGCGTTAATGTTTAGCATTCGTCTCTTGGGCAAATTTGACTGAAATTTTCTTTATTTCAATGAGATAATTGGCATGGGCTTCTTACCCGCCCATGGGCTTATTTTTTACCCCCGTCTTCACCTACTGCTGCTGCTGTTACTGTTGCAGTGCGGATAACGCCGACAGAAAGTCGGCTGTACTGTCGCGTTCTGGAGCACTCCAACACGGGAGAGGCGTTCGCCCTCACCGACGAGTTCGGCGACAAGTTCTGGCTCACCTCCCTGCAGGTCCTCATGCAGAAATTCACCGACTCTAGAGATGTAAGTGTCGGGATACAGACTGAAATAGCCCCCCCCCCCCCCCCCCCCTGTGGGGATACCCGGGGGGGGGGGAGGTCTTTTGTATAAATAGGTCCCCCACCTTCTGGAAGTTCATACACTTAACGAGATTCATTGCAATCTTGTGGTGGTACCATAGCCAATGAGGTTTAACCGAGGCGTGGTTACTGCTACACATATCTGTATTATTAAAAAATCGGGACTTTACTGGTTTAGCTCTGCCTCCGGGCATTGCCTCCAGTATTGTTCCCACCATCTTTGTATTTACAAATGCCCCGCATGGCCCAAAGGCCGAAGAGGGCGTAAAACCCCATTTTCAATGGAAGTTCTGTGCTTGTAACTTCCTCTAATCTGTCACTCTCTTTGACTCTGACTTTCCCCTTTGCTTACTGTCGGCTTACTATCTTTCTGCCTTACCGGTCCATTCACCTGCCTTTTTTTTTCTTCTCACGAAAAACTTTCAAAAACGTGTCCTCCAGCCGAAGGCGGACTTGCCTCAGTTATAGGCGCTTAACGGCAGTATGACTGCATCTGCGCTCATAATTGACAGGAAACTGTCTGAACGATCGAAGAAGAAGAAGAAAAAGATTGAAATAACGAGGCTAGGAGAGGAAATAGTGTGGAAATGAACACAGGGAGGAAACTCTCCGTTAATTAACTCCCTCCGCAAACGTTGCTTATGACAACCCCGCCTAGCGCTGCATGAATAACAGCCGAAGGGAAGCAAACACGACATCATTCTAAAATTGAAAAAAACCCGGATGTGTCAGGTTTTAATTGCCTATTGTGATAAATGTATATCGTAAAATAGCCTACTTAGATAGATTGTTGTACATACTTTTGTTTGTTTGGGTTTGGTTTTTGTGTTTTTTGTTGTTGTTGTTGTTGTACCTACTAATATTACAGTGTGTTACTTATGTACTTTTGGTTGTGTGTTTGTGTTGTACACACTGACTTACGAATAGGGTTGTACTTACTTGATTATTAAAGGCCTCCTACTTACTAACTTTTGTACCATCTGAGAAAGGCCTATAGTGTGTTGTGCTGATGTGATATAGTGTTGTGCATACGTAGGTCTATAGTTTTGTACTTGCGAATAGGGTTGTACTTACTTGATTGTCGAAGGCCTCCTACTTAGTTAATAAGTTGTGTACCATCTGAGAAAGGCCTATAGTGTGTTGTGCGGATGTAATATAGTGCTGTGCATACATAGGTCTATTGCTTTGTACTTGCGAATAGGCAACAAAAAACTGAAACAGACTGCAACGTCACTGGAACATACAACAAACAAACAACTACACGACAAGTGTAAAGTGACGTTATTTTATTCACAAGAGACAAAACAAAACTACTGGATATTTCGACGAACGCGCCTTTATCAACACAGACAAATAATTAAACAGCAAACAGCAATAGGGTTGTACTTACTTGATTGTCGAAGGCCTCCTAGTTAATAACTTTTGTACCATCTGAGAACGTCCTATAGTGTGTTGTGCGGATGTATTATAGTGTTGTGCATTCGTAGGTCTATAGTTTTGTACTTAGGAATAGGGTTGTACTTACTTGATTATTCCTACTTACTAACTTTTGTACCATCTGAAAAAGGCATATAGTGTGTTGTGCGGATGTGATATAGTGT
>CM065701.1:32510168-32522668 GCA_017654935.2 Phymorhynchus buccinoides
TTCCGCAGTTTTGGGCTGGGAAGACTGAGTTCAATGGTCGACTTAAGGCGATATTTTTCACGCCAGAGGGCAGTCAATGCACTAGGGGCTTATCACGCGATTTTCTTAGTTGGGCGTAGTAAGAGAGAGAGAGAGAGAGAGATGGTAGGACTACTCACTCTCTCTCTCTCATTTTCTTTACCCCCAACTAAGAATATAGAGAGGATTAGCCCCACACGAGCGTCATGCCCTCTGGCGTGACAAAAATCCCACTAAGTCTCTCATTCATGCGCAAACAGACACACAGACTCACAGATAAACAGACATAAATATAGTCAGAAGTACAAACGGACAAACATACTGGGAGCACAACAAAATGTATCTCCCGATCCTTTGTGTAGTATACATACGCAGGCTGGTGCTTTCTGTCCTTGTAAGACAGGGTAGAAAATATATTACTTCGTAGAAAATGGATGCCTTAGAGACACACTGACCCACCACGATTAAGTCCCTTGTTTTTTGGGGGGGTTTCTGGGTAGCTGTGACCCACATACAAATGCCCCCTAAATTCAAATTGAGGTTGCTCTTTAAAATGATGTTTCGTTTTGAAGTTGGGGTCATTTGTATGGGAATCAAACCCGGTCAAAACAAAATTTCTGATCAGCTATAACTATAAGAGGGAAAACACGCGAAACCCGTGATTTTGACACGTGATCGGGTCTCTAAAACGAAAGAAAGAAACAAACAAATAATTAAATTCTGATCGCTTCTCGGTCTTTTGGCTAGGACAGTGATTCAGGAACATAATTTTTTGTATATACCATGGTTGGTTTGTTCAGCCCGTCGTACATGGCGAAAGCCGATACGCGACGTTAAACTGAACTTCCATCCCAAACAAATAAATAAAAAAAATAATATAAAAAAAAAAATAATATAAAAAAATTAAAAATTAAAAAATTAATAAGCAAAATAACGTGTGTCTTCAGACGAGGGCTGGTGCTTTCTGCCCTGGTAGGACTGGGGTGTCCATGCGTTTCCCGTCCTTCCCCCCTGGTCTCTCCCTGCTCATGGAGGTCATTGATCTCGACTTCACCAGGGTCTCGTATGAGGAGGTTGGTTTCTTGGTCATTTCATTCATTCATTCATTTTATTCTTTATTTTTATATTTATTTATATGGAGATCGGACCGGTAAAGCAGAAAGATAGTAGATGACGGTAGTAAGCAAAGGGAAAAGGCAGAGTCAAAGAGAGCAACATATTAGAGGAAGTTACAAGCACATAACTTCCAGAAGAAAGAAGGAGGAAAATGTTCAACGTCCTCCAACCTCAAAGAATGACATTTCTACATCATAATTATTATATAGATGGTGGGTCGATCCTGGAGGTGCTGCAATACCAGGAAAGACCCGATTGTTTAGTGACAATATACAGAACTTCCAGAAGGTGGGGATACTATTTCTACAAAAGACCCCTCGATATCCCCACGGGGGTGGGGGTGGGGGTAGTGGGGGTGTAGTGTGTGTGTGTGTGTGTGTGTCAGCTCGTGCTTTTTACAATTGTTTAATCCCCCGTGGGGATACCGGGGGATCTTTTATATAAATAGTCCCCCCACCTTCTGGAAGTTATGTGCTTGTAGCTTCCTCTAATCTGTCACTCTCTTTGACTCTGCCTTTTCCTTTTGCTTACTGTCATCTACTATCTTTCTGCCTTTACTGGGTCCATTCTCCTGCTGCTGTGTTTTTTCTTCACGAAACACTTTCAAAAACATTTCCTCCAGCCGAAGTCGGACTTGCTGGGCCTATAACTATTTCGTAGTTAGGCGCATAACGGCAGCATGACGCATCTGTGCTCATAATTGACAGGACATTGTCTGAGCGATCGAAGAAGAAGAAGAAGAAGAATAGTTTAAAACCAGTCGATATAATATGAAGATGAAAAAATTGACTGCATTACCTTTTGGAGCAACGTAAGAATGGTAGGTAGAGAAAACAAGGTACAGTACACCCCGCTTATAGTAAAGTGCAGGGGAGCAAGGCTTTTCCTTTACTATAACAGGTTTTTCTTATAAACGATGCTCGGATATAGTAACGTTTTGATGGAATTTTTTATCTTATCCGATGCCGTTTTTCAAAGTCAAAGCTAACGTAAAATACTAAATATAAACCCATCATCAAATCAAAATACAGCAAAACTAAGTTATAAGAAAATCGAAGGGAGATGATGTTTTGCTTAATACCATATCCAAGTTTTCTTATATCTGAAACTCAGATATAAGAAAACATTTTGAAGTTTTTTCCCTTATAAACAAATTGAATGGGGGAAAAGGGAAAAGAGAAAGAAAAGAAAAGAAAGACAGAAAAACAAAATGAAGAGAAAATCCTTTTTCCTAATTTAAATCCCTTGTTTTCTTCTGGGTAGCTGTGACCCACATGCAAATTCCCCCAACTTCAAATTGAGGTCGCACTTTAAAATGTTTCGTTTTCAATTTGGGGGCATTTGTATGGGAGTCAAACCTGGTCAAAACAAGATTTTGTACCAGCTATAAGAAGGAAAACAGGTGGAACCCGTGATTTTGGGTCGATACAAGCGACTATCAAAATGTTAAGAACTGCCCTCTTTCCCACCAAGTTTCCATTGCGGATGGGAGAAAAAAATTGCTTGCTTATAACCAAGTTTTCTTATAAGCGAGTTTCTTATATCCCAGTTTTGATCATAGATAAGAAAGAAGAAGTTCGGCAGGGAAATTATTTTTGCTTCATTGTAAGCGAGTTTTCTTATAAGCGAGTTTCTTATAAGCGGATTCGGCTGTATATATTTTTTTTTCGGATTCATTTTTTTCCACTAAGTAATGAGGGGAAAGAAACATGTTTTTGAGTGCCTTTCAATTTCGTTGATGAAGGTGGGTAGAGGGAGTAGTGAGACTGTGACGTATACATTGATGACGTATTTACAAAGGTCAGGAAGAGGACAATTTCTTTTATTGTAAGGAGGAGGAACCACAAATGACTTTACTATAGGAGTTTTAATTATAACCCAGTTGTTATTATGGGTGGGTGGAGGGAGTGGTGAGACTGTGACGCATACATTGGTGACGTATTTACAAAGGTCACGAAGAGGACTTCTTTTTTTATTGTAACCAAGGAGCCAGTCCTGTGGGGAACCAAAAGTAACTTTACTATAGCAGGTTTTTTTAATATTATAACCGAGTTGCTACTATCCGAGGTCTATTTAGTAATAAAACAGTAGACCTTTGGCCGGGAACCAGTGCTTTCCTTTACTGTAACCGAAATTTCTTATAACCGAGTTTACTATAAACGGGGAGTACTGTACCTGTGAGAGGGAAAACTTCAACTTAAAGTTTTCCCTCTCACAGGTACCTTGTTTTCTCTACCTACCATTCTTACGATATAATATGACTTTGTTCTTCAGCTGTGGTATGACCGAGCTCTGAACAAGGCCAGACTGGACTCCAAGCTGGTCTTTGGTGGCGGGGACTCGGATCCTTCATCTTACATCTTTGACTTCAATGCAGGCAAGTTCAACTTTAACCCCTTTCTCATGTAGGGTTTTTGCTTGTTTGTTTGTTATCATTTCAAGTACAGCAGTACGTACAGTGAAAGTGAAAGCTATAAATCGATGGCTTGGAGTCAAAACGGACTATCTTTAGATAGTAGTCCATTGACGTATTATTGAACTTATTGCGAAAACTAATAACTTGTAAAAAAAAAAGGACTGCAGACATATAAAAAGCATAATCCCCACCCCACCCCCCCTTTTAATAAGTTCTTAGATTTTGCAATAACTTCAATAATAAATCAATGGAGTATCTAAAGATAGTCCGTTTTGGCTCTAAGCCATCGAATTATTATCGTTGATTTTCTGTAGTCGACTAATGGAAAGCCATTTTACAGTGGCCCAGAAGTAACGCTCTACAGAAAGCCTGGAAGAAGTGCGGTGACGTACTGATGCCTTCATGTTGAATACTAGGGTAACTGTCTCTTTCTGGTATGTTCGAGAAGAAGATGACGACGACGAAGAAGAAGAAAAGAAGAAGGAGAAGAAGAAGAAAAAAAGAAGCAAAAGTGGAAGTGCATTTTCGTCCTTTCATTTCTTTTGCAAAAGCCATTCTCTCTCTCTCTCTCTCTCTCTCTCTCTCTCTCTCTCTCTCCTCTCTCTCTCTCTCTCTCTCTCTCTCTCTCTCTCTCTCTCTCTCTCTCTCTCTCTCTCTCTCTCTCTCGCGCGCGCGCGCGCGTGCAAGTGCACGAATGCACCAAACACACGCACAGATACGCATACATGCTTCTCCCGGTAATGATAAAGAAGCGCGCCCCCCCCCTCCTCCATTTCTCGGTTGTTTCCATTTTTTTCAGTCTTGCCTTTCTTAGTGCAGATTGAATACTTCATCCTCTATCGTTTGCTATATTTAACACTAATTTTCATCCATTTACATAATTAAACACATGCATTCAATAATAGTAGAAGATAAAGGCAAGACGGGAAAAACGCAATGAACTGCGGCTGTTGTGTGTACTGCACTACACAAGGTGGGTCCTATTAGATAATGGCCTTTATCATGACTGATATTAATTATTCAACAAAGATAATTAGCTTTAAAAAAAAGTTGATAATATACAGCTTAATGTTTGGTAAGAAAGGCAGGTGTGAAAACGTGGGGAGAGCTGAGAAATGTAAAGAGGGGGGGGGGGGGGGGGCACATATTTAAAGTACACACAAGGACAAGTGGTTAAAGAATTATGAGTTTTAAGAAAAGGAAGAAACTCTTTGAAAGGTCGAAATGTCACTCCTCGCCTAATAATTAGAGAGCTCAGGCGAGGATGTGAGGCATGGGGCAAAAAACAAAGAAAAGGGCGAAATGGGAAAGGGCCAAACGGGACCTACCCAAAAACAAATCCTTAGTTGTTACTACTACTACGGATGCAGGGGTCAAGTACATCATCGACAAGTACCTGATGGTCTGCAGCGTGACTCCGCTGGGCAGCGGGGATGACTTCGCCACGATGCTGACCAACGGTACACTGGCCATGATGACCGCTGACCGGTACTTCCACGCCTCCCACGGGACTACCGTGCAATACGCTGGACAGGTGAGTGGATTTGATGGATGGAGTTTGGGATTTTTGGGTAGTACAGTAGATGGTATCATTATTGTTCCTCCATTGTTGTCGTTGTTGTCCTCTTCGTTGTCGTCATCGTCGTCTTTATAATGTTGTCGTCATCGTCATCATTGTTGTCATCATCATCTTCTTCTTCTTCTTCTTCTTCTTCTTCTTCTTCTTCTTCTTCTTCTTCTTCTTCTTCTTCTTCTTCTTCACTTTGCATGATTCGTTTTGTTTTATTTCAAGTTCCTTGTTAGAGTTTTTTTAATTTTTTTATTTTGTTTTTGTTTTGGGCAATCATTGTTGTCATCATCATCTTCTTCTTCTTCTTCTTCTTCTTCTTCTTCTTCTTTTTCTTCTTCTTCTTCTTCTTCTTCTTCTTCTTCTTCTTCTTCTTCTTCTTCTTCTTCTTCTTCTTCTTCTTCTTCTTCTTCTTCATTTTGCATGATTCGTTTTGTTTTGTTTCAAGTTCCTTGTTAGAGTTTTTAAAAAAAAAATATTTTGTTTTGTTTTGGGCAGAAATGTAAAAAGGCCTTTAATATGCCTATTTCTTCACCCCAATCAATCAATCAATCAATCAATCAATCAATCAATCAATCTTCTTTTTGTTCTTCTTTTTTCCCCTTCTTTTACTTGTCGTCAGACATCGTCGTTGTTGTCGACGTCATTATCGTCATAATTATTACAGTTTCTTCTTCTTCTTCTTCTTCTTCTTCTTCTTCTTCTTCTTCTTCTTCTTCTTCTTCTTTTTCTCTACCCCCTTCTCCTCCAAATTGTCTGACCATCCATTTGTCTGTCTGTAATTAATGCATCTACTCATTAAAGTTATCTGATAATTTTTGGCTCATAAGTGTTAACGAAGTGAGTCTATGTTCTCATGATTGTGTGTGTGTGTGTGTGTGTGTGTGTGCGTGTGCGTACGCGCGTGCGTGCGCGTGTGCGTGCGTGTGCGCGCGCGCGCGCGCGCGTGTGTGTGTATGTAGGTGTGTGTGTATGCGTGTGTGTGTGTGTGTGTGTGTGTGTGTGTGTGTTGTCTCTGTGTCTTGTCTGTCTCTGTCTGTGTGTGTCTGAATGCATATGCGCGCGCGCGCGCGCGCGCGCGCGCGTGTGTGTGTATGCGTGTGTGTGCGTGTGTGTGCGCGTGTGCGCGCGTGTGTGCGCGTGTGCGCGCGTGTGTGTGTGTGTGTGTGTGTGCGTGTGCGCGTGCGCGTGTGCGCGCGTGCGTGCGCGCGCGCGCGCGCGCGCGCGCGTGTGTGTGTGTGTGTGTGTGTGTGTGTGCGTGCGCGTGCGTGCGTGTGTATCTCTGTCTGTCTGTCTGTATGTATGTCTGCCTGTATATATATATAAACAATAAAAAGTAAACACAAACCACTGCAACTCTTTTTGTTCTCCAGACTTTAATTCCAACGTTTGGCTTGGTAGCTTTTTCTAGGAATGAATGTATAAAACAACAACACTTGCTCCTCCCACAAACCAACCGAAACACTATATATATATGTGTGTGTCTGTGCGTTTCAGGCCACCGTCCGGGAGGTGGTGTGTGACACCTGGGTGGGTCGTTACTTTGACCCCAGCACCAACCGCAACACAACCGTGCAGTGGTACTTCACCGCAGTGAGTTGTACTACAACTTTTTAGTCCTCAGACACTCTTCCGCAGAACCAGACCCTTTCACCCTACTTACATCTTCTTCGTTCCCAGGCCATATAGCCATAATGAAGTGAGGTACACGTATGTGTTCGGGTTTTTTCTTCAGTTTTCACTGGTTCCCCCGCTGTATGCAGCCGTCACATTCCGATTGATTAATATAAGAAGATTTCTACAGCACATATCTTAATGGCTCCAACCCACCTGCGTGCGGATCTCGACCCTTCCAACGGAAGTGTCGCCATCTTAGTCCTTATTTGTGTGTAAACAAAGTGAAAATGTTATCTAAACGTGTAAAGAAAACATCCAGATGTTATAAATACAGTTTAGATAAGTTTCGAATTGGAACAGCCAAATACGCAGCATCGATCTGGCATTTTTCAAACAAAGTTAGTGACTAAGATGGCGGTCTCCCATAATATGGCGCTCCTTGTGGCCGGATATGACGACACGTGGGTACAAGCCATTATGTGGAAGACTTTTTTTGCAAAAAGGAAGGAGAATGGGCCATTAAGTCAGAAAGATAGCAGATGACATAAAACAAAGGGTGAAAGAAGGGTAGAGTCAAAGAGAGTGACAGATTAGAGGAAGTTACAAGCACAGAATTTTCAGAAGGTGGGAGAACTGTTTCTACGAAAGACCCCCCGATATCCCTTCGTGGAGAGACTCGTGGAGGGAGCGGGGTCGTTCAGCTCCCCGTATGGAGGCACGAGGCATCCACCCACTGCCCCATGTCTCTCTGTCTTTCTCTCTCTCTCTCTCTCTCTCTCTCTCTCTCTCTCTCTCTCCCTCCCTCTCTTATCTCTCTCTCTCTCTGCCTCTTTGTCTGTCTGTCTGTCTGCCACACTGTTGTTTTGCTCTCTCTCTGTGTCTCTCCGTCTGTCTGTCACTCGCTTTGTCTCTGTCTCTCTCTCTGTCTCTGTCAGTCAATCTAATCTGTCCCTCTGTCTCTCTCCGTCTCTGTCTGTCTGTGTCTGTCCCAGCCCCTTCTCTCTCTCTCTCTCTCTCTCTCTCTCTCTCTCTCTCTCTCTCTCTCTCTCTCTCTCTCTCTCTCTCTCTCTCTCTCTCTCTCTCTCTCTCTCTCTCTCTCTCTCTCTCTCTCTCTCTCTCTCTCTCTCTCTCTCTCTCTCTCTCTCTCTCTCTCTCTCTCTCTCTCTCTCATGTTTCTGATCTTTTTTTTTCCCTCACAGAGAAACTGGATCGAAGCCACAGGAACCGTAGAAGGAGCCGGAGCTTTTTTCATGATGAAAGTCTGGAAGGTAAAATTTTGGTTTTTGGTTTCGTTAACCCTTCCACCGCCAATGTTACATTTATGCACCACAATGGTTTAACACCCATGTTACTAAAAGGCATCAAGCCACGGCCTATTATCCAAAGACCATAATTTTCTTTATGTTTAGAAGGTAAGGATAGACCAAATGCTATATATGTCCAAATATTGACTTGATTCTATTGATGTGATTTGACTTGGTTCTATTGACGTGACTTGACTTGATTCTATCGACATGACTTGATTTGATTCCATATCGACGTGACTTGAGTTGATTCTATCGACGTGACTTGAGTTGATTCTATCGACGTGACTTGACTTGAGTCTATTGATGTGATTTGACTTGGTTCTATTGACGTGACTTGACTTGGTTCTATCGACATGACTTGATTTGATTCCATATCGACGTGACTTGAGTTGATTCTATCGACGTGACTTGAGTTGATTCTATCGACGTGACTTGACTTGAGTCTATTGATGTGATTTGACTTGGTTCTATTGACGTGACTTGACTTGATTCTATCGACATGACTTGATTTGATTCCATATCGACGTGACTTGAGTTGATTCTATCGACGTGACTTGAGTTGATTCTATCGACGTGACTTGACTTGAGTCTATTGATGTGATTTGACTTGGTTCTATTGACGTGACTTGACTTGATTCTATCGACATGACTTGATTTGATTCCATATCGACGTGACTTGAGTTGATTCTATCGACGTGACTTGAGTTGATTCTATCGACGTGACTTGACTTGAGTCTATTGATGTGATTTGACTTGGTTCTATTGACGTGACTTGACTTGGTTCTATCGACATGACTTGATTTGATTATATATTGACGTGACTTGAGTTGATTCTATCGACGTGACTTGAGTTGATTCTATTGACGTGACTTGACTTGAGTCTATTGATGTGATTTGACTTGGTTCTATTGACGTGACTTGACTTGGTTCTATTGACATGACTTGATTTGATTCTATGGACGTGACTTGACTTGATTCTATCGACGTGACTTGACTTGATTCTAATGACGTGGCTTGACTTGATTCTATTGACGTGACTTGACTTGATTATAATGACGTGACGTGACTTGATTCTATTCACGTGACTTGACTTGATCAGTTCTATTCACGTGACTTGACTTGATTCTAATGGCGTGACTTGATTCATTCTATTCGCGTGGCTTGACTTGATGCTATTAACGTGACGTGACTTGATTCTATGGACGTGACTTGGGGACTATTATTTTCAACATGACTTGCATGACTTCACTTGACTTGACTTTCTGGATTTCGTGGAATTAACTTCATGACGTGACTTGACTGGACTTTTTTTTGTGACTTCCTGACTTTCTTGACTTGACTTGATTGTTTGATGCCTTTGTTCGTTTGGTTCAGGGAGGGTCTGGCAACCCCACCATCTACAATGTGATGCAGTACAGAAGCATAGCTCCCGATTTCACCGTGTTTGATGTGAATGCCTGCTACGGTTACAATGCCAAAAAACACTTCACCATCGAATTTCATGGTGAGTAACTTGAAAACTTGAAAACTTGAAAACTTAAACTTTATTTTCCAAGGATATAGATTTTAGGCAATGCCTATTCTTCCAAGAGACAGAAAGCAATGTTACAGAAAGACAGACAGACAGACAGACAGACAGACGAGCAGACAGACAGAGAAAGCACTTCACTTGGTTTGATGCGGACACGAATGAGAGAGACAGGGGAGAGAGAACACTGAACACTGAACTGGTTTATTGCACTTTGGCCATAGACCACATTACAACCGGCAGGGAGAGAGAGAGAGAGAGAGAGAGAGAGACAGAGAGAGAGAGAGAGAGAGAGAGAGAGAGAGAGAGAGAGAGAGAGAGGGAGGGAGGGAGGGAGGGAGGGAGGGGAGAGAGGGTGGACAGAGAAAGACGTGGGGGGGGAGGTTGGAGAGAGAGAAGAGAGCGAGCTGGGTGTTGAGTTATGGTGCTTGCTCGTGTGTGTGTGTGTGTGTGTGTGTGTGTGTGTGTGTGTGTGTGTGTGTGTGTGTGTGTGTTGTGTGTGTGTGTGTGTGTGTGTGTGTGTGTGTGTGTGTGTGTGTGTGTGTGTGTGTGTGTGTGTGTGTGTCTGTCTGTCTGTCTGTTCGTGTATGTATCTGTCTGTCTGTGTGCATTGCTTAACATCATTGTTATGATTCGGTGTATCATTGTGTGTATGCATATGTATGCATACGTGTACGCGTTTGATTGTCTGTCTGCTTTGCAGTGAGCGACATCGCAAAGATGTCGGGGGTCAGCCTGCCCTATGTCAAACTGTTTCTGGTGCAGAAACTCGCCCAGCGACTGCAGGTCCAACTCAACCGCTTTGCTGACATTAGTGTAAGTAGGCTAATATACGATCTTTTCTGTCGTTCCGACTTCTGTCCGACTTCTGAAGGTTATTGTCGACCTCCACAGATTCACACTCGGTCATTGATGTCAACTTTTTGACCTAAAAGACACACACCTTGACCTTAAAGACTGAAGGTATATTTTACCTCAGAGACACACACCTTGACCTTAAAGAGTTCAGGTCTTTTTGACCTCAAAGACACACACCTTGACCTTAAAGACTGAAGGTCTTTTTTTTACATCAAAGACACACACCTTGACCTTAAAGAGTGAAGATATTTTGACCTCAAAGACACACACCTTGACCTTAAAGAGTAAAGGTCTTATTTACCTCAGAGACACACGCCTTGACCTTAAAGAGTTAAGGTCTTTTTTTTACCTCAAAGACACACACCTTGACCTTAAAGAGCTAAGGTTTGTTTTTTCCCTTAAAGACACACATCTTGACCTTAAAGGGTTCGGGTCTTTTTGACCTCAAAGATAACAAAGCTGTTACTATCACTTTCACAGTTTCAGAGTGGCAGCCCCAAAGCTTGGTGGGTTGGTAGAATGGCTCAAAGTCATGTGCGTTGCGGGTATTGACAACTTTGGTGAGCTTGACCTTTGACAGCTTGTTTCTTAAAGCTGTGGCCTCAGTCCGAAACTCGTCGGTTGTACTCATCCTTAAGCCGTATTTAAATTCTTGATCAGCATAATCCAAAACATGCAGTGGAAAGTGTGTGTGTGTTTTTTTAAGCTTCGTGTCCATGTCACATTGTTTTTCAGCCATACTTTTCACATTTTTGAAGTTGCAGCTTCTAATTTGGTACGTTGGTAGATTATCTAAGGGTCTTCTTCTTCTTCTTCTTCTTCTTCTTCGTTCGCTCAGACAGTTTCCTGTCATGCTGCCGTTATGCGCCTAATTAACTAAGAAATAGTTAGGCCCAGCATGTCCGGCTTCGGCTGAAGAAATCTTTGTAAGAATTTATAAAAATAAAAAAGGAAGGAGAATGGACCAGTGAGATAGAAAGATAGCAGATGATAGTAAGCAAAGGGAAAAGGCAGGTGGCGGGAGGAATTGTGAGTGGGCCGGAAACGGGCGTGAACGACATGTCCGCTGCTGCTCAGCGACATCCTTGTTCGGTTTGGCTTCAGGATAATAAACAAAGAGATAAACTACTCTCCGTTTCGTTCAAAAGGTACGCATCTCCTATCAGCGTGTGTGATATGATTGTGGTGGTATGATTTCAGCTGGACACGGACAGTGGCAGCAGCAGCCTGTTCATGAGCAGCACCTTGCTGGACGCCATGCAAGGAAACAGCGGGAGGCCGGAGATCACTCTGGAGGCAGCCTTCGTCTTCCTCCACGGCTCCATCGACGTTTCCCACCTGGCTTTCAACCTCAGCGCTCCTGCCGGTGTGAGTCCTTGTTAGGTTTTGTCCTTCGCCCGACTGACCTTAATTCTAAATGCCTCATATAACCCTTTGGCCCAGAGGGCGTAAAACTCATATTTTAAACTCATTATTCTCTCTCTCTCTCTCTCTCATCTCTCTCTCTCTCTCTCTCTCTCTCTCTCTCTCTCTCTCTCTCTCTCTCTCTCTCTCTCTCTCTCTCTCTCTCTCTCTCTCTATCTCTCTCTCTCTCTCTCTCTCTCTCTCTCTCTCTCTCTCTCTCTCTCTCTCTTCTCTCTCTCTCTCTCTCTCTCTCTCTCTCTCTCTCATAGCCCATATTTCAACCTATCTATGTTTCATAATATCAAGTGTTTTGCTACCTTTGTGTTCTGCTTTGTATGTATAATAGTATGCCTTGCCATGTTTGTGTTCTATGTTAGCATATATGTATCAATGACAGATTGGAAGAATAGGCGTTGCCTAAAATCTATATCATTGGAAAATAAAGTTTAAGTTTTCAGGTTTTCAGGTTTTCAAGTTTTCAATCTCTCTCTCTCTCTCTCTCTCTCTCTCTCTCTCTCTCTCGCCCGACCTTATAGTCTGCAAAAGAGTAGACCTATAGGCTGTCTTGTACTTGAGCTCCCTCCGCCCTCAAATTGTTCATTGAAAAGTTTCACCGAGAAGCAGCATTCTGTAATTTTTGAGAAAGGAACAGGGTTAAGATCAGCCTAC
>CM065701.1:32530168-32603347 GCA_017654935.2 Phymorhynchus buccinoides
GTTCTACAGGTCCCCTCATCTTTCAACAACACAATGTCGTCCAAAACAACGTTTTTCTGCTGATGTTGCCAAGTCTTTCTTGACTGAAGTGAAAGAAGATATTCTTTTTTCCACCTATTCCAAAACTGATCAGCCAAAAACTGAACTCGACGCCACCTCTTCCTCAAGAACAAGTCTTCTCTTTCAAACTTTCCAGGAGGTGGCAGAATCATTCCAGACTTCATTGTCAGAACATGATTTGGTGTTAACGGAAGGGGGCTATCTGGTGATTCCAAGGCTTCCACTGTCAAAGGTCGGCTATTTACAATTGACATGACCTCATACATGAAAGTTCTGAGAGATGCCGTATCTAGCCGCGTCCCATACTGGCCAAGAATCCCTGCCAAGACATTCCTGATGCTGCGAATCTGCCTTTCCCAGACTCCGCCCATATGACTGGATGAGGGAGGGTTGAACTTGAATTCACATTCCCTTTCAAGCAGTTTAGCTGTAATGGAATCAAAATCAAGTTCTTTCAGGGCTTCCCTCAACTCACGCTCAGCGCCGACAAAATTTGTGCCTTGATCACAGCGGATTAGACATACTTTTCCACGAAGAGCTATGAGACACCTGAGACCATTTAGAAAGGAATCCGTTGTCATATCGTCAAGGACCTCAATATGAATTGCTCTAGATGCAAGGCAGGTGAAAACGAGTCCATATCTCTTGATGTCTTTTCTTCCTTCCTTGACGACAAAGGGACCAAAGCAATCCAATCCACAGTAAGAGAAGGGAGGTGAAGGCTCGGTCCGCTCCCTAGGAAGATCTGCCATCTTTTGACCTGAGCACTGTCCACGCAGTCGTAGACACTTTGTGCATTTGTGAATGAGGGATGCCACCATCTTTCGACATCCAATGATCCAGTAGCCTTCTGAGCGAATCTCACTGATTGTTGAGGTGCGTCCCTGATGACCAACCCTCTCATGAGCTTGTCTTGCAATGAGAAGAGAAAGATGACTATCTTTGGGTAGAATGAGAGGATGCTTCAACCCATACACCTCTTGGGATTTCCGCAATCGTCCTCCCACCCGTAGGAGACCCTCTTCATCAACAAAGGAGTCCAAATCCTGTAGAGCTGTATTTCTCGATGAGGTCGGAGCTTTCCCAAAGGCTTCCCTTTGGATGCAGAGTACCAGGGTTCTCCTAGCTCTACTTCTAGCTTCAATGCTTGAAATGTCCTTTCCTGTTTTCCGTGCACAACCCTTGATGATGACCGAGACCGCTTGAACAGCCTTCTCAAGGCTTGAAAATCTCCGGATCCTCTCCTCAAAGCATGTGTAGGGTGACCTTTGAGTTTTATGGACTGTAGATCGTTTTACCTCTGCATCTTGAGGAGAAATCTCAAACTCTTCTTTCCTTGCTGGAATATCCTTTTCCCAGAGGAAAAAAGGACCAGTTAGCCAGTCAGAAGATGAAATTCCATCTGCAGTCAATCCACGTGAAGCACAGTCAGCAGGATTTTCGGAAGTGGAAACATATTTCCACTGCTCTGGCTGAGAACCTTGTCTGATCTGGTGAACTCTGTTGGCCACAAACATATGAAACCTTTTCGTTTCGTTCTTGATGTAGCCCAAGACCACTTTCGAATCAGTCCAGAAATGATGCGTCATGTTTGCATAGTCTAGTTCCTTTTCAAGGAACTTTGCTGTTTTGACTGAAAGAGTTGCAGCCTGTAGCTCGAGTCTTGGTACTGTTGTTGGTTTTAGTGGTGCCACTCGACTTTTTGCCATGACTAGAACACAATGAACGCGCCCACGTGCGTTCTCCAGACGCAGATATGAACACTGGCCAAGTCCGGTAAATGATGCATCTGAAAAATGATGAAGCTCAACAACTTTGGGTGCTCCAAAGGCCTCCGGCAGGTAGCAGCGAGGAATCTTGACAGTTGCCAGTCTGCTCAGTTCCTGAATCCATTTCTCCCACCTGGGTCGAAGATTCTCTGGAAGAGGATGATCCCACCCCAACTGTTGGATTAACTTTAGATCCCAGCTGCTTGCACAGGTGGAAAAAAGAATATCTTCTTTCACTTCAGTCAAGAAAGACTTGGCAACATCAGCAGAAAAACGTTGTTTTGGACGACATTGTGTTGTTGAAAGATGAGGGGACCTGTAGAACAGACTGGAGATTGGCTAGAGTCGTTGAAACCCTTCCCAGTAGTGACGGTTTGGTACGTAGGGTGAAGCTCTTGCTCTCAACGGTTGATTTGGACAAGCAAGGTAAACCCACACAGAAGCGCACAGTTCTTGAACGTCCCATACATAAACTGATTGTGTTGGTCCCGAGTACAGATAGAGAGGGCGAATGCAAATAGATCTATTGTTTCGAAGTGCTCGACAACTAAGCAAGATCTCCACATTTCTACCTAAAATCATTAAGATGATTTGGGTGGGAGTGTTACTGCCGTCATAGATGTTGGATTAACTTTTAATGAGAAGCTCTGTTTGTCGATTTTTTGTAGAGAGTGGAATTTCGAGGAGATTTCCATCCTCCTCGAACCTATCGCATTGCCATCTACTTTTTCCTGTCTAAGCTTCTTTTCTGTGTCTGCCAGCAAATCCAGCAGCTCTGATTGCTCGGCATGAAAGGTCTCTGACAAAATGTCTATTTGATACTCTTTTCCTTTCTCTGTAAGCCTTATCTGGCGCCCAGACTGTCTGGGGCCAGAGGCTTCTTCTTCTAAACATTCAATACTAGGCCCTTCCATACCGAACAAATCAATCTTACAAATACACAATCAACAAAAATTAGGCTGAAAAGAAAGTCCTTTGAAAAACAGTCCTAAAAATTAATCTTAGTAAACAATAAATTGTTCCTCTCCCAATAGGAATTCTTAAAATTAACAACTAACCTTATTGTAGTGCAAGCAGCTGGGATCTAAAGGTTATTTCTCACCCCTTACAGCAGCAGGATATTAGCACTCCAGGAATTCCAATTCCAACAGAGATGAAGGTCAACGTCACTGCAAGGATGGTCGACTGGGTAACGTGATGTCGAAGACCAAGCCGTCTGGCTGAGGCGAAGGTCACGCCGGGCAGCGTGATGTCGAAGACCAGGCCGTTTGCTGGTTGAAGCAAAGGTCCCACTGGGCAGCGTGGTGCTGGAGACCAAGCCGTCTGCTGGTTGAGGCGAAGGCCGCGCCGGGCAGCACGATGCCGAAGACCAGGCCTTTGCTGGTCGAGGCGAAGGTCGTGCTGGGCAGCGCGATGCTGGAGATCAAGCTGTCTGCTTGTTGAGGTGAAGACTGCGCCGAGCAGCACAAAGTCAAAGAGCAGGCCGTTTGCTGGTCGAGGCGAAGGTCACACTAGGCAGCGCGATGTCAAAGACCATGCCTTCTGCTGGTTGAGGCGAAGGTCACGCCGGGAAGCGCAACTCAAAGACCAGATCGTTTGCTGGTTGAGCTGAGCAGCGTGATGAGGAGCAGGTAGTTGCTTAACATACACTTTCTTTGAGTGTCTGAATGATTTGTTACACGTCTTTCAACAACTTCTCTGGAAAGAGAGTCCCAAATGTTCCTTAGCAGGAGAATGGCTAACTTAAAGAACTTCCCAACATAGGGTTCCTTCACAGACACGAAAGTTTACTACAAAAGAGACATTTTCTTCTCAGGAAGGCTAGTCCCAGTATTCTTGACGTTGGGTCCCTCCAGAGATACAATTTCGCTTAGAGCCGTGTCTTTGCTACCAAGGAAGGCAAGTCCAAATTCTTCGTTGACGTTGGGTCCTTCTACGGCAACCACGAGTTTTTACTATTGCTGCGCTCTCGCATTTCCGCCCCACAAAATAGCAAACAGATTAGAAGAGCTAGGCTGTGAAGATATTGAGAAGGAACTCGCAGAACTCTCAGTGCCAGTTGTTTCTACCATAAATAAGACAGTGGCAGTCACTGCACATCAGAATAATGTTCAATCAGCTCGTAGTGCAAGGTCTGTTTCAACTAGTAGAAGGTCAAGGACCTCATCAGTGTCTTCAAGAAGGTTGGAAGTAGCTGCAGAGGCAGCTGCTCTGCGCGCAAGACTTGAGGCACAACAGAAGGAAAACAAAAGAAAACATGAAATAGAACAGTTAGAAAGGGAAGAACAAATCCGTAAAAAGGATGCAGACATAAAAATGTCAGCTTTGAAAGGACAGCTGGAAGAGGAGAAAATCTTGGCTCAGATCGAAGAAGAAGAGGCCAGGTTGAGGGTTTGGGAGGAAGCTGAGTGTCCTCCTCGAAGTCAAAGCTCTAACTTGTCAGACAAGCCTGCAGAGCTTGAGAATGGGCCTGTGATGAGACAAGAGAACACTCTTCCTTTGAATGAGAATAAGGCTGGTGTATGTTCTAGCCATTCTGATAAGAGGGAAAATCAGGGATCGAACAATGGTAGTTTGCCAGAGAACAAAGTTGAAAAGACCTGCAGTCATAGTTCTAACGACAAAGCAAAGGATTGGTCAAATAGACAAAATGAAATGCATAAAAACTGTGACGGAGCAAGAGCTTCTACCCTAAGACACGATGCCCTTCCCTTTCAACTCGCTCAAGCAGGAAATGCAAATGAAAATTTAGCTCAAGCCTTGATCCAGGCTGTCACACTTAGCCGCTTGCCCACCCCAGAACCCATGATTTTTACTGGAAATCCCTTGCAATACTCAAATTGGAAGGCTTCTTTCTCCTTCTTGGTAGAAAGCAAAGGAATTCCCCCCTTAGAGAAAATGTATTACCTTCAGCGGTACTTGGGAGGCATAGCTGAAGAGGCAGTTAGCGGCCTCTTTATGCTGCGTGGTGAAAATGCCTATCAGCGAGCTATCAACATTCTTGAAGAGAGGTTTGGAAACACATTCATTGTGTCGGAGGCATTTAGGTCGAAACTTGAAGCTTGGCCAAGTGTGAAGAATAAAGACAACCGCGGTCTGCAGGGCTTTTCTGACTTTCTTTGGCAGTGCACGGTGGCTGCTGATGAAATTGGTGGTTTGGAGATCTTGAACGATGTGCGAGAAATACGGAAACTTGTGGAGAAGCTTCCAGATTGGATGTCGCACAGATGGAATCACGTTGTAGCCAACACAAAGGAAGAACAGCAAAGATATCCATCGTTCAGCGAGTTTGCAGGCTTCGTCGCTAAGCAAGCGAACATTGTAAATGACCCGGTGTTTGGACAAGGTGCCTATGGAAGTTCTGTGACCCACAGGCATTTCACAACCTTTCGACAGGAACAGACAAAACTAAAGACTACTCTGGCAACTGGAGCAGGAGAGACGACTCAATGCGCATTTTGCACAAGACAAAACCACTCTTTGAAAGAGTGTCGGAAATTCAAAGGAACCCCTTTGGAGGAGAGGAGAAAATTCATATGGAAAGAGAACCTGTGTTTTGGCTGCCTGAAGCAAGGGCACAGGTCTCGACAGTGTACCTCTCGCAGTGTGTGTGAAAAATGTCAGAAGAAGCATCCAACCGAGTTGCATGATGATAACTTTCCAAAGTCTGACTCAATGGTGTCGACTCCTCAAGGCTCCTCTGAAGAGTTCTCCACTACAGCTACGAAAGAACTGAGGGAAAACAACCATGCAGACTCTCAAGAGAAAGGGTCTAAGAATGCAAAGGGAACAAACACTGGAAATCCTGTTGATAAAGCCAACAGTCGGAAAGTGCATTCAGGTGCCAAAGGTTCCTTGACTTCAATGGTGGTTCCAGTATACCTTTCCAGTGGGACTAATCCTGACTCAGAAGTGATGGTATATGCCCTGTTGGACACAATGTCGGACTCGACCTTTGTTTCAAGTTCTGTGGCAGAAGATCTTGGCGCTCTCTCTCGACCAGCGATTTTGAAGCTGACAACTTTGACAGACGAGTGCTCCACCGTTTCCTGCAAGAAATATTTAGATCTCCAAGTGAGAGGTTTAACATCTGAAGAGAAAATATCCCTCCCTGTCACCTATTCGCGAGACCAGATTCCAGTTGATGAGTCGCACATCCCAACATCTGAGACTGCAAGAGGGTGGCCTCATCTCCAACATATAGCATGTTCATTGCCATCCAAGCAAGAATGCCCCATCGGACTCTTAATTGGATATAATTGCCCTCAAGCATTGATGCCACTTGAAATCATCCAAGGAAAAGAAAATCAACCATTTGCCATTGAGACACAGCTCGGTTGGAGTGTTGTTGGTGGAGCCATAGAGGTTGAGGCTTTCGACGCATTCGGAAGCTCACATCGGTTGGCAACCAAGGAAATCCAGCAAGCTGATGGTACAACAGAATCTGTAGTTCACGTCTACAAGACTCGAGTGCTAGAAGTAACGACTTCTGATCTTGTCGATCTCATGGAAAGAGAATTTTGCGATGAAAATACAGGAACTCTCTCTCAAGAAGACATGAAGTTCATGCAGATCATGCAAAGCAACATTGTGAAAAGAGAAGACGGCTATTATCAGATGCCTCTCCCCTTCAAGAGCGATGACCCCAACCTTCCGAACAATCGGCAGGCAGCTTTTCAAAGAGCTCTTGGACTGCAAAAACAATTCCAGAGGAAGCCGAAATACAAGGAGCACTATGTGGCATTCATGAAAGAAATTCTTGACAGAGGTGATGCAGAGAGAGTACCTCTAGAAGAGATAAATGCCGCTTGTCGGTGGTATATTCCGCACCATGGAGTTTATCATCCGAAGAAGCCAGACAAAGTGAGAGTCGTCTTCGACTGCAGTGCAAGATACCAAGGCACCTGCTTAAATGATCATCTCCTTCAAGGTCCCGACTTGATCAACCCCCTCATAGGGGTTCTCTGTAGATTCAGAAAGGAACCCATTGCCTTCACATGCGACATTGAGAAAATGTATCATCAGTTTCGAGTGGAAAGGCGGCACCAAGATTATCTCCGTTTCCTGTGGTGGGAGGACGGGGATCTCTCCAGACCTTTGGTGGATTACCGTATGAAAGTACATCTGTTCGGTGCCACATCGTCACCTGGATGTGCCAATTTTGGACTGAAACAAATTGCCACTGACCACAGACATCTTGGAGAGGAGGCTGCAGAGTTTCTGAAACGAGACTTCTATGTGGATGATGGTCTACGGGGAAAGTCAACAGTGGAGGCAGCCAAAGATCTCCTCTGCAAGGCTAGAACAATTTGTGCTGAAGGTAATCTGCGATTACATAAGATTACTTCGAACGACACAGAAGTGACTAATGGGTTTCCAGAGTCGGAAAGAGCAAACTCTGAACGAACAGATATCGACTCGGGAAGTCAGATTGAGAGAACCTTAGGACTTCAATGGCAGTTGGAGTCGGACATGTTCCGTTTCAAGATCAACTTGAAAGAAAATTCTGCAACACGAAGAGGAATTCTGTCGACTGTGGCATCAGTTTATGACCCCTTAGGCTTGATTGCCCCCTTCATCCTCATTGGAAGACAGATTCTTCAGGCCATGTGTAAGGAAAAGTTGGGGTGGGATCATCCTCTTCCAGAGAATCTTCGGCCCAGGTGGGAGAAATGGATTCAGGAACTGAGCAGACTGGCAACTGTCAAGATTCCTCGCTGCTACCTGCCGGAGGCCTTTGGAGCACCCAAAGTTGTTGAGCTTCATCATTTTTCGAGTGGAAAGGCGGCACCAAGATTATCTCCGTTTCCTGTGGTGGGAGGACGGGGATCTCTCCAGACCTTTGGTGGAACCAGGAATCAAAGATTGATGAATAAAGGATTTGAATTTCTACGAGGACTGTCAGTGTCAACGTTTGCTAGATTGTGGGGCGGAAATGCGAGAGCGCAGCAATAGTAAAAACTCGTTCGCAACTTGGGGTTAGGGTTTTGGAATTTAAGAGTACAGACAAGACCTTGCAATGTTGCATGTTTTCAGTGTGAGTGGCTCAAGACAACTGCCTTTGAAAACATGCAACATGCAACTACACACACACACACACACACACACACACACGCACGCACGCACGCACGCACGCACGCACACGCACGCACGCACGCACACACACGCACACGCACACACACACACACACACACTGTAATTTCACCTAATGTAATAATAAAGTATTTTTGACTTGCACACACACACACACACACGCACACACACGTACACACACACACACACACACGTACACACACACACACACACACACACACACACACACACACACACCACAACACCAGATAGCAAAGCACACACACACACGCACACGCACACGCACACACACACACACACACACACATATACCACAACACCAGATGAGATAGCAAATGCACTCTATTTAAGGGCAGGATGATGTTTAGATTTATGTGCAATTAGTCGTTGCTTCTTATGCACAAATGTATCTTGAAGACTTGGTCTTCCTGATTGAAATGGACAGTGAAGGACAGGTGTCGTGATGGGGCAGCCGTCGTCATTGATTCCGGAAAACGGTGCACACCCTTGAACATAGGGGTGTGCTGCCTGTTTACTGGATCGTTCAAACGGAGTCCGAGTCACTCAGGTGTTTTCTGTCCTAGATGCTAAAGTGGAGTCAGCATCTGCCGTTGCGGTAGGAGACTAAAGCATTGTGAGACAGCCAGAGGTTGTCCAGGGGCTCCTGTAGTCCGCATTCTTTGATCGCTGACTTTCGCATTCTTTGATCGCTGACTTTGGTGAGCAGTCTCCCTTCTCCCAAGGTTGTCTTCAGGACCACCGGGCGACCTGCTCCGTACCAGGGGGTTGATGTCGTCGCACGCGGGCAGGAGACGTGCAGCCAAGTCGAGTCGTCTCTGCAGGCGGGTGTAATCCTTCCCAGAAGATGGCGCTGCGTATCCACCCACCGGGCACTGGCGGGTCGTGTTGACTCAGAGGCCAATGCTGCAGAGATGATCCAAGTTGCCGCACATCGTTCTTGTCAGCTGGCAAGTCCATGATCAACTCCCAATGGTGAGGGAGAAGGACTGTGTCGCCCTTCCTACTATCTACCACCTAGTAGGACTTTGTATGCAATCTGCCACCTTGTATCGAAATCAGCGCGCACAGAGAGAGTCAGTACAGTGGAACCTCCCTTATAAGAGCTTCAAAAATCCTCCAAAATGAGGTCTTATAAGGGAGGTAATTTTAATACTTACAAAGAAGGGCAATGTCTCAGAGAAGTAGGTCTTATGTGGGAGGGAGTCTTATAATGGGATGTCTTATAAGGGAGGTTCCACTGTATAATCAACCCTCTCTATACGGGTTCCAGGGTAGGAATGTAAAGGCAGGTTGGACAGGTAATGAAAGGACTTTCAATATGAACTAGAGCCACCATCCCCCCTCAGAGTACAAGAAGCTCCCAGAATGTGGAGTGACCTGACCAATGAAGGGGACAAACTTGTTCACAACCCACTACAGCCTGCTAGAGAACTTTCTATAACTTGTTTTGCAGGCGGGAAGGAGGTACTTGTTAACCCTTTCGCCGCCAGCCATTTTTCAGAAACAATTCCCATTAAACTTACCTGGGTAGAGAAAACAAATCTGTCTGTTATATTGGGGATTCCTCTGTAACATATTTAAAGCAAGGCCTATCCTTACCTCCCAAAATTAAGAGAATAGGGTCTGTGGATTAACAGACCCTGATTTGATGCCTTTTAATTAGTGACATGGGTGTTTAATTTATCATTGTGGTGCAAATATGCAACGTTGGCGGTGAAAGGGTTCACTTGTGCATCTGTCTTCAAGTCTTGTTGGCGGGTTGATTGATCCCTTAGTCTTGTTTGTCTTGTTGGCGGGTTGATTGATCCCTTAGTCTTGTTTGTCTTGTTGGTGGGTTGATTTCTGTCTTTTCTATTCTCTTTAGCTGTTTGTCTGTCTTTCCATCCTATCTCAATCTGTCTGTATATTTCATTGTAGGTGGTAGCGGTGGCAGGACGGCAGAAAGAGAGTGCAGAGAAGTTTGCAGAAAAGTATGGCATCGCTGCTTCCTACGGATCGTACGAGGATATGGCCAAAGATCCCAACGTAGGTAAGGGAATTAAAGAATTAAGTCTGTAATCTTTTATTTTAATTTGTTTTCACATGAATTACCACACACAAATACACAACAAGTGCAGAGTGACGTTATTTTATTGACGAGAGAAACCAGAACATGTCATATTTCAAAACTTTGGAGACTGCTTGACTGTGAAGAGGGGAAGTATTGTTGTGTTATCTATGTTGTTTGAAAAAGACATTTTTGTTGAAATATTACATGTTCTGTTTTGTCTCGTCAATAAAATAACGTCACTCTGCATTTGTTGTATATTTGTTTGTGTGGTACTTCGGTCATGTTGCAGTCTGTTTCAGTTTCTTCACACAAACTAGTGAAATTATTCAAACAGCAACACCAAGAGCAAAAAAATAAACAATACTGTGTTTAAAAAGAAAGTAGTTCTATTAATTTTTGAGAACTTTAAGATTTTTTACAAACACTATAACTGTACAGGAGGAAATAAAACTAAATATTTTACTGAGATTCGAAAAAGAAGAAGGCGGAACAAGAAGGAGAGAAAGAAAGAGAGAGAGAGAGAGAGATTATCACAATATCAGAAAGAGAGAGAAAATTTAAGCTTATCGATCACATGATATTTATAAATTAGGCTTTATTCTAAATTATTGCCCTTGCACATCGCAAAGAAGCAGTGTATAGCCACTGAAAATTCTCTGCCCCTGATCATCAACGGGTGGTGCACTCGATTCAGTTCATAAAATTATCACCCTTGCGCGTCGCCAAGAAGTAGTATATAATCATACTAGTCTCATTAGTAAGCATTCTCTTTTTTTGGGTCATAACGTTGGTAAGATTAAGAAACACTGACGTGTGTTTTTTAATTTGAGAGATGAGATTTGATGGCCCCAGGGGTCATTTTTGACATCAGTGTAAATCTGTTGCGAAAATTTGGCGGAGGGGGGTAGGGTTACGTTTTGTGTTGAAGCAAAGATGTGAAAAGTTCGATAGATATTTTGTTCTCAATCACTGAATCAGTTCATTCTGTCTATCTCACTCTCAGTGTCTGTCTGTTTCTCTCTCTGTGTATCTGTCTAGTCCTGAGTCAGAGGTCTTCATGATTTCACAATTTTTTGTAGAATCAAGATTTAAAAAAAAAATAATTTTGCTGTTTCAGAGGGTGATTTTTACAGGTTCAAACGCAAAGCTTCTTCAGCATCAAAGGGCTTCTTTGCCCCTGGCCCCTTGGACTCCCGCCTCTTTTTCCCCTCCTTTTTGGTTCTCTGAGAATCTCATCTCTAGTAATAGATGGTCAAACTTTATGTGGTGACAGTCCTGTGATGACCATAGCTGTTGATGGGACTAAAAGTATAAATGACTAACTAACTAACTAGCTATTCTCTTGTTTGACTGTGATTTCCCTAGAGATTGTGTACGTGGGCACCATCCACCCGTGCCACTACGCTGCCTGCCTGCTGTACCTGGAGCACGGGAAGCACGTGCTGTGCGAGAAACCTGTCACCATGACCGTGCAGGAGTGCCGGGACGTCATCAGCAAGGCCCAGGAGAAGAAACTCTTCTTCATGGAGGTAGGTTACAGTCAGTCGAAACCTCAGTGAGCTTACTTCTCAAAAATGAATACATGTACCGCAACAATGAAAAAAACAAAAAAAACCAGATAAATCACTTTTTTAGAAAATTTTGCTTGGTACCAAATGAGCGGTTTAGCTGGTTGAGTTCACCGCCAGGTGGCAACAAAATCAAAAAGGTCTTATCCCCGTTATATTATCTGTTGGAGAGAGAGAGAGAGAGAGAGAGAGAGAGAGAGAGAGAGAGAGAGAGAGAGAGAGAGAGAGAGAGAGAGAGAGAAAAGAAGAGAGAGAGAGAGAGAGAGAGAGAGAGAGAGAAAGAAAAAATCGAGAGGGTCTTATCCTCGTAATATTATCTGTTGGGGATAGAAAGAGAGAGAGAGAGAGGGAGCGAACCCGAGTCCAGCTTCTGTAATTTGGTAATTCAGGGTTTACGAGGAGTGGGTTGCAATTTAAAAATTAAAAAAAGAGAGAGAGGTTTTGTCTGTTCAAACATATTTTTGTGTGTTAACTAATAATTCATGCCATCCAGTTTTGTGTTAAGTTTACTCCACTGTATACAATTATAAAGACTTTATAAATCACCTGTCAGAAGATTTGACTGCTGATTTTAACTTTGCCTTTCACTGAACTCTCTTGGAAATACTGTCTGTCTGTCTTTCTCTTTCCATCCCCCCATCTCTCTCTCTCTCTCTCTCTCTCTCTCTCTCTCTCTCTCTCTCTCTCTCTCTCTCTCTCTCTCCTCTCTCTCTCTCCTCTCTCTCTCTCTCTCTCTCTCTCTCTCTCTCTGCCCCATTCCAGGGTTTCTGGACCCGGTTCTTCCCGGCCGTGCACAAGATGCAGGAAGTGCTGAAGGAGAGAACCCTGGGACAGGTGAACTTCCTGCGGGCCAGTTTCTGCGTGCCGGCGGCCAAGGTGGAGCGCATCAAGAAGAAGGAGCTGGGGGGCGGGGGCCTGATGGACGTCGGCTGCTACATGGTGCAGTTCGCCAATCTGGTGTTCCCCGAAACTCCAGAAAGCGTCACAGTCGTTGGACACCTCACTGAAGAAGGTACAGTAAACATCGCTTAAAGGTGGACCCTGACGGATGAGTTTTTGCAAGAAACACGTCAAGATCTGATCACCAGAAAGACAGCCTTTTGAAGGATCGGAACACTGACTTTGCTCTGGTTTCCTAGAAATTAAGCCGTCAAAACGGCGATTCCTCATTGGTGGAGATGCCGGAGAGAGTAGCCATTTTGGATGGGGTGGGTGAAGGTCACTCATTGTGGTTGAAGCGTTTTCTTTTTTTTTGTAGTGCAGTAAAAAAAAAATTGGAGCTGTTTCCTTTGTTGTGAGCGAAACTCCTTTAGATAATCTGTATAAAAAATTAAAAAAAATTAAATTAAAAAAAGGCTTGTATTGTGAAAATTTGGTGCAAACGATTTGGTTTAAACGCAGGCGGCCATTAGAAAAGAGACGGCACACGCCTCCTTTTTGGGTGAAACAATTTGACTTCCAGCACCTCCGCCAAGGAGGAATCGCCGATTTGACGGTTTGATTTCTAGGAAACCAGAGCAAAGTGAGTGTTGCAATCTCTGTAAAGGGTCTTTTCCTGGTGATCTCGACATATTTCTTGCAAAAACTCATCCATCAGGGTGGCCCTTTAAGTGAAAATTGAAGGGACTGAAATTTTATTTTGGGATAGCCAATGTTTTGAATTTAAAAAGACTTTTCAACACAGAGATTATTATACTGGGACCCAAAAATTATTTGGAGTTATCCAGTGTTTTTGAGTTATTAGTTCTTTACTGTATAGTCAGTTTTGTCAGACTTGTGATGAATGATAGCTATTCTGGAAAACTTGGAAGGTCGAATATCTGATATCTTCAGTGTGCCAACCTGGTATTCCATGCAGCTTCTGAGAGTGGGATGGCCATTAGACATCTGACTGAAGATGGTACTTTGCTTATTTGCTACTTGTCACTTGCACACTTAGCTGTGATAGCTATTCTGGAAATCTTGGTGGTCAGTATAACAATGTGTTTTTGCTTTTGATTATTAAATAATAAGGATCAGTACAACTATGTCTTTCTGTTTTTGATTATTAAATTGTGAGGATCAGTATAGCAATGGGTTTTTTGTCATTAAATTATGAGGGTCAATATAACAACAAAATTTATTTTTGTCCACGGAATTATGGCAATGCATTTTTGTTTTTAATTATTAAATTATGAGGTTCAGTACACACACAAAACCCAGACTAAAAAATGTCATTGTTATTATAAAAATAAGGCTGCTTTTTAAATATGGAGGGTGCACGCCTTATTATACAAGGCGTTTTATAGTGTGGATACTATGGTACTGCGTAATGTGTTGATTGTTGTGTGGTTGAACTGCAGGTGTGGATACTATGGTACTTGGTAATGTGTTGATTGTTGTGCTGCAGGTGTGGATACTATGGTACTGGGTAATGTGTTGATTGTTGTGTGGTTGAACTGCAGGTGTGGATACTATGGTACTGGGTAATGTGTTGATTGTTGTGTGGTTGAACTGCAGGTGTGGATACTATGGTACTGGGTAATGTGTTGATTGTTGTGTGGTTGAACTGCAGGTGTGGATACTATGGTACTTGGTAATGTGTTGATTGTTGCGTGGCTGTGCTGCAGGTGTGGATACTATGGTACTGGGTAATGTGTTGATTGTTGTGTGGTTGAACTGCAGGTGTGGATACTATGGTACTGGGTAATGTGTTGATTGTTGTGTGGTTGAACTGCAGGTGTGGATACTATGGTACTGGGTAATGTGTTGATTGTTGTGTGGTTGAACTGCAGGTGTGGATACTATGGTACTGGGTAATGTGTTGATTGTTGTGTGGTTGAACTGCAGGTGTGGATACTATGGTACTGGGTAATGTGTTGATTGTTGTGTGGTTGAACTGCAGGTGTGGATACTATGGTACTGGGTAATGTGTTGATTGTTGCGTGGCTGTGCTGCAGGTGTGGATACTATGGTACTGGGTAATGTGTTGATTGTTGTGTGGTTGAACTGCAGGTGTGGATACTATGGTACTGGGTAATGTGTTGATTGTTGTGTGGTTGTGCTGCAGGTGTGGATACTATGGTACTGGGTAATGTGTTGATTGTTGTGTGGTTGAACTGCAGGTGTGGATACTATGGTACTGGGTAATGTGTTGATTGTTGCGCTGCAGGTGTGGATACTATGGTACTGGGTAATGTGTTGATTGTTGCGTGGCTGTGCTGCAGGTGTGGATACTATGGTACTGGGTAATGTGTTGATTGTTGTGTGGTTGAACTGCAGGTGTGGATACTATGGTACTGGGTAATGTGTTGATTGTTGCGTGGCTGTGCTGCAGGTGTGGATACTATGGTACTGGGTAATGTGTTGATTGTTGTGTGGTTGCTGCAGGTGTGGATACTATGGTACTGGGTAATGTGTTGATTGTTGTGTGGTTGAACTGCAGGTGTGGATACTATGGTACTGGGTAATGTGTTGATTGTTGTGTGGTTGAACTGCAGGTGTGGATACTATGGTACTGGGTAATGTGTTGATTGTTGCGCTGCAGGTGTGGATACTATGGTACTGGGTAATGTGTTGATTGTTGCGTGGCTGTGCTGCAGGTGTGGATACTATGGTACTGGGTAATGTGTTGATTGTTGCGTGGCTGTGCTGCAGGTGTGGATACTATGGTACTGGGTAATGTGTTGATTGTTGTGTGGTTGAACTGCAGGTGTGGATACTATGGTACTGGGTAATGTGTTGATTGTTGTGCTGCAGGTGTGGATACTATGGTACTGGGTAATGTGTTGATTGTTGTGTGGTTGAACTGCAGGTGTGGATACTATGGTACTGGGTAATGTGTTGATTGTTGTGTGGTTGAACTGCAGGTGTGGATACTATGGTACTGGGTAATGTGTTGATTGTTGTGCTACAGGTGTGGATACTATGGTACTGGGTAATGTGTTGATTGTTGTGTGGTTGAACTGCAGGTGTGGATACTATGGTACTTGGTAATGTGTTGATTGTTGCGCTGCAGGTGTGGATACTATGGTACTGGGTAATGTGTTGATTGTTGCGTGACTGTGCTGCAGGTGTGGATACTATGGTACTGGGTAATGTGTTGATTGTTGCGTGACTGTGCTGCAGGTGTGGATACTATGGTACTGGGTAATGTGTTGATTGTTGCGTGACTGTGCTGCAGGTGTGGATACTATGGTACTGGGTAATGTGTTGATTGTTGCGTGGCTGTGCTGCAGGTGTGGATACTATGGTACTGGGTAATGTGTTGATTGTTGCGCTGCAGGTGTGGATACTATGGTACTGGGTAATGTGTTGATTGTTGCGTGGCTGTGCTGCAGGTGTGGGTACTATGGTACTGGGTAATGTGTTCATTGTTGCGTGGCAGGTGTGGATACTATGGTACTTGGTAATGTGTTGATTGTTGTGCTGCAGGTGTGGATACTATGGTACTGGGTAATGTGTTGATTGTTGATGGCTGTGCTGCAGGTGTGGATACTATGGTACTGGGTAATGTGTTGATTGTTGCGCTGCAGGTGTGGATACTATGGTACTGGGTAATGTGTTGATTGTTGCGTGACTGTGCTGCAGGTGTGGATACTATGGTACTGGGTAATGTGTTGATTGTTGCATGGCTGTGCTGCAGGTGTGGATACTATGGTACTGGGTAATGTGTTGATTGTTGCGCTGCAGGTGTGGATACTATGGTACTGGGTAATGTGTTGATTGTTGCGTGGCTGTGCTGCAGGTGTGGGTACTATGGTACTGGGTAATGTGTTCATTGTTGCGTGGCAGGTGTGGATACTATGGTACTTGGTAATGTGTTGATTGTTGTGCTGCAGGTGTGGATACTATGGTACTGGGTAATGTGTTGATTGTTGCATGGCTGTGCTGCAGGTGTGGATACTATGGTACTTGGTAATGTGTTGATTGTTGTGCTGCAGGTGTGGATACTATGGTACTTGGTAATGTGTTGATTGTTGTGTGGCTGTGCTGCAGGTGTGGATACTATGGTACTGGGTAATGTGTTGATTGTTGCGTGTCTGTGCTGCAGGTGTGGATACTATGGTACTGGGTAATGTGTTGATTGTTGCGTGGCTGGGCTGCAGGTGTGGATAAGAATGGAACCTTGGTGCTGAAGTACAAAGGGGGCTCAACCGCGGTGCTACTTTACTCCGTGGACAACGTGTTTGGCCACAACAGCCTTACCCTCTATGGCTCCAAGGGAAACTTGCAGGTCAGCGCTGTGAGAGAGACAGCGACAGAGAGAGAGAGAGAGAGAGTGAGAGAACGAATGAATGAAATTTTATTTATACAGGGTTATGACATAAGAATAGTTTTTTTACACCCTACCCTGAGAGAGAGAGAGAGAGAGAGAGAGAGATTATTCCTTAGCATTTTTGATCTTTTTATTGCGTCATATCATCATCATCCCAAGAAAGCCCTCTGTGACCCCTTCACTGACTGCACTATGGGGTGTGCGATGTCATTGATGATGTCATATCCCTGGAATGGTGGTTTTTGTTATATTCAAGGCAGGAAAGATATATCTATCTCTAGGCCATTTTCTCAGAGTCAGACTGAGTCTAACAGGTCTCTTTTAGATATTATAATAAGATTTGGATAATTTCTCAGTTTTCCTCTGGAAGTGAAGTGGTTAAGTACAAGAATTTTCTTTACTGGGCAGTTCAGGAAGGCTGTCAAATGCCTGGCACAGCCCTCACACCAACTAAAGACTCCTTTCCCCTCCTTTCCCCCCTCCCCCTCCCTTCCCCCCCCCCCCTACCCTCTCCATCCTGCATGGCGTGGCATCATGCTAAGGGCCTGATCGGCGGGACCTGGCTGGCTGGGCCATACTAGTTATAGGAATTGGTTGTTTTTTTGTTTTGTTTTTAAAACTGGAGTTGCTTTCCCCAAGTTCCCTCCCCCTGTGTTTATATCCAAAGTTGGATTCCTGCCGGGATAATAAATCAAGATCAAGATCAAGACTTATGTTGTTTTTTTTTTGGCACTGTGTGTGAAATTTGTATGCACACAAAAAGGTTCATGAAAAAAGTGAGACGAGGAAGGTGTTTATTTAAGCCATCAAATAGGAATGCTGTTTGTTTACGTGTTGAAAACAATGAAGCTTGGGGGTGAGAAAAATTATACTTATTTAGTTGCATTACCGGTAATATAAAATAGTTTGCAGTCAGAAGCAGAGATCTCGACCCCGTTCGACTGAACGCGCCCCTGGGCTAGCCTACCACTAAGCAGCCAAATCAAACCATTGCTAGGCCTAGAGGAAGAGTTTCTGTAGGCCTACAAGAGCCACACACCTACAGTGCCAGAAAAACAGCTTAGAAGCCTAGGCCTACACGACGACACAAGAGGCCTAAGCGGGAGAAAACAGACAAGAAGAAAGCTTCAGCCTACAAGCTGAGAGAGCTCGAGAGAGAATATGTGTGTGAGAGAGCGAACATGAAAACTAACGCATGCAAAATGAATGTCCATTAATTTGTTTCTAGGGAAATAACAACGATTCCCAAATGCTGCTCCTTCCTATGGGAAGTAGGTTAGCAGCGCCAAAATTCTGATCCCGAAAAAAAAAAGAAAAAAAAATATAGTTTACAGTTGTGTGTGAGTGAATATGCGTGCTACTTTGTGCATGTGTTGTTGCCCATTAACCCTTTCGCCGACAGCCATTTTTTGAGCAAAAAAATACCATTAAACTTACCTGGACCGAGAAACAAAAAATCTGCAATATTGCAAATTCCTCTGTGGCATGTATAATATTAGAGACCTATCCTTACCTCCCAAAATTACGAAAATACCATTAAACTTACCTGGACCGAGAAACAAAAAATCTGCAATATTGCGAATTCCTCTGTGACATGTATAATATTAGAGACCTATCCTTACCTCCCAAAATTACAAAAATAGGGTACTGAAATAACAGGCCCTGATCTGATGCTTTTTAGTGGTAACATGGGTGTTAACCCTCTCTTGGACACGGACGCCAAATTCGACCGAATTTTGTCAACTCATGCAGCCCATATGCGCCGATTGCGCCCGCTGAACGCCAGGTCTAGTACGTTCACTTTCACTTTCTCCCTACCCACAATGCAATATACTAAGTTAGTTCTTCCTGTTCCTGACTCTCGCTGGTCCGTTTTTGGTTCTTACAGCAAGGGGAAAGCACCCACTAGTCTTTTTGAACGGATTTTTCGAAGTGACCCCAAATTTGTTTCTTCTTTCCACGTGACGTGACGCAGTATTGACTCGGCGCGATGCTCGGAGTGCCATTACGGATTTTTTTTAATTCCAATTCATGGTTTGTTGTGTGACATTGTGTTAGCTTTGGAATAATAATATCGTCATTGCTATTCAATATGCATCTTTCAGAAATGAAATGTGAGTTAGACTTTATTCTGGGTGATTTTTTTAATGAAACTATTTGGTGTGACGTTCGGAGTTAATTCCCATCTCTCGGGAACTGGGATCGATTCCCGGTTCGAATGGTTGGGCGTCATTGGGTTAAACCATTGTGGTGCAAAAATGTAACATTGTCGGTGAAAGGGTTAATGACATTCTTGAGTACTAATTTTGTTGTCTGCTTGTTACTGAACCCTTCATTTAAACTAAAGCGCTTTGGGCTCATTTGAGGTAAAGCAGTATATAAATATACTGCTATTATTATTATACCGTAATTTTCGGACTATTAAGGCGATATTTTTTTTCTCCCATTTCCACCTGTGCGCATAGTAAATGAGGGCGCCCTATTAGTATTACTGAACAAAATTGTGAGAAGAGAGGCATTGATGTACTATTATTATTATTATTATGCACAGCAGCCAGCACCTAATGATCCGAAAAATACGGTAATAAATAATAAAATCTTTGTTGCTTTGTTTGGTGTAGCTGGAGGAGCCGTGCCATGCCCCGACCAAGGTCAGCCTGGCGTCCAAGGAGACAATGGAGTTCCCCCTCCCTCCCAGCCCCTACACCTACACCTTCGTCAACTCCCAGGGCTTCATGTACGAGGCTCAGTGCGTCAGAGACTGTCTCCAGAAAGGTGCGAAACCCCCCGTGGGGGGTCTTTTGTATAAATAGTTCCCCCACCTTCTGGAAGTTATTATATTATACCCTGTGGCGGTACCATAGCCGATGGGGTTTAACCGAAGCGTGGTTACTGCTACACATATCTGTATTGTTAAAAAAAATTGGGACTTTATACTGGTGTTGCACTGCCTCTGGGCATTGCCTCCAGTATTGTTCCCACCATCTTTGTATTTACAAATGTCCCATATGTGTCTATGACCGAGAGGACGTAAAACACCATTTCTCATTCATGGAAGTTCTGTGCTTGTAACTTCCTCTAATCTGTCACTCTCTTTGACTCTGCCTTTTCGCTTTGCTTTGCTGTCATCTACTATCTTTCTGCCTTACAGGTCCATTCTCCTGCCTTTTTTTATGGGACGCTTTCAAAAACATTTCCTCCAGCCGAAGTCGGACTTGCTGGGCCTAACTATTTTTTAGTTAGGTGCATAATGGCAGCATGACGCATCTGCACTCATAATTGACAGGAAACTGTCTGATCGATCGAAGAAGAAGAAGAAAGGTGCAAAAGAACCTTGGTATTTTTGGGTACATGTACTTGCAGTTCTATTAAGCATGTGTGTGTGTGTCAAGTCAAAAATACTTTATTATCACGTTAGGTGAAATTGCAGTTTGGTCTCGTACAAGCACAATACAAGCAAGGAAACCCATTTGCATGCATTAAAAGTGGAAACAAAACTAAGGAAAAATGGATAACAAATCATGCTTTGGAAGAAGTTGGACATAGTTAGGGTGGATACAAGTGTGTGTGTGTGTGCATATGTGTATTTGCATGTCTGCATGCATGTGTTTGCGTGCCCATGTACTGTGCACATGCATTCATCTTTATATATATATGTGGAAATAAACATGCAGTTCTAGGCGGGGTTGTCATAAGCAACTTTGGTGGAGGGGGCTTATAAACGGAAAGTCCCCTCCCCTTGTTCGTTTCCACTATCTCCTCCCCTCACCTCTCTAGTTCCATCTTTCTGTATGTGTGTGTTTCAGGGTTGCTGGAATGCCCTAGGATGACCCACCAGGATTCCCTCAGCATCATGGCCATTCTGGAGGAGGCACAGAAACAGCTAGGCATGACGGTGTTCACCCAGAGTAAATAGATACAGATACAGGGGGAAAAGTAGAGTGTGTTAAAAGTGGTGTGTGTTAAAAGTAGTCGTCGCTGTCCGACGCTAACCGTGTATCTACAAAATTTGACAAAAATAGATTTTTTACTGAAACTCCTTCCAGTGACCTCACGCAGGTCTTCTATAAATATCTTGTGTCTGCGACCAATGAAAATGCTCAAATTTGTCACATGATACCACGGAAATAATCGTGTATGTGGCGGGTTGTTGCTGGTTTTGACGCGATAAGCGTGTAACTGGTCACGCTAATCGTGTAACTGCCGGCAGCTGTCGTATCTCCCATTGTGAGAACAATGCACTAACTTTGTGACTAACTGTGTAACTGAATTATCACGAAAATTTTGGGTGTTAATGCAACTTTTATTGTGTCACATGTTTACTCATCAGTAAAGAAGAAGGGTCAAGCGTATATCAAATGGAGATTGACTTTGTAGCAGGCGACAATATGTTTTGTAATGCTCCTGTAAAATCACTGATTGTGTAAATACATGGTTAGCGTTGGACAGCGACGTAGTGTGTGTGTTAAGCTACCATTCCTACTCGTGCTAGTCTTTTGTGTCTTTTTGCAAATTGGGGTTTACTGGAAGTTGACATACGGTATTATTGAAAAAGACAACTGTGTGTGTGTATGTGATCATACTAAATTTTACTGAAAGCATCTGAACAAATTCAGGTGCGGTGCAGCGTCTCCTAATTTTCCGGACTTTTTTTATGACATGACATTGACTGTTTCTAAAGGCAGCACTGTCAGTGGGAGGTGTATGTGATCATACTAAATTTTACTAAAAGCATCTGAACTAACTCAGGTGCGGTGCAGCGTCTCCTGATTTTCCGGACTTTTTTATGACATGACATTGACCGTTTCTAAAGGCAGCACTGTCAGTGTGAGAGTTTCTACGTAATGCAGGGGTGTTTGTGGCTATTTGCAGGAGAGGGAAAAGAATGCCACAGTGGTAATGCTGTAGGTACGTAGAACAGAAAGAAGACGAGACAGGAATATACTGAATAGCGGTCATGCGCTATACCTTGCTGTGCTCTGTGAGGGCAGTTTGAGAAAAGCATGAAAGCTTTAACCCCTTCGCCGCCAGCCATTTTTCAGCCCAAAAATTAGCATTAGACCTAGCTAGGTAGAGAATTTATTTTATCTGCAATATTGGGAATTCCTCTGTGACATGTATAACATTAGGCCTATCCTTACCTCCCAAAATTAAGAAAATAGGGTCTTCAGACAACAGGCCCTGATTTGATTACTTTTAGTGACATAGGTGTTAAACCATTGTGGTGCTAAAATGCGACATTGGCGGCGAAAGGGTTAACACTATGACATGTTTCCTAACATTATCATTAGTCTGCATTGACTTCTTTGCCTTTCCCCCATCTCCCTAACTCTCACCCCCCGCCCCATTTACTGAGAACTAATACTGGATATGGCAAGTTGGATATAACTACCGTATTTTTCAGATCATTAGGCGCTGCTGTGTATAAGGTGAATAGGGCAATTTTCAAGAAAAATCTGACAAAATTCAAATAAAAGGCACCCTCGTTTATAAGGCGATACACACCTTGCAAAAGAAAGTCGAAGTTTGAAGTCCGTACACGTCCTGTAAATGCTTACCGACCGCTACGAGAGTTGGCTCCCTTCTCAAATAATCAAAGTTCCGTTTTTGTGACTTCCAGTTGTTGTGTTTGGACTTTTCTTCACGAAAACTGGTAGACATGTGGCATTTTAGGCTCTACAATGATGCTTTTTGCATCCAATGTAGGGTTATGTCATCTGTTGGATGGTATCTCAGATGATAATAGGGATTTTGAAGCATTTTAACGTGAGTATTCGTCGTATCGGCGACTCGTTACCACTTTTGATGTTGTGACTCACAGTAGACTGTACTGAGTACAGCAATCGTTGCCTCTCTTCTCAAGATTTTGTTCATTAATATGGCGCTCTCGTTTATTAGGCTCATTGGTCGAAATTGGAGAAAACAATATCGCCTTATAGTCCGAAAATTACGGTAGTAAAAAGCGATGAGCTGTTCCTCTGATGTGTTCTACGTTTAGTGCCATATCAAGATCAGTTGTCAGATGCTTGAAGTGTGACCATTAGAGCATTGGGTAAGGAAAATGTCACCCAACATGAACATGAGTATGAAGAGTTAACTCTTTCATCCCGTACTAATTCCAAGTAGCTTTTCACCAGACATAGTAAAATCAACAATTTTCATCTCTACTTTCGCGTACTTTGTTTTGCGTACCAAGTGTGAGTGTTTGGTATTGTTGGACAGAACAAGTGTCTAACTACATATATAACTGCATCAAGTTTCTTTGACTGTTTTCCATCTTCACACCAGAAACGATGGAATAGAAACGTACCCATCTTGTTGCTATTAGTAGTTTTTTCCTCTTTGCCACTACTGGCTGCGCTTTCAGTTAGTCTTTTCAAAAGCTTCTTGTGACGAAATTAGCCCAGTTTTGCTCAAGGGAAAGCACTCAGAAGACTAATAACTGATTGCTGAATATAATTAAAGGTTTTCCCCTAGACCATACTTAGACGTGCACTGTTCATAGTCAAAGTCACCACGCATATATGTGTGCTGCGTACTGAACGGAGGAAGCTTCTAGCACGCATATGTGCGTGTTAGGTAGTGAAAAAGTTAATAACCTTGTAGCACACACACACACACACACACACACACACACTCATACACACACACGTACACACGCATACACACACACACCACACACTATTTTATATGACCGATTTTTCTCATGAATACAGGATGTAAAAAATAAAGGTTGCAAAGCTTAATCGTGAAAGGCTAATAAAAGTTGTTTGATTTATCCTCATTTGACTTCTTATTTCAAATGTACTTGCATGTAAATTGCTACACAAATTTGTGAACTACAGTATTACTTAGTGGAGTTAGCCTGTACCGATTGTTTATTTATTTATTAAGAACATTTATATAGTGCTTATGCCATCAAAGCTTTCTTCCCCCAAACCATCCGTGACTGGAACTCCTCGCCACCAGAAATTGTCCATTCCCCCACGTTCAGCTCTTACACCTCGAAGGTGCTAAAGTTCCCCGCATAAAGATCACATACTGTTTTTGTGTGTGTGTGTGTGGGGTTGGGTGTTCTCGGACTAGCCTCTCATGCCCTCTTATCTATCTAGTTTTTGTTTTTCCCGCGCAGCATAAATTCTTTGAACCACAGTACATGTCAATAATTGCCGGTTACGGCAAGTGGACATTACCGGAAGAAGAAGAAGAAAGCTCTAGGCGACACATTGCATGTCTTCCACATTTTGTATTTAATTCTGGGTGACAAAGTTTCTGGGTATGGTATTTTTTTTTTCCTTTGTTAATTGGGAGTGTGTCTTCTTCCCTTTGCTGCATTTGTGGATGGCAAGGTCTCAATGCATTCCTGTTTCGCCTCTGTTGACTGCATGCATGCCTTCCTGATGTAATTGTGGGTGAGATAGTTTCAGTGCATTCTTCTTGTCCAAGTGCTTTGCTTCTTGCTTCTTGTGTGAAATGGTCAGTGAATACAGTTACCACTTAAAAAATGTGCTGAAGATAGGTACATGTATATGTAAACATTTAAAATCAACTGGACAAACATGAACAATTCTGGGTGACAACGTTTCTGTGTATGGCATATGGTATTTTTTTTTTCCTTTGTTAATTGGGAGTGTGTCTTCTTCCCTTTGCTGCATTTGTGGATGGCAAGGTCTCAATGCATCCCTGTTTTGCCTCTGGTGACTGCGTGCATGCCTTCCTGATGTAATTGTGGGTGAGATAGTTTCAGTGCATTCTTCTTGTCCAAGTGCTTTGCTTCTTGCTTCTTGTGTGAAATGGTCAGTGAATACAGTTACCACTTAAAAAATGTGCTGAAGATAGGTACATGTATATGTAGACATTTAATATCAACTGGACAAACATGAACAATTCTGGGTGACAACATTTCTGTATATGGCATATGGTATTTTTTTTTTCCTTTGTTAATTGGGAGTGTGTCTTCTTCCCTTTGCTGCATTTGTGGATGGCAAGGTCTCAATGCATCCCTGTTTTGCCTCTGGTGACTGCGTGCATGCCTTCCTGATGTAATTGTGGGTGAGATAGTTTCAATGCATTCTTCTTGTCCAAGTGCTTTGCTTCTTGCTTCTTGTGTGAAATGGTCAGTGAATACAGTTACCGCTTAAATTTTTTGGCCGAAGATAGATACATGTATGTGTAGACATTTAAAATCAACTGGACAAACATGAACAATTCTGGGTGACAACGTTTCTGTGTATGGCATATGGTATTCTTTTTTTCCTTTGTTAATTGGGAGCGTGCCTTCTGCCCTTTGCTGCATTTATGGATGGCACAGTCTCAATGCATCCCTGTTTCTCCTCTGTTGACTGCAAGCATGCCTTCTGCTTTCCTGATGTAATTCTGGGTGAGAAAGTTTCTACTGGTGTATTCTTCTTTCCTGAGTCCTTTGCATCTTGTGTGAAGTTGTCAGTGAATACTGCTAAAAACAAATGGCTGAAGATAGATATGTAGTCATTGAAAACCAACAGGACAAATATGAACAATTGCCATTTTGTTCTATGATGAACATTTTCATCTTTACATTTTAATTGTAAACAATATGAATTACTTTTCTAACGAATCATTCACCAAACATTTTCTTCACCCTTTGCTAGTAATCTGAGATATGTAAGTCTCCCCTTCGCAAACATTGAGGAGTGAATCTTCTTCTTTTTCTGCGTTCCCAGGCCATATGGCCATAATAGGTATGGTACATATGTGTCCGGTTTTCAGTTTTCACTGGTCTCCCTGCTGCGTACAGCCGACACATTCCGATTTCGTAGGAGCTCAGATGAGAAAAATTATTTGGAAGTTGTTGGGTTTTTTAAACGGCAGGAGAATGGGCCAATAAGTCAGAAAGATAGATGACAGAAAGCAAAAGGAAAAGGCAGAATCAAAGAGAGTGGCAGATAAGAAGTTACAAGCACAGAACTTCCAGAAGGTGGGGGAACTAATTTTACAAAAGACCCCTCCCGGTATTCCCACGTGGAAGAGAGGGATGAATCTGATCACTCTCTTGTGGGATTTTTGCATAAACAAAGCACATAAAATGGGAATAAATATGTCAGAAGGTCGTACTGCGAAAGGGATGAAGAAGGCTGATGGCGCCTTCTGGAAAACACCCCTCTAATTATGTGTTATGCTGTGCACTTGACTTGACTTGTTCTGCTTCCATTGTTATGCCTTCTCTCTCTCTCTCTCGCTCTCTCTCTGACAGATTGTAAGAATAGGCTTGGACTAAAAATAAAATCTCAATCCTAGCGTAATAAGTTTCTCTCTCGCTTTCTCTCTCGGACAGGTTGTAAGAATAGGCTTGGCCTAAAATCTCAATCCTTGCGTAATGAAGTTTTCAAGTTTCTGTCTCTCTCTCGGACAGATTGTAAGAATAGGCTTGGCCTAAAATCTCAATCCTTGCGTAATGAAGTTTTCAAGTTTCTCTCTCTCTCTCGGACAGATTGTAAGAATAGACTTGGCCTAAAATCTCAATCCTTGCGTAATAAAGTTTTCAAGTCTCTCTCTATCTCTAGAGTAATAACGTTTTCAAGTTTCTCTCTCTTTCACTTTATCTGTTTTACCTTCCTTTTCCCTCTCTTTCAGAGTCTCACTCTCCCAATCTTGTCTATTCTTTTTCTATCTCCTCTGGTGTGTGTGTGTGTCTGTCCTTGTCGATGTCTGTCCGTTTGCCTTTGCGCCTTTCTCTCATTTTTTTTCCATCCACATTTTGTATAAGAAAAGTTGTTTTTTTATCTTTATATTCTTTTTCTTTCTTTCTTTTCGACATCCTTGAAGCTTCCATTTTTATACATATTCCTTGTGATAACAGCATTACCATTAGTTTCTTTAATTTATGGGATTGATTTTTTTTTTCTGTGCTGAAGAATAACATTCATATTGTTGTTGGTGCTTAATGACATCATTTCATGTACTCTAGTCCCTCCATATTTATATTATAGACATGTATCTTTTTGGTCCAATAAAAAATGCATACAAAAGGAGAAACTGTTACAAAAAAATTGTTTACAGTGTGAGGTTTGCATATCATTTTCTTCCTGTCTGTTTCGGTCTTTCTCTTTTTTTTTCTTTCTCTTGATATTTCTTTCCCCTGCTGTCTTTCTGTCTCAGTTTCTCTGTCTTTGTGTTTCTGTTTCTTTGTCTATCTCTGCTTGTCCTCCTTTCTCTCCCTCTGTGTGTGTGAGACAAAGCGACCTTCGGTGACTTGATCAGCTGATTTGTTGTGGACTAATCCAGAGTTCTATCGGCACTTTAAATTTGTATTGGTACAAAGGAGATCATCTGTGCTGTTTAACCCTCGAGGGCCACACGTATCATATATGATACATAGCACAGAGAGAGAGAGAGAAGAGGGAGGCGCATGAAATGTTGGGAAGGGACCCAAAATATGACAGAAATTTGAGTGTTACGAAGATGCCAAGAAGTGCAGCAACAAGGTATCTGCTGCAATGGCTACTGACAGGGATATGTCAGCTTTATGTATTTAAAGTGATTCTGTGCATTAGTTCAAATGCACACACACACACCCATATGCACACACACACACACATACATTGCTTTAACAGTTTTAATCAAGAAATCTTTGCTAAGTACAGTAGGAACAAACGCACCTTAACGGCAGCAATTAAATAACAAACTTTTTAAAAAAAATGGAAAAACAAGAAAGATCATGAAATAACAGAAAGAATAACTACCATTAATTTATTTTAATATAAATTCTCTTGCAATTAGAAAAGAGAAACAAAAACACCACCAAACATAGAAATACAGCATACATGTACACACACACACACACACACATCTGCGCACACACAGGCACACACATTGTTGTGAAGGAATTCAAAATGCAACAACAGACAGAAAAAATTCAAAACTTAACCAAAAACACACACACAAAAACCGGGTTGCCCACATTTAAACATGTTTTAAAAAAATGTTTAGATTATTCTTTTTGACATTTTTTCCAGCACGGAAAGAATAACAGTAACTACAGTCATGTTGACCACAAGGAAATGTCTTCGTCAAATAAGGGAGCCCTATCACCACGTATAATAGAAGTTGTAATGGAACAAGGTCACATTCTATTAAGATTTAAATGAGAAACTATTAAACCTTGTAAAAGGGCGCATGTATGCACGCACATGCACACTGTGGAGGCGCCGTGGCCGGTTGGTTTCGCCACTTGTAATCCAACGGTTTTGCGAGTGCGCTGGTTCGAACCCAGCTGGTCACGGTGTTGTATCCTTGGGAAAGATCCTTTACTCCTATTTCCTAGGATCAGACCTAAAACCGAGGTCCTGTGTGTGAACGCACGCACAAGATCTTGCGTGCACGTTAAAGCCCATTCCACTATTCAGTACGAGTAGGCCGTGTGTGCCAGTGGAATGGATGACACGAACTCACAAAGCATGCATCCTGTGTGCCAATAGCAGTCTAAACGAAGACTTTGGGCAGGATAAACATCCCCAGTCGGAAGAAGAAATTAAGACACACACACACCTGCGCACACGTAGCCTCCACGTACACACATGCACGCTCGTACACACACACTCCCCCCATGCATATCTTTGTATGGTATTAATCAAGGGTTTGTTTTTCATCCTGTCCACTTTTCATGCACACCTTTTGGCAAAGATACATAACTAAAAATTATACAGGACTGGTACAAATGGTTTTTTAACAAAATTTGAACTTCCAGAATACAGAAGGGGAATAAGTTAGTCAAAATATGCAAACCAACCAAAAATCAACAGATTTAGTGATTATCTTTTTTCATTTTAGTTGTGAAAAAAATACTTTGTTAATTGCAATAAAGATGTATTGCAATATGTTGGGGGGGGGGTTATATATCAAAAGCTCAGAGAATATTCCACAGACAGAAACGTATTTTACAAAGAAAAAGAAATAGTTAGAGGTCCTACAGCCCACTGGTCAATGAATTACTCATTCACGGTTTCTAAGGCTTGGTGTATGAACTTTACGAACGCAGAGTCCACGTACAACCCTCTCCTTCCAGTTTCACTAAATTTTAACCTCCCCTAACCGAATTCAGGTACCCATTTACATTTGGGATTCAAACATTTGATCATAATATTAAAGAGAAAATATATATGTATGAACAACCTAGCATACACAGAAGGGAAAAGGGGGGGAGAAAACACACCAACTGAAGTAATTGCAATTATCTGCAAATGGTGTTTTGGATTAAGAGATATAACTCAAAACATCCTGTAACAACAAACAAAGCCATCTTTATCATGATGAATGTGAACCAAGCTAAAAGTGCAGTCTGTAGTCCTACAGATTATTCTGCATTACTTCAGCAATGTCCAAATCCATTTACCTCTTTAGTCTTAAGCATTAAACCTTGTTGAATCAAATCTTCAGGAATGTGCTTTCTTTGTTAACAATTCTTCTTCAGTACAATTTAAATCCACAAATAAAGCACACTACTTTAGCAGTGTCCAAGAAAACGTACCCGTTACACCAAAACTTAGTGATTCCGCTTTCTTTCATTAAATGTTCTTCTTCCACACACTTTAAATATATACAGATAGCACGCAATTCTTAGTAGTGTGCAGGGCAATTTATTTCTATTGCAATTCATTTATATGCCCACACAACATCAGACAGCCTTCTTCTCTGCTCACAGTTCTCCTACTTCAATACAGTTTAACTCATAGGACTTGAACATAGCACGCTTGTTTTGAACAATAATGTTCCAGACAAAGAACACAACATTGGCACGACCTGTTTCTTTACCACATTACACGAATCTCATTTCTTCGTTTCACAGTTCTTCTTCGCGATCTAGATCCATGGTGACAACGTCCTTGAAGTTCAGGAGATCCTTGATGGGTTCAGGAACAGACAGACTGCTGATTCGGTCTCTACGACCTGGCTGACAGCCAATACTGTGCGATGCAACAAGCCGAGCCGAGTGCTCCAGTCTAAGAGGGGTGGCCTTAGCCTTGTTGATGAGTGTGTAGCAGGCTTTCCACTCCTCCAAATCTTCATCATCGCTGTCTTCAATCAGTCTATCCAACAGCTGCTCCTTCGCTCTCTCATCTTTCCAAAGGTTGCACAGTCGTTCATGAGAAAAAGCCCCGGAGCTCAGCAATAGTTTGACGATTTTCGGATCAGGGTATTCCAGGGTCTCATGAAGAGGGCAGTTGTCGTATATTCGCTGCTTCTGTCGCTCAAAGGAAGGAATGCCAGCATAGATGCACACACTGATCATTTTAGTCATGTATTTTGGATTTATGTTTATTGCAGTAAGGAGCACGTTGTGGTCCACAGGGTTGGTGGGGTCCACTCTGTTGAAGAGGTCTTCAGCCAAGCTTTTTTGCCCAGTTCGAACAGCCATTTTCAACGCAGTTGCAAGGGTTTCTGAATCTGTGCATTTGGACACTAGAGCTCTGACAACGTCCCACCCACCCTTCTTTCCTGCCTTTTCAATCAAGAACGCCAGCACATGAGGGTTTTGGCAAAGATGGTGTTTCTTCAAAATATACGCTGAGGAATCGGCTCTGAGTATGAAAGCCCAATGCATCACACCTTGTTCTTCACAGGTTCTAGCCAGACATCTCAGAAACTTAAGGTTTCCGGATCGTTTCCAATAACCTATGACAGGGTACTTCTCAAAAGACAATAGATTCAGCACTGCTACGCATGTCAAGAACTTTCTTCTCCTGTCAGTCAACTCCACAACTGCCCAGAGCAGGTTGTGGTGCAGATCCAGAAGAGAGGGAAGGGTAGTGACCACTGCGGTCAACATCTCCCAGTCCTCAGTGACCAGAGAAAGGAAGAAGGCCAGGTTGGCATGACCAGTGTCCACACACCACCTGGTCACTTCAGATAAACTGAAAGCCCATTGTTGGGACGAGATCCTTGCCCTCATGCCAGTCATTGCTCTCTTAAGGTTTTTCCCTTCCAGATCATCACATCCTCCGATCCACTGATCCAGCATGGCTGCGATGTGGAGCCACACGCTTTGATCCGACATCATTTGGAGCACACACCTCTTCAACAATCCAATCACTTTGTCTCCAAACGACAGACAATGCAGACCGGATGTCACACATCCCAGCAAGTGCCAGGCTTCTCTTTTCACGATGGTGTTCACCACAAAAAGCACTACGTGACAATTAGGGTAGTCGTCGCAAATTTTGGAAATAAAATGCGGCCGGTTTCCACCAATGGCAGCAGCATAAGCAAAGCCACGATCCCTTTTGATTTCGGCATCAGTAAAGTCGGCAGGAGAAGAGGATCCGTATGTTTCACACAGCATGACAAAGCAGTTGGCATCATCCAGCTCCACACACTTTCGAACAGCTTCTTTGAATATTTGACGATAAAGAGGTTGCCTGCAGCCTTCAGTGAATTCATCCTTGAAGAATTCCAGATTGGTGTCGGACCTGTTTTTAAAGTATTCTTTCATGGAACTTTTCACTGTATATTGCCGGAGCCAACTGACATCCCACCCCTGGCCAATTCCTCTGATTTCATCAATTATCCAATCAAAAACCTTGCTGCTCACCCCACTCTTGACTAGCGAGTTGAAGGCAAATTTCAGATCTTTCCTCGACACTCCGTGTCTACTGAGTTTTCTAGTCAAGCCGTAGACTCCCAACCGGATGGTGTGACGAAACAAGAATGAGCGTTTGGATTTCGACGTTCTGGAAGCCTTGTAACTTCTTTCCACAAACCAGCAGTACTTCTTTTGATCAATCTCCAGTAATTTTGTCAAGGCTCGTGGAAACGTCTTCAAATCTAAAAGTTTCCGGTTCCACTCGCACCTACAAAAATCATAGATAATGCGGCGAGAGGTCTTGACAGAAGTTGCCACGAAAGATGCCAGCTTCATGTATCCGTTATCATACAGAACACTATATACCCACCAGACCTCTCCCCCGTCACACTCAAAGGGCTGAATACTCTCTTTCCATTGATGATGGACAAACTTTTGTTTGAACACACGGTGACTTCTTGGGCAATCACTGATCATCCTGAGAAAAAGGGTTTTATCCTGGAGATACACAGCAAACTTCAAAGCTTCCATGATCTCTGAGTCGGTGAAATTCTCTCTCTCTACAATGCGCAAAGTGAAGTCTGCCAGGTGGAATTTAACAGACCCCATCAGCAGCAGACCTTTCAGACCTTCAGGAACTCCACCTGCAGGGAACAGGTCCAGTAGATCTTGGGCCTTGTTGTTCTGGAACAGCTCGTTGACCATCCATTCACTTGAGCTGATGCCATCAAGCAGAAGTTGGAAAACCACGGTCCACTGTTTGTCAGCCACAGCCTGGTCACACACACTCTCCAGCTGGGCTACACTCAGCCCTTCACGGACAAGGTCCAACACCAGCGACCACCGACTTTCTTTCATGGACTCTCTCAAAACAAAGTCGGTCAGGTCGGGGTCTTTGACCTTCCTCACCACCTCCAGAACAAAGCCCCCATGACCGGCAGTGATTTGTTTCCGGATTCCTTCTTCCCTGCAGTGTGTGCTGACCCCAGAGTGTAACAGTTTAGCCACTAACAGGACGTGGTGATGACCCAGGGTGGACTCCAGGAGGTTGTTCCTCAGGGCAGCACTCACGCCCCTCTCAATCAGCTGCAGCACTAAATCCCACTGTCTGTTGTCCACAGCCTGCTGACATAGCCAGTCTGACCACTGTTGTCCGTTCTTCTCCATTGCCCATTTGACCCACTGCCACTGACCCTGCTCTACAGCGCGGCCAACAACTCTGTCCAACACTTTACTACCACAACAACTTTCCATCACCATTGTAAACCTATCCCACTGATTGCAGTTCATCAATTCTTCCACCACTCTGTCTGCCTGCAGGACGTCTTGGCATTTCTTGAAGAGGTGAACCACCCAGTCCCACTGCCGGTCATCTATGGCTTTCTCCATCACCTGCTTCAGCCAGGTCCATATGGCGTCCAGGTGACCAGGCAGTTCCGCTGCCCTGTTCCACTCTGACCTCTGGACGTGGGTCATGAACTGGTCAAGTTCTGGACAGGAGCAGTGTGTAGAAGCATTGTGCGACTCTGCGGAACTCATCTTCATAACAGAAGCCACTTCAGGGTTGAGTCAAACCTGATCTGCACCTTGTGGTTTTTGTTCAGTCTTCAGGTTGATGTCAATGTCTATGTGCAGGTTGTCAGGAATACTGTCTTCTCATCGGTGAACTGTTTTTTTCTGAAACAGAGTAGATTACACACGTTATTATTTTTTTAAATGTAAAAAGAATAATAATAAAAAGAGGCTACTTTTCATGAAAGTACTCAGTGCCACATCATTCATGCATAGAATGCGTTGAAAAATAACAGAATAATAATAACTGTGCAATTGTACAAACTACAACAGTTCTATCAAAATATGCATAATACTGTATCAAGCAATGTTTGTGTAAGCAAGCGCACAGAAATTATTAGAGTCACTACTATTGAGTACTATTCTTAAAAGTGGCGGCTGCAAGACCCAGGTTGCAACATGAATATTATTATTACACACAGACTTCTTTTTTTCCCTTTCTTCTTTGGTGGTGACCATCTTCTATTTATATATGTACACACTTGGGATGTGATTAAAGGCACAGCCGGAGTATATAAGGAGCGACTCTCACAGCGTGGCCTCATTTCACCTTCCTGCTCGCTGTTCGCTACTCTTTGCCCCTACCATTTTCCCTGTAGTGCAGGCGACAAGTGTCAGACTAGCGTCCCGATTCTTTGGATTGGCTGCTTTGGCTTTAAGGAAAAAGAAAAAGAAGCGGATAAAAGCCTTTAGAGATCAGTATTTACTGCCTGGGTGATCCTGAGTCTTCTTCTTCTTCTGCGTTCCCAGGCCATATGGCCATAATGGGTAAGGTATGTATGTGTCCGGTTTTCAGTTTTCACTGGTCTCCCCGCTGCGCACAGCCGACACATTCCGATTTCGGAGGAGCTCAATGGAGGAAAAAATATTTGTAAGATTTGCCGGATAATTAAGCCACAATTTAGTAACAAATTAATTTCAAATGGGCCTAATTTGATTTTGCATGGTTTAAAAAAAAAAAGTAAGCTCTAGGCCCAATAAGGTCCAAACTGAAAAAGACAGTCTGGCCCTAGAATAGAAAGTTTATTTTATGACTCAATTTTTTTTTTAAACATGTACAAAATGGGGGGCTGACAGTCTAATACTATTAGTAATAGATGAAGCATTTACAACTCTTGATGATCTTGATGTTCAAATTTTATACAACTCTGGACTTTAAAATAATAAAAAGAGACAAAAGTGAACCAAAGTCCAGAGGCCTTTATTTCGAAGTATCGAGGCAAGGCCAATCCGGCTAGCAAAGCACTCACCAGGGTCAATCCCAGACCGGCACAGCCACTGCCCTTCATTTACCACTTCGACCTATGGCTGGCTCCTAATCCCCTAGTTTTAGTCTATGGTGCATGAGAGCACTGTGGATGTAGGCTCTCCTCCAGGGGCTGATGTGTCAGTCAGATTACAACTCTCTATGTCTGTGATCTTTAACCCTTTCAGTTCACCGCCAATGTCGCATTTATGCACCACAATAGTTTAACACCCATGCTACTAAAAGGCATCAAATCAGGGCCTGTTATTCAAAGACCTATTTTCTTGAATTTGGGAGGTAAGGATAGGCCTAATCTTATACATATCACAGAGGAATTCCCAGTATTGCTGTTCATTTTTTCTCTCTATCCAGTTAAGTTTAAATGCATTTTGGGGCTGAAAAATGGCTGGCGGTGAAAGGGTTAAAGGCATGACAGGGATATAAAAGGAGGGAGGCAAGCAAAAACAGCAGTTTTCGCCATGTGCATGCTGCGAGCAAACCCTTCTTTTCTCCTCTTGCTGGTAGATGCGTGTGTCTAAAAATAGCCAATCGATTCCTAGAATCGGCTGCTGAGGCTTTAAGTCCAATCAGGATGAGAGACAAATCAGGGTTTCAGGTTTCTCTCTCACTATGTGGCCCTTTTAACTATAGAACCAGAATTGATCAGTGTCACGTCCAGAATGTGATGAGTCATACTGATAGTCATAGATTGGCAGGGGGTGGGTGGGGTGGGGAAAAGGGGCATTCATTAGAGCGGAGGGGGGGGGGGGGGGGTGACAGGAAGCTGAAGGGGAGGGAGGGCTTAAGGAGTTAGATTTAGGTTAAGTTTATGATTTGGTACTTTATAGTCACAGAGGCGCCTCTGTCAAATTCGGGTTGCTCGCACCTGAGTGCGTTGCAGCCAGAGGCGCGTCTATAACTTTATGTCATATTAAAGTTTCTTTATTGTCCTAACTGGCGTTGTACAACGCACATGGAAACATTTCGTCTTCCAACGTGTACAATAAAATCATAAAAATTAAAATATTACTTAAAAACATGAAACAGAAAATTTACATAAATTTAAGCACTCAATTCATCTGCTCTCCTCTATCAGGGTCAGTATCAATACGTCGCAGGTGCCAATACCGGCAACACCACCACTTCCGCCAATGTTCTTAATTTTCTCCTTTTTTTTTCATTACTTCAATTTCGACGTTATAATTTGTTGTGAATTTTACGGAACCCACTTAGTCAGTTAGTGACTTACCGGGAACGGGGAAGTTACCCAGCAGTCATCTTCGTTTCTTCAGAATCCAGGACTAAAACTCAGTAAAACTAAAAGTCAGATTTGGATATAGAATACATTGAAATGAAATAAAAATCCTAAAACAACATACCGCAAATCTAAGTCCGCTTTTAGGCCTTACAGCGAACAACCACAACAAAATGAACAGCGAACCTTTTGCGACCTCGTATGTGAGTGTGTCGTCACTTCGCGTTTCAATTCCCACTTCCCATGAAACGGAAATTCTCAATGGGTAATTGCCCTTTTTGAAAACACGAATGGTCATAAGCCACAAGTGAAAAGCAAAAGCAACATTTATGTTTATCCTAGGCATCTCTCTCTCTCTCTCTCTCTCTCTCTCTCTCTCTCTCTCTCTCTCTCTCTCTCTCTCTCTCTCTCTCTCTCTCTCTCTCTCTCTCTCTCTCTCATTCAGGTTACTTTGTCTGCATGTCAATGATTTGATGTTGTGTGAGGTAGGTATATCCAAATTTTGATCTTCAGCATAATAGTTGCCAATGACGGCTGATTGTCTGTGTGTCTTTTTGTCTTTTTCGAAGTCAATCGCATTCCATTCACCAGGCATTGATGACGACGACAATGATGATGACGATGATATTATTATTATTATTATTATTATCTGTAGTAGAAGTACCGTAGTAGTAGTAGTAGTAGTAGTAGTAGTAGTAGTAGTAGTAGTAGTAGTAGTAGTAGTAGTAGTAGTAGTTATAGCAGTTGTAGTAGTGGTGGTAGTAGTAGTAGTTGTAGTAGTAGGGCCCTAGTAGTGGTAGTACTGGTGGTGGTGGTGGTAGTAGTAATAGTAGTAGTAGAAGTAGTAATAGTAGTAGTAGTAGTAGTAGTAGTAGTAGTAGTAGTGCATTTTTTTTAATCCCTTTTACAGGGGAATCAGTTTCAAGATTTTTGACTGTTTAAGAAAAAACTCATTTCATAGGCATTTCTTTCACCTGGACGCCCTATCTGAAGGTGCAGGGGAAAGCAAATGCCTCAAACGTAGCTAAGCTATAAAATAAAAAAAGGTATTGTGTTGAATGTCGTGCCCCCCCCCCCCCCCCCCCCCCCCCCCCCCCCCCCCCCATGGGGATACTGGGCGGTCTTTTGTATAAGTTGTTCCCCCACCTTCTGGAAGGAATTTCCTCTAATGTGTCACCCTCTTTGACTCTGCCTTTTCCCTTTGCTTGCTGTCATCTACTATCTCTCTGCCTTTCCGGTCCATTCTCCTGCCTTTTTTTCTCTCTCCAAAAAAACCCACTTTCAAAAAGATTTCTTCCAGCCGAAGTCGGACATACTGGGCCTAATTGTTTCTTACTTTCTTTCATAACGGCAGCACGACGCATCTGCGCTCATAATTGACAGGAAGCTGTCTGAGCGATCGAAGAAGAAGAAGAAGAAGAAGAAGAATGTCGTTGACTATCACACCTGGTACCGTGATCATGAGTGCGTCTTACACAGCTAACATGGGTAGTACCATGTAAATTAGAAGGAACTGGCAAACCGATTGATGGAAGTTCAGTTTAACGTCGCGTATCGGCTTTCGCCATGTACGACGGGCTGAACAAACCAACCAGGATATAAACAAAAATTTATGTTCCTGAATCACTGTCTTAGCCAAAAGGCCGAGAAGCGATCAGAATTTGAACAAAAACCGATTGACAGTGTCTCCTAATTTATATACACTAGCGCAACGCCGAGTCCCAGTAACGCCTAGTAACGGTAACGCCAAGTACTGGTAACGCCGAGTACAGCAAATTTGAAGCGATTCGGTTAAGAAACGGCGGAGTCGTATAGCGCGCGCGTTTCTAAACCGATTCGCTTCCGGTTTGGCACACGGATAGTCCCCGGACCCGGTCATCTTCCTGCCGAATTCGAAGGCAATCGGCCCAGAAACGCCGGAGATACGGGCGCCGAGAGGCCGGCGGATGCGCGTTTCGCGCATTTGCGAAACCGTGCAAATGACACGGCCGCCTCGGTTGCCGTTGCCATCGCCCCGTGAGGGCTCACAGCAAATTTGAAGCGATTCGGTCGAAAAACGGCGGAGTTATAAGGCCCGTTTCGTGTTTCAAACACACACACACACACACACACACACACACACACACACACACACACACACACACACACACACACACACGGGACACTTGCCAAATTACTATATGATTTCACTGCCCTCGTTAACCCTTTCACCGCCAAAGTCGTATTTAAGCACCACAGTGATTTAACGCCTATGTCACTTAAAAGGCATCAAATTGGGGTATATTTTTATTATCCAAAGACCCTATTGTCTTAGTTTTGGGAAGTGAAGGATGTATGTACCTTATTTTATATATGCCACAGAAGAATCCCCAATACTGCAGATGTATTTTGTTCTCTACCCAGGTAAATCTGATGGAAGTTTTTGGCTGAAATATGTCTGGCGGTGAAAGGGTTAAAGGGTTCATTTTGGCTATTTGTTTAAAGTTGTAAACGTTTTCGGATACACTTGGCTTCTTCTTCTTCTCTTTGGGGCCCACAATCATGTAATAGATCATTCTGGCACCCTCAAGGAAAAAAGACTGAAAGGGGGAGGGGTGGGGGGGGGCGGTTCCATATCATAAAGGGCCTAAGCTGCTGCATGGACATAAGGGTGTATGCGTTTTAGTGACTCAGCCAGTTGGCACCCGATTTGCGCTTTGATTGCGTTGTTTAGTACATTTTGCCCAATCCGTGCAGCCACGTTTATTTTCCCTGGCCCAGCTGTGCAGAGAGCTCTGCGCTTAACAAGAAAAAATATTTAGAACAATGAGCAACTTATGACGCGGATTTGACCGCCAGGGGGCAATCAAACGTGTAGGGGCTTATTGCGTGATATTCTTAGTTGGGCGTAGTGAGAGAGAGACACCTCCCTCTCTCTCTCTCTCTCTCTCTCTATCTCTCTCTCTCTCTCTCACTACGCCCAACTAATCACGCGATAAGCCCCTACTGGTTTGATTGCCTCCTCCCTCTCTCTCTCTCTCTCTCTCTCTCTCTCTCTCTCTCTCTCTCTCTCTGTCACTACGCCCAACTAAGAATATGACGCGATAAGCCCCTACTGGTTTGATTGCCTCCTGGCGGTCAAATCCGCGTCCTAAGTTGACCATTGCTATAACTTTGGCACAATTCACTATACTGCTTTAACATTTTACAGTGTTATTGTCAAATGCGTGTTTTAAAAGTTTACAAAGTTTAATGAATTTAAAGTACGGCTTGTAGTTCTAAAAACAACTCTTTTACACACAAAACAGTAATATAAAAACTTTTGTTCTTTATGAAATGATCGAAAGTAACTTAAAACCACTACATGGCCGACTGGTGGAACGATTGTTGTGCAATCTCTGAAATAATATGCGTAAGGATCAAAGTTCTTCGGCAGTCGAATGAAACCTGAAAACACAAATAACGAATTATCGACGACTTTTTTAAAAATTCACCAGTTGCATGTCTTCTTTGTTCTTATAATATCATCAGATCAGATCATTTACATTTCTCTCTTAACAGATCATCGTAACAGATTTGAAAATTCAAACCCTGTAAGTCTGCCGCACTTTAGTTTGCATTGTACATGTATAACCTAATGACTTCCATAAGACATGCAAATGTGAAACAATACTAAAGCATACATGTTGATTCAATAGGTTGGAAAATCTGGGATTATATTAAGCGTTAACAATCCATGTTTGAACTTTTCCTTTATGTAACAAGGTGCTCAGTTTTAAACATTCATCATCCTTGGTTCAACCTTCTTTTTTCGTAAAAGGTTGTTGCATACCAGAAGTTGGGATCCGGTACTGAACTTCCAGACGAATAGCATCTGATTTGTTGATGGCACTGAAAGTCAAAGTGATGTTCTCCACGTGACCCCCAAGAACCATCTTCTTCGGTTGAATTAAAAAGGCAACATGGTTGGTCCAACTGAAGAAATCACCAACCCTCAAGTTAACATCGTGGTGACTTTCTGTCAGGTTTGGGTACAGACGCTTTCCTTGACGGTACTGCCAGGTGGAAACGCTAAGTGAACTGGGCATATTGAATCGAAACTTAAAGACTTTGCAAGCTGAGCTTCTGATTTCGAAGTAGCATTTCTGTTGTATGCCATTAACGCGAATATTGACAATGTTTGTGAAGTGCCGTGAAGATGTGTTTGTACTGCATTGGCTTACATTGGCCACAAGAGTTTCCAAGGTGTGTTTATTGTCCATTTTTCTGCTATTTCCGCGTGGAATTTTCAGCTCCTTTGGCGTTGGTTCCCTCGTTTTGAAAGAAAATGCTGACGGTACATCTGCTAGAGTATACATTGGTGAGATTCGGAAAACGGGAAAATGTGCAAAAACATTATGGGAAAAGAATAGCCTAGTTGATCCATTTATAGTAAACCATGTGTGTGTGTGAGAGAGAGAGAGAGAGAGAGAGAGAGAGAGAGAGAGAGAGAGAGAGAGAGAGAGAGAGAGAGAGAGAGAGAGAGAGAGAGAGAGAGAGAGAGAGAGAGAGAGAGAGAGAGAGGTTAAGTGCCCTGTTTAAAGTTTTGTCAGGTGTTGCTAAATATCATATATAAAAGTATAATTTCAACAAATTAAATGAAATTAAAGTGCTCGCTTAGGGTTGCCTCCTCATGAGCTGATAAGATATCCATTACTGAGATTAACATCTTTAAAACTCTCGCACACACTTTCTATCGCATTCCAATTTCTTTGGCTTTCTTGAATAGCCGCAACACTGCACAGTGTCACGCATGCTTTAAGAGAATTGCCTTTAGACAATAGTATAATGCTGACATTTTCGTTTGTTGCCAATCACTCTTGATGAAATTGAAAGAATAGTGGAAGTTTGTTTAGGGAATTATTTCCTTTGTCATGACAGGAAGAAGAGGGGATGAGGATAAGAGATGCAAGAGAAGAATAGAAAAGGAGAGAGAAACAGAGAGGTGATCAAAGAAAATTGTTGCACACGATCCAGTCTGTTTGGCCCCCTGGGATAGAAGAAGGAAAACATGTTCAAATTCACAAATGCACATAATTTCAACCTTCAGGGCCCTTTCATATTATCCGATTTAATCCAGTGAAACGAGGTGTGAACAAGTTTCACAAACGGAAGTTTTACATGACATGTTTTTAGCAAAACTTCTGTTGAGTGAATTTCACATTTTCCAATCGGCTGAACTGAACAGCGTTAGAAGGCCGATTACCAAAATGGGCACAACATGGAAAGAACGTACCAAATGCACAAGCTGAAATAGTATATGGGTGTAAGTGGGTGTTCTTTTCTGCTGAAGAAAAGGGGGAAAAGTACAGGTAAGCATGAACTCTCCCACCCCATGTCAGCACAAGCAAACATAACATTATTATTTTACAAAAAAATAACTTATCTCTGCCACAATAGGAATTGTTCGGAAATAATTAAGGGGAGTAATTTCATGGTGTGTGGGAGTGATCTCGTCTAATTAAATCGGTCAAACAGGGGAAGTTACTCTACCTTCAGTTAGATCCCCAGCCGTCGCCTTGTGTATTTGAGGAGACACACAGCATGTAGAACGCAGTGCATCATTCTTAATTTGTTGTAAATTCGAAACAGTCACGTCTACAGACATACATGCAATTTGAAACGGACACTTGACATAACAGCTTTTCACTGGCATGTACTGTAGTATCCAAACAGCTTTTTACCGGCCCATAGCCTGCTAAACGCATTGAGAGCCAACTCAGCTTTGAGAAATTAAACCATAAGGCGATATACAGGCACATGCCCTGTTAGATATACACTGACAATACTGCCTACCAGGACAGGAAGAAATTTGAAACAGGCGCTAGGCACATAACATAAAGCAGTTTTTCACAGGCATGTGCTTCAGTTGCAAAACAGTTTTGCACAGGGACATGGCCTGCTAGATGAACAAACAGTCGACCCAGCCCTATGAAAGTCAAACCTATGGCTGTACATTAGTACATAGCCTGTTAGTCATACATTGACCATTAAAGCAGGTACTTGGCCTGCCAGACATACACTGAAAAATAAAAAGGCTATGTGAAATTATAATAGGTGTGCGCTTTCACATGCCCTGCCAGACAAAATGTATCCTGAATATTAAAAGACAAATTAAAGCAGCTGTACACTGGCACACATTGGCACACATCCTGCCATGCATAACACAGCTATATTATTTAACACAGCCTGCCTTACCTAGTTGCAAACCAAACAGGCTACAGTTGTCAGAAGCTTGCATGCAGCCAACATGCGCCACATAGGTGGGAAAAAGTAAACATACTACTAATGAGTCTGGCCATGTTTGTACTGTCCAGGTGCATTTCTAGTTCATAAGTTATTGTTATGAAAACTGACCATGAAAAGGTAACATAATAACTTCTTCACTGCCCCATCACGGATATTTCTGTCAACTTCCCGTAACCTATAAACTGCCCCATCACGGAAATATCATTCATAGGATTATTCTAAGAGTTTCCTTTTTTTCTATCCATATGCTTTTTGTAGTATGTTTGAATACAAATTAAAGTGTTCTCAAATGATAGCATATTAAATTCCCTTTCAGAAAAGTATAAGTTATATGCACTTTATTATTTTTTTGGGGGAGAGACTCCGAACCTGTTTCTGTTTCGAAAGTTACTGTAAATAGTTGCCTTAGAACCAGAAACGGGCTTGGCAGTGAAGGGGTTAATGAAGTCTTGTCGGGTTTGCACTGTTACAATGAATTTCTAAGTAAAACGTTATCTTTATGAAACTGAAACGCCTGTCATTGAAGTATAGCTGGAGTATCGAGAAAACGTGTTACTGTTGGACTGAACACAAAGAACATGAAACTGAAAGCATGATGTGCGTGCGCGTGCAGCTTCAGACTGACACATGCCGTAAAATCGTTTGAAACAGTGTAGACTAAAATATTCTAGGCTTACAGCTTATAATACTAAAACATCTTAATAAACGTTAATAATAAGATACACGTATGAGTTAGTTAGTTTACTAATGGACCAACATAAAATGCCCATTGAAATTACGACAATAAAATCGCGCGAGGTCTATGTCGTAAACCAACTCGACGTAAGCCAAGCGTCTAGCCTACTCAGAATAAATTAAAGACCAGGGACGGTATTCATGTCGAGATAGCATGAGACTTAGCATGATGCTAACTTAGAAGCTCTTCCAAAAGTCCTATTAAATCCTATAGGACATTGGAAGAGCTTCTAAGTTAGCATCATGCTAAGTCTCATGCTATCTCGACATGAATACCGTCCCAGGGCCTGTATTCACGTTGAGATAGCATGAGACTTAGCATGATGCTAACTTAGAAGCTCTTCCAAAAGTCCTATTAAATCCTATAGGACATTGGAAGAGCTTCTAAGTTAGCATGATGCTAAGTCTCATGCTATCTCGACATGAATACCGTCCCAGGGCCTGTATTCATGTTGAGATAGCATAAGACTTAGCATCATGCTAACTTAGAAGCTCTTCCAAATGTCCTATTAAATCCTATAGGACATCGGAAGAGCTTCTAAGTTAGCATCACACAGGCCCTGGGCCTGTATTCACGTTGAGATAGCATGAGACTTAGCATGATGCTAACTTAGAAGCTCTTCCAATGTCCTATAGGATTTTATAGGACTTTTGGAAGAGCTTCTAAGTTAGCATGATGGTCAACGTGAATACAGGCCCAGCAGAATATTCTCGGACATACCAAGTGTATCGCATCCACTCTATGCAAGGGAAATAACTCTCGCGTCAGGAGACCCAATACTCTGCTCTTCACGTTTCTTAAAAAGCTTAGAGTGAAGACCCCTCCCCCCCCCCCCCCCCCCCCCCCCCTCCCCTCCGCCCAGATGATAATGATCACCCCTACTTTAGGGGTCTACCTGACGGACTACTGCGTGTCTTCCAAAAGCAAGCGTGTCTGGCTTTGATTGAAGACAACAAAAGAATTTTTCGCTGACCTTCCACTTCCAGCGGGTCAAAAGGTCTGAACAACAGGAAACAAATCACAACAAGGGAAATAATAAGTAAGAGCATAAACATTCGCTTGATGCATGCTGTTCTTGTTCTTATATTATTATCATATATATTAGCTTATGTCCCTGATCTAAGGTTTAGCCTAAACGATAATATTTTAATATATTTTTAAAACGTAGGAAAGGTGTGAAAGTACGAAGTGAATATCCAATTTCTAAAAAGAATATCACGCTTTTAAAGACTTATCACGTATGCAACAGAACGATAGGGGAAGACGGGGTAAAAAGCGCATGTGCGGGTAAGAAGCCCACCCCAATTAACTCATGAAATGAAGCAAATTTCAGTCTCATTTTGCCCATGAGATGAGACGAGCGTTAATGTCTAGCATTCGTCTCATGGGCAAATTTGACTGACATTTTCTTTATTTCATGAGATAATTGGGGTGGGCTTCTTACCCGCCCATGCGCTTTTTACCCCGTCTTCCCCTACAAATCATGCTGAAGGTTGTGTAATACACTGGAACCTCCATATTAAGACCTTCCCTTTTAGACACAATTGTCCATCTTACAGTCAGTGACACAGACAAAAGGATGAAAGAGAGCCATGGGAGGGGGGAGGGGGGGAGGGGGTGAAAGACTACCTAGAAAAAGGGAACAAGAAAAGGGTATGCAAAAAGGAAAGAAGAAAGGAAAAGAACAGAGAAAAAATGAAGGCTGAAGTGGTTGGATGTGGTTGCATGATGAGTGAGCAAGATAGCGGAGAGCAGATGAATGATTGGGTGTGATTTAAGAGTTACATATTTGTTTAAATATAAACTTGCGTTTCATGTCTTTTTTAATTTTGATATATCTCATATTATTTTACACGGTGGAAGACAAGTTTCCATGTGCGTTGTATAATGCCCAAGTACAATAAAGAAACTTATGACTTATGACTTATCCCCTTCAGGACTTCGCTGCCTCAGGTAAACTTCATTACTGGCATGGGGCTGCCTAGAAACAAAAACAAACAAATAAGAAGCGCAACAAAACTCACACTGTCAATGATTCAGTTTTGACAGTTTATTTTTCGCTTTGCGATCGTGGTTAATTGTATTACAATCTGAATCATTAGTCTCCTTATTACTTATCACTGTTAATGAAAACTTATTGGAGTGTTTTCTGAGGCTCGATTAGGGCTGATGTGGTTTACATTTTTTAACATTAAAAATTAAGATATAAGTGACAAGCAAACGAAAGCTGGAACAGTGATGAAGAGATGTAACTCGAAAAACGTGGTTTGGATTGGAAAAAACATGGATTTAGACAGGGTTTTAGACTCAAATGTCGCTGTTCTGAGAATACTCGTAAGTAGGCCCTGACTGGCGTTCTCCTGTTCCAAGTATACTCGTAATTCGTCCGAAATGAGTTAAGATTCTCTCTAAAATGTTTCACCGATTTCCCCCCCCCCCTTCATATCCGGACTACTGAGTGTCCACCTCCCAATAAGACCCCTCCCTATTACGACCTTCTTTTTGGCTGATTTTTCAATGTTTGAATAGGGAGGTTCTACTGTATGTTACGATTCACGATTTGACCCTTTCGCATAATAATTATTGTTGTGGTGTAGTGTGAATAACAACACCACTGTGACATTGGGTACGTCACTGTCATACCAAAATAATACTATCGTCTTGAGGCTTTTTAAATGTGTAACACAATTGTGTCAGGGCATCAAATGTTTGTTTTCTTTTAAAATGCAAGTGTTATGGAAAATATAGTCAAACGACGTTGGATATTTTTTGGAAGTGAGGATATAGTATGATAGTTGCTCGGTTGTGTGTGTGTGTGTGTGTGTGTGTGTGTGTGCGTGTGCGTGCGTGCGTTACGTCCGTGGTCTAATCTCCAAACATTAACGTTGGCATTTTCTCGGGAAATAGAAGGCATGCATTGTTCAAACTTTGCACACATATAGATGTCTATGCAAGCTTTCAAACAATAATGATTTGAGTAATTAAATAGATAACAAACAGTTAACATTTTAGATTAGTGGTTTAGAGAGTATTCAACAGGCAACATGAGTTAAGAACATCATCAACACTGAAAGCCTCGATAGCTCGTTGGTAGAGTGTTTGTCTGTCATGCCAATGATTCCGGGTCCGATTCTCGGTACGGTTACTTTTTAATTATTTTTATTTTGTAGATGTATCCATTAACAATAGTTTCATTTGTACTTTAAAATTGTATTGGCAATCTTGTACTTTAGACCCCCCCCCCCTCAATCTTTGTTGTTGTCCCACATGTTCCTGTTCGAGTGAGCCTTGAAGGCTTTGCCTCTTATTAATTGTTAATTTAGTCAAGTTGCGTGTCTGTTTTTATAATCCCAGTACGCAATATACTGCAGATAATGTTAATTATTATCAACATTATAGGCTATGCATAGGCCTAGTAGATGCAGTGTTGTTCGTAAGTATAATAGTGAATAGCTCTCTATATAGCTGATGAAAGCTCTGTGAGCTAATAGCTTGCCCAAGTCATCTCTATACTTTGATTACCACACCAATTCCCTGGTGAGATTCTCCAATCTTCCATTTCTTCTCCCTATATAAGTTCATATTATATAATTATATAGTGGCTTAAAAATACAAACTCATCAGACATTATGAAATCGATGCACTATGTTCACACTTTGGAGGTGCGCGAATGTGCGTGTGTGTGTGTGTGTGTGTGTGTGTGTGTGTGTGCGCGTGCGTGCGTGTATATGTGTGTGCGTGCGTGCGTGCATGCGTGTGTGCGTGTGTTGGTTTGACAGCTAGCAGGCCTGCTAAGTAGTAGTGTATAGTTTACAGCTCATTCAGGTTGCGCAGCACAATCCATCACAGATTGTAATGTATCGTGCATCAAGCCACTACTACGTACACTCGCGCTTTCGTTCTCGATCTTAATTACTCGTGGTGGTGATTTATTAGGGTTTCAAATGTATCGGTGTGTCTGTGAAGCTATTTCACTGCACACGTTCACACGCACATGCACTCATAAATCAAGAGTGACTATCGAAAGTGTGACACCCCCCTCTCTCTCTCTCTCTCTCTCTCTCTCTCTCTCTCTCTCTCTCTCTCTCTCTCTCTCTCTCTCTCTCTCTCTCTCTCTCTCTCTCTCTCTCTCTCTCTCTCTCTCTCTCTCTCTCTCTCTCTTTCAGTCCTAGTCTGTTTCGAAAGTGTCCTTCTTCTTTTTTATTTCCCTTTGTCTCTATGTTTGTTTGTCTGTATGCATAATTATGTATATGTCTAACGCAATGGCAGCCTCTCTCTCTCTCTCTCTCTCTCTCTCTCTCTCTCTCTCTCTCTCTCTCTCTCTCTCTCTCTCTCTCTCTCTCTCTCTCTCTCTCTCTCTCTCTCTCTCTCTCTCTCTCTCTCTCTCTCATCATGAAGGTTGCAAGAGAATTCATAACGCATTACATTAGTTTATGCATTAACATTTGCGCTCTGTGTTTTTTTCATGATTTTGTTCGTTACTATGATTATGATAGTCTTGTTTATTTGCTTGCTTTTTTTCTATTTGGCAATTGTGTTTACGTAAGCTCCATCAGTATGGGGCCTTGGCCTGGATTTGATTAAATATTCGTATTCGTATTCTCTCTCTCTCTCTCTCTCTCTCTCTCTCTCTCTCTCTCTCTCTCTCTCTCTCTCTCTCTCTCTCTCTCTCTCTCTCTCTCTCTCTCTCTCTCTCTCTCTCTCTCTCTCTCTCTCTCTTGTTTTGCCTACAAGTCTGTCAGTCTGTCTCTTTTTCTCCCTTCTTTGCCTCTGTCTGTCTATCTGTATGTCTCTGTTTGACGCAGTGGCAAACTCTCTCTCTCTCTGTCTGTCTCTGTCTGTCTGTCTGTCTGTCTCTCTTTTTCTCTCTCTCTAGGTCTCTCTTTTTCCCCCATTTTTTGAGGGGAGGGGGGTGGGGGCGAAAAAAGGGATGTTGGTGGGAGAGAGTAATTTCTTGTGTTTTTTTTCTTCTTCATTGATCGCTCAGACAGGAACTCCAGTGGCCCGGACGAAGGCTGCCGTCCGCCGAAGATCCTCCAGAGAGCCGAAGATCTTTTTCCCGAACCGGTGTGTCCGACGGCCAAGTTTCGTCTCGCAGGTTCTGGAATGTTCGACAATCCTGAAGGCTATGACCAACAGTCATGTCAGCGGCACCGCAGGGGTGCACAGGGGAATCTCCAATGTGAAACTTTGTATACATGTGATGCCTGAGTCAGGAGTGTCCAGTCCTCAGTCTTGTCAAGATTACTTGGTCTTGTCTGGAGAGGTGGTGGTAGGCATCACTGGCGCGGTGGTTTGGTTGTTGTTGCAGCCATCTTCTCCTCAGCTTCTCCTTTATAATGGCTTTTGCTTCGCCATAGGTGACTTGTTTGCTGTCTTGCTGCTGCTTTCCTCCCTCTTTTGCAAGCCTGTCTGCTTCCTCATTTCCTTTTATGTTGCAATGTGAGGGGATCCACTGGATGACTGCTTTCTCTGTGGACTGCTGCAATGTCTGCAAGGATGAGGAGAGACTGTTCAGCTCTGTGTTTCTTGGGCTGTTGAGCGCTTGCAGCACAGACAGGGCATCAGAGAAGATGACTACTTTCTTGTGGGTGTTCTCCTTTGCTTGTATGATGTGGTCAGCTGCCACTTCGGTGCTTCTGCCTCTGCTTTGTAGTTGATGGAGAACTTCCCTGTGGCTATAGACTGGCAATGGGTAGTACCGTCCTTTTGGTAGATCAGCACTCCTCCTCCGCCATTTCTGGTAGCATCTTCTGCTGAGCCGTCGGTGTACGCGTGTGTCCACTCTTCAGCTGGGTAGGCCTCACTCATGTGGCTGAGTGTAAGTGCCCTCCTTACTATCTATGACTGAAGGTCTTTCTGCATAATGCCAGGAACGCTTTCTCGGATTTCAGGAAAACACCTTCTCTTCCATGACGGCAGAGCTGAATGTGTGGGAATGGGCGCACTTGTCTGCTCCATCAGGTCAGGGTCTTGCCTCTCCAGTCTACGAGCATGGTGCAGGAAGCTTCCCCTCTTCAGTCGGCACTTTGTTGGCTGTGCCATTCGACTGTGCATAGGGTGATCTGTCAACCACTTGTAATTTGCCGCCTGTGTAAGGATCTTGGCATCCCTTCTATTTTCTAGGGGCTGGAGCTCAGTCAGCGTTTCCATAGCCAGGATTGGGGTTGACTTTATGGCTCCTGTCATGATCCTTGTGGCCTGGTTCTGTACCCTGTTTGCTTTCTCAAAGTTTGTCTTTGCTGCTGTCCCCCATGCTGTAATCCCATATTCTAGGACTGGTCTGATTCTGCCAGTGTATAGCCGCCTTTGTACGGAGAAATCCGCTCCCCATTATGTTCCAGATAGCTTTTTCATTAATGCAAGGAGCCATCTGGCTTTTATAGTGCACCTATCAACTTGATGTTTCCAGGTCATCCTTGGGTCAAAGGTGACTTCTTGTGTTTTAATGATGTTGTTATACTCATAATATATTTTGTTTAGATTGATTCTGTTCCTCCATAATGTATTTCCTGATTCTTGTTAATTCAATTTATATTAGTTCATGTGATTACTGTGCTGTGTGCGAGGTTGGAGGTGGGGGATGGGGGGTGGGGGATGGAGAATGGGTAGGATGCTTTTCTTTCGTCTTTTTTTCTGTTGTTGTTTTAATCACGTTTTCTTATTTTGTTTCGAGGGCAAGATGTAAACAAGCCCATTGTGTGCTTATCCTTGTTAAATAAAGTTTTTCAGTGTTACGTGTTTTCTCTCTCTCTCTCTCTCTCTCTCTCTCTCTCTCTCTCTCTCTCTCTCTCTCTCTCTCTCTCTCTCTCTCTCTCTCTCTCTCTTTCTCTTTCTCTCTCTCTCTCACCCTCTCTCTCATTCTCTCTTTCTCTCTCTCCTCATAAAGAAATATGAGCAATCCAAGCAAGAGCTGGAGAAGAAATTGGCGGAAGCGGAGGAGGGTGAGAGGTCGGAAACGGAAGAAAGCTTGCAGTTTGTCCTGGAGACACTGCATGGATTGAGAGAGGAGGAAAAAAGACTGAAGGGTGAGTTACTTTAGGGGGGGGGGGGGGGGGCATAATTTTCTATAAAGGTGGTCCAGTAGGTGGATGGATTTTGTAGTATTTCTCACATTCAGTAATGAATTACACTACCTGGAATTTGAAAGTAGGAGAAGAGGCGTAATGGAATGTCTTGAATATTGTATTAGGATATAAGTGTAGGAATCTGATATACTTAATTTGAATATGATTGGATGGTCGAGACAGACATTTGTTTTTATTTCATTTTATTTTTTATTGCATTGACTGATTTTATTTCATTTTCCATTATTTTGTTCTATTCGCACCCCTATGTCATCTAAGCTATGTAAGCCAATGACATTAAAACAGTTCAGTGTTCAGTGTTCAGTGTTCTCTCTCTCTCTCTCTCTCTCTCTCTCTCTCTCTCTCTCTCTCTCTCTCTCTCTCTCTCTCTCTCTCTCTCTCTGTGGCATTCTAATATAAACGAAGATTTTATCACAGGGGCTATTTTTGCAGAATTTGCAAAGGTATTCGATACCATAGACCACATATTTCTTCTTCTTTTTTAAAGCTTACTCTCTATGGCTTATCCCATGAAGCAGTAAGTCTCATAACATCATTTCTATCTAACAGGCGGCAACTGGTTCAACTTGACTGCAAATCATCTTCACTAATGTCAGTAAAATATGGTGTGCCCCAAGGCTCAGTCTTGGGCCCTATTCTTTTCTCTCTGTATATATTAATGATCTCCCATTATATATCTCTTGTTCTTGTGAACTGTTTGCCGATGACACTACTCTACATGACAAAAACAAGACTGCAGACTCCGTGTTTACTGGGTTACAAAATGACATGAATAAATTAGGGACATGGACCACAACCACATGGCTCTTCATCCGAAAAACTCTAAACTCATGCTAATAACCACAAGGCAGAAACGACAGAATATGAAGACTGACCTCATGAGGATTAAAGTAAATGACAATTTTATAGAAGAGGTTGACTCTCATACAGTTCTTGGTCTGGGCATTGACCACAATCTTTGTTGGGATTGTCATGTTACTGGTCTCACCCGTAAATGTCTGTCTTTCTGTCTGTTGAAGCCACGAAAACTCTTATTTCTGCCTTTATTCTTTCCCGCATTGACTATTGCAACTCTCTTCTCTGTGGCTGTCCTCAGTATCTCCTGCAACGTGTTCAAAAACTGCAAAACAGTGTCGCACGCCTCACTCTTAAGATTCCACGCTCTGATCATATAACACCTCATCTTCGTAACTTGCACTGGCTTCTAGTAGAGGCTAGAATCAAGTATAAAATAGCTTGCCCTTGTTTCGGTGCTGTTCACTCTTCTGGTCCTGTATATCTCTCCGAACTAGTAACTGTCTACACACCTGCTCGCTCCCTACGTTCTTCCTCTGACTGCTGCACACTCAAGGTTCCTCGGGTCCACACGAAATCTTTTGGTGAACGATCCTTCTACTATTTAGCACCTCAGTTATGGAATTCACTCCCACAACATGTCCGCTCATCTGACTCTATCTCCGCCTTTCGCTCTGCCCTTAAAACTCACTTGTTTCAGATCTATTATGATTGATTAGTGTTTGTGTGTGAGGGGGGGGGGGGGGGGGGGGGGTGTCGGTTTCATTGCATAAATCTTGTAAAAAAATGTATTTACAATTATTTTATAATTCATATGTTGTATGTAGAATGTCTACGTCTTGTAAGCTTTAAATGCTTGTAAATGAGGTAGAAGGGTATTTTTGTTCTTGCAAAATGTGTCTATTAATTATAATTAGTCATGTAATTGGTATGTCGATGGCAGTATGATTTTATTTCATGTTGCAGTATTGTATTCAAACTTGATTGAGAATGTGAATGTGGCCTATGTTTCTTAGAATTTCCATATTGTAACTATTTTACTCTTGTATAATGTGTGTGTATGTGTACGTGCGTGCGTTCATGTGTGTGTGTGTTTGTGCATGTATGTGTGTGTGCCTGCATGCATACAGGCGTGCGTACGTGCGTGTGTATGTATGTGTGCGCACACGTACGCGTGTGTGTGTGTGCGTGTGCGTGTGCGTGTGTGTGTGTGTGTGTGTGTGTGTGTGTGTGTGTGTGTGAGAGAGAGAGAGAGAGAGAGAGAGAGAGAGAGAGAGAGAGAGAGAGAGAGAGAGAGAGAGAGGAAGTAAGAGAACGTTGTGTGCAATCATCATGTTTATTTTACTTTCTAATGGTTCATTATTTGTTTGCCTTTAATGTTCTTGTTATCAATGTAAAGCGCATTGAGCTCATGTGAGAAAAAGCGCTATATAAATTCCCATTATTATTATTATCAAAACAAATATTCCAATTGAACAGAATTAAGCATTTCTTAGATCAACACACCAGGAAACTTTTCTTTCACGCCTACATACAACCTGATATTGACTATGTTTCAACTTCTTATGATCTAGCAAGCAGAAACTGCTTAAAAAACCACTTGCAAAGCATTTTACCGACGTGCTATCAAGGTAATCCTACTAACGTCGTCGTCCTGAACTACATGTGATTATAAAGCAGTTAATATAGTTCCATTTGATCTCAGAATTCAATATAATAAAGGTATGTTTATGTATAAAATCGTGAATGGACTAGCACCTCCTTATCTAAGTGAAAAGTTTCCAGTTAGTTGTGTACGAAACAAACAAATAATATTTATATATGTCATCATTCAAATATTCTGGAGGTAAAATGTGAAATGATATTCCTGAACGCATGAAAACCAAAAATACATTATCATAATTTAAAAGATGTTTACACCAATATATATTTGAAAGATTGTAAATGTCCCATTTTGTGTTTATGTGGTTATGGTTTGTACATGAAGAGACCTTATCATGTCTGAAATCATCTAACTGCATATTACTGTTGCTCATAGCTTTACATTCTTAATTATCATATACATGTGGCATGAGTGAATAGGGCTATAGGGCCACCATGCTGCATGTATCATGCTCTATTTGTGCTTGTAGGACTAGAAATAAGTTTGCTCGTTTCCTTTTTGTTGTTTGTTTGTCTCAGTTTGTTTGTTTGTTTGTTTTATTTTATTTTGCACGTGCTTGTGCTAAGTGTGTGGAAGGCTTGCTGAAGTGTGAGTGCTCTTGTTATATGAAAATATGTATTATTTTATGTATATTGGATTTCTTGTAATGTTTGATTGCTTTGTACATTATTGTTAACTTGTTTTTGTCGAGGACATGCGGTTTTAGTGAATCACACACACACACACACACACACACACACACACACACACACACACACACACACAACAATAAAGCTTCATCATGACCAGACATAATCGATTCAATCATTCCAGATCACAAATAGAATTGAAAATGATCTCACGATATCTTCTTATATATTTATTCATCATCTTGTCCACATAAATGTCAACGATTCTAGTCATGATATATGGAATAACAAGAAACAACAGATCTACACATCTAAATGAGAGAGAACACGATCTTTTTAAACGGTTGATAACACGTAGGCCTATAGGAAAGAAAGAAAATAAATATATTGTGTTAAAACCTGTGTTGCATTCTCAAAATGGATTTGTTCTCAACATGTCTGCGCATGTGCGAAGAGCTAGGGATAGGTTTAGGGTCAATTTAGTGTCGAATACACAAAAGATAAAATTTGATGTTACGTCATGATCGATTTCGCACATGCGCAGACATGTTGAGAATAAATCCATTTTGAGAATGCTACACCTCATCAAAACGTTATTTATGAGCAAGTGTATGTGAAATAATAGACATAACGGTTACAAAAAAAAAAGCTTTTGTGCCAACGAGCAACTATCCAGATTCAATCTAAACCTTAACAATGGGACTGAGACCTACGTTTGGAATAGGCCCACTATTTCTCCAACCAAGTTTATTTTCGAATGACATTGTTAACACACGCACACACAAAACCCAGGAAAACAACGAGCAAGGAAAGAAAAGACACAAATAAATGGACGACGTCTTTGGAGAGAAAGATAAAGAACGTTGAAGAAGACAAAGGGTGGGAGAGCTATTGGAGAGAGAGAGAGAGAGAGAGAGAGAGAGAGAGAGAGAGAGAGAGAGAGAGAGAGAGAGAGAGAGAGAGAGAGAGAGAGAGAGAGAGAGAGAGAGAGAGAGAGAGAGAGAGAGAGAGATAGGGAGAGAGAGAGTAGATAAGTATTGGTAGAGACAATTGAGAATGAATGAATATGGATGGGGTTATGCAGTCCGATAAATCGTACACCAACAGACAGACAGACAGCTATAGCAAGATCTCAACAAACACACACACACACACACACACACACACACACACACACACACACACACACACACACACACACACGCACGCACGCACACGCACACACACACACACGCACGCACGCACGCACACACACATACACATAGAGAGAGAGAGATGCGCACACGCATGTACACACACAAAAGCACACACATACAAATACATACAGAAATAAACGCGTGTGCACACACGTACAGATGCACACACACCACACCACACACACACACACACACACACACACACACACACACACACGCGCGCGCGCGCGCGCGCGCGCGCGCACGCACGCACGTACACACACACACTCACACACACACACACACTCACACACACACACACACACACACACACACACACACACACACACACACACACACACACACGCACGCACGCACGCACACACACACACAACACACACACATTTCAGTGTAATATGATCAGCATCAAAAATGACGACTTTCGGGAGAGGGGTGGAGGGTGGAGGGCGGTGGTGGTGGTGGTTCAGCAAGCTCTGAGCGGTTTTCTCCCTTTTTCCCGCTCACCGGAATGACGTCATAGACCGTGCGGATTTGAATAAACCAATGGATGGGCTTCATTCAGTACGAATGGCTAACTAATCCCAGGAGCTCCATGATGGCCCGAAACTCGTCTCGCTCTATCAAGTTGTCCGCTGAAAGAAAGAAAGAAAGAAAGAAGAGAGAAAAAGACAGGATGGGAAGGAAGAAGAGGAGAAGAAGAAAGATAGGAAGGAAAAAAAACAATGTATGAAATATGCTTACTGCCTCTAAATGTTGCTATGGAAACAGATAAATACACATCAAAACATTCCCGCATAAAAATGTGATTACACACATCAACAGAAGTTAATGACCATTTATTCATAAGAGCGTTAGGCGTATAAGAAATAAGCTTACGGCCGAACCAGGTCGTTTAATTAAAACGTTAAACAACTTGAAGGTGTTATTTTCAATTATTTACGCATTCAAACCTCAAATTTAATTGCATTCGCGTCAGTTTTGACACTTTATTATTTTTATTAGAATCGTTTTATGCGATTTTTAAATTTGGGAGTTTGCGTGATTTGTTAAGCTAAATAAAACTGATGAAAAAATCAATGCAATACAATACAATCTTGTGTTCTGGTGTACAGATAATTGAATTAAAGATGCGTAAAATATGACACAATTGATTGACACACTTGTGCGCGCGCGTGTTCGCGATTATAAATGTGCATGCATGTGCGTATGCGTGTATGTGTGTGTGTGCTGCGGTGTGTGTGTGTGTGTGTGTGTGTGTGTGTGTGTGTGTGTGTGTGTGTGTGTGTGTGTGTGTGTGTGTGTGTGTGTGTGTGTGTGTGTGTGTGTGTATGCAACATGGTGCAATGTGTTCAAATGTTATATGTGTGGGTGCGTACGCGACTGTGTGTGTGTGTGTGCGTGTGCGTGTGCGTGTGCGTGCTTGCGTGCGTGCGTGCGTGCGTGTGTGTGTGTGTATGTGTGTGTGTGTGTGTGTGTGTGTGTGTGTGTGTGTGTGAGTAAGTGTGAGTGTGTGTGTGTTTTGCATTAATGTTGCATTATTATACCTGTGCTGTGTTGGGTTTTATGTTTTATGTTTTACAATAAATAACACTTTTCTTTCATACGCTGGAAGCCTGTGAACCGCGAGAATGATGAATTATAATAAACAGCTGTGGGCTATATAGTAATATTCATGTTTGTCAGTTTTAGAAAACAGTGGAACCTCCCTTATAAGACCCCCCATTATAAGACTCCCTCCCTTTTGAAGACCTACTTCTCCGAGACATCGCCCTTCTTTGTAAGTATTAAAATTACCTCCCTTATGCAACTCTCTCCCATTTAAGACCTCATTTTGGATTAGTTTTGAAGGTCGTATAAAGGAGGTTCCACTGTATGATACTGTATGATACATTACATTGTGATCATTACATTAACTTAATATATTTTTTTCAATGTTGGCTAAATGTCCCCCCTGCAAATGTTGGCTAAATGTTCGTTGGCTAAAGCTGGAATTCCATATGCGCTATTTTCGCTAGCTTAAATCGCCCGCTACTTTCGACAGCGACGAAAAATGTTGCTTGCAATTCCATTGACGCTACAATCGCCGGCGATTTTCGATGGCGCTATTCAAACATCGCGCTAAAAATCCCGATCGCGCCTTCGGAACTGCAAGCAACGTTTTTCACGAGTACCACATGTTTCTTCACGGTTTTGGAAGCCATGCTGGATGAACAATCGCGTGATGATTTTGCTCCATCCACTTTCAGACTATTTTCGACGGCGACAAAAATATTTTTTCGCTTCACCAAGCGATAAAATAAAATCGCGAGCGATTTTCGACTGACTGGTCGCGATTATCGCGCTTATGGGTGTACAGAATGAGTGATTGTTGGTGGCGATAGATTTTAACCGCGGGCGATTATCGCTGTCGATTTTGGCCTTTAAAATCGCGCATATGGAATTCTGGCTTAAGTATCCATTGGCGAAATATCCGTTGGATAAGTGTCCGTTGGCTAAATGGCCGTTGGCTAAATGTCCCGGATTCCATGGTAACACAGCGATATGCAAGTCATATTATTAAATGTTAGCCATGTTGTTCAAATAAGAAAATAAATGTATTAGCAGGGTTAATTACACAAGTGTTTTACCAACATCTGCGTTATAATGGCTAAGGCCCCCACACCCACTTAGAAAGAGAGATAGAAAGAAAAAGAGAGAGAGACACAGAGACAGAGAGAGAGACGGACAGACACGGGGGGTGACAGAGACAGGGGAAGTAAAAACGGAAGTGTGGTGGATGTAGAATCTGTGAAGAAAAGCACCACTATACAAGCGTAACACACACACACACACACACACACACACACACACACACACACTCTCTCTCTCTCTCTCTTCCCTCACGCGCCCCTCACACACACACACGCGCGCGCGCGCGCGCTCAAATGCTCGCATTATGCCCATTCTTCGTTCTTCTTCCTTCTTCATAGACTCACCATTCATGTCAAAGAGTCGGAACATCTGGTCCACAAAAGCCCGGTCGCCCACGTATCGTGCGTGCCTCTGCATCATGCCGTGGAAAGAGCCGAACGAGCCTCGACTGGACCTCTTCCGCACCAGGTATGTCTGCCTGTCCTCTGGAACATCATCAGAGTGTCTTTTCATACCGCTTCCTGTCAAAGAACTAACAGCATCCACGTTTTCATATTACATAGCAAACGGTAGAAACAACAGCAGGGACAAAACATATACTCATTTCCCAAAGAAACGCGAATCAAGTACATATTTTCTTCAAGTTCAGGTTCTCTGTTTCTTTTTAAAGAAAATCGTTAAACAAACTTTTTTTTTTAGATCGATCGAGTATGGTAAAAACATAACCTTACGTTGCAATGAGCTACTTAGCTGGCTCTTTTGCCCGCCAGGTGGCATAACGCTCCAGTGGGACGATGACGTCAGAGAGGCTTGAATGGTCGACTTATGGCGATTATTTGACCGCCAGGGGGCAGTCAAACCACTAGGGGCTTATCACGCTATATTCTTAGTTGGGGATAAAGTGAGAGAGAGAGATAGGGAGCAGTCCAACCCTCTCTCTCTCTCACTACGCCCAACTAAGAATATAGCGTGATAAGCCCCTAGTAGTTTGACTGCCCCCTGGCGGTCAAATAATCGCCATAAGTCGACCATTCAAGCCTCTCTGACGTCATCGTCAGTCTCAAAATTGCTGAAGGTCTCAGTACACGTTTTTCTGAAGGTCTCAATACACATTTTGCACTCTTTGACCATGGCAACACAGTGATAGCCACTCGTATATCACTGCGCTTCCATGGGAAAGGAGTGAAAAATGTTCACGTGTACAGGGATATTAAAGGGGCACCCTGACGGATGAGGTTTTTGTAAGAAACACGTCGAGATCACCAGGAAAACACCCTTTACAGAGACTGCAACACTCACTTTGCTCTGGTTTCCTAGAAATCAAACAGTCAAATCGGCGATTCCTCCTTGGTGGAGGTGCTGGAAGTTAAATTCTTTCACCCAAAGAGAAGGCGTGTGCCATCTCTTTTCTAATGGCCGCCAAATCGTTTGCACGAAATTTTCGCAATACAAGTTTGTTTTTTTAATTTAAAGATGTTATTGTTTATCTAAAGGAGTTTCGCTCACAACAAAGGAAATAGCTCCTTCCTTTTTCTTTTTTTACTGCACTACAATTAAAAAAAGAAAACACTTCAACCACAATGAGTGACCTCCGCCCACCCCATCCAAAATGACTACTCTCTCCGGCATCTCCGCCAAGGAGGAATCGCCGTTTTGACGGTTTAATTTCTAGGAAACCAGAGCAAAGTGAGTGTTCCGATCCTTGAAAAGGCTGTCTTTCTGGTGATCTCGACGTGTTTCTTGCAAAAACTCATCCGTCAGGGTCCACCTTTAAAGGTCAGATTTCGCTCTTTTAGATTAATGTTAAGTCTTTGGATTTGTGTGTGTGTGTGTGTGTGTGTGTGTGTGTGTGTGTGTGTGTGTTATACTATTACCTAATTATTCACAAAGTTCATGAACTTACATATTTATCATATTAATATTAACTATCTTGATTTTTTTTTTAAACAAAACAAAACAACTTCGGGACTTTCCTGGTATTGCAGTACCTCCGGGATCGTCCCACTATCTTTACAGTTGCTAATGTCCCATACGTGCCTGTTCCAGATTAAACGAACTTTCATCAAAGTTCATGAACTGCATTTTAAGCAGAGAGAATGTAACAGTGCGAAAGTATATTTTAAGTCAAATGTCTGAAGATTTCGCGTTTCTTTTTAAACTCAGCATAGTTACTAGAAGGAGTGAGGAAGGAGGTGTCATTGTAGTTCTGGCATTGACTTCCATTTTCTTTGTGGTGAAAAAGGTTGTGTGGGGAAAAAAGGGACAGTCTCTGAAAGCTTTCGAGCTTTTTCCTTCAATGGCCGGCTAATGACCACATAAAAACTGACCATTAGACACATTATCTGCAGGGGCGGACCAAATGATTCGTAAAGGGGAGGGGGGGGGGGGGGGGGGTTCCGCGGGGAGTCCAGGTTTTCAGTTTTCACTGGTCTCCTCGCTGCATTCAGCCAACACATTCCGAGGTCGGGGAAGCTCAAAAGAGAGTATTATTTGGAAGATTTTGTTCTTTGAAAAAAAAAGCAGCAGGAGAATGGGCCAATAAGTCAGAACTAATAATTATGATAGATGACAGTACGAAAAGGGAAAAAGTTTTGTTAAAAACTTTCCTGTCAGTATACTGAGAAATATGAAAATACTGAAAAATTAAATATCCACCCCACCCCACCCCCACCCCCACACACACAAAAACCCAACCGTTATTAAATGACACTTGTTGTTGCTAAACCTACTTTAGTTTATAATCCACCCATAATCTTCAAAACGATCATTTAATATCGCAAAATTCACGGGGTCTTTCCCGGCATTGCAGTACCTCCAGGATCGACCCTCTATCTGTGCATTCATAAATGTCCCACTTGTACCTGTACCAGGTCGGAGGACGTTAAACACATTTCAGTACCTCCAGGATCGACCCACTGTACATTTATAAATGTCCCATATGTACCTGTTCCAGGTCAGAGGACGTTAAACACATTTCAGTACCTCCAGGATCGACCCACTATCTGTACATATATAAATGTCCCATATGTACCTGTTCCAGGTGGGAGGACGTTAAACACATTTCAGTACCTCCAGGATCGACCCACTATCTGTACATTTATAAATGTCCCATATGTACCTGTACCAGGTGGGAGGACGTTGAACACATGTTAGTACCTCCAGGATCGACCCACTATCTGTACATTTATAAATGTCCCATATGTACCTGTTCCAGGTCGGAGGACGCTAAACACATTTCAGTACCTCCAGGATCGTCCCACTATCTGTACATTTATAAATGTCCCATATGTACCTGTTCCAGGTCGTAGGAGGTTAAACACATTTCAGTACCTCCAGGATCGACCCACTATCTGTACATTTATAAATGTCCCATATGTACCTGTTCCAGGTCGTAGAAGGTTAAACACATTCTAGTACGTCCAGGATCGACCCACTATCTGTACATTTATCAATGTCCCATATGTACCTGTTCCAGGTTGGAGGACGTTAAACACATGTTAGTACCTCCAGGATCGACCCACTATCTGTACATTTATCAATGTCCCATATGTACCTGTACCAGGTGGGAGGACGCTAAACACATTTCAGTACCTCCAGGATCGACCCACTATCTGTACATTTATAAATGTCCCACATGTACCTGTACCAGGTGGGAGGACGTTAAACACATTTCAGTACCTCCAGGATCGACCCACTATCTGTACATTTATAAATGTCCCATATGTACCTGTACCAGGTCGAAGGACGTTAAACACATTCTAGTACCTCCAGGATCGACCCACTATCAGTACATTTATAAATGTCCCATTTGTACCTGTTCCAGGTCGTAGGACGCTAAACACATTTTAGTACCTCCAGGATCGACCCACTGTGTACATTTATAAATGTCCCATATGTACCTGTACCAGATCAGAGGACGTTAAACACATTTTAGTACCTCCAGGATCGACCCACTATCAGTACATTTATAAATGTCCCATATGTACCTGTTCCAGGTCGTAGGACGTTAAACACATTCTAGTACCTCCAGGATCGACCCACTATCTGTACATTTATAAACGTCCCATATGTACCTGTTCCAGGTCGTAGGACGTTAAACACATGTTAGTACCTCCAGGATCGACCCACTATCTGTACATTTATAAATGTCCCATATGTACCTGTACCAGGACGGAGGACGTTAAACACATTTTAGTATCTCCAGGATCGACCCACTATCTGTACATTTATAAATGTACCTGTACCAGGTGGGAGGACGCTAAACACATTTCAGTACCTCCAGGATCGACCCACTGTCTGTACATTTATAAATGTACCTGTACCAGGTGGGAGGACGCTAAACACATTTTAGTACCTCCAGGATCGACCCACTATCTGTACATTCTCTTTCTCACCTGCCTGGAACCTGGCTGTGCGCCCAGGCTGGAAACGATGGACGGACGATGATGCTGAGGAGGAGGAGGAGGAGGAGGAGGACGAGGAGTAAAAGAGGAGAGGGTGGTGGTAAGCGGGGGGTGGAGAGTGGAGGAAGGCTCCTGCCGTGTTCACCATCAACAGAGCGACCAGGACAAGGCACCACAGGCACGTCCTCACTCTCAGCATAGCTGTGGGGGGTGGGGGAAGAGGGGGAGTGAGAAAAAAAACCGGAAAAAAACGAACTCATCACCTTTTGGTAAACCTAGATTTGAAAAAAAAAAAAAAAAAAAAAATCGTACCGTAGCGATCATGAGTTTGTCTTAAACAATTAACACGGGTAGTAAAATGTAATTTAGTATTTTTTTTCAAAATGGAACAAAAATGAATGAACCCATCTCCTTTTGGTAAACCTAGATTTTAAAGACCTCCCACGTCACGTGTCACATTCCCTCTTATGCCAGGAAGATTTCTTAAGATTTGTTGCCAGCTAGAAGAGGGAAAACACGTGAAAACCGTGATTTTGACACGTGACGTGTGGGGTCTTTAAGAACAAACTCGTACCGTAACCATGAGTATATCTTAACCCTTTCACCGCCAAAGTCACATTTTAGCACCACGGTGATTTAACATCTATGTCACTAAAAAGGCATCATATTGGGATCTATTATCAAACGACCCTATTGTCTTAGTCTTAGGAAGCAAGGTTATACCTTATTTTATATATATGTCACAGAAGAATCCCCAAATACTGCAGGTGGGTTTTGTTCTCTACCCAGCTAAATTAATTAATGGACATTTTTAGCTGAAATATGGCTGGCGGTGAAAGGGTTAAACAATTATCATGGGTAGTAACATGCAAATTCGTGGAAACAGCCAATCGGTTTTTTTTTTGGGGGGGCAGTTTCTTCTACTTTGCATGTTAGGCCTAACTACCCGTGTTAACTTCTTAAGACACACTTGCGATTACGGAACCTCATCACCCTTGGGTAAACTTTGGTTGCTATGCTTGGCTGACGACAACACTAACTTGAAGAAGCAGGTGCCGTGATTATGAGTGCGTCTTAAACAGTTATATCATATCAGTTTAGGCTCTGTAGGCTTATGAAGCCTTTTGCCCTCTAGATATTTTTCTGAAATATAAATATTTATTTTCCTTTTTCTTTTTGTTTGCCCGTGAATTACTACGGCTATTGTGTATTTGTTTTGGGTTGGAATAACATGGGCGGGTTAACACAGCGATGGCTTGGAGTCAAAACGGATATCTTTAGATAGTCCATTGACATATTATTGAACTTATTACGAAAACTAATAACTTGTATAAAAAAAAGACTGCTGAAAGATAAAAAGCAAAAACCCCTTTGTATATTTCTGCAGTCATTGTTTGATACAAGTTATTAGTTTTTGTAATAAATCCAATAATATGTCCATGGACTATCTAAAGTAGTCCGTTTTGACTCCAAACCATCGATTTACTGTCAGGTAGTAAAATGTAAAATTATTAGAATAAGACTGCCAGTACAGGATTCGTGAAAATTATCCTGGATCGGTAATAAGGTTCGTTCTGAAATCGTGTATTGCTGAACAACGCAGCGTAGGCCTAATATTAATGTCATCTCTTTTTTTTTTTGTCACTATGCAAAATGACAGAGAGAGAGAGAGAGAGAGAGAGAGAGAGAGAGAGAGAGAGAGAGAGAGAGAGAGAGAGAGAGAGAGAGAGAGAGAGAGAGAGAGAGAGAGAGAGAGAGAGGGAACGGGGCTGTCAGAAAAAAAAGACAGTTTGACAAACAGGTAAGCAAAGCAGCCAGCCTAAAAAAAGAAAAGAGCAAGACAGACAAACGAACAAACAGGCAAACAAAAACGACGAGATAATTAATGTGAACAGCTACACACACACACACACACACACACACACACAACAACAAAAAGAAAAGAAAAAGGAAAATGTTCCAAATAACTTCACAACCAATAATCGATGATGTAGGTCTCCCCCAGAAAAAGACACACATCACAGCTTGGGTTATGGTTAAAAAAAAAATATATATATATATATTCTGCGTCCACTTAAAATAGTCCAGTAATTGTCCAGACATTTCAGACTCTCTACCAGTCCATGTAAATGTTTAGGAGGGGGCGGACTAATTTGATTTTCTGCCATCTGGCAAGTTTCATTAATTCTGAGGGGGGTGGGGGAGTTGTGGCGGGCCGGGGAGGGGGGGGGGGGTTACCGAATCGTCTTTTCCCGTTTCGCCTTAGGGCCGGGAACGCCTCTTTTTGAAGCTGCACCTATAATGTTGACAAACGGTTTCAATTCGCCTTATACACAGTGTCATTTCGCCTTCTTTCTCTCTTTCCCTCTCTCCTTTACATCAATCCTGTTCACGCAATCATGAACACACACACACACACACACACACACACACACACACACACACACACACACACGCGCGCGCGCGCACGCATAGGGGAAGACGGGGTAAAAAGCGCATGGGCGGGTAAGAAGCCCACCCCAATTATCTCATGAAATGAAGCAAATTTCAGTCACATTTTGCCCATGAGACGAGCGTTAATGTCTAGCATTCGTCTCATGGGCAAATTTGACTGACATTTTCTTTATTTCATCAGATAATTGGGGTGGGCTTCTTACCCGCCCATGCGCTTTTTACCCCGTCTTCCCCTATGCACACACACACGCACACACACACTACCTCTCTCCGTCTCTCATTGCCTGTCTCACAGTTTGTCTCTTTCTCTGTCTCTCTCTGTCCACCCCCACTCCCCCCCCCCACACCCCATCTCTCTCTCTCTCTCTCTCTCTCTCTCTCTCTCTCTCTCTCTCTCTCTCTGACACTTTCTTTTGATCTCTGGATCTGACTTTGTCTCTCTTAGTTTCTCTCTTTCATCATGATAATCCGCTTCTTTACATGTTGACACACACCCTTCCTAATGGGGCGATGCCTTTTCTGGAGAAAAAAATCTCTCTCTCTCTCTCTCTCTCTCTCTCTCTCTCTCTCTCTCTCTCTCTCTCTCTCTCTCTCTCTCTCACTCTGATGAAGAACAAAAATACCAACGCCCAGATTGTAGCTGGTAATATTTAATTTAGGAATTTACTCTTCCCTTCATTAAACACAACCAAGGACTAAAAAATATACAAGCCACATAAAATATATATATATAATGTATACGCTCTCTATAGTAACAAACAACCCTTATATTTGCACCTGCCTCCAAGAGTTCCTCCAGTGCTCTGTACAAAATCTTCGGCGCAAAAAGCAAGATGGCGACAGTTGGCTCGTACTCTAAATTTGATGTTTGTGTGCGATTTCATATGAAGTTTTCAGTCAGGTTCATTTACGTAATTACGACTGTTTTTCAGGGTTTTTTGTTTGTGGCTCAAGCCACAAACCTATAACTCACTTTGTCGGTCGGTCGGTCGGTCTGTCTGTCTGTCGGTCGGTCCAACATTGTCGCACATTTTGACAAAATGTCGCACTTCAAATTGAGGCTACACTTCAAATTGAGGCCGCTCTTTAACATGATGTATTTTAAAAGCGTACAAAATAATAAACATACGTAATACAGACACTACAACAGACACGACGAGTATGCGGTGCTTCTTTTGATGAGCATAAGTAGGATACATAGTTTTAAATGTTTTCCAAAAGATATAAAAAGTTACGAAATGATGCAGAGATAACATTCTGGTTTACAGATTAAAATTATTGAAAAGCCAGGGGAGGTAACTCATGATTGGAGTGGTAAAAATAGACCGCGTGCCACAAACTATTGCGATTTCGCGCTTGTTTTAACTGTTCCTTTATTTTATTACTGTTTTCTTTTTCTTATAGTTAAGAAACGAGGAAGATTGTTGACTACTGAAAGCACTATAGGTCTAGCGTTACCTCACTTTTGTCAAAAGTTTGCACTGAACGTTATCGTCGTGTTGAGTCACAAAACATTTAGCGTTTTGCTTGCTTGCACAGAGCGCCTTTTCTTGTGAATAGCGTCTCGTTTTTTGTTTTGTTTTTGTTTTTGTTGTCGGTTTTTTTACGTTCTTTTTTTTCTCTTCCATGTACCCCCATGGGGCTTTTGGGGGGAAATAAATTTGAAAACTATTAAACCGAGATTCCACTACCTGGGTGAGCTTCCTTGTCAGCACATTTACAAGCAATAGACTTTTTTTTTTTTTTTTTTTTGCAGTGAAATCAAAGATATTCTAAAAGGGTAAGATGGACTACTTAAGAGCTCGGCGAACCGGGCTGATAGAGTTATCGTTAGTGGGGACAGTACACTATTCACAGTGCATGCTATCCAAAACCTCAGACTGGAACTTGAACGGAGAATTCAACTGGCCTATCGACGTGTAAAATGTGTCCTGAAACCAGTGTTTCTGTCCTCACTACTCATATAGGGAAAAGAGACCGGATGCTTATCTTCCCCAATATAGTCTTTGGTGAAATGTCGCGCTTTTGGTCTCCTCGCGAAACGACGTTAATGAGAGACTTAGTGCGATTTTTCTCACACCAGAGGGCATGACGCTCGTGTGGGGCTAATCCTCTCTATATTATTAGTTGGGGATAAAGAAAGAGAGAGAGACAGTGAGTAGTCCTACCATCACTCTCTCTCTCACTACGCCCAAGTAAGAACATCGCGTGATAAGCCCCTAGTGCATTGACTGCCCTCTGGCGTGAAAAATATCGCCATAGGTTGACCATTGGGCACGTTGTTATCTTTAGTAGCCTTTCCTGCTTTGGAAGTGACAGCAGGTTTTCCTGTTTATGTTAGAATAGATTATCTGTTTTACTGTTTGTCTCTTTGTAAGGGACATTGTTTTTAACACACACACAAAATGTTAGCGGTTTTGACTGAAAGTTGTTGTTGGAGGATTTTAAGATACTACCGAAATCGATATTCCATTTTATTTAAATATCATTTTAGTTTTTTGTTTCTTGATAGTCAAAACATGCCCAACTAGGCCAACATAGGATATGGACTATTCGTTGAGTTTTTGCTTCAAAATCAATCAAATGAAAGTGATAGGATTTGAAAGTTTAGTTGAATAATAATAACTGAACTACACATCTCCAAACTACTATGTTTTTGAATGAACTATCTTTAATGGAATAAATCGCGAGCTGTAGAGTTACTGTTCTTTGAATTTGCCAAGAGTAGCTCTTCTTTGAAATTGTTCTTTGTTGTTGAAGTTAGGGAGAAGTAATGCATAACACTATCCCTGACATTTATTCGGGTTACGCGGTTGCAAAAAAAAGTTCGTTCTTGACTTTCGCTGAGTTGTATAATATTAGGACAGACACTATCTTCCGTCTACGTGCAGTTGGCAACATGTCTGGTTCATTCAAACTTGTAATGACGCCTCCAAGGTATCCGCCATCTTTTTGGGGGTTCAACAAACGTTATTTTCATACCTTCTTCCGTTTTCCCCTCACGTTTCCATCTTGTGCGCGTCTTTCTCTATTTTACTTATTTATTTTGTTATACCCTTCTATCTCTATGTTATCTGTCGCTCTCTGCAACTGTCTGTTCTGTTTGTCTGTCTGTCCCCCCCTCTCTCTCTCTCTCTCTCTCTCTCTCTCTCTCTCTTCTCTCACCCCCCCCCCCCCCTCTCTCTCTCTGACACCCTTCTTCATTTAGTTAGCAAAGATGGATGATGTCACGACTCACAATCGACAAATGAACAGAAAATATTGATTTTCTAGATCATGTATGTCAAATGTCAAAGAGTCCGTATGCTTAGGCCCTGCACTTAGGCCCTAATCTATATATATATATATAGGCCTACATATATTTGCTTTATATAGCGTTATATCAAAGACTGTATAGGGGAAGATAAGCATCCGGTCTCTTTTCCCTATATGAGTAGTGAGGACAGAAACACTGGTTATGTCCCTTTTAAACAGGACACATTTTACACGTCGATAGGCCAGTTGAATTCTCCGTTCAAGTTCCAGTCTGAGTTTTTGAATAGCCTCCACTGTGAATAGTGTACTGTCGCCACTAACGATAACTCTATCAGCCCGGTTCGCCGAGCTCTTAAGTAGTCCATCTTACCCTTTTAGAATATCTTTGGTTATATTCACCGACTGACCAATGGTACTCTACCGTATTACACATCTGTATTGTTACATATTCGGGACTTTCCTGGTGTTGCACTGCCTCCGGGCATTGCCTCCAGGATAGTTCCCACCATCTTTATTTCTACTAGTGTCTGTTCCAGACCGGAGGACGATAGCCTAAACAGATTTTCATCGACTGACCGATGATCGAATCTCTCTTTTTCGCGCGCACGCGCACGCGCACACACACACACGCACGCACACATGCACGCACGCACGCACGCACACGCGCGCACGCACGCACACGCGCGCACGCACGCACACACACACACACACACACACACACACACACACACACACACACACACACACACACACACACACACACACACACACACACACACACACGAGATTAGTCTCCATAAGTATATCTAGCTTTCAAGATGAACTGTTACAGGAAAATGTTCTTTTAATTCATAAAGTGGAATAGCTTTCAATTCATTTTGTTTTGTTTTTGTTAAGTGGGATATAATTATACAAAGGCATACCAAAGGTGGGTTTTTTAACCCTTTCACGGCCAATGTCGCATTTTTGCACCACAATGATTTAACACCCATGTCAAACAAACCCTTGAAATCAGGGTCTGTTATTCAATGACATTGTGTTGCTAAACTTGGGCAGTAAGGATTGACCCTATTCTAAATGTGTCACAGAGAAATCACACAATATTGTAGACAAAATATTTTCTGTAGCCAAGTAAGTTCAATGGAAATTTTTGGCTCAAAGATGGCTGACGGTGAAAGGGTTAAAATGTAGGCTACTATTCTATCACCTGCTATCCGATTAAATGGAAACTTCCTAACTTTCATCGCCACTGTCGCCTCTTGGCACCACAATGATTTGACACCCATGTCACTAAAAGGCATCGAATGAGGGTCTGGTGTCCAGTGACCTTATGTTCTTAATTGTGGGAGGTAAGGACAGGCCCTATGTTATATGCACGTCACAAAGGAATCCCCCAATATTGCAGACAAAATATTTTCTCTTACCCGGGTAAGCTTAATAGTAAATGTTGGCTGAGGAATGGCTAGCGTTGACAGGGTTAAATCGATAAATGCTACAAAAGAAAACAAACACACTCACAAACAACACCCCCCCCCCCCCCCAAACAACGAGAACAACAAGGCTGAACCCAGGGCTTGTGCAAAGTTCCCACGCGGTCAAGGTTGAGCACGGACGGACGGACGCCGCACGGATGAAACAAAAACTATAGTTTCATGCTGCCCCTTGGATCGGGGAACTTCTTCTTCTTCTTCTTCTTCGATCGCTCAGACAGTTTCCTGTCAATTATGAGCGCAGATGCGTCATGCTGCCGTTATGCGCCTATAACTAAACAATAGTTAAGGCCCAGCATGTCCGACTTCGGCTGGAGGAAACTCTTTTTGAAAGTATTTCTTGGAAGAAAAAAAAAAAGGCAGGAGAATGGACCGGTAAGGCAGAAAAATTGTACATGACTGTAAGCAAAGGGAAAAGGCAGAGTTAAAGAGAGTGACAGATTAGAGGAAGTTACAAGCACAGAACTTTCAGAAGGCGGGGGAACTATTTATACAAAAGACCCCCAGGTATCCCCACGGGGGGGGGGGGGGGGGGGGGGGGGGAGCTCTGGAACTAAAAACCAGCGACCAGTATCTCTGAATACTTAGGGGGAAACTGACAAATTTATTGTACGAAAGTTTAGCTTTACGTCCTCCCGGCCGAAGCCATGTGGAACATTACTTTATATTTAGTTGGGGAACAAAATTATTGTTAGGAATGATGCCCCTATATAGCCGGTGCTGCATAAAATATTTTACCCATGAAATAAATACTCTTTTCCTCATTCGAATTGTTTGCTGTTTGAATGAAAAATGGTGCTTTACGTCCTCTCGGTCTGGAACAGATACATATGGGACATTTGTAAATACAAAGACGGTGGGAACAATACTGGAGGCAACGCCCGGAGGCAATACAACGCCAGTAAAGTCCCGAACTTCCAACAATGCAGATAAGTGTAGCGGTAACCACGCCTCTGTTAAACCTCATCGGCTATGGTACCGCCACGAGTATTTTGTTTTGGGGTTTTTTGTTTTGTTTTTTTGCTGTTTGGGAAAGATACGCCCCCTAAATACATTCAGAGGCGTCTTGTGGCATGCAGGAAGAACAGAAGATTCATCATTAAATACTGAGAAGTCAGGGATATTTTTCTAATATTTATTATTATTTATTTTTGTTTGCACGGATGGTTGTTTGTATCGTCCGCCATTTTGAAAAATACGAAACTTAAGTGACATGGCTTTGCATATCGATTTCTTAGCCCCAAAAATGTAGATTTACACCCTCCCGCTCTATTTCTTGGTTCTTTCCGTGTAGATTGAGCGCTTAAATATCAATATGTTAAATAATAGTTGACTTATTTGTCACATGAAAGAAGAATGGCTCTTGTGCGCTTTTGAAGGGTACTTATTTCACGGTAGGTACTTATTTCTCATGACACCGGCACTACCGTAGTGGGAGATCTGACGATGCCCAGGCACCTCAGATAATTCAATTATTTCCCAAAGTCAAACTTCACACGTCCCCAGCTGAACACTTCCACTGCTAGAAAGTACTAACACAGTGCAAACCCCATTAGGGGAAGAGAGTACGAACTAAAACTAGACTACCAGTACAAGGTTTGAAGTCAAGCAGTAATTCGGTCCTGTATATCGCATTCCACACGAATTCTGAGTATACTCAGAACAGGAGAACGCCAGTCAATGCCTAGTTCTGAGTATTCTCAGAACAGGAGAACGCCAGTCAATGCCTAGTTCTGAGTATACTCAGAACAGGAGAACGCCAGTCAATGCCTAGTTCTGAGTATACTCAGAACAGGAGAACGCCAGTCAATGGCTAGTTCTGAGTATACTCGAAACAGGAGGACGCCAGTCAATGCCTAGTTCTGAGTATTCTCAGAACAGGAGAACGCCAGTCAATGGCTAGTTCTGAGTATACTCAGAACAGGAGAACGCCAGTCAATGCCTAGTTCTGAGTATACTCAGAACAGGAGAACGCCAGTCAATGCCTAGTTCTGAGTATACTCAGAACAGGAGAACGCCAGTCAATGGCTAGTTCTGAGTATACTCAGAACAGGAGAACGCCAGTCAATGCCTAGTTCTGAGTATTCTCAGAACAGGAGAACGCCAGTCAATGCCTAGTTCTGAGCATACTCAGAACAGGAGAACGCCAGTCAATGCCTAGTTCTGAGTATACTCAGAACAGGAGAACGCCAGTCAATGGCTAGTTCTGAGTATACTCAGAACAGGAGAACGCCAGTCAATGCCTAGTTCTGAGTATTCTCAGAACAGGAGAACGCCAGTCAATGCCTAGTTCTGAGTATACTCAGAACAGGAGAACGCCAGTCAATGGCTAGTTCTGAGTATACTCAGAACAGGAGGACGCCAGTCAATGCCTAGTTCTGAGTATACTCAGAACAGGAGGACGCCAGTCAATGCCTAGTTCTGAGTATACTCGGAACAGGAGAACGCCAGTCAATGCCTAGTTCTGAGTATACTCAGAACAGGAGAACGCCAGTCAATGGCTAGTTCTGAGTATACTCAGAACAGGAGGACGCCAGTCAATGCCTAGTTCTGAGTATTCTCAGAACAGGAGAACGCCAGTCAATGCCTAGTTCTGAGCATACTCAGAACAGGAGAACGCCAGTCAATGCCTAGTTCTGAGTATACTCAGAACAGGAGAACGCCAGTCAATGCCTAGTTCTGAGTATACTCAGAACAGGAGAACGCCAGTCAATGCCTAGTTCTGAGTATACTCAGAACAGGAGAACGCCAGTCAATGCCTAGTTCTGAGTATACTCAGAACAGGAGAACGCCAGTCAGGGCCTAATTCTGAGTATGCTCAGAACAGGAGAACGCCAGTCAATGGCTAGTTCTGAGTATACTCAGAACAGGAGAACGCCAGTCAATGCCTAGTTCTGAGTATACTCAGAACAGGAGAACGCCAGTCAGGGCCTAATTCTGAGTATACTCAGAACAGGAGAACGCCAGTCAATGCCTAGTTCTGAGTATACTCAGAACAGGAGAACGCCAGTCAATGCCTAGTTCTGAGGATACTCAGAACAGGAGAACGCCAGTCAATGCCTAATTCTGAGTATACTCAGAACAGGAGAACGCCAGTCAGGGCCTAGTTCTGAGTATACTCAGAACAGGAGAACGCCAGTCAATGCCTAGTTCTGAGTATACTCAGAACAGGAGAACGCCAGTCAATGGCTAGTTCTGAGTATACTCAGAACAGGAGGACGCCAGTCAATGCCTAGTTCTGAGTATTCTCAGAACAGGAGAACGCCAGTCAATGGCTAGTTCTGAGTATACTCAGAACAGGAGAACGCCAGTCAATGCCTAGTTCTGAGTATACTCAGAACAGGAGAACGCCAGTCAATGCCTAGTTCTGAGTATTCTCAGAACAGGAGAACGCCAGTCAATGCCTAGTTCTGAGTATACTCAGAACAGGAGAACGCCAGTCAATGCCTAGTTCTGAGTATACTCAGAACAGGAGAACGCCAGTCAGGGCCTAATTCTGAGTATACTCAGAACAGGAGAACGCCAGTCAATGCCTAGTTCTGAGGATACTCAGAACAGGAGAACGCCAGTCAATGCCTAGTTCTGAGTATACTCAGAACAGGAGAACGCCAGTCAAGGGCCTAGTTCTGAGTATGCTCAGAACAGGAGAACGCCAGTCAATGCCTAGTTCTGAGTATACTCAGAACAGGAGAACGCCAGTCAATGCCTAGTTCTGAGTATACTCAGAACAGGAGAACGCCAGTCAATGCCTAGTTCTGAGTATACTCAGAACAGGAGAACGCCAGTCAATGCCTAGTTCTGAGTATACTCAGAACAGGTTAACGCCAGTCAATGCCTAGTTCTGAGTATACTCAGAACAGGAGAACGCCAGTCAATGCCTAGTTCTGAGTATACTCAGAACAGGAGAACGCCAGTCAATGCCTAGTTCTGAGTATTCTCAGAACAGCGATTTTTTAGTCTAAAATCTGTCTAAATGCATGTTTTTGTTCAATCCGAACCAGGTTTTTCGAGTTTCATCTCTTCATCACTGTTCCAGCTTTCGTTTCACATATATTTGGCACTTCTGTCTTTAAAGGTGGACACTGACGGATGAGTTTGTGCAAGAAACACGTCGAGGTCACCAGAAAGACAGTCTTTTCGAGGATCGGAACACTCACTTTGCTCTGGTTTCCTAAAAATTAAATCGTCAAAACGGCGATTCCTCCTTGGCGGAGATGCTGGAGAGAGTAGCCATTTTGGATGGGGTGGGTGAATGTCACTCATTGTGGTTGAAGCGTTTTCTTTTTTTGTAGTGCAGCAAAAAAAAGGATCTGTTTCCTTTGTTGCGAGCGAAACTCCTTTAGATAATCTGTATAAAAAAAAAAAAAAATTAAAAAAAGCCTTGTATTGCGAAAATTTCGTGCAAACGATTTGGTCTAAACGGAGGCGGCCATTAGAAAAGAGAGAGACAGCACACGCCTTCTCTTTGGGTGAAATAATTTGACTTCCAGCACCTCCGCCAAGGAGGAATCGCCGATTTGACGGTTTGATTTCTAGGAAACCAGAGCAAAGTGAGTGTTGCAATCTCTGTAAAGGGTGTTTTCCTGGTGATATGGGTGTGTTTCTTACAAAAACACATCCGTCAGGGTGGTCCTTTAATGTTGAAGATGTAAAAATAAATTCGGCCCTAGACAAGCCTCAGAAAATACTCTAATATGTTTTCATTAAGATTAACAGTGATAGTAATAAGGAGACTAATGATTCCGATTGCAATGCAAGTAACCACGATTTCAAAGCGAAAAATAAACTTGGATCAACCAGTAATGTTGTCAAAACTGAATCATTGACTGTGTGAGTTTTGTTGCACTTCTTATTTGTTACAATCTTTTCTAGGCAGCCCCAGGCCAGTAATGGATAGAGGTGGGGGGAAAAACCGGCTTGAACCGAAATACCGGTGCTAAACTTTCGCGGTTCGAAAAACCGGTTCGAGTTGCTGTGAACCGGGTTTTTTAACTGCAAACTGAAAGTACGTTTTTTCTTAGAATAATGCATTCTTTTCGAACAACAACACTGATTACCAGCGCAGATAGGGTGTTTATAAACCAAGAGTAGCTGTTTCTAGTTTGTGGTGGTGTATGGCTTTTG
>CM065701.1:32603847-32608847 GCA_017654935.2 Phymorhynchus buccinoides
TCTCTCCTCGTCCCTCTCTCTCTCTCTTCTCTCTCTCTCCTCTCTCTCTCTCTCTCTCTCTCTCTCTGTCGCCCTCCCCATTGGTGAAAACATCAGCACCTTTTGTTTCCTTTCTTTTGGAGCACAGCTCAAGACATATAAAGTTTGTTTTTATTCTGATGTTTTTTGATCCACTGTGGTTTCGAATGACTAGACATTTGGAACACACAACACATCTTTATAATAGTATTAGACTTAAGTACATCATTTATCTGTCTAATAATCTATCTAGCTCTCTGTCTGTCTGCTTGCATGCATTCTTGTGTTTGTGTGTGTGAGCGCATACGTCCTTGCTAAAAGCTGTGTGTGTGTGTGTGTGTGTGTGGTGTGATGTGTGTGTGTATGTGTGTGTGTGTGTGTTGATGTGTGTGTTCTGTTGTATTGTCCCTTTTGTGTGTGGGATGTGTGCATGCGCGAGTAAGCGTCTATTGTTTGTGATTAAAATTACTTGCTTTAGCGACAATTCAGCTTCCTATATGTCACCCTCCTTAACATTATAATTGATCTTTGCATCACTGATTATGATACCCATTATCTCTCCGTCTGTTGTGGTTCGCTACGATGCCACTGAATGCTAAACAAAATAGGCCACAGTAATAAGAATGTAAGAGAATAATAATAATAGGCCTAGGGAAATAATTTCAGCATAATATAGTTTAACATTTTGCAGGTCGTCGTGTGTGTCTGGGAGAGTCTCTGGCCCGGATGGAACTGTTCCTGTACCTTACCACTCTCATCCAGCACTTCCGCTTCCTGCCAGCACCGGAAGAGGAAGGGGGCGGGCTGCCATCTTTGATAGGAGAGCTTGGCATCACTCACACTCCTAAGCCGTTCAAAATTCGTGCAGTGTCTAGAGTGTAAACATAAAAAGACAACAATTTGTGAAACATATCAGTGTGCATGAAGTAGCTATGTGATGGAAAAGGAATTCGAAGGGTGGGGCTAACACGAATTAAGAAGAAGAAGAAGAAGAAAATGAAGAAAAATTAGTCTCAGTTGCAACTCTTTTCTTTACCATGAGTAATCGCTCGTATGAACTTATCTCACCAAGCAAAGTTTGTGTATTGCGCATTTCTAGACAATTAATTGCCTGATTATTTCAGAATAAAAATTGGACCTTGATGAAAACATAATTATGTGGGTTTTGATGTAAAGGAATTGTCTTGTGTTTTTAAAAAAAGTGAATCATTTTGTTATTGTTATTTGCACCCCCCCCCCCCCCACACACACACACACACACACACACACAACACCACACACACACACACCACACACCCACACACAGACACACACACACACACTTAAAGGAGGGACTTAACGGTTGTGCATGACACATCCTGCATGCATCATGCGGGGCCCGGGTGTCTCCGGCTAGACCGGGGCATTTAACGTTCGTGTATGACTTTTAACTCGTCTTTCCCCTCTATCATACGTCTCCACCCACCCTTCTTTGTTTAAAAAAAAAAAAATCAAATCTTCAATATCTGACTAACTTCCTTTAAATTTTGAATCTCTTTTTAAATACCCTTTTACATGGCAAACAGAGTATCTAAAAATAAGTATTCCTGAGTAACATGGGCTCTATGTTCTCCCCATACTATCTCATCAGTTCACTTTCTACCCTATCTTTGCTGAATTTAGTTTCTGTCTGTTTTTGTCTCACACACACACACACGCACGCACGCACGCACGCACGCGCGATGCTTTTGTCTTGCTTCGCAATCTATTACACTGAAATTGTAATTTTCTGCATTGAATACATTTGAAATGTAGCCCATATCACTAAAAAAGATTAAGCCGTACAAATGTATTTTTTTGAAATATATAGGGGGAAGGGTGGGGGGGGGGGGGGGGGGGGGTTTAGTTCAAATAAATTTATGTTAAAGAAGAACGAAGAAGATTTAATAGGCCTAGGCTATATTTCATTGCTTGTCTGTTATCAGTTAACCTGTTATCAGACTGGGTGGACTAACATTATCAGCGTCTGACTGATCACTAAATAGGCCAGGGGGCATTCCGGTTCTTCCTCTCTCGTGTTGTCTATTCCCGTTTCACCCTGTCCCATTTGGTCTGGTTTTGTTTTGTTTTCTGACTTTATTTTGTAAAAAAACAACAACCCAAAAACCTGCGCCGTTTTGTTCTTTCTGATTTTTTTTTTTAACAAGACAAGCTGTTTTACTCTATAATGAAAATTAGGCCTACATATATTTATATATTTGTTTGTATGACATAATGTGGCCTTAATCATTAAGCACGCACTTTCTGTGTACATTTCTTACATTATTTTTTATTGTTTGTAGGCCCTATATGAGTCATAAGCTTTCCAGCTATAATTAAAGAAACAAATTCGAGCCCGGCCCTCCAGAGGAGCAGTCGCTTCCTCTACTATCTTGGAGTAATAGTCAGAAATGACTGATACACACATACGCATGCGCGCGCACACGCGTAGCCTACGCACGCACGAATGAGAGGGAGAGAGAGAGAGAGAGAGAGAGAGAGAGAGAGAGAGAGAGTGATTGGGGGTGGGGGGAGGCAGAGAGACAGATGCTTACACACAGAAAGAGGTATGAAACAAAATACCTATATAAAAAACGAATGTGTCTAATCACACGCAGACAGTTCAATTCAATTCAATTCAATTCAATTTAACCCTTTCACCGCCATTGTCGCATTTTTGCACCACAATGGTTTAACACTGGTGTCACTAAAAAGCATCAAATCAGGGCCTGTTATCTGAAGACCATATTATTTCTTAATTTTTTTGGGAGGTAAGGATATGCATAATGTTTCACATGTCACAGGGGAATTCGCAATATTGCAGATTTATTTCTCTACCCAGGTAAGTTTAATGGTATTTTGTGGCTGAAATATGGCTGGCGGTGAAAGGGTTAATAATAATCCTCTGACCCCTCTTGGGGGCATGGAGGATAAACAGAATATAAAACAAGTGGCCACAAGGGAAAAAATACAAACATTCATGAAACAAACTAAGCTGTAGTCTATTATCAAACATCTTTTCCTGATCTTATAAATTTTACAATTTTCAATTGGAATTTTGGCTTTGGCATAAACTGACAAAAGCAACAAACAAAAAGATTTCTTAGTTATATAATACCTCGGCAAAAATATCTCGATGTTCTTCAAAATAGGGACATTCAATTACAAAATGATATTCATCACCAATTGTCACACAAACGGTCCTGTCGGTCATCTTAAGTCCAAGTTGTCCTGTTTCAATTGGTAATTTATGACAACTACATCTAAATTTCATTTTAAGCTCACACACACACGCGCGCGCGCGCGCACGGGCGAGCACACACACACACACACACACACACACACACACACCGTGACACACACACACCGTGACACACACACACACACACACACACACACACGCACGCACGCACGCACGCACACGCACGCACGCACACACACGCACCGCACACACGCACACACACACACACACACACACACACACACACGATACACGAAGATATAGGCTACTGTAAGCTAACAAATTTTATTAAATTATTATTTTTTTGCTCTGCGTGTCCGGCAGTCTGTCTGTCCACTGTAAACCGCAATTTGTGTGTGTGTGAGTGTAGTGGTGTGCCGTGTGTCTCTCTCTTTGTACTGCAGGGCTGGGGGTGAGGGCAACTTTCCAGGGGTGGGAGGAATGTGAAATGAACTAGAAACACCCGGAGGTGCTACTCATACGGGTGAGGCGAAGCCCTTTTCGGTTGCAGTAATGGTCAAAGATGACATCGGCAACTAAATGGAAGAAGAAGAAGAAGAAGAAGAAGAAGCCAACCCGCTGGAACGCTAGTGTAGTTTACCGAAGGTAAAGCAGTTATTGCCTATCTCGTCTCACGTGTGTTGGTGAAGCAGTAAAAGCGCTATCAACAGATAAAGCTTTGATGGTCAAGTAAGTAAGTTAGTAACCCGTCACACTCCTCACTCTTGCCACCTTCGTCACATGGTCGTTTTCGACCATGACTGCCAGATAGCAGAGGGGGCAGATGCTATTCCGGCGGGCTGGGCTAGAATTTGTTTATAGCGGAGATGCCTTGCCCAGGGTACATCCCCACTATCTCGGCCAAAGGGATTCGATGATAGGTGGCGTTGGGGAAGGTCCCAAAACCATCCCAACCCATCCCTTTGGCTGCAGCACTAGAGAGCCAGTGCAAATGCCCTCCTCGTTTGAGAGTCAAAGTCTTCCACAAAAGACTAAGCTGTACCGTGATTTTCCATTCTGTAGAAAATTAACTATTGTACAGCTCTCATGTTACTGTTTTCCCCTGCTACAGGCTAATGTCAACCAATGATAAAAGCCGGGCCATTTGAACGCATGGCCAAACGTGTCACTTGACTAAGCTGATGACTTGCCAACACCAGCTGCCATATCATTATTAGTATCATGGTGATGACTGATTGTAATTATTATCATACTCGTGTCTTTATCTCCCGAATGTAGAAGTCACGTTGAAGACCTTGTTCAAGAGATTATAACTGAAACGTACAGAAACGTGTTTGTTGTTCTTTGCTTAATGATATTGATCGCTGAATATTGTGATGGTGAAATAAGTTGTTGTTTTTCAACATTGTAAAATACAAAAGGTACGGACTTAGGGGGCTGTTGGTTTAGATAGCATTTTATATCAGTTGCTATGCCACTTACCTTTGTGTTGGAAGCAATTACTCCACTCATTTTTGCAAAAACACTCTCTGTTGGTAAGAAAATGGAACTCTCCCTGCTTTCTGGACTCAGCAAAATCAGGTTAAATTGAACTCTTGTGGAAGAAGACAGTTCCGAAACAAGTTCCGAAACAAGGGAACAACAACATTATTTTGTATACGTTTTCTTAAAGGGGCACCCTGACGGATGAGTTTTTGTAAGAAACACGTCAAGATCACCAGGAAAACACCCTTTACAGAGATTGCAACACTCACTTTGCTCT
>CM065701.1:32613847-32618847 GCA_017654935.2 Phymorhynchus buccinoides
GAAGTACCACCAATTTTCCATCGTGAACGAAAAATGGTGTTTTACGTCCTCTTCGGTCTCAAAATGGGACATTTGTAAATACAAAGATGGTGGGAACAATACTGGAGGCAATGGAGGCAGTGCAACTCCAGTAAAGTCCCGATTTTTTTAATAATACAGATAGGTGTAACGGTAACCACGCCTCGGTTAAACCTCATCAGCTATGGTACCGCCAAGAATATACACATTTTCCATGAACGAAAAACGTTGTTTTACGTCCTCTCGGTCTGGAACAGACACATATGGGACATTTTGTAGATACAAAGATGGTGGGAACGATACTGGAGGCAATGCCCGGAGGCAGTGCAACTCCAGTAAAGTCCCGATTTTTAATAATACAGATATGTGTAGCGGTAACCACGCCTCGGTTAAACCTCATCGGCTATGGTACCGCCACAAGTATATTGGTATAAATGTATAGGGTACATTAATTATTAAATATTATAAACAAATTTTCCATCACTGTAGACAATCATTTACCGTATGCCTAGCTCTCAGACGTTACTGTTGGCCCCCTACTGCAGACCAATGTTAACCAATAAGTAACGGTTATTTGAACAAAAAGCAGTTAAAAAAAAAGAAAAAGATGTAGACTAGCTCAGTTTAATAGGAATTATTCGGAAATAATTACGGGGAGTAATTTCATGGTGTGTGGAAGTGATCTTGCCTAATTCAATCGGTCAAACAGGGAAAGTCACTCTACCTTAATCTCTCGTAGCCTATCGACTCGTGTGTTTGAGCAGACATACAGCACTTAGAACACCGTACGTCATTCTAAAAAAATTATGTCCTTTATATTTTTACGTCACATTTTGCAAGTTTTATCATTTTGTGGCAACTGGCCACCCCTAATTTTTCTTTTTTTGAAAATGTTTGCAAGCCGCTGACTCGCATCCTGCGGTTTCAAGCTTCGACGCCATTGTTGCATTGTTGCTATGGCATTTGACCGAGTAATGGAGGTAGCAACTCTAATTTTCACGAAGTGCTCTCCCCTAGTTTTTTTCCCCCCGAAAATCGTCTATTGACGACACTTTCCTATCATTTTCCTCTTACAGTGCCTTTACCGGCACCAGCCGCGGCCTTGGGTCAGGTGTGGCAGGCAGAGATGGAGTGGAAGGATGACGTCAGAAACCGCACCTACGTCATCAAGGATTACGCGGACATGCCGGAGAAGAAGGAAAAGCTCGTCATCTCCCTACCCTTGCGCGATGACGTCACACTGCTCTATGACTGGAACACGCTGGACGTCATCGTGGAGGAAACACGTGAGTATATAGAAAAACCCACAATCAATCAATCAACCAATCAATCGATCGATCGATCAATAAACCATTCAAACAATCAATCAATCAATCAGTTGTTCTTCTTGTTGCTGGTGGTGGTAGTAATGATGATTATGTTGATCATGATGACGATGACATCAATGATATGATGATGACGATGACGACGGTGTCAATGATAATGACGACAACGACGACGACGACGACGATGATGATGTAGTTGTTACAGTGGTAATTGTTGCTAAACATTCTTGCATCGTTATTTGTTGTTATCGTTGTTGTTGTTGTTGTTGTTGTTGTTGAATCACTCTTAGTACTGCAGTCTTGGGGCTTTGTTGGCGTTAGGGGAGCCTTCTCCAATTTCAGCTGTTCTGAAATCCTCTGCTGGGAGAGAGCATGTGAGAATCAATCATGGGCCTGCGCTAGGCATATCCACTGTCAACGAAGTCCAACAGGCCTACAGCCCTTCAGAACTCATAACGGCTGGTGATGCATTCACTCAGAGTAGAAGACCTCCCCGTGGGGATACCGGGGGGTCTTTCGTTAAAATAGTTCCCCCACCTTCTGGAAGTTCTGTGCTTGTAACTTCCTCTAGTCTGCCACTCTCTTTGACTCTGCCTTTTCCCTTAGCTTTCGATCATCTACTATCTTTCTGACTTATTGGTCCATTTCTCCTGCCTTTTTTCAAAGAAATCTTCCAAATAATTTTTCTCTTGAGCTCCTCCGAAATCGGAATGTGTCGGCTGTACGCAGCGGGGAGACCAGTGAAAACTGAAAACCGGACACATAATTATGTACCTTACCCATTATGGCCATTTGGCCTGGGAACGCAGAAGAAGAAGAAGAATAGAAGACGCCCGTGGACAAATTGCAAGCATGCTGGCCTTGACCTTGAAGTTTGACCCTGAATATAAAAGCGTGAATTTGTTGTCGTGGCCATATCTTATTTTTAAATCTTTGAGCTACAGTCCCCAAATTTGGTACGTAGGTAGACTGGCTTATGGAAGGGTGGGAGGGGTTGGAGGGGGTGGGGTGGGAGTGGATGGGGGTGGAAGGGGTCGAAGGGAAAAGTATGGTATGGTGGCGAAGCGGTGCCAATTGGTGATAAAGACACCCTCGTTGAATTCACCGTTAGACGAAGACGGGGTAAAAAGCCCATGGGCGGGTAAGAAGCCCATGCCAATTATCTCATGAAACGAAGCAAATTTCAGTCCCATTTTGCCCATGAGACGAGTGTTAATGTTTAGCATTCGTCTCATGGGCAAATTTGACTGAAATTTTCTTTATTTCATGAGATAATTGGCATGGGCTTCTTACCCGCCCATGGGCTTATTTTTTACCCCGTCTTCACCTACTGCTGCTGCTGTTACTGTTGCAGTGCGGATCACGCCGACAGAAAGTCGGCTGTACTGTCGCGTTCTGGAGCACTCCAACACGGGAGAGGCGTTCGCCCTCACCGACGAGTTCGGCGACAAGTTCTGGCTCACCTCCCTGCAGGTCCTCATGCAGAAATTCACCGACTCTAGAGATGTAAGTGTCGGGATACAGATTGAAATAGCCCCCCCCCCCCCCTGTGGGGATACCCGGGGGGGGGGGGGTCTTTTGTATAAATAGGTCCCCCACCTTCTGGAAGTTCATACACTTAACGAGATTCATTGCAATCTTGTGGTGGTACCATAGCCAATGAGGTTTAACCGAGGCGTGGTTACTGCTACACATATCTGTATTATATTTTTTTAAAATCGGGACTTTACTGGTTTAGCTCTGCCTCCGGGCATTGCCTCCAGTATTGTTCCCACCATCTTTGTATTTACAAATGCCCCACATGGCCCAAAGACCGAAGAGGGCGTAAAACCCCATTTTCACTGGAAATTCTGTGCTTGTAACTTCCTCTAATCTGTCACTCTCTTTGACTCTGACTTTCCCCTTTGCTTACCGCCATCTTACTATCTTCTGCTTTTTTTCTTCTTACGAAAAACTTTCAAAAACGTGTCCTCCAGCCGAAGTCGGACTTGCTGGGCCTAACTGTTTCTCAGTTAGGCGCATAACGGCAGCATGACTGCATCTGCGCTCATAATTGACAGGAAACTGTCTGAACGATCGAAGAAGAAGAAGAAGAAAAAGATTGAAATAGCGAGGCTAGGAGAGGAAATAGTGTGGAAATGAACACAGGGAGGAAACTCTCCGTTAATTAACTCCCTCCGCAAACGTTGCTTATGACAACCCCGCCTAGCGCTGCATGAATAACAGCCGAAGGGAAGCAAACACGACATCATTCTAAAATTGAAAAAAAACCGGATGTGTCAGGTTTTAATTGCCTATTGTGATAAATTTATATCGTAATATAGCCTACTTAGATAGATTGTTGTACATACTTTTGTTTGTTTGGGTTTTGTTTTTGTGTTTTTTGTTGTTGTTGTTGTACCTACTAATATTACAGTGTGTTACTTATGTACTTTTGGTTGTGTGTATGTGTTGTACACACTGACTTACGAATAGGGTTGTACTTACTTGATTATTAAAGGCCTCCTACTTACTAACTTTTGTACCATCTGAGAAAGGCCTATAGTGTGTTGTGCGGATGTAATATAGTGTTGTGCATACGTAGGTCTATAGTTTTGTACTTACGAATAGGGTTGTACTTACTTGATTGTCGAAGGCCTCCTACTTAGTTAATAAGTTGTGTACCATCTGAGAAAGGCCTATAGTGTGTTGTGCGGATGTAATATAGGCCCTAGTGCTGTGCATACATAGGTCTATTGCTTTGTACTTGCGAATAGGCAACAAAAAACTGAAACAGACTGCAACGTCACTGGAACATACAACAAACAAACAACTACACGACAAGTGTAAAGTGACGTTATTTTATTCACAAGAGACAAAGCAAAACTACTGGATATTTCGACGAACGCGCCTTTATCAACACAGACAAATAATTAAACAGCAAACAGCAATAGGGTTGTACTTACTTGATTGTCGAAGGCCTCCTAGTTAATAACTTTTGTACCATCTGAGAACGTCCTATAGTGTGTTGTGCGGATGTATTATAGTGTTGTGCATACGTAGGTCTATAGTTTTGTACTTAGGAATAGGGTTGTACTTGATTATTCCTACTTACTAACTTTTGTACCATCTGAAAAAGGCATATAGTGTGTTGTGCGGATGTGATATAGTGTTGTGCATACGTAGGTATGTGGTTTTGTACTTACGAATAGGGTTGTACTGACGCGTTTGTTGTAATCCCCTAACGTATTAATAACTTTTGTACCGTCTTATGTAGTAGGCCTGTAGTGTGAGAAGCCTTCTTACGTTTGAATATTGTGCGTACATATAGTGTTGTGCTTAATGCCGTGTTTATGTAAGCCTGTCTTCTGTCTTTTGGGCGTGCATTTGCAATTGGGTGTTCTTGTGGAGTATGCTTGCGGCTGTGTCATTGTCTGAGAACATTACAATTGATCACACGCATGCATGTGTATGTGTGTGTGTGTGTGTGCATGTGTGCACATGTATGTTTGTTCATTTGATTGTGTGCATGCATGTATGTGTGTGTGTGTGTGTGTATGTGTGTGTGTGTGTGTGTCATTTTCACTTAAGACTCTCTCTCTTTTCTCTCTCTCTCTCTCTCTCTCTCTCTCTCTCTCTCTCTCTCTCTCTCTCTCTCTCTCTCTCTCGTCTCTCTCT
>CM065701.1:32628847-32636347 GCA_017654935.2 Phymorhynchus buccinoides
ATGAAGTGAGGTACGTGACCCAGCACCACGAAAGGGACATTAAGCGTCAAATGACCATTCTGAGAAAATGGCACAGTCGGAAACTTCCGTCCATTCTCTTTTTGATGATATAAAAACAACATTCTTGTATCTTTTTTGTTGCAGAGTTATGAGCATTTAAAGTTGGTAAAGGTGACTGCCAGCCATTTTGAGAAATCACAGCCTAAAATCTATCCTATCCTAAGAAAATGCATCAATCTACCCATTTTAAAGCACTTTGTGGAATGTTTAGAGACCATATTAAAGGTTATCCTTTATGGATATGAAAGATAATTTGCTAGAGAGCACGAAAATACCCACAACTCAAAATTGATGAGAAATGAGATTTTTGACTTTGCAGGCTTGTTGTGAGAAACTAACCCAGCGACTTAATGCACCTCCCGTAGTGCTGGGTTCGGTTTTTCAGTTTTCACTGGTTTACCCGCTGCATGCAGCCGGCCGACACATTCCGATTTATTGAGAAGATTTCTACCAGGCATACCTTTAAGCTGTTTCGGAGGAGCTGAAATGAGAAAATAATGAGGTGGAAGATTTTTCTTGCAAAAACAGGAAGGAGAAAGAGCCATTAAGTCAGAAAGATAACAGATGACAGAAAGCAAAGGGAAAATGAGGTAGAGTCAAAGAGAGTGACAGATTAGAGGAAGTTACAAGCACAGAACTTTCAGAAGGTGAGATAACTATTTCTACCCCCCCCCCCCCCCCCCCCCCCCCCCCCCCCCCCCCCCCCCCCCCCCGGTATCGGGGAGAGACTCGTGGAGGGAGCGGGGTCGTCCAGCTCCCCGCATGAAGGCACGAGGCATCCACCCACTGCCCCATGGAAAAGACAGGCTGACATACAATATACTCTGTCTCTGTCTCTCTGTCTCTCTCTCTCTCTCTCTCTCTCTCTCTCTCTCTCTCTCTCTCTCTCTCTCTCTCTCCTCTCTCTCTCTCTCTCTCTCTCTCTCTCTCTCTCTCTCTCTCTCTCTCTCTCTCTCTCTCTCTCTCTCTCTGCCTCTTTGTCTGTCTGTCTGTCTGCCACACTGTTGTTTTGCTCTCTCTCTGTGTCTCTCCGTCTGTCTGTCACTCGCTTTGTCTCTGTGTCTCTCTCTGTCTCTGTCAGTCAATCTATCTGTCCCTCTGTCTCTCTCCGTCTCTGTCTGTCTGTCTCTGTCCCAGCCCCTCTCTCTCTCTCTCTCTCTCTCTCTCTCTCTCTCTCTCTCTCTCTCTCTCTCTCTCTCTCTCTCTCTCTCTCTCTCTCACTCTCTCTCTGTGTCTCTCATGGTTTTTTTTAATCGTTTTTTTCCACACAGAGAAACTGGATCGAAGCCACAGGAACCGTAGAAGGAGCCGGAGCTTTTTTCATGATGAAAGTCTGGAAGGTAAATTTTTGGTTTTTGGTTTCGTTAACCCTTCCACCGCCAATGTTGCATTTATGCACCACAATGGTTTAACACCCATGTTACTAAAAGGCATCAAGCCACGGCCTATTATCCAAAGACCATAATTTTCTTTATGTTTAGAAGGTAAGGATAGACCAAATGCTATATATGTCCAAATATTGACTTGAGTCTATTGATGTGATTTGACTTGGTTCTATTGACGTGACTTGACTTGATTCTATCGACATGACTTGATTTGATTCCATATCGACGTGACTTGAGTTGATTCTATCGACGTGACTTGAGTTGATTCTATCGACGTGACTTGACTTGAGTCTATTGATGTGATTTGACTTGGTTCTATTGACGTGACTTGACTTGGTTCTATCGACATGACTTGATTTGATTATATATTGACGTGACTTGAGTTGATTCTATCGACGTGACTTGAGTTGATTCTATTGACGTGACTTGACTTGAGTCTATTGATGTGATTTGACTTGGTTCTATTGACGTGACTTGACTTGGTTCTATTGACATGACTTGATTTGATTCTATGGACGTGACTTGACTTGATTCTATCGACGTGACTTGACTTGATTCTAATGACGTGGCTTGACTTGATTCTATTGACGTGACTTGACTTGATTATAATGACGTGACGTGACTTGATTCTATTCACGTGACTTGACTTGATCAGTTCTATTCACGTGACTTGACTTGATTCTAATGGCGTGACTTGATTCATTCTATTCGCGTGGCTTGACTTGATGCTATTAACATGACGCGTAACTTGATTCTATGGACGTGACTTGGGGACTATTATTTTCAACATGACTTGCATGACTTCACTTGACTTGACTTTCTGGATTTCGTGGAATTAACTTCATGACGTGACTTGACTGGACTTTTTTTGGGGACTTCCTGACTTTCTTGACTTGACTTGATTGTTTGATGTCTTTGTTCGTTGGTTCAGGGAGGGTCTGGCAACCCCACCATCTACAATGTGATGCAGTACAGAAGCATAGCTCCCGATTTCACCGTGTTTGATGTGAATGCCTGCTACGGCTACAATGCCAAAAAACACTTCACCATCGAATTTCATGGTGAGTAACTTGAAAACTTGAAAACTTAAACTTTATTTTCCAAGGATATAGATTTTAGGCAATGCCTATTCTTCCATAATAAAGCAATGTTACAGAAAGAAAGACAGACAGACAGACAGACAGACGAGCAGACAGACAGAGAAAGCACTTCACTTTGTTTGATGCGGACACGAATGAGAGAGGCAAGAAATTTATTTCATACCTCATTTGGGCACAGAAATATAAAAACATACACACACATAACTAAATTTCCAAGAATCAACCCAAGAGTGATGTCCAAAATCATTTCAAAGATAACCCATCAAGATAACCCATACCATAATATTACAAATAATGTAATGTATTACTAAATTAAAAACAAAATGGGAAAAAGACATGATTAATACCATTTATCTGAAAGAACCGTTAACAACTGAGAGAGACAGGGGAGAGAGAGAACACTGAACACTGAACTGGTTTATTGCACTTTGGCCATAGACCACAATACAACCGGCAGGGAGAGAGAGAGAGAGAGAGAGAGAGAGAGAGAGAGAGAGAGAAGAGAGAGAGAGAGAGAGAGAGGAGAGAGAGAGAGAGAGAGAGAGAGAGAGAGAGAGAGAGGGAGGGAGGGAGGGAGGGAGGGAGGGGAGAGAGGGTGGACAGAGAAAGACGTGGGGGGGGGGGGGGGGGGGGTAGGTTGAGAGAGAGAAGAGAGCGAGCTGGGTGTGAGTTATGGTGCTTGCGTCGCGTGTGTGTGTGTGTGTGTGTGTGTGTGTGTGTGTGTGTGTGTGTGTGTGTGTGTGTGTGTGTGTGTGTGTGTGTGTGTGTGTGTGTGTGTGTGTGTGTGTCTGCCTGTCTGTCTGTCTGTCTGTCTGTCTGTCTATTTGTGTCTGTCTGTCTGTTCGTGTATGTATCTGTCTGTCTGTGTGCATTGCTTAACATCATTGTTATGATTCGGTGTATCATTGTGTGTATGCATATGTATGCATACGTGTACGCGTTTGATTGTCTGTCTGCTTTGCAGTGAGCGACATCGCAAAGATGTCGGGGGTCAGCCTGCCCTATGTCAAACTGTTTCTGGTGCAGAAACTCGCCCAGCGACTGCAGGTCCAACTCAACCGCTTTGCTGACATTAGTGTAAGTAGGCTAATATACGATCTTTTCTGTCGTTCAGTCCGTCTGTCCGACTTCTGAAGGTTATTGTCGATCTCCACAGATTCACACTCGGTCATTGATGTCAACTTTTTGACCTAAAAGACACACACCTTGATCTTAAAGACTGAAGGTATCTTTTACCTCAGAGACACACACCTTGACCTTAAAGAGTTCAGGTCTTTTTGACCTCAAAGACACACACCTTGACCTTAAAGACTGAAGGTCTTTTTTTTACCTCAAAGACACACACCTTGACCTTAAAGAGTGAAGGTCTTTTTTTTTTACCTCAAAGACACACGCTTTGACCTTAAAGAGTGAAGGTATTTTTGACCTCAAAGATACACACTTTGACCTTAAAGAGTAAAGGTATTTTTGACCTCAAAGACACACACCTTGACCTTGAAGACTGAAGGTCTTTTTTTTACCTCAAAGACACACACCTTGACCTTAAAGAGTTCAGGTCTTTTTGACCTCAAAGACACACACCTTGACCTTAAAGACTGAAGGTATATTTGACCTCAAAGACACACACCTTGACCTTAAAGAGTTCAGGTCTTTTTGACCTCAAAGACACACACCTTGACCTTAAAGAGTGAAGGTCTTTTTGACCTCAAAGACACACACCTTGACCTTAAAGACTGAAGGTCTTTTTTTTACATCAAAGACACACACCTTGACCTTAAAGAGTGAAGATATTTTGACCTCAAAGACACACACCTTGACCTTAAAGAGTAAAGGTCTTATTTACCTCAGAGACACACGCCTTGACCTTAAAGAGTTAAGGTCTTTTTTTTACCTCAAAGACACACACCTTGACCTTAAAGAGCTAAGGTTTGTTTTTTCCCTTAAAGACACACATCTTGACCTTAAAGGGTTCGGGTCTTTTTGACCTCAAAGATAACAAAGCTGTTACTATCACTTTCACAGTTTCAGAGTGGCAGCCCCAAAGCTTGGTGGGTTGGTAGAATGGCTCAAAGTCATGTGCGTTGCGGGTATTGACAACTTTGGTGAGCTTGACCTTTGACAGCTTGTTTCTTAAAGCTGTGGCCTCAGTCCGAAACTCGTCGGTTGTACTAATCTTTAAGCCGTATTTAAATTCTTGATCAGCATAATCCAAAACATGCAGTGGAAAGTATGTGTGTGTTTTTTAAGCTTCGTGTCCATGTCACATTGTTTTTCAGCCATACTTTTCACATTTTTGAAGTTGCAGCTTCTAATTTGGTACGTTGGTAGATTATCTAAGGGTCTTCTTCTTCTTCTTCTTCGTTCGCTCAGACAGTTTCCTGTCATGCTGCCGTTATGCGCCTAATTAACTAAGAAATAGTTAGGCCCAGCATGTCCGGCTTCGGCTGAAGAAATCTTTGTAAGAATTTATAAAAAATAAAAAAGGAAGGAGAATGGACCAGTGAGATAGAAAGATAGCAGATGATAGTAAGCAAAGGGAAAAGGCAGGTGGCGGGAGGAATTGTGAGTGGGCCGGAAACGGGCGTGAACGACATGTCCGCTGCTGCTCAGTGACATCCTTGTTCGGTTTGGCTTCAGGATAATAAACAAAGAGATAAACTACTCTCCGTTTCGTTCAAAAGGTACGCAACTCCTATCAGCGTGTGTGATATGATTGTGGTGGTATGATTTCAGCTGGACACGGACAGTGGCAGCAGCAGCCTGTTCATGAGCAGCACCTTGCTGGACGCCATGCAAGGAAACAGCGGGAGGCCGGAGATCACTCTGGAGGCAGCCTTCGTCTTCCTCCACGGCTCCATCGACGTTTCCCACCTGGCTTTCAACCTCAGCGCTCCTGCCGGTGTGAGTCCTTGTTAGGTTTTGTCCTTCGCCCGACTGACCTTAATTCTAAATGCCTCATATGACCCTTTGGCCCAGAGGGCGTTAAACTCATATTTATCTCTCTCTCTCTCTCTCTCTCTCTCTCTCTCTCTCTCTCTCTCTCTCTCTCTCTAGTCTCTCTCTCTCTCTCTCTCTCTCTCTCTCTCTCTCTCTCTCTCTCTCTCTCTCTCTCTCTCTCTCTCTCTCTCTCTCTCTCTCATAGCCCATATTTCAACCTATCTATGTTTCATAATATCAAGTGTTTTGCTACCTTTGTGTTCTGCTTTGTATGTATAATAGTATGCCTTGCCATGTTTGTGTTCTATGTTAGCATATATGTATCAATGACAGATTGGAAGAATAGGCGTTGCCTAAAATCTATATCCTTGGAAAATAAAGTTTAAGTTTTCAGGTTTTCAAGTTTTCAAGCTCTCTCTCTCTCTCTCTCTCTCTCTCTCTCTCTCGCCCGACCTTATAGTCTGCAAAAGAGTAGACCTATAGGCTGTCTTGTACTTGAGCTCCCTCCCCCCTCAAATTGTTCATTGAAAAGTTTCACCGAGAAGCAGCATTCTGTAATTTTTGAGAAAGGAACAGGGTTAAGATCAGCCTACGATTAATTTTATAAAATTGAAGAACGTAGACTTTGAAATTTAGGGTCATAAACATGAGGTGGGTGACTAAAGCACAAGATTGCCACGGGTTTTGTTTTCCTTTTCTCCTTTTGTCCATTGTCCCAAAGCTATGCCTAGTGTTTTGGTCAGCGCTGTGATCATTTCTTCTACTTTAGGTAATACACCACCACATAGAATTGAAGGGGTTCTGTCTAGCGATACAAAAGATATCCGTAGGGACAAGCAGACAAAACGTTTTGTCAAACGTGACAAACTAAGGTCGGACAAAGGACAAAAACTTGGACTGCTATCCACAAGGCAAGACAGATTTCCTCATTCTACAGACGTGAACTGAAGACAATAATCAGTTCTAAAATCAGTATCCCTAGAAGAAGAAAAAGTAGCATTTATAAAATGAACTGTATGCTAAGATTTTAATAGTTTACGCTGATATTTTTGTCTACGTCACCAATGGACATGTCTAGATATGTCTGAGAAGTCCATGACTATGGACATTGTCATGGTTAACAAACACAGACTGGGACGTTCAAAAATAAAACAGGGAAACATAGGAGCAAAAATACGCATCTAGATCCGACGACGAAAATGGAGTTTTACGTCCTCTTGGTCTGAATCAGACACATATGGGACATTTGTAAATACAAATATGGTGGGAACAATACTGGAGGCAATGCCCGGAGGCAGTACGAAACCAGTAAAGTCCCGATTTTTTAAATATTAATACAGATAGGTCGGCAACCACGCCTCGGTTAAACCTCATCGGCTATGGTACCGCCACAGTATAGTGTGAGTTCAAGTAAGCATCTAGATCCGATCTGCGCTTTTCTCTTTTATAGGCTACATAAGCCGCATTTCAACAACGAAAGTAAGCTTAAGTAACCACTTTGGCGTGTGTCCTTAAATAACAGTGAATGAATTCAATCAGTGGTTCCTGATTTTTGTCAATGTAGGTTATAGCTGTCAATTCTATAGAGCTTCTATATAGCCTTTTTTGTTTTTGCTGTCCCATATTTTGGGCCATGCGGTAGCATTGCTCTCGCGCCGTTCATTCCATGCCCCAATCCGCATCCACAAATCCCGGTTTGTCCAGTCACAAAATCCAAGACCAGCTGTCCAAAGGGAAGAAATCTGTGCTAGGTCGTCGGGAAGCAACTACCAGAGGAGACACTGCGCTGCTGTTGAGTGACTTTCGATGGAGTTTCAGTGGAGCCTGTTCTGAGGTATAGGCCCTAATAATGCGTGCATGAATGCATTTGATCGTAACGTCAGCTGAAGCTCTTACTCCTTTGTTTGCCCAGCAGGTCATCACCCTGACCGGAATCAGTCTGGTGGAGCACAACTTCCGTAAAGAGTTCGCCACCACCACCACCCCTCTCCCCACCACCCGCAAATTCGTGGCCCCGA
>CM065701.1:32641347-32662624 GCA_017654935.2 Phymorhynchus buccinoides
GCGCACAATCACACAACACACGCACACACACTGCTGAGATACACAGCCGGATACATAGGTGCGTGCGCGCACGCCCCCCCCCCCCCTCCCACACACACACACATAGGGGCCTACGAAAACACACACAAATCAAAACAGACGAAGATATTTGTTTGGTGTTTCTTTCCACTTGTGGCTTGTGGCCTTCCTATCGCCGCACGTCGTCTGCAACGATCCTCGCCGTCATAGTCACACTCTCGCCTCCCTTGTTTTTCATTCTCCCAAATCACCTTCTTTCCCTTCAGATGGCATGAGGTTTTTCGTTAGATCTTTATTTAGGGCCTAATTATTTTCAAACGAATCAACAAAAGCCTATAGTGGGGTTTTGTTTCGTGCCTCTCGTGTCTCTCGCACCTGCCTTGAACCCTGACCTTTGACTTGTTACTAGGCTAGACACGAATGATAACTCTCAAGGCTACACGTACGCTACCCGCGACCGAACAGGGTGATCTTTGAACTGTGTGCGTTGTCACCGCTGGAACAATCGAAGGTAGCCCTATCCTATCCTAGGTAGCCGACGTGCAAGTCAAACACAGACAAAATGGCAACACGGTGGGGCATTTGCAGCACGGGACTGATTGCCAACGACTTTTGTTCAGCTCTGAAATCACTGCCCGCTTCAGAGCATGAGGTAAACCGTAATGTTGACTAGAAAATATGTCTGACGAGTTTTTATAATAAAATTATTGTTAGCATGTGAACTGTTTTATCTATAAGGTCCTAACTTAGTTTCGTAGTAGCACTACACACACACACACACACACACACGCACGCACGCACACGCACACACACACACACACACACTGTAATTTCACCTAATGTAATAATAAAGTATTTTTGACTTGCACACACGCACACACACACACACGCACACACACGTACACACACACACACACACACGTACACACACACACACACACACACACACACACACACACATACACCACAACACCAGATAGCAAGCACACACACACACGCGCACACACACACACACACACACACACACACACACACCACAACACCAGATAGCAAATGCACTCTATTTAAGGGCAGGATGATGTTTAGATTTATGTGCAATTAGTCGTTGCTTCTTATGCACAAATGTATCTTGAAGACTTGGTCTTCCTGATTGAAATGGACAGTGAAGGACAGGTGTCGTGATGGGGCAGCCGTCGTCATTGATTCCGGAAAACGGTGCACACCCTTGAACATAGGGGTGTGCTGCCTGTTTACTGGATCGTTCAAACGGAGTCCGAGTCACTCAGGTGTTTTCTGTCCTAGATGCTAAAGTGGAGTCAGCATCTGCCGTTGCGGTAGGAGACTAAAGCATTGTGAGACAGCCAGAGGTTGTCCAGGGGCTCCTGTAGTCCGCATTCTTTGATCGCTGACTTTGGTGAGCAGTCTCCCTTCTCCCAAGGTTGTCTTCAGGACCACCGGGCGACCTGCTCCGTACCAGGGAGTTGATGTCGTCGCACGCGGGCAGGAGACATGCAGCCAAGTCGAGTCGTCTCTGCAGGCGGGTGTAATCCTTCCCAGAAGATGGCGCTGCGTATCCACCCACCGGGCACTGGCGGGTCGTGTTGACTCAGAGGCCAATGCTGCAGAGATGATCCAAGTTGCCGCACATCGTTCTTGTCAGCTGGCAAGTCCATGATCAACTCCCAATGGTGAGGGAGAAGGACTGTGTCGCCCTTCCTACTATCTACCACCTAGTAGGACTTTGTATGCAATCTGCCACCTTGTATCGAAATCAGCGCGCACAGAGAGAGTCAGTACAGTGGAACCTCCCTTATAAGACCTTCAAAAATCCTCCAAAATGAGGTCTTTTAAGGGAGGTAATTTTAATACTTACAAAGAAGGGCAATGTCTCAGAGAAGTAGGTCTTATGTGGGAGGGAGTCTTATAATGGGAGGTCTTATAAGGGAGGTTCCACTGTATAATCAACCCTCTCTATACAGGTTCCAGGGTAGGAATGTAAAGGCAGGTTGGACAGGTAATCAAAGGACTTTCAATATGAACTAGAGCCACCATCCCCCCTCAGAGTACAAGAAGCTCCCAGAATGTGGAGTGACCTGACCAATGAAGGGGACAAACTTGTTCACAACCCACTACAGCCTGCTAGAGAACTTTCTATAACTTGTTTTGCAGGCGGGAAGGAGGTACTGGTTAACCCTTTCTCCGCCAGCCATTTTTCAGCAAAAAATTCCCATTAAACTTACCTGGGTAGAGAAAACAAATCTGCAATATTGGGGATTCCTCTGTAACATATTTAAAGCAAGGCCTATCCTTACCTCCCAAAATTAAGAGAACAGGGTCTGTGGATAACAGACCCTGATTTGATGCCTTTTAATTAGTGACATGGGTGTTTAATTTATCATTGTGGTGCAAATATGCAACGTTGGCGGTGAAAGGGTTAACTTGTGCATCTGTCTTCAAGTCTTGTTGGCGGGTTGATTGATCCCTTAGTCTTGTTTGTCTTGTCGGCGGGTTGATTGATCCCTTAGTCTTGTTTGTCTTGTTGGCGGGTTGATTGATCCCTTAGTCTTGTTTGTCTTGTCGGCGGGTTGATTGATCCCTTAGTCTTGTTTGTCTTGTTGGCGGGTTGATTGATCCCTTAGTCTTGTTTGTCTTGTTGGCGGGTTGATTGATCCCTTAGTCTTGTTTGTCTTGTTGGCGGGTTGATTGATCCCTTAGTCTTGTTTGTCTTGTTGGCGGGTTGATTTCTGTCTTTTCTATTCTCTGTAGCTGTTTGTCTGTCTTTCCATCCTATCTCAATCTGTCTGTATATTTCATTGTAGGTGGTAGCGGTGGCAGGACGGCAGAAAGAGAGTGCAGAGAAGTTTGCAGAAAAGTATGGCATCGCTGCTTCCTACGGATCGTACGAGGATATGGCCAAAGATCCCAACGTAGGTAAGGGAATTAAAGAATTAACCCCTTCATTGCCGCCTACTAGCGCATGCGCCGCCGGTTTGCCGCGCGATTTTTGAACGCTGCAATATCGCTACTTAGCGGCGACGTATATATACGTCGGTGGCAAGTACTGAAGCGCTATAGAGGACGAATATATACGTCGTCGGCACTGAAGGGGTTAAGTCTGTAATCTTTTATTTTAATTTGTTTTCACATGAATTACCACACAAACAAATACACAAATAAATCGTCATAATATGTTGATAGTGAGCACGCTATAAGCTCGAAGCTTGTTGTTGCTCATTCCTTCGTTAATGTATGTATGTTGAACTTAATAAAAAAATTATTTAAACCAAACAAATACACAACAAGTGCAGAGTGACATTATTTTTTTGACAAGAGAAAACAGAACGTGTCATATTTCAAAACTTTGGAGACTGCTTGACTGTGAAGAGGGGAAGTATTGTTGTGTGTTGTGTTATCTATGTTGTTTGAAAAAGACATTTTTGTTTAAATATTACATGTTCTGTTTTGTTTCGTCAATAAAATAACGTCAGCCTGCACTTGTGTATTTTGTGGTACTTTGGTCAGTGATGTTGCAGTCTGTCGTAGTTTCTTCACACGAATTAGTGAAATTATTCAAACAGCAACACCAAGAGCAAACAAATAAACAATACTATGTTTAAAAAAAAAGTAGTTCTATTAATTTTTGAGAACTTTAAGATTTTTTACAGACACTATAACTAAATAAAACTAACATTTTTGACTGAGATTCGAAAAAGAAGGCGGAACAAGAAGAAGAAGGAGAGAAATAAAGAGAGAGAGAGATTATCACAATATCAGAAAGAGAGAGAAAATTTAAGCTTAACGATCACATGATATTTATAAATTAGGCTTTATTCTAAATTATTGCCCTTGCACATCGCAAAGAAGCAGTGTATAGCCACTGAAAATTCTCTGCCCCTGATCATCAACGGGTGGCGCACTCGATTCAGTTCATAAAATGATCACCCTTGCGCGTCGCCAAGAAGTAGTATATAATTATACTAGTCTCATTAGTAAGCATTCTCTTTTTTTGGTCATAACGTTGGTAAGATTAAGAAACACTGACGTGTGGTTTTTAATTTGAGAGATGAGATTTGATGGCCCCAGGGGTCATTTTTGACATCAGTGTAAATCTGTTGCGAAAATTTGGCGGAGGGGGGTAGGGTTACGTTTTGTGTTGAAGCAAAGATGTGAAAAGTTCGATAGATATTTTGTTCTCAATCACTGAATCAGTTCATTCTGTCTATCTCACTCTCAGTGTCTGTCTGTTTCTCTCTCTGTGTATCTGTCTAGTCCTGAGTCAGAGGTCTTCATGATTTCACAATTTTTTGTAGAATCAAGATTTAAAAAAAAAATAATTTTGCTGTTTCAGAGGGTGATTTTTACAGGTTCAAACGCAAAGCTTCTTCAGCATCAAAGGGCTTCTTTGCCCCTGGCCTCTTGGACTCCCGCCTCTTTTTCCCCTCCTTTTTGGTTCTCTGAGAATCTCATCTCTAGTAATAGATGGTCAAACTTTATGTGGTGACAGTCCTGTGATGACCATAGCTGTTGATGGGACTAAAAGTATAAATGACTAACTAACTAACTAGCTATTCTCTTGTTTGACTGTGATTTTCCTAGAGATTGTGTATGTGGGCACCATCCACCCGTGCCACTACGCTGCCTGCCTGCTGTACCTGGAGCACGGGAAGCACGTGCTGTGCGAGAAACCTGTCACCATGACCGTGCAGGAGTGCCGGGACGTCATCAGCAAGGCCCAGGAGAAGAAACTCTTCTTCATGGAGGTAGGTTACAGTCAGTCGAAACCTCAGTGAGCTTACTTCTCAAAAATGAATACATGTACCGCAACAATGAAAAAAACAAAAAAACACAGATAAATCACTTTTTTAGAAAATTTTGCTTGGTACCAAATGAGCGGTTTAGCTGGTTGAGTTCACCGCCAGGTGGCAACAAAATCAAAAAGGTCTTATCCCCGTTATATTATCTGTTAGAGAGAGAGAGAGAGAGAGAGAGAGAGAGAGAGAGAGAGAGAGAGAGAAAGAAAAAATCGAGAGGGTCTTATCTCGTAATATTATCTGTTGGGGATAGAAAGAGAGAGAGAGAGAGGGAGCGAACCCGAGTCCAGCTTCTGTAATTTGGTAATTCAGGGTTTACGAGGAGTGGGTTGCAATTTAAAAATTAAAAAAAGAGAGAGAGGTTTTGTCTGTTCAAACATATTTTTGTGTGTTAACTAATAATTCATGCCATCCAGTTTTGTGTTAAGTTTACTCCACTGTATACAATTATAAAGACTTTATAAATCACCTGTCGGAAGATTTGACTGCTGATTTTAACATTGCCTTTCACTGAACTCTCTTGGAAATACTGTCTGTCTTTCTCTCTCTCTCTCTGTGTCCCATTCCAGGGTTTCTGGACCCGGTTCTTCCCGGCCGTGCACAAGATGCAGGAAGTGCTGAAGGAGAGAACCCTGGGACAGGTGAACTTCCTGCGGGCCAGTTTCTGCGTGCCGGCGGCCAAGGTGGAGCGCATCAAGAAGAAGGATCTGGGGGGCGGGGGCCTGATGGACGTCGGCTGCTACATGGTGCAGTTCGCCAATCTGGTGTTCCCCGAAACTCCAGAAAGCGTCACAGTCGTTGGACACCTCACTGAAGAAGGTACAGTAAACATCGCTTAAAGGTGGACCCTGACGGATGAGTTTTTGCAAGAAACACGTCAAGATCTGATCACCAGAAAGACAGCCTTTTCAAGGATCGGAACACTCACTTTGCTCTGGTTTCCTAGAAATTAAACCGTCAAAACGGCGATTCCTCATTGGCGGAGATGCCGGAGAGAGTAGCCATTTTGGATGGGGTGGGTGAAGGTCACTCATTGTGGTTGAAGCGTTTTCTTTTTTTGTAGTGCAGTAAAAAAACAATTCGAGCTGTTTCCTTTGTTGTGAGCGAAACTCCTTTAGATAATCTGTATTAAAAAAAAAAGGCTTGTATTGCGAAAATTTGGTGCAAATGATTTGGTTTAAACGCAGGCGGCCATTAGAAAAGAGACGGCACACGCCTTCTCTTTGGGTGAAATAATTTGACTTCCAGCACCTCCGCCAAGGAGGAATCGCCGATTTGACGGTTTGATTTCTAGGAAACCAGAGCAAAGTGAGTGTTGCGATCTCTGTAAAGGGTCTTTTCCTGGTGATCTCGACATATTTCTTGCAAAAACTCATCCATCAGGGTGGCCCTTTAAGTGAAAATTGAAGGGACTGAAATTTTATTTTGAGATAGCCAATGTTTTGAATTTAAAAAGACTTTTCAACACAGAGATTATTATACTGGGACCCAAACATTATTTGGAGTTATCCAGTGTTTTTGAGTTATCAGTTCTCTACTGTATAGTCAGTTTTGTCAGACTTGTGATGAATGATAGCTATTCTGGAAAACTTGGAAGGTCGAATATCTGATATCTTCAGTGTGCCAACCTGGTATTCCGTGCAGCTTCTGAGAGTGGGATGGCCATTAGACATCTGACTGAAGATGGTACTTTGCTTATTTGCTACTTGTCACTTGCACACTTAGCTGTGATAGCTATTCTGGAAATCTTGGTGGTCAGTATAACAATGTGTTTTTGTTTTTGATTATTAAATAATAAGGATCAGTACAACTATGTCTTTCTGTTTTTGATTATTAAATTGTGAGGATCAGTATAGCAATGGGTTTTTTGTCATTAAATTATGAGGGTCAATATAACAACAAAATTTATTTTTGTCCACGGAATTATGGAAATGCATTTTTGTTTTTAATTATTAAATTATGAGGTTCAGTACACACATAAAACCCAGACTAAAAAATGTCATTGTTATTATAAAAATAAGGCTGCTTTTTAAATATGGAGGGTGCACGCCTTATTATACAAGGCGTTTTATAGTGTGGATACTATGGTACTGCGTAATGTGTTGATTGTTGTGTGGTTGAACTGCAGGTGTGGATACTATGGTACTGGGTAATGTGTTGATTGTTGTGTGGTTGAACTGCAGGTGTGGATACTATGGTACTGGGTAATGTGTTGATTGTTGTGTGGTTGAACTGCAGGTGTGGATACTATGGTACTGGGTAATGTGTTGATTGTTGTGTGGTTGAACTGCAGGTGTGGATACTATGGTACTGGGTAATGTGTTGTTTGTTGTGTGGTTGAACTGCAGGTGTGGATACTATGGTACTTGGTAATGTGTTGATTGTTGTGTGGTTGCTGCAGGTGTGGATACTATGGTACTGGGTAATGTGTTGATTGTTGTGTGGTTGAACTGCAGGTGTGGATACTATGGTACTGGGTAATGTGTTGATTGTTGTGTGGTTGAACTGCAGGTGTGGATACTATGGTACTGGGTAATGTGTTGATTGTTGTGTGGTTGAACTGCAGGTGTGGATACTATGGTACTGGGTAATGTGTTGATTGTTGTGTGGTTGCTGCAGGTGTGGATACTATGGTACTGGGTAATGTGTTGATTGTTGTGTGGTTGAACTGCAGGTGTGGATACTATGGTACTGGGTAATGTGTTGATTGTTGTGTGGCTGAACTGCAGGTGTGGATACTATGGTACTGGGTAATGTGTTGATTGTTGTGTGGTTGAACTGCAGGTGTGGATACTATGGTACTTGGTAATGTGTTGATTGTTGTGTGGCTGTGCTGCAGGTGTGGATACTATGGTACTGGGTAATGTGTTGATTGTTGTGTGGTTGAACTGCAGGTGTGGATACTATGGTACTTGGTAATGTGTTGATTGTTGCGTGGCTGTGCTGCAGGTGTGGATACTATGGTACTGGGTAATGTGTTGATTGTTGTGTGACTTGCTGCAGGTGTGGATACTATGGTACTGGGTAATGTGTTGATTGTTGTGCTGCAGGTGTGGATACTATGGTACTGGGTAATGTGTTGATTGTTGCGTGACTATGCTGCAGGTGTGGATGCTATGGTACTGGGTAATGTGTTGATTGTTGTGTGGTTGAACTGCAGGTGTGGATACTATGGTACTGGGTAATGTGTTGATTGTTGCGCTGCAGGTGTGGATACTATGGTACTTGGTAATGTGTTGATTGTTGTGCTGCAGGTGTGGGTGCTATGGTACTTGGTAATGTGTTGATTGTTGCGTGACTATGCTGCAGGTGTGGATGCTATGGTACTGGGTAATGTGTTGATTGTTGCGTGGCAGGTGTGGATGCTATGGTACTTGGTAATGTGTTGATTGTTGCGTGACTATGCTGCAGGTGTGGATGCTATGGTACTGGGTAATGTGTTGATTGTTGTGTGGTTGTGCTGCAGGTGTGGATACTATGGTACTGGGTAATGTGTTGATTGTTGCGTGGCTGTGCTGCAGGTGTGGATACTATGGTACTGGGTAATGTGTTGATTGTTGTGTGGTTGAACTGCAGGTGTGGATACTATGGTACTGGGTAATGTGTTGATTGTTGTGCTACTGGTGTGGATACTATGGTACTGGGTAATGTGTTGATTGTTGCGTGGCTGTGCTGCAGGTGTGGATACTATGGTACTGGGTAATGTGTTGATGGTTGCGTGACTATGCTGCAGGTGTGGATGCTATGGTACTGGGTAATGTGTTGATTGTTGCGTGACTATGCTGCAGGTGTGGATGCTATGGTACTGGGTAATGTGTTGATTGTTGTGCTACAGGTGTGGATGCTATGGTACTGGGTAATGTGTTGATGGTTGCGTGACTATGCTGCAGGTGTGGATGCTATGGTACTGGGTAATGTGTTGATGGTTGCGTGGCTGGGCTGCAGGTGTGGATAAGAATGGAACCTTGGTGCTGAAGTACAAAGGGGGCTCAACCGCGGTGCTACTTTACTCCGTGGACAACGTGTTTGGCCACAACAGCCTTACCCTCTATGGCTCCAAGGGAAACTTGCAGGTCAGCGCTGTGAGAGAGACAGCGACAGAGAGAGAGAGAGAGAGAAGGAATGAATGAAATTTTATTTATACAGGGTTATGACATAAGAATAGTTTTTTGACACCCTACCCTGAGAGAGAGAGAGAGAGAGAGAGAGAGAGAGATTACTCCTTAGCATTTTTGATCTTTTTATTGCGTCATATCATCATCATCCCAAGAAAGCCCTCTGTGACCCCTTCACTGACTGCACTATGGGGTGTGCGATGTCATTGATGATGTCATAGCCCTGGAATGGTGGTTTTTGTTATATTCAAGGCAGGAAAGATATATCTATCTCTAGGCCATTTTCTCAGAGTCAGACTGAGTCTAACAGGTCTCTTTTAGATATTATAATAAGATTTGGATAATTTCTCAGTTTTCCTCTGGAAGTGAAGTGGTTAAGTACAAGAATTTTCTTTACTGGGCAGTTCAGGAAGGCTGTCAAATGCCTGGCACAGCCCTCACACCAACTAAAGACTCCTTTCCCCTCCTTTCCCCCCTCCCCCTCCCTTCCCCCCCTACCCTCTCCATCCTGCATGGCGTGGCATCATGCTAAGGGCCTGATCGGCGGGACCTGGCTGGCTGGGCCATACTAGTTATAGGAATTGGTTGTTTTTTTGTTTTGTTTTTAAAACTGGAGTTGCTTTCCCCAAGTTCCCTCCCCCTGTGTTTATATCCAAAGTTGGATTCCTGCCGGGATAATAAATCAAGATCAAGATCAAGACTTATGGGGTGTTTTTTTTCTGGCACTGTGTGTGAAATTTGTATGCACACAAAAAGGTTCATGAAAAAAGTGAGACGAGGAATGTGTTTATTTAAGCCATCAAATAGGAATGCTGTTTGTTTACGTGTTGAAAACAAGGAAGCTTGGGGGTGAGAAAAATTATACTTATTTAGTTGCATTACCGGTAATATAAAATAGTTTGCAGTCAGAAGCAGAGATCTCGACCCCGTTCGACTGAACGCGCCCCTGGGCTAGCCTACCACTAAGCAGCCAAATCAAACCATTGCTAGGCCTAAAGGAAGAGTTTCTGTAGGCCTACAAGAGCCACACACCTACAGTGCCAGAAAAACAGCTTAGAAGCCTAGGCCTACACGACGACACAAGAGGCCTAAGCGGGAGAAAACAGACAAGAAGAAAGCTTCAGCCTACAAGCTGAGAGAGCTCGAGAGAGAATATGTGTGTGAGAGAGCGAACATGAAAACTAATGCATGCAAAATGAATGTCCATTAATTTGTTTCTAGGGAAATAACAACGATTCCCAAATGCTGCTCCTTCCTATGGGAAGTAGGTTAGCAGCGCCAAAATTCTGATCCCGAAAAAAAAAAAAAAAAAAAAAATATAGTTTACAGTTGTGTGTGAGTGAATATGCGTGCTACTTTGTGCATGTGTTGTTGCCCATTAACCCTTTCGCCGACAGCCATTTTTTGAGCAAAATAAATACCATTAAACTTACCTGGACCGAGAAACAAAAAATCTGCAATATTGCAAATTCCTCTGTGGCATGTATAATATTAGAGACCTATCCTTACCTCCCAAAATTACGAAAATACCATTAAACTTACCTGGACCGAGAAACAAAAAATCTGCAATATTGCGAATTCCTCTGTGGCATGTATAATATTAGAGACCTATCCTTACCTCCCAAAATTACGAAAATAGGGTACTCAAATAACAGGCCCTGATCTGATGCTTTTTAGTAGTAACATGGGTGTTAACCCTCTCTTGGACACGGACGCCAAATTCGATCGAATTTTGTCAACTCATGCAGCCCATAAGCGCCGATTGCGCCCGCTGAACGCCAGGTCTAGTACGTTCACTTTCACTTTCTCCCTACCCACAATGCAATATACTAAGTTAGTTCTTCCTGTTCCTGACTCTCGCTGGTCCGTTTTTGGTTCTTACAGCAAGGGGAAAGCACCCACTAGTCTTTTTGAACGGATTTTTCGAAGTGACCCAAAAAAGTTTTCTTCTTTCCACGTGACGTGACGCAGTATTGACTCGGCGCGATGCTCGGAGTGCCATTACGGATTTTTTAAAATTCCAATTCATGGTTTGTTGTGTGACATTGTGTTAGCTTTGGAATAATAATATCATCATTGCTATTCAATATGCATCTTTCAGAAATGAAATGTGAGTTAGACTTTATTCTGGGTGATTTTTTTAATGAAACTATTTGGTGTGACGTTCGGAGTTAATTCCCATCTCTCGGGAACTGGGATCGATTCCCGGTTCGAATGGTTGGGCGTCATTGGGTTAAACCATTGTGGTGCAAAAATGTAACATTGTCGGTGAAAGGGTTAATGACATTCTTGAGTACTATTTTTGTTGTCTGCTTGTTACTGAACCCTTCATTTAAACTAAAGCGCTTTGGGCTCATTTGAGGTAAAGCAGTATATAAATATACTGCTATTATTATTATACCGTAATTTTCGGACTATTAAGGCGGGGTTTTTTCTCCCATTTCCACCTGTGCGCATAATAAATGAGGGCGCCCTATTAGTATTACTGAACAAAATCGTGAGAAGAGAGGCAATGATTGCCGTACCCAGTACAGTCTACTGTGAGTCACAACATCGAAAGTGGTAACGAGTCGCCGATATGACGAATACTCACATTAAAATGCTTCAAAATCCCTATTATCATCCGAGATACCGTCCAACAGATGCCATAACCCTTCATTAGATGTAAAAAGCATCGTTGTAGAGCTTAAAAAGCCATAATTCTACCAGTTTTTGCGAAGAAAAGTCCAAACACAACAACCGGAAGTCGCAAAAACGGAAGTTCAATTATTTGAGAAGGGAGCCAACTCTCGTTTATGACAGCAGTAATGGCGGTCGGTAAGCGTTTACAGGACGTGTATGGGCTTCAAACTTCGACTTTCTATTGCGAGGTGTGTATCGCCTTATAAATGAGGGCGCCTTTTACTTTAATTTTTCAGATTTTTCTTGAAAATTGCTGTATTCGCCTTATACAGTTGGCGTCAATAATTGTGTGTGTGTGTGCGTGTGTGTGTGCGTGCGTGTGCGCACGCGCGCGCGCGCGTGTGTGTGTGTGTGTGTGTGTTAGAGAGAGAGAGAGTTGCTTTGTATATGCGCTGTTGCTGGTTGGTGTCACTCTTGAATGCTGTTTTTGTTGTCTGTTGATGAATAATTGATTGTAAAGCGCTTTGGGCTCATCTGAGGTAAAGTGCTATATAAATGTACTATTATTATTATTATTATGCACAGCAGCCAGCACCTAATGATCCGAAAAATACGGTAATAAATAATAAAATCTTTGTTGCTTTGTTTGGTGTAGCTGGAGGAGCCGTGCCATGCCCCGACCAAGGTCAGCCTGGCGTCCAAGGAGACAATGGAGTTCCCCCTCCCTCCCAGCCCCTACACCTACACCTTCGTCAACTCCCAGGGCTTCATGTACGAGGCTCAGTGCGTCAGAGACTGTCTCCAGAAAGGTGCGAAACCCCCCGTGGGGGGTCTTTTGTATAAATAGTTCCCCCACCTTCTGGAAGTTATTATATTATACCCTGTGGCGGTACCATAGCCGATGAGGTTTAACCGAAGCGTGGTTACTGCTACACATATCTGTATTGTTAAAAAAAATTCGGGACTTTACTGGTGTTGCACTGCCTCTGGGCATTGCCTCCAGTATTGTTCCCACCATCTTTGTATTTACAAATGTCCCATATGTGTCTATGACCGAGAGGACGTAAAACACCATTTCTCATTCATGGAAGTTCTGTGCTTGTAACTTCCTCTAATCTGTCACTCTCTTTGACTCTGCCTTTTCCCTTTGCTTTGCTGTCATCTACTATCTTTCTGCCTTACAGGTCCATTCTCCTGCCTTTTTTTCATGAAACGCTTTCAAAAACATTTCCTCCAGCCGAAGTCGGACTTGCTGGGCCTAACTATTTCTTAGTTAGGTGCATAATGGCAGCATGACGCATCTGCACTCATAATTGACAGGAAACTGTCTGATCGATCGAAGAAGAAGAAGAAAGGTGCAAAAGAACCTTGGTATTTTTGGGTACATGTACTTGCAGTTCTATTAAGCATGTGTGTGTGTGTCAAGTCAAAAATACTTTATTATCACGTTAGGTGAAATTACAGTTTGGTCTCGTACAAGCACAATACAAGCAAGGAAACACATTTGCATGCATTAAAAATGGAAACAAAACTAAGGAAAAATGGATAACAAATCATGCTTTGGAAGAAGTTGGACATAGTTAGGGTGGATACAAGTGTGTGTGTGTGTGCATATGTGTATTTGCATGTCTGCATGCATGTGTTTGCGTGCCCATGTACTGTGCACATGCGTTCATCTTTATATATATATGTGGAAATAAACATGCAGTTCTAGGCGGGGTTGTCATAAGCAACTTTGGTGGAGGGGGCTTATAAACGGAAAGTCCCCTCCCCTTGTTCGTTTCCACTATCTCCTCCCCTCACCTCTCTAGTTCCATCTTTCTGTATGTGTGTGTTTCAGGGTTGCTGGAATGCCCTAGGATGACCCACCAGGATTCCCTCAGCATCATGGCCATTCTGGAGGAGGCACAGAAACAGCTAGGCATGACGGTGTTCACCCAGAGTAAATAGATACAGATACAGGGGGAAAAGTAGAGTGTGTTAAAAGTGGTGTGTGTTAAAAGTAGTCGTCGCTGTCCGACGCTAACCGTGTATCTACAAAATTTGACAAAAATAGATTTTTTACTGAAACTCCTTCCAGTGACCTCACGCAGGTCTTCTATAAATATCTTGTGTCTGCGACCAATGAAAATGCTCAAATTTGTCACATGATACCACGGAAATAATCGTGTATGTGGCGGGTTGTTGCTGGTTTTGACGCGATAAGCGTGTAACTGGTCACGCTAATCGTGTAACTGCCGGCAGCTGTCGTATCTCCCATTGTGAGAACAATGCACTAACTTTGTGACTAACTGTGTAACTGAATTATCACGAAAATTTTGGGTGTTAATGCAACTTTTATTGTGTCACATGTTTACTCATCGGTAAAGAAGAAGGGTCAAGCGTATATCAAATGGGGATTGACTTTGTAGCAGGCGACAATATGTTTTGTAATGCTCCTGTAAAATCACTGATTGTGTAAATACATGGTTAGCGTTGGACAGCGACGTAGTGTGTGTTAAGCTACCATTCCTACTCGTGCTAGTCTTTTGTGTCTTTTTGCAAATTGGGGTTTACTGGAAGTTGACATACGGTATTATTGAAAAAGACAACTGTGTGTGTGTATGTGATCATACTAAATTTTACTGAAAGCATCTGAACAAATTCAGGTGCGGTGCAGCGTCTCCTAATTTTCCGGACTTTTTTTATGACATGACATTGACTGTTTCTAAAGGCAGCACTGTCAGTGGGAGGTGTATGTGATCATACTAAATTTTACTAAAAGCATCTGAACTAACTCAGGTGCGGTGCAGCGTCTCCTGATTTTCCGGACTTTTTTATGACATGACATTGACCGTTTCTAAAGGCAGCACTGTCAGTGTGAGAGTTTCTACGTAATGCAGGGGTGTTTGTGGCTATTTGCAGGAGAGGGAAAAGAATGCCACAGTGGTAATGCTGTAGGTACGTAGAACAGAAAGAAGACGAGACAGGAATATACTGAATAGCGGTCATGCGCTATACCTTGCTGTGCTCTGTGAGGGCAGTTTGAGAAAAGCATGAAAGCTTTAACCCCTTCGCCGCCAGCCATTTTTCAGCCCAAAAATTAGCATTAGACCTAGCTAGGTAGAGAATTTATTTTATCTGCAATATTGGGAATTCCTCTGTGACATGTATAACATTAGGCCTATCCTTACCTCCCAAAATTAAGAAAATAGGGTCTTCAGGATAACAGGCCCTGATTTGATTACTTTTAGTGACATAGGTGTTAAACCATTGTGGTGCTAAAATGCGACATTGGCGGCGAAAGGGTTAACACTATGACATGTTTCCTAACATTATCATTAGTCTGCATTGACTTCTTTGCCTTTCCCCCATCTCCCTAACTCTCACCCCCCGCCCCATTTACTGAGAACTAATACTGGATATGGCAAGTTGGATATAACTACCGTATTTTTCAGATCATTAGGCGCTGCTGTGTATAAGGTGAATAGGGCAATTTTCAAGAAAAATCTGACAAAATCAAAGTAAAAGGCGCCCTCGTTTATAAGGCGATACACACCTTGCAAAAGAAAGTCGAAGTTTGAAGCCCGTACACGTCCTGTAAATGCTTACCGACCGCTACGAGAGTTGGCTCCCTTCTCAAATAATCAAACTTCCGTTTTTGTGACTTCCAGTTGTTGTGTTTGGACTTTTCTTCACGAAAACTGGTAGACATTATGGCATTTTAGGCTCTACAATGATGCTTTTTGCATCCAATGTAGGGTTATGTCATCTGTTGGATGGTATCTCGGATGATAATAGGGATTTTGAAGCATTTTAACGTGAGTATTCGTCGTATCGGCGACTCGTTACCACTTTCGATGTTGTGACTCACAGTAGACTGTACTGAGTACAGCAATCGTTGCCTCTCTTCTCAAGATTTTGTTCATTAATAGGGCGCCCTCGTTTATTAGGCGCATAGGTCGAAATTGGAGAAAACAATATCGCCTTATAGTCCGAAAATTACGGTAGTAAAAAGCGATGAGCTGTTCCTCTGATGTGTTCTACGTTTAGTGCCATATCAAGATCAGTTGTCAGATGCTTGAAGTGTGACCATTAGAGCATTGGGTAAGGAAAATGTCACCCAACATGAACATGAGTATGAAGAGTTAACTCTTTCATCCCGTACTAATTCCAAGTAGCTTTTCACCAGACATAGTAAAATCAACAATTTTCATCTCTACTTTCGCGTACTTTGTTTTGCGTACCAAGTGTGAGTGTTTGGTATTGTTGGACAGAACAAGTGTCTAACTACATATATAACTGCATCAAGTTTCTTTGACTGTTTTCCATCTTCACACCAGAAACGATGGAATAGAAACGTACCCATCTTGTTGCTATTAGTAGTTTTTTCCTCTTTGCCACTACTGGCTGCGCTTTCAGTTAGTCTTTTCAAAAGCTTCTTGTGACGAAATTAGCCCAGTTTTGCTCAAGGGAAAGCACTCAGAAGACTAATAACTGATTGCTGAATATAATTAAAGAAGTTTTTTCCCTTAGACCATACTTAGACGTGCACTGTTCATAGTCAAAGTCACCACGCATATATGTGTGCTGCGTACTGAACGGAGGAAGCTTCTAGCACGCATATGTGCGTGTTAGGTAGTGAAAAAGTTAATAACCTTGTAGCACACACACACACACACACACACACACTCATACACACACACGTACACACGCATACACACACACACCACACACTATTTTATATGACCGATTTTTCTCATGAATACAGGATGTAAAAAATAAAGGTTGCAAAGCTTAATCGTGAAAGGCTAATAAAAGTTGTTTGATTTATCCTCATTTGACTTCTTATTTCAAATGTACTTGCATGTAAATTGCTACACAAATTTGTGAACTACAGTATTACTTAGTGGAGTTAGCCTGTACCGATTGTTTATTTATTTATTAAGAACATTTATATAGTGCTTATGCCATCAAAGCTTTCTTCCCCCAAACCATCCGTGACTGGAACTCCTCGCCACCAGAAATTGTCCATTCCCCCACGTTCAGCTCTTACACCTCGAAGGTGCTAAAGTTCCCCGCATAAAGATCACATACTTTTTTTTTGTGTGTGTGTGTGTGGGGTTGGGTGTTCTCGGACTAGCCTCTCATGCCCTCTTATCTATCTAGTTTTTGTTTTTCCCGCGCAGCATAAATTCTTTGAACCACAGTACATGTCAATAATTGCCGGTTACGGCAGGTGGACATTACCGGAAGAAGAAGAAGAAAGCTCTAGGCGACACATTGCATGTCTTCCACATTTTGTATTTAATTCTGGGTGACAAAGTTTCTGGGTATGGTATTTTTTTTTTCCTTTGTTAATTGGGAGCGTGTCTTCTGCCCTTTGCTGCATTTGTGGATGGCAAGGTCTCAATGCATTCCTGTTTCGCCTCTGTTGACTGCATGCATGCCTTCCTGATGTAATTGTGGGTGAGATAGTTTCAGTGCATTCTTCTTGTCCAAGTGCTTTGCTTCTTGCTTCTTGTGTGAAATGGTCAGTGAATACAGTTACCACTTAAAAAATGTGCTGAAGATAGGTACATGTATATGTAGACATTTAATATCAACTGGACAAACATGAACAATTCTGGGTGACAACGTTTCTGTGTATGGCATATGGTATTCTTTTTTTCCTTTGTTAATTGGGAGCGTGTCTTCTTCCATTTGCTGCATTTGTGGATGGCAAAGTCTCAATGCATCCCTGTTTCGCCTCTGGTGACTGCGTGCATGCCTTCCTGATGTAATTGTGGGTGAGATAGTTTCAATGCATTCTTCTTGTCCAAGTGCTTTGCTTCTTGCTTCTTGTGTGAAATGGTCAGTGAATACAGTTACCGCTTAAATTTTTTGGCCGAAGATAGATGCATGTATGTGTAGACATTTAAAATCAACTGGACAAACATGAACAATTCTGGGTGACAAAGTTTCTGTGTATGGCATATGGTATTCTTTTTTTCCTTTGTTAATTGCGAGCGTGCCTTCTGCCCTTTGCTGCATTTATGGATGGCACAGTCTCAATGCATCCCTGTTTCTCCTCTGTTGACTGCGAATATGCCTTCTGCCCTTTGCTGCATTTATGGATGGCACAGTCTCAATGCATCCCTGTTTCTCCTCTGTTGACTGCGAATATGCCTTCTGCCCTTTGCTGCATTTATGGATGGCAGTCTCAATGCATCCCTGTTTCTCCTCTGTTGACTGCGAATATGCCTTCTGCCCTTTGCTGCATTTATGGATGGCACAGTCTCAATGCATCCCTGTTTCTCCTCTGTTGACTGCGAGCATGCCTTCTGCTTTCCTGATGTAATTCTGGGCGAGAAAGTTTCAACTGGTGTTTTCTTCTTTCCTGAGTCCTTTGTATCTTGTGTGAAGTGGTCAGTGAATACTGCTAAAAACAAATTGCTGAAGATAGATATGTAGTCATTGAAAACCAACAGGACAAATATGAACAATTGCCATTTTGTTCTATGATGAACATTTTCATCTTTACATTTTAATTGTAAACAATATGAATTACTTTTCTAACGAATCATTCACCAAACATTTTCTTCACCCTTTGCTAGTAATCTGAGATATGTAAGTCTCTCCTTCGCAAACATTGAGGAGTGAATCTTCTTCTTTTTCTGCGTTCCCAGGCCATATGGCCATAATAGGTATGGTACATATGTGTCCGGTTTTCAGTTTTCACTGGTCTCCCTGCTGCGTACAGCCGACACATTCCGATTTCGTAGGAGCTCAGATGAGAAAAATTATTTGGAAGTTGTTGGGTTTTTTAAACGGCAGGAGAATGGGCCAATAAGTCAGAAAGATAGATGACAGAAAGCAAAAGGAAAAGGCAGAATCAAAGAGAGTGGCAGATAAGAAGTTACAAGCACAGAACTTCCAGAAGGTGGGGGAACTAATTTTACAAAAGACCCCTCCCGGTATTCCCACGTGGAAGAGAGGGATGAATCTGATCACTCTCTTGTGGGATTTTTGCATAAACAAAGCACATAAAATGGGAATAAATATGCCAGAAGGTCGTACTGCGAAAGGGATGAAGAAGGCTGATGGCGCCTTCTGGAAAACACCCCTCTAATTATGTGTTATGCTGTGCACTTGACTTGACTTGTTCTGCTTCCATTGTTATGCCTTCTCTCTCTCTCTCTCTCGCTCTCTCTCTGACAGATTGTAAGAATAGGCTTGGACTAAAAATAAAATCTCAATCCTAGCGTAATAAGTTTCTCTCTCGCTTTCTCTCTCGGACAGGTTGTAAGAATAGGCTTGGCCTAAAATCTCAATCCTTGCGTAATGAAGTTTTCAAGTTTCTGTCTCTCTCTCGGACAGATTGTAAGAATAGGCTTGGCCTAAAATCTCAATCCTTGCGTAATGAAGTTTTCAAGTTTCTCTCTCTCTCTCGGACAGATTGTAAGAATAGGCTTGGCCTAAAATCTCAATCCTTGCGTAATAAAGTTTTCAAGTCTCTCTCTATCTCTAGAGTAATAACGTTTTCAAGTTTCTCTCTCTTTCACTTTATCTGTTTTACCTTCCTTTTCCCTCTCTTTCAGAGTCTCTCTCTCCCAATCTTGTCTATTCTTTTTCTATCTCCTCTGGTGTGTGTGTGTGTGTCTGTCCTTGTCGATGTCTGTCCGTTTGCCTTTGCGCCTTTCTCTCGGGTTTTTTCCATCCACATTTTGTATAAGAAAAGTTGTTTTTTTATCTTTATATTCTTTTTCTTTCTTTCTTTTCGACATCCTTGAAGCTTCCATTTTTATACATATTCCTTGTGATAACAGCATTACCATTAGTTTCTTTAATTTATGGGATTGATTTTTTTTTTTCTGTGCTGAAGAATAACATTCATATTGTTGTTGGTGCTTAATGACATCATTTCATGTATAGTCCCTCCATATTTATATTATAGACATGTATCTTTTTGGTCCAATAAAAAATACATACAAAAGGAGAAACTGTTGCAAAGAAATTGTTTACAGTGTGAGGTTTGCATATCGTTTTCTTCCTGTCTGTTTCGGTCTTTCTCTTTATTTTTCTTTCTCTTGATATTTCTTTCCCCTGCTGTCTTTCTGTCTCAGTTTCTCTGTCCTTGTGTTTCTTTGTCTATCTCTGCTTGTCCTCCTTTCTCTCCCTCTGTGTGTGTGAGACAAAGCGACCTTCGGTGACTTGATCAGCTGATTTGTTGTGGACTAATCCAGAGTTCTATCGGCACTTTAAATTTGTATTGGTACAAAGGAGATTATCTGTGCTGTTTAACCCTCGAGGGCCACACGTATCATATATGATACATAGCAGAGAGAGAGAAGAGGGAGGCGCATGAAATGTTGGGAAGGGACCCAAAATATGACAGAAATTTGAGTGTTACGAAGATGCCAAGAAGTGCAGCAACAAGGTATCTGCTGCAATGGCTACTGACAGGGATATGTCAGCTTTATGTATTTAAAGTGATTCTGTGCATTAGTTCAAATGCACACACACACACCCATATGCACACACACACACACATACATTGCTTTAACAGTTTTAATCAAGAAATCTTTGCTAAGTACAGTAGGAACAAACGCACCTTAACGGCAGCAATTAAATAACAAACTTTTTAAAAAAAATGGAAAAACAAGAAAGATCATGAAATAACAGAAAGAATAACTACCATTAATTTATTTTAATATAAATTCTCTTGCAATTAGAAAAGAGAAACAAAAACACCACCAAACATAGAAATACAGCATACATGTACACACACACACACACACACACATCTGCGCACACACAGGCACACACATTGTTGTGAAGGAATTCAAAATGCAACAACAGACAGAAAAAATTCAAAACTTAACCAAAAACACACACACAAAAACCGGGTTGCCCACATTTAAACATGTTTTAAAAAAATGTTTAGATTATTCTTTTTGACATTTTTTCCAGCACGGAAAGAATAACAGTAACTACAGTCATGTTGACCACAAGGAAATGTCTTCGTCAAATAAGGGAGCCCTATCACCACGTATAATAGAAGTTGTAATGGAACAAGGTCACATTCTATTAAGATTTAAATGAGAAACTATTAAACCTTGTAAAAGGGCGCATGTATGCACGCACATGCACACTGTGGAGGCGCCGTGGCCGGTTGGTTAGTCGCCACTTGTAATCCAACGGTTTTGCGAGTGCGCTGGTTCGAACCCAGCTCCGTTCACGGTGTTGTATCCTTGGGAAAGATACTTTACTCCTATTTCCTAGGATCAGACCTAAAACCGAGGTCCTGTGTGTGAACGCACGCACAAGATCTTGCGAACACGTTAAAGCCCATTCCACTATTCTGTACGAGTAGGCCGTGTGTGCCAGTGGAATGGATGACACGAACTCACAAAGCATGCATCCTGTGTGCCAATAGCAGTCTAAACGAAGACTTTGGGCAGGATAAACATCCCCAGTCGGAAGAAGAAATTAAGACACACACACACCTGCGCACACGTAGCCTCCACGTACACACATGCACGCTCGTACACACACACTCCCCCCATGCATATCTTTGTATGGTATTAATCAAGGGTTTGTTTTTCATCCTGTCCACTTTTCATGCACACCTTTTGGCAAAGATACATAACTAAAAATTATACAGGACTGGTACAAATGGTTTTTTAACAAAATTTGAACTTCCAGAATACAGAAGGGGAATAAGTTAGTCAAAATATGCAAACCAACCAA
>CM065701.1:32668124-32678124 GCA_017654935.2 Phymorhynchus buccinoides
GCATTGTTGTGTGTGGTGTTTTTTTGTGGTAAGAGTCGTGTAATGGGATCTATATCAATATAGTGAACGAAAACAGTAGGATTTCATCAGATTCATGCCTCACAGATGTCGTCGTCACTGTTGGACAGTCGTGGTCTGAAATTGGACGTGTGGATTAATATCCTCCTTTAGACTAACAGTTAAAGCAATTTATGTTCCCATCCCAACCCATCCAATTTCCCAAACAGCTTCCGGATCATGACCCCTCAGGGGAAAGTAGAAGAGACCGGTCAAGGTTCACCCAGAGACCTTCACCTAGCTCATTATGCAAATGGAGGACAAAGGTCATACAGGTCGTGAGTGACCCAGGTGCAGAAGTAAGAATTCTCAAAGAAACTTGCTGGATCCTCTTCTTCTTCTTCTTCTGCGTTCCCAGGCCATAAGGCCACAATGGTTACGTATGTGTCCGTTTCCCAGTTTTCACTGGTCTCCTCGCTGCATTCAGCCAACACACTCAGATTTCGGAGGAGACTTGCTGGATCGATTCAGTAGATCATACATTTTCGATGGGTATATATACCAAAAGGTCATATCACGGAGATGGCTGATAATACCTGTGGGTGTGGTGACAGCTAGAGAGGGTTCCGAGGTCGTATGCTAATGAGAGGGTCAACGTGTCACATGATTGCATCCGCCATGTTGGCTGCACCAACAGCTTTGTGTCAACACGAGAGCTCAGTTTAAGTAGAAGATCACACACGACATTATCTCCTTACATTACAATGTGACCCCCCACCCCCCACCCCCCTCTCTCTCTCTCTCTCTCTCTCTCTCTCTCTCTCTCTCTCTCTCTGCTTTCTCTCTCTCTCTCTCTTCTCTCTCTCTCTCTCTCTCTCTCTCTCTCTCTCTCTCTCTCTCTCTCTCTCTCTCTCTCTCTCTCTCTCTTCTGTAGAGAGAGAGAGAGAGAGAGAGAGAGGGGTATCAAACATTTCTAGGTTTGTTTGTCCTTTCAATAAGTACTTTGGAACACAAATATTCTATCCAGGCGGTGTGTTTACAGTGTGTTTATCCTTATTATTGGGTCCTATGTTGCCTTTATTTATATTTCATGCGCTTGGTGGGATGTAAGTAGTAGGCCTCCTCTATGTATTTGCTTTCAATTGTGATTTGTCAACAACTTCATAACAATCGTTATTTACCCCCATGCAGTAGGGTTTGGAAACAAATTGACTTGACTTGGCTTGGAGAGAGAGAACGGGGTGAGGCGAGAAAGGGAGATGTGTGTTTCCTTTACGTGTCAGTTTGGAAGTCTGTGTTTGAAAAACAAGCGTGTGTTGGATGATGTGGTGAATGTGTGTAGGGGAAGACGGGGTAAAAAGCGCATGGGCGGGTAAGAAGCCCACCCCAATTATCTCATGAAATGAAGCAAATTTCAGTCTCATTTTGCCCATGAGACGAGCGTTAATGTCTAGCATTCGTCTCATGGGCAAATGTGACTGAAATTTGCTTCATTTCATGAGATAATTGGGGTGGGCTTCTTACCCGCCCATGCGCTTTTTACCCCGTCTTCCCCTAGTAAAGTTGTTGGAAAGAGAGAGATGGGTTTGAATGAGATGTACGAAAGACGAACCAAGCATAAAGCCAGGAGGATTGTAAATGACACCTCCCATGTTTTGAACAAACATTACGAACTATTACCTTCTGGACGTCGCTACAAAACTTTTAAAGTCAACTCCAGGGCACAGAAATCCTTCATCCCCAGATCCATCCACCTCCTAAACTCATGATCCTTTTAGGTTTAAATGTGTGTTCATCGTGTTAAAAGAAACTATGCATGCTTACCCTTAGACGTGTATGTATCCACATAATAATGTGTATCTTTAAGCGTGTATTATGTGTAACATTTAAATATGTACATTATGCTCACGCATGCTAAATGTCTATGTCCGTATACATTTTATGCATTTTTTTAAATACTCACGTGACCTTGTTTAAGTCAAAATGTGCATGCTGAATGCCGATGTCTTTGTTATTCAGGCACCTAAACAAAATTTATCCTTGGGAGATAATAAAGTGGGTTTGATTGATTTGATTTGATTTGATTGGTGTGTGTGTGTGTGTGTGTGTGTGTGTGTGTGTGTGTGGTGTGTGTGTGTGTGTGTGTGTGTGTGCGTGCGTGCGTACGTGCGTGCGTGCGTGTGCGTGCGCGCGCGCGCGTGCGTCCGTGCGTGTGAGGTCAGTTGTGAAAGAAGATCAAACTGAAGCCAGCTGATAGACTGCGGGGAAAGAAGAAAGAAGAAACCAGCTGCCACTGCTACATAGCAGCAGTATTTGTTCGATGGGGAAGAGGTGATGCTGAGTGGGGTTAGGTGGGTCTTCGTGTGCATAGGATACTCTACGCTCGCCCAGGGAAGAGGAAGAAGGGCAGTTTATCAGTCAGAGGAAACTTGTCGTTCGAGAGTACAGCACGTGTATTTCATTTCATGTTGCGCGCTGTTCTTTTTTCTCTCTTAGCTTGCGTGTTGTGGTTTTATTGAATTCGTTCGAGTGTGAGTGTGTGTCGTTAGTTTTCTTTTGCAGTTGAATCAGAACAGGTAAGTCCTTAGCGAGGGGAAGAAGGTCACAGTATATAATACAGAGGGAGATTCGAAAAGAAAGAACAGTGTAATTAGGGTAAGACGGGGTAAGAAGCCCATGCCAATTATCTCATGAAATGAAGCAAATTTCAGTCACATTTTGCCCATGAGACGAGTGTTAATGTTTAGTGTTCGTCTCATGGGCAAAATTTGACTGAAATTTGCTTCTTTTCATGAGATAATTGGCATGGGCTTCTTACTCGCTCATGGGCTTTTTACCCCGTCTTCACCTATAATACAGAGTGAGTTTGTCTTTAGAGAGCACGCACGTGTTGTTGTTTTTAATGCGATTTTCTTCTCAATTCTCTCTTTCTTTCTTTCAGCGTGCTGTAGTTTTATTAATTAATTTGTTTTTGAGTGTGAGTGTTGGTTTTCTTCAATTTAGAATCAGAAGAGGTAAGTACTTGCGATGGGAAGAAGTGTAGTATAATACAGCGGAAACTTGTATTTAGAAAGCAAGCACGTGCGTTTCATTTATGTGATTCTCTCTCTCTCTCTCTCTCTCTCTCTCTCTCTCTCTCTCTCTCTCTCTCTCTCTCTCTCTCTCTCTCTCTCTCTCTCTCTCTCTCTCTCTCTCTCTCTGTGCAAACCCCCATGACACGAAAGCTGTATCTGGCTAATGTCATTAAACAATCAAAGTGTCAAGTGTCTCTCTCTCTCTCTCTCTCTCTCTCTCTCTCTCTCTCTCTCTCTCTCTCTCTCTCTCTCTCTCTCTCTCTCTCTCTCTCTCTCTCTCTCTCTCTCTCTCGTGTTATGGTTTTGCTAAAGCGTTTGCGCGTGTGTGAGTTATGTTTTTTTCCAATTCAATCAGAACAAAAGGCAAGAGGGGAAGAAGGACAGTATAATACAGACGGAACTTGTCTTTAGAAAGCACGCATATACTGCTCAAAATTTGGTAAGGATATTGTCTTAAACATGCAATATAATTAAAGATAAACATAAAGCCATTCTCTTTTTGTTCTTGTTTACTTTAATTAACCTTTCATCTTCACATTTTGATCAAAAACGATGTCTGAGAATGATTTTATTGGCTTGCCTCAAAGAACGTTTGTGATACCCTTTTAAAATGCATTAAACAACCGAATGGAGCGTATTTTTCATTTTCAGTTGTTTTTTTGTGGCAAAAAAGTCATGGATAAGCATGTGCGAGACCCCCTCACTGCAGTTTCAGCATGGAAACGCCATTTCGTGTTCTGGATGAGCTTTTGAAGCTCCTGCTGATCCAGGGTGTTCCACTCCTCTAACAGGCACTGTTCTGGGTCATGTAGACTTCTGAGCTGCTGTGAACGGCTGATATAATGGCTGTCTGGAGTGTGTTTCAACATTGTTCTATCAGACTGAGGTCTCTGGATCGAGCAATCTACCTCGTATGGACGATGCTCTCTTGCTGCAGGTATGCGTAAGCAACCCTTGTTCGATGAAAAGGTGCATTACCATCCATGAAGACGTCATCTCGGATCGTACCAACAGAAGGTTTGACGTTGTCATTGATGAACTGATCCCTGTAGTGAACAGCTATCAGAGATTCCTTTTGAAGAATGTGTGGCACTGTTTTCCCGACCATGCTGATACAGGCCCAAACCGTCAAAGACCCACCCCAAGATCTGTTATCTCTCTGACTCATGTTTCCTGGTAACGCTCTCCTGTGAACCTCCACACCCTGGCAAGACCATCAGTGAAATAAAGACAGATCCTGAACTCGTTGGTGAATAGATTTCATATCCAGTCTCATAGTGTCCAGATGGCGTGGTTCTGGGCTCTAAAAAGACAGCGCTGCTTATGAGCTGGAATGAACAGGATGCCCAAACATGCCCAGGGAGAGTTAAGGCAGCATCATGGAATCTATTCCTTACAGTTTGGGTGGAAATGTTCCGCATTGAAGCATTCAGCAAATCAAAATGCCCACAGAGAGCGTGTGTGAAACGATTTTGGCAGGCCTAAAAAAAACTGGAAAACAGTCATTTTTATTCGCTGTCGCCCAGTTTCTGCCATCTGCACGGCGGCTTTCATCAGTGCCAAGCTCATGGCAGTGAATCCGAGCTCTGGAAGCCACGCATTGCGGTATTCCAAACATGAATGGCACAACGGGTCTGTGCACAAAGATGCCAACACAGAAAGACAACTCTTTGTATGTCAAATGAAGTCATTATCTCACTTCGGCCATGAAACTTTGTCTCTTTTGTACGACATTATTTTACGATGTGAGCAAGAAATGTCGTTGATTCTGACCATTTTACTCACTTTTATGTTTTCACTCCATTTCAGCAAAATAACACTTTTGGGAGGTGGCACTCGGAATTCACGTGATGCACGCGAACAGGAAGTTGGATAAAACAAACTTGAGTGAGCTCGTATTCACGGATGATTGCTCTTTTCGGTCATATAATTTTGGTGTTGCTTACAATTACACCACCTTTTAGCAATCAAGGTTATAACAGTCTATCCTTAGCAAATTGTGAGCAGTTGTGTGTGTATTTTATTGATGTGATTTTCTTCTTTCTCTCTCACTCTCCGGCGTGTTGTGGTTCGTCTACATTGTTGGAGTGTGGGTGTTGGCTGATATTCTTTCCAGGGGAATAAGAACAGCATACTACAGAGGGAATTTGTTCTTAGAATTTAAAAGCAAGCACGTGAGTTTCATTGTTTCTGTTCTTTCTCTCGCGCGTGTTGTGGTTTTGTCCGTGTGTGTGTGGGGGGGGGTCACTGGTGTGGTGTGGTGTGGTGTGGTGGTGGTGTGTGTGTGAGGGTTGATTTTCTTCAATTGAATCGGAAAAGGTTAGTTTTCTTCTGCAGTTTAACCCTTTCGCCGCCAGCCAATTTTTAGCCCCAAAAATGTCATTAAGCTGAACAGGGTAGAAATAAAAATGTATCTGCAGTTATTGGGAATTTCTCTGTGAAATGCATAACATTAGGCCAATCCTTACCACCAAAAAGTAAGAAAATAGGGTCTTTGGATAACAGGCCCTGGTTTGATGCCTTTTAGTAATATGGGTGTTAAACCATTGTGGTGCATACATGCGACATTGGCGGTGAAAGGGTTAAACATTCTATGCTCAAAAGACACACTGACCCACCACGATTAAGTCCCTTCTGTGGGGGTTTTCTGGGTAGCTGTGACCCACATAGAAATTCCCCCAACTTCAAATTGAGGCTGCTCTTTTTAAAGACACCAGATCACGTGTCAAAATCACGGTTTTCACGTGTTTTCCCTCTTATAGCTGGTAAGAAATCTTGTTTTGACCAGGTTTGAATCCCATACAAATGCCCCCAAATTGAAAACGAAACATCATTTTAAAGAGCAGCCTCAAATTAAGTTGGGGGCATTTGTATGTGTGTCACAGCTACCCAGAAAAAAACAAAGGTCTTAATCGTGGTGGGTTAGTGTGTCTTTAAAACGATGTTTTGATTCGAATTTGAGGGCATTTGTATGGGAGTCAAACCTGGTCAAAGCAAGATTTCTTATCAGCTGTAAAATAATAATTAAATAAAATAATAATTGATAGCATTTCTATAGCGCCTTTCTATAATTATGTTACACTCAAGGCGCTTCCATTCACTGATACACCCGCAGTCACACAAAACATTATTACCCAATCATTCACCCAGGTACAAGATCAAGAAGGAAAATTTTACAAACCGAATGAGCTTTGAAAGTAGTGAGTCTTGAGTTTAGCTTTGAAACTAGAGATATTTGGTTCATGGCGGAGATCGACTGGGAGGGAATTCCAAACAGCAGGGGCACTGAAACTGAAACTGAATGAGGAATAAGAGGGAAAGCACGTGAAACCCGTGATTTTGTCCCGTGGTCTGGTGAGTCTTTAAATAGCAGGGTTCTCACATGTGTGCATCTGCCTGTAACCTATATTATAGAATGAAACCGGATTAAACCTGCGGTGAAAAGAAAAGAAACTAAATATGCAATGAAACATACTGCAAGAAAGAAGCAACAAAATATTGCGTGAAATGTGTGTGTGTGTGTGTGTGTGTGTGTGTGTGTGTGTGTGTGTGTGTGTGTGTGTGTGCGTGTGCGTGCGCGTGCGTGCGTGTGCGTGTGTGTGCGCATGTGCGCGCGCGCGCGTGTGTGTATGAGTGCGTGCGCGAGAGAGTGTATGCATGCATGTGTGTGTGTGTGTGTGTGTGTGTGTGTGTGTGTGTGTGTGTGTGTGTGTGTGTGTGTGTGTGTGTGTGTGTGTGTGTGACCACTGTGTGTGTGTGACCACTGTGTCTGTGTGACCACTGTGTGTGTGTGACCACTGTGTCTGTGTGTGTGTTTGGTTTTGGTTTAGGCTTACTTCAGGAATCATTCTTTAACTGGGATTTTATTAGTAGTTGCTCTATTCATAAAACTGTAAACGGATTTTGAAAGCATACTGTAAAAGGATTAGAATAATGATCCCGAAAACGCTACAATCTATTAGGATACATTTCATTAATGTAAAAATCTATGTTTTTGAATGCACAAATTTCCTAATATGTACAGAAATCTCTGGTTCATTGTTTTAAGTTGCAGGGAAAGATTTAGTTTCTTGGTTTAAGTAGCATTTTATTGTGATACGGAATGCACACATTTCTTAATATGTACAGAAATCTCTGGTTCGTTGATTTAAGTTGCAGGGAAAGATTTAGTTTCTTGGTTTAAGTAGCATTTTATTGTGATACGGAATGCACACATTTCTTAATATGTACAGAAATCTCTGGTTCGTTGATTTAAGTTGCAGGGAAAGATTTAGTTTCTTGGTTTAAGTAGCATTTTATTGTGATACGGAATGCACACATTTCTTAATATGTACAGAAATCTCTGGTTCGTTGATTTAAGTTGCAGGGAAAAATTTAGTTTCTTGGTTTTAGCATTTATTGTGATACGTCACAGGTCACAACAATAATGAGATAGGGCAACAAGACTAAACGTTTCTTCTGTATATATTACATAACCTAGCACCACGAAAGGGACATTAAGTGTCACAATGACCATTCTGATAAAATAGCATAGTTGAAATCTTCAGACAAGTCTCTTTCTAATCATATAAACACCATTCTTGTATCCTTTTTTGTTGCAGAGTTATGAGCATTTAAAGTTGGTAAGGTGACTGTCGGCCATTTTGAGTAATCACAGCCTAATGTCTAGCCTAGCCTAAGAAAATGCATCAGCCTACAAATCTTAAAACACTTTTTGGAATATTTAGAGGACTATCCTTTATTGATATTGACCCTTTCACCGCCATTCATTTTTCAATGATTTTCCAATCAACCTGGGTAGACATTTTTGTATCTGCAATACTGGGGATTCATCTGTGACATGTGTTAAGTAAGGCCTATCCGTACTTCCCAAAATAAAGAAAATATGGACTTCGGATAACACTGCACACCCTGGTTTGAGACGTTTTAGTGACATGGGTGTTAAGTCATTGTGGTGCGGAAATGCGACATCGGCGGTGAAAGGGTTAATGATAAGATGTTAGAGAGCAGGAAAATACCCTTAGCTCAAAATTGATAAAAAACGAGATTTTTGACTTTGCAAACCTTTTGTGAGAAACTAGCCGACATAATGTCCATTTCGTGGTGCTGGGTCACATGTATTCACAACTAGGGGAAGACGGGGTAAAAAGCGCATGGGCGGGTAAGAAGCCCACCCCAATTATCTCATGAAATAAAGAAAATTTCAGTCAAATTTGCCCATGGGACGAATGCTAGACATTAACGCTCGTCTCATGGGCAAAATTTGACTGAAATTTGCTTCATTTCATGAGATAATTGGGGTGGGCTTCTTACCCGCCCATGCGCTTTTTACCCCGTCTTCCCCTATAACCAATATTTCCTCTTGTAAACTTTGTTTATTTATTAGTCCCCGAGCCGAAGGTTCGGGAACTATTGTTTCTGTCTGGTCCGTCCGGCGTTCGTTCGTCCGGTGTCCGTCCGGCTATTCGTCCGTTTTTCTCAAAAACTATTCAGTCTATCATCATCAAATTTGGTATACTAGTTTGCCAAGATGCAAGCTATCCACTGATGTATTTAGTTTTACATTAAGGTCAAGGTCGCGCCAGTTACGGGGTTCAACCCCCGAAACATAATCGCTAATATCTCGCGAAGTTTTGCATGTATTTCAATGCAGTGTTTTTCACAACATTTCTTGATGAATTGTCTATAACACAGTTGTCATGATTTTTTCTGTGCGCTCGTGTGCGCATGATCGCGCGCGCTCAAATCACGGGTCCGAACCCCAAGGCTATATATAAAAAAGCTATTCAGTTACGTGCTGTTTTGATGCGTTTCTATGTAGCTACGTGCTGTTTTGATGCGTTTTTATGTATGTGTACAGCCGACACATTCCGATTTCGGAGTAGCTCGACGATGCTGCGAGGGGACTTTGCAGCCGCCCGGCGTTGCACTTGTTATTTTTTTTATTTGTATTGGTTGATTAATCGATTGATTTGTGTTTAGATTCTGTTCCATTCTTGTAAGGGAGTAATAGGGTGGGATGGGGGGGGGGGGGGGAGTGAAAACCCCCCACACACAACTGTGGTTTTAATTACCAGTATTTTTCATACTATAAGGCGATACTTTTTTCTCTCTCAGACTGAGACCCATGGCCATGCGCCTTATAATATGATTTGCAAAATAGTAAAAAAAAAAAAAATTTTAAAAAGGAACCAAATCTGAATTTTGTGTAAAATGTTGGGGGTGCGCCTTATAGTGTAGAGTGTAGAGTGGCACAGTGGTAGTGCGTTCGCTTCGTGTCAAGTAAACCCGAGTTCGAACCTGGGTACAGGGGATTTTTTCCTCTCACTTTGCACTAGGCCTTACGGTCTGAACGTGGAGTCTTTCGGATGAGACGATAAACCGAGGTGCCGTGTGCCCATGCACTTAGCATACGCTAAACCCAGTGGCAACGAAAAAGTTGTCATTTGGTCAAAAAACCCACCCCCCCCCCTTTCCTTCCTCATCAGTCACATAAATCGCATGCAAAAAAAAACACAAAAACAATTGGGTGGCGCGCCTCTGGCTGCGACGCGCTCTCCAGGTGGGAGCAACCCGAATTTCACAGAGACGCCTCTGTGACTATAAAGTACCTAATACCTAATACCTAATACTATATAACAAGGTGCGCCTTATAGTCCGATAAGCGCGGTAAGCAAACGGATTTTTTTTAGGGGGGGGGGGGGGGGGGGGGTCTATTTTTGTTTTCTTTGTAATCGAATATTTTTTTCTCCGCAAAGGTAGATAGATCTGCTACACACGTAGAAGATGAAAATGGAAGTAAGAGATAAGGAAAAGTGAATGTGTGTATGTGTGTGTGGAGAGGGGCGGGGGAGAGGGGTGTGTATGCAGTGGAACGAAAGAGATGTTGGGGAGGGGGAGAAGGGAGGGGGGACATAGAGGGGGGAGGG
>CM065701.1:32688824-32696324 GCA_017654935.2 Phymorhynchus buccinoides
GTAGATTCAAATTCCAGTCGTTGGATTGAGCCGCCATTGTAAGTGGGATCACGAACGATAACCCTATCAGCTCGGCTCGCCGTAACTCTCCAGTTGTCTTATTCCCATGACAGTGTCTTTGCTACAACCGAGATGACCCTCTTTCAATACTATTTATTATTAATCATTGTGCGTGTGTGTGTGTGTGTGTGTGTGTGTGTGTGTGTGTGTGTGTGTGTGTGTGTGTGCGTGTGCGTGCGCGCGCGCGCGCGCGCGCGTGTGTGTGTGTGTGTGTGTGTGTGTGTGTGTGTGTGTGTGTGTGTGTGTGTGTGTGTGTTGTGTGTGTTGTGTGTGTGTGTTGTGTTGTGTTGTGTTGTGTGTGTGTGTGTGTGTGTGTGTGTGTGTGTGTGTGTGTGTGTGTGTGTGTGTGTGTGTGTGTGTGTGTGTGTGTGTGTGTGTGTGTGTGTGTGTGTGTGTGTGTTGTGTGTGTGTGTGTTGTGTTGTGTGCGTGTGTGTGTGTGTGTGTGTGTCAGTGTGTGTGTGTGTGTGTGTGTTTGCGTGTAGTGCGTTCGTGTGTGTGTGTGTGTGTGTGTGTGTGTGTTTAGTACGCGCGCGCGTGTATACATTTTTGTCGTTTATTTATTTATAGTGCTTGCTGGTTTATTCATTTATTGTTGTAAGCGCTTAGGTTTTTTTTAAGATTAGGCGCTATAGATGCTAATTATTATTATTATTATTATTATTATTATTATTATTATTATTGAAAAACCTCAACAAAAAAAAATCAAAGCAAGAATTTTAAATGCCACTTTCTGAAAGAATAAAGAAGCAACGTTTACGTGGTTGATTCCATTGTAGGGAACAACAATTAGCGTGTTGAAACCTATGGAAAACATGTGTAATTTGGTTTACCAAAATCAATGGTGTTTAAAGGTGGACCCCGACGGATGAGTTTTTTTGCAAGAGACACGTCGAGATCACCAGAAAGACAACTTTTTCAAGGGTCGGAACACTCACCCTGCTCTGGTTTCCTAGAGATCAAACCGTCAAAACGGCGATTCCTCCTTGGTGGAGATGCCGGAGAGAGAAGCCATTTTGGACAGGGTGGGTGGAGGACACTCAGAGTGGTTGAAGCTTTTTCTTCTTTGTAGTGCAGCAAAACAGAAATTCCTTTTTAAGTTGTGAGCGAAACTCCTTTTGGTAAACTGTATAAAATGGTGTTTTTAAAAAAAAGAAACAAATGGCTTGTATTGTGGACATTTCGTGCAAACTCAGGCAGCCATTAGAAAAGACTTCTCTTTCACTGAAAGAATTTGACTTCCAGCACCTCCGCCAAGGAGGAATCGCCGATTTGACGGTTTGCTTTCTTCTAGGGAACCAGAGCAAAGTGAGTTTTGCGATCTCTGTAAAGGGTGTTTTCCTGGTGATCTTGACGTGTTTCTTGCCAAAAAAAACCTCATCCGTCAGGGTGCCCCTTTTGAAAAGGGTCCAGCGCCAGTATTATTAGTTTTTGGCAGGAGGTTGGGGGTGGGGGTGGGGGGTGGGGTGAGGGTGGAGAGGAGTGCCAGTGCTTCTCATTTTACGCAAAGATTTCCTCGTTTACTTCTGTTCCTTTTCCTTTTCTTTCTACATTTTTGTTTGCTTGTTGGTATTTTGGTATTTTGGTATATTCTAGTCATAGAGGCCTATCTCTGTGAAATTCGGGCTGCTCTCCCCCGGAGAGCGCGTCGCCGCAAGTGCAGCGCCTACCCAATTTATTTGGGGTTTTTGGGGGGAGGGGCACAGGGTGATGAGGGGTGTGGACACACTTGGAAAACCTAGTTATCAATTTGGCCATACCAGGCAGCGGGATTTCTCCCTGCTCTTACCGACTTTCAACGGCCGTGGGATTTTCACAAGCGTAAAGCGCACGGGTCAGACTAGCTTTAAGTCCCCGCATCCGAAGGACTCGACGTTCAGTTCGATTTTCCCTGTCAAACTAGAAAGAAAGGGCGAGGCCGGGATTCGAACCCGGCTCACTCACGCTGCAGTCACGCATTACATTTGGCAGGCGAACGTCTTAGCCACTCTGCCACCTCTCTCAAGTTTATGTGAAAAACCATGAAGTTGACCTTGTTGACCTTGACCTTGGTCATTGACCTTGAATTGCAGTTGGATAAAAACCGGGCGGAGTAGATCGAGGGCGAGAGGGCTTGTTGCCGTATTTGACGATTACCCTTGTGTGTGTGTTGAGAGTTCTTCCTCTTCTTTGTCGATCAGTCAGACAAGAATGTGAGCGCATATGCGTCATGCTGCCGTTCTGCGCTTAACTCTAGGCCCAGCATATCCATCTTTGGCTAGATAAATCTTGGTAAGTTTCTTTTTAGAGCAAAGGCAGGAGAATAGGCTGGTAAGGCAGAAAAATAGCAGATGACACCAGGCAAAGGGAAAAGGCAGAGTCAAAGAGAGTGACCGATTAGAGGAAGTTACCAGCACAGAACTTCCAGAAGGTAGGGGAACTATTTATGTAAAGAACCCCCCGGTATCCCCACAGGGAGAGTGTTTATTTTTTAGTAATACCCCTCTCTCTCTCTCTCTCTCTCTCTCTCTCTCTCTCTCTCTCTCTCTGTCTCTCTCTCTCTCTCTCTCTCTCTCTCTCTCTCTCTCTCTCTCTCTCTCTCTCTCTCTCTCTCTCTCCGGTGGCTATGTTGTAATTGACATTAAATCACCAATTTGTCAACTCTCTCTCTCTCTCTCTCTCCGGTCTCTCTCTCTCTCTCTCTCTCTCTCCTCTCTTCTCTCTCTCTCTCTCTCTCTCTCTCTCTCTCTCTCTCTCTCTCTCTCTCTCTCTCTCTCTCTCTCTCTCTCTCTCTCTCTCTCTCTCTCTCTCTCTCTCTCTCTCTCTGTATGTGAGTCTGTGTTTGTGTGCATGCGCGCGCGAGTGTGGTGCTCACGTTTGTGCGTGGCCTATTGGCTAATATGAGCGACTCCCTCAAAATGTTCATATTCGGTATAAAAATAATAAAATATATAAAAAAAACGTTCTAGAGGGTGGAGGAGTGTGGGTGGAAGGGGGCAGGAGGGTGATTCATTGCGGGAGGGGGGTGGGGTGAGATGTGGGGGGGGGGGGGTGAGTGTGGGGGTGGCAGGGCTATCAAAGCTGTATTAGAGACAATTACATATGCTCTATGTGTCCCCAGGGCAAAAAGGGTGGACGGTGTAGAACGTCTCTCTTTTCGCTTTTTCTGTCTCTGTGTCTATGTGTCTGTCTCTGTCTCTCTGTATCTGTGTCTCTCTCTCTGTCTCTCTCTCTCTCTCTCTCTCTCTCTCTCTCTCTCTCTCTCTCTCTCTCTCTCTCTCTCTCTCTCTCTCTCTCTCTCTCTCTCTCTCCCCCTCTCTCTCTCTCTCTCTCTCTGTCTCTGTCTCTCTCTCTCTCTCTCTCTCTCTCTCTCTCTCTCTCTCTCTCTCTCTCTCTCTCTCTCTCTCTCTCTCTCTCTCTCTCTCTCTCTCTCTCTCTCTCTCTCTCTCTCTCTCTCTCTCTCTCTCTCTCTCTCTCTCTCTCTCTCTCTCTCTCTCTCTCTCTCTCTCTCTCTCTCTCTCTCTCTCTCTCTCTCTCTCTCTCTGCACACTCGTACAAAACACACGCACACATTATAATTAAACAGAGCTGCAGACATATAGAGCTATGCACACGCGCGTATGCGCGCACAATCTTTCACACACACACACACACGCTCGCACAGACTCAGATATACACACGGCACTCGCACGCACGCACGTACGCACGCACGCACGTACGCACGCACACGCACACGCGCGCGCTCACACACACACACACACACACACACACACACACACACACACACACATATATACATATATATATATATATATATATATATATATATATATATATATATATATATATATATATATATATATATATATATATATATATATATATATATATATATATATATATATATATACACACCGTCGAATTTAATCAAACATGGGAATGGGAAAACGGAAAATGGCCTTAGGGAGAAGCATGATAAACTCTCTTTACTGATCCGATTTCTATGAAAGGCCTGGGAGTTATTACTTTTATTTTGTTGATGCTGATATTGAGAGAATGTGTATCTTTCAAATAATGTAGTTTCCTAATTTTACCCCATCCCTCATCCCCACCACCACCACCACCCACCCCTCCCTTCATTCACCTTGGGAGTTGCGACTTTTCTTCGATGATATTGAGAGAAAGTGTATCTTTCAAAATATGAATTTTAAGGGACCTTTACCTTTACCGAATTTTCCTATTTTTGTCCCCCACCCCCTCTCTCTCCCTCCTCTCCCTTCCCTCTAATTCTCTCTATTATATAAATAAGATGTTGTTCGTTCGTTTCCTCGAAACTATGGACCGGTATCCATTTTAAGTGCACAGTGCAAACTTCCGGCACGGAAGCCGCCATGATGTTGTTGATATGGACAAAATTCGTTTATGTTTTTAGGCTGGTTTTGCGCGTTTGCATCGCCTGGAATTAAAACACAACTACAACAGCTCGTGCACTCTCTCTCTCTCTCTCTCTCTCTCTCTCTCTCTCTCTTCTCTCTCTCTCTCTCTCTCTCTCTCTCTCTCTCTCTCTCTCTCTCTCTCTCTCTCTCTCTCTCTCTCTCTCTCTCTCTCTCTCTCTCTCTCTCTCTCTCTCTCTCTCTCTCTCTCTCTCTCTCTCTCTCTCTCTCTCTCTCTCTCTCTCTCTCTCTCTCTCTCTCTCAGACACACACATACACCACATTCTCACAACACACACACACTCTCACTCTCACACTCTCCACACTCTCTCTCACTCTCTCTCTCTCTCTCATCTCTAATCATCTCTCTCTATCTCTCTTCTCACACACGCACACACACACACACACACGCACACACACACACACACACGCACGCACGCACACACACACACACACACACACACACACACACACACACACACACACACACATACACACACACACATACACACACATAAGATCATATATAATCTATTTCTCCTTCTCACACATCGCAAACAAACAAACACAATACACACACACTCTTTCCCCATGCAACGCATAGACAAGTAATATCATTACTAGAATATCATTGTGTTGACGTGGGGAAAAGAGTAAAAACTAGCAACGTGTATTTCGAGCACAACTTTCCATCATTCTACAAAAGGAGCTGTCAAAAGTCGCAACCCTTTCAGCGCCAGCCATATTTCATCCCAAAAATGCACTACTTGCCAGCCATAAGGTCCCCACCCGGACGAGTACTGTAAGGTTTTTTTGCGGAAATGTACACCCCAGCACAGAAAATGCACTAACTTGCACACACACACACACACACACACAGTGGTTTGCACATTGGCACACATTACCTGACATACACACACGCGCGCGCGCGCGCGCGCGCGTACGCATAAGAGAGAGCGCGCGCGCGTGCTATTGTTTGCGAAGTTCGCTAAAATTGTTTGCCGCGAAAACATTTTAAGCCCAGAGGGGATTTCTCCATCGAAAACAAACAAACACTTGAAGCTCGAAATATGACAGTTGCTAAGTTTTTGGACCTCTTTCTCGCCCCCTGCCCATGGCCAACACAGTGATAGACAAGTAATATCATTACTAGAATATCAGATCGCTTGTGTTGGAGTGATCCGCAGCAATGGGGAAAATGAGTAAAAACTAGCAACGTGTATTTCGAGCTTTTAATTCCCAACTTTCCATCATTCTACAAAAGGAGCTGTCAAAAGTCGATATTGGGTTTGCTTGATCACCCTTTCATGGCGCACACATTCTGGCGAGCAGAACGAGAGGGTGACTGGCTGCTGCAACAACACTGCCTTGAAGAGATGCTGCCCTATTTCTTTGCCACTGGTCATCACCACTACGCGAGATGGACCACATGGCATCTGCGCGACATGCAGCATCTTCCTGATACCGCCAAGGATGACCTCCTCGCCGGAAGCCATGTGTGTCGCCACTCAGATGGTGCAGCTGCTGTGAGTGCAGATATGTTCGGGGAGCAGACATGCATCAAGCAAGAGAAGGGAGCAGGAAACATGAAGGGCATCTCCACCAACCCCGAGCAGGTTGCCGTATGGATCCAATCCTTTGGCATCTGCTCACATCTCTCAAAGTCATTTGACGATACAATGATGCAACAGGACTGGACAATTTGAAGAGGGTAAAGGACGGCGGGAGTTGGACGCTGATGACCGAGCCAAAATCCTGAGAGTGTTGCAAGATAACTCCCACCCACTCACCACAGAGATTACTACCCTCTACCATATCATGAACGGTCAGGTGGCAGATGAAAAGGTGAATGTGCAAGATGCATTGAAGATTGGCAGAGGCATGAGCACGAAGTTCTCTTCATCGCTACCTGGGGGATTTCATACACCCATTTCAAAGAAGGTGGTTACAATGAAATTCATGCTGAAAGGAGTGAAGGTCAATGGGAAGATCGTACGTGACCTGCAGGCAATATTCGCTCGGCTGCTCGTGGTGGGGAGCAAGAGACACATGGAGCTATCTGCTCTCTTCGACTTTGAGCTTGGTCCTGTCCCTGCTTCCTTGATTGATGAGTATGGATGCCTGAGGAAAGGTAATAAGTCTGTGATCGTCCAGCGCCTTGGAGTCCTTGACCCCAATCCCCAACCACCCGATGTCGTACTTGTTGATGCATCGCAGCTCATCTACCACGTGGTGTGGCCATCCGCAGGTACTGTGGCTGACCTCGCAGCCAGCATGGGGCGCCGGCTTCATCAGCACATCTCGCAAACATACGTTATCTTTGACCGGTACCAGCAACTCTCTGCCAAAGACCACAGTGGCAGCGGAGAGCTGCGGAGAGCTCTACAGTGTACCACCTCTCACTGACAACCCCTCTACCTGGCCGAGACACAGTCATGAAGTACAAGACGAACAAGAGGAGGCTGGGAGAGCTCCTGTGCACGTAAAGCATAGGAGATCACATTGAGCTGGTCAGCAGAGCAGACAGTATCGTCACTCATGACGAGGCTGATGTCTCCCTCATCTCTACATGTTAGATGCAGCCAGACACGGAGCTGCAACCATCCGCATTCTCTGTGACGACACTGATGTGTTCGTGCTCATGGTCTATTGGTGTTGGAAGGCTGGTATTAATGTCGCCTGCAGATGGAGAAATGGAACGGAACTGTTCTGGATAACAATTCAACAGCACAGAAGCTGGGTGATCAGTGTCGCTTCATCCTGGCAGTGCACGCCCTCTCTGGTTGTGACACCACCTACTACCCTGCAGGGAAAGGTAAGGTATCTGCGCTCAAAGCCATGAGTGTGGTATCTGGTGACCTGCTTCACTTCATCGGGGAGGAGGGAGCTACTGACTTGCAGATAACAGAGGCAGTAAGGGGTCTTCCTGGCTCTCTACAACCAGAAGAAGTCGGCAAATCTGAGCGTCGCCAGGTATGACATCTACCGAAAGCGCAAAAAAAAACCCAGCACTAAAGACACTGCCTCCTA
>CM065701.1:32708824-32711324 GCA_017654935.2 Phymorhynchus buccinoides
ATAAAAGAAAAAAACACACAGAGAAAATATTGTTGACTCTCTACAAAGCAATTTAAATGACAGCAAGCTGTTCTGGGATGCTATCCGTTCAGTTAGACCTAGACAAACAGGACACAACTCAATTTCTTCCCAACAATGGCTTGAGCACTTTAGGGGTGTATTCAATAATGTGCCCTCAGCTGGTGCTGATTCTCAATCTGATTTTGATGATTATTATGGTAATATAAATACAGAGACCCAGACTGAAAATGGTGATTTAGACCAACCAATATCTGCAGAGGAAATACTATGTGCTATTGGTCCTCTGAAGAATAGGAAAGCTGCTGGTCCCGACGGACTGATAGGTGAGTTCTATAAAAACAGAACTGCTACTATTTTACCCTTTCTGTCAAAATTGTTCAATCATCTTTTTGATAAAGGCATATTTCCAGCTGACTGGACAGTGGCTGTTTTGCAGCCCTTACATAAAAAGGGTGACTTGAATCAGCCTGATAATTACCGCGGGATATCATTATTGAATATATGTAGCAAGCTATACACTTTTGTATTAAATAAAAGACTTACAAAATGGATTGAGGATAATGAGGTTATAGGCGAGGAACAGGCCGGCTTTAGGCACAACCGTTGTACAACAGATCATGTATTTACCATTATGGCTTGTGTGCAAAAACAATTACTTAGACACAGAAAACTTTATGTCGCCTTTATAGATTTCCGTAAGGCATTTGATACGGTAAGCAGGGATAAATTGTGGAAAATACTTCATGTTAGTGGAATCAGAGGGAAATTTTTGAATGCACTTAAAAGTATCTATGACGTTGTAAAGGCACGTGTGCGAGTAGGAGGTAATTTAACCGATGCTTTTATGTGTCCACAAGGTTTAAAACAAGGTGAGGTTTGTTCTCCTGCTCTGTTTTCATTGCTGATAAATGAACTTACTAAAAAAAAAAAAAAACTTACTTTAATCAATGGGAAAGGTAGGCAATGGCATTCAGTTATCTCCAGACCTGATTCAGTTACTAATCTTACTATTTGCAGACGATGTTGCTCTTATATCTGACAGTGTTATAGGACTTCAAACACAACTGAACATTCTGTATAACATAGCAAAACGGTTGGATTTAGAAGTTAATCTTGAGAAATCAAATGTAATTGTTTTTTTAGGAATGGGGGTTATTTAGCTGGTTGTATATATAAATGAACACTGGACATTTGGACATGATAACTTGGCTGTAGTTAATATGGCTGTTCTCATAAATATCTTGGCATTATTCTCACAACATTCAAGGCGTTATTTTGTCATTTCAAAACTACACAACGTGCTGTCATTTCAAGCTACACAACGTGATTTATCAGATAGGGCAAGAAAGGGGATTTTTGCAATAACAAGAACACTTTGGTCTATTAGAGAGTATTCACCTGATGTATTTTTTAAGTTATTCGACTCTCAAATTCAGCCGATTTTAATGTATGGGGCAGAGATATGGGGTATTATGGGTGATCTAGCTACTATTGAGAGAGTTCATTTGTCAGCCATGAAACGTTTTATGTGTGTAAGTCAGAGAACGCCAAGGCATTTAGTATATGGGGAACTGGGAAGATATCCCCTGAAAGTCAATGTATTTATTAAATGTGTAAAATTTTGGTTGCGAGTCGTAAACATGGATGAATGTAGATTTCCTAAAAAAGCGTATTTAATGCTTCTTTGTTTGGAAAGACAAAATTATTCCACTTGGGTAGGCAGAGTTAGAAATATGCTTTATATGTTTGGTTTCGGGTTTGTGTGGGAAGCTCAGTGTGTAGGGAATGTGAATATGTTTATTTGTGAGTTAAAGCAACGTTTGATTGACTGTTGTAGACAAGATTGGCACTCTGAACTTGAATCACATACATTCTATAATATTTATGCAACATATGGCCAATCATTGTCATTACGTCCTTATTTTAGAGTGGTGAGATGTATTAACGTACGCAAAATATTTAGTAGGTTCAGACTAGGCATGTTATCTTTGCGTTCACGTTTTCTGAACTTTACTCGTGCTTCTAATAATGTAAATACTCTTTGTCCATTTTGTTCCGATTGTGATGAAACAGAACTTCATTTCCTTTTAGTATGTCCAAAATACACTTCTTTGCGTGCTCAGTTGATACCTCGTAAATACTTCCGATGTCCTTCATTGAACAAGATGACATTATTATTGTCGAATGAAAATGAAAATATAGTTCTTAGAGTTTGTAAATATGTGTATAAGGCATATATAGTCAGGCAAAATGCTCTGCAAGCACTTCAGTAATGTCTTGTTATTACATGTGGCATCATGCTGTCAACGTCAACTCCATTTGTATGGGCCTGTGGCCTAACAAAATTAAATCATTTCAGACTTCAGACTTCAGACTTCAGACTTCTCTCTCTCTCTCGTTAAAAATGAGTATAGTTAATAATATTAGGTTTGATTTTGTTATTGTCGTGCTACTACTATTATAGGGTTGTATTTTGCAT
>CM065701.1:32716324-32721324 GCA_017654935.2 Phymorhynchus buccinoides
GGCCGAGAGAATGTGGGGATGTACCCTGGGCAAGGCATCACAACCAAAGGGATTGGTTGACCTTTGGGGACCTTCCCCTAACGCCAACTCTCGTCCTGGCCGAGAGAGTGGGGATGTACCCTGGGGGCGAGGCATCTCCACTGTAAACTAATTATCGCCCAGCCCGCCAGAATAATATCCGCCCCGCCCCCCACTCTGCTATCTGGCAGTCATTGTCGTAAACGACAGACAGGCAACAACGGTAATGGAGCAATCATATGGTACAGCTGAGTCGTTTGTGGAAGACTGCGACTCTCCAACTTGGCAACATTCGCTTTGCGCTTTTAGTGCTGCAACCGAATGGATTGGTTGGCTTTTTTCTTCTCTTTTTTTTTGGGGGGGGACCTTCCCCAACGCCAGCTGGCCTCAAATCCTTTTGGCCGAGAGAGTGGGGATGGGATGTACCCTGGGCAAGATATTTCCGCTATATGAAAAAACACATTATATCCCAGCCGCCCTCTGGCAGTTATTGATATGGCAGACTGGCACGCAATGCAGAATGTCCTGGCGTGGCTTCGCGGACGAAGATTATGGTGACGTGTAGGTCCACGCTAGACTCGACTGCGGGGCACAGAAAGTGGTTGTCAAGGGAAAGAAAACGTTTGGTAAGCCCCCCCCCCCTCCCCCCACCCCCCCCCCCCCCCCCCCCCCCCCCCCCCCCCCCCCTCACAGTGATTGATCCCTCGGATGGTAATGTTGTAAAGGGGCAACAACTCATGACATAGACTAATAGCACCAATTGTACAGAGATTAAAATAAAAAGCTAAGCCTCGAATGCTTCCTTCCTCCTCGTTTCCTTCTTCCTCCCTGAACTCCGTGAGGAATCATCGTTGTACCACAGTGAGGACTTTGTTCGCCAGCTTCCTCCAGCTCTACCAAGCGTGAACCAAAGCCTTGGCTTCTGCAGTCCTCCTCCTCCTCCTCCTCCTCCTCTCCTCCTCCTCCTCCTCCTCCTCCTCCTCCTCCTCCTCCTCCTCCTCCTCCTCCTCCTCCTCCTCCTCCTCCTCCTCCTCCTTCTTTCTTCTTCTTCTTCTTCTTCTTCTTCTTCTTCTTCTTCTTCTTCTTCTTCTTCTTCTTCTTCTTCTTCTTCTTCTTTCTTCTTCTTCTTCTTCTTCTTCTTCTTCTTCTTCTTCTTCTGTGCTCCCATAATGGGTAAGGTACGTGTGTGTGTCCGGTTTTCAGTTTTCACTGGTCTCCCCGCTGCGTGCAGCCACCACATTCCGATTTCGGAGGAGCTCAAAGGAGAAGCATTATTTGGAAGATTTTTTTTAAAGTCCAGGAGAATGGGGCCCCAATAAGTCAGAAAGATAGTAGATGGTAGAAAGCAAAGGGAAAAAGCAGTCAAAGAGAGTGGCAGATTAGAGGAAGTTACAAGCACAGAACTTCAAGAAGGTGGGGGAACTATTTACGAAAGATCCCCCGGTATCCCCATGGGGAGAGATTCGTGGAGGGGGCGGGGTCGTCCAGCTCCCCGTATGGAGGCACGAGGCATCCCCTCACTGCCCCAATTATCTGTCCATTCTGCTATGTTGTCAATCCATCGGGTTGGTTTTTTCAGTCTTCCTCTCCGTCTCTCTCCGTCAACGATCCCCTGGAGGATCTTTTTGGCAAATTTTGGACCTTGTTACTTGGCCATACCAGCGACGCTTTCTTTTCCTGACTGATATAATATCAACAGATCTTCGTATGGTCCAGTGTGCTGTCTGGTGGTCTGGCGGACTTGTTCTTCTTCCTGCTATCCGTGTATCTGATGTTTAGTAACTTGCGATAGCATCTTATTTCTGTAGCTTGGATTCTTCTTTCCAGGTTTGCCCGTGAGAGTAAATTAAAAGAACGAGGGCATCTCCGAGCGGCAGCAACGCATTGTGACAATGCAAACCCGGCCAGAGCTATGTCCTGCCCCCCCCCCCACCCCCACCCCCCAATAAACACACCACTTTCCACCCTTACAGAACGCATAAAATACATAGCCCAAAATTTGAAGCGATTCTGTTCAGTAGTTCACGAGATACAGCTGAACTTTTATACAAACTTCTTTGCACCGAGTGATGTCCTCTCCCCCCCCCCCCCCCACCACCCCCCAATAAACACACCACTTTCCCCCCTTACAGAACGCATAAAATACATAGCCCAAAATTTGAAGCGATTCTGTTCAGTAGTTCACGAGATACAGCTGAACTTTTATGCAAACTTCCTTGCACCATGGTACACCACCACACAAAATGTGAAGCGATTCTGTTCACTAGTTCACGAAATAAAGCTGGGGGGAAATTACATAGCCCAAAGAAGGAAATTTCGGTTTTCAAGGTCAAACTTCAAGGTCAATGTCAGCACGGTGTTGATTAACGAAAGGAAGCTTCCTTTTCAAGCTGTCTACCCCTCTGCCAATTTTAATCAAAATCCAAACAGTAGTTTTTAAGATAATCGATCCACAGACAGACACACACAGACACACAAACCGATCGCAATACCTCGGCCTCTGGCCGGGTAAAAACCATGTGAAGCCACGAATCTTCGGGGTTTATAACAAACACAGATATTTGTTTTCACAAGTTAGTGATCAATATGAAGGAGAGGGGGGGGGGGGTATTTTGCGACTCTATACCATTATAAAAAAGGTGCTATTTAGGTATTATTCATCTTTTTAACAAACAAACAAACAAATCCAGATTTATTTTTAAGTTGGTGAATACTTGTTGTAAATGGATAACGCTGGCAACTTACGCAGCTTTTACAACAACAGCAAAAAAGAAAGGTTACGCCTATCATAGGGATTATTAACGTTTAAAACATGTTTTCCCATTAATATTTTTTCTTCTGCTGTCTAGTGTTCTTCGACAAGGTTGTGCTTTAGACTTCATGTTTACGACTCTCGATCCCAAAGTCTGGTTCTTTCAGCTTCATGACATTAACCCTAGGCTGATCCTAACCCTATCCGTTTCCCGAGAATGGCAGATAAGAATGTTGCTTCTCAGTGAAAGTTTTCAATGGACGACTTAGCCTTTACATACTTCGTTTTCTTTAGCCTTTACATACTTCGTTTTCTTTAGCTTTTACATACTTCGTTTTATTTAGCCTTTACATACTTCGTTTTCTTTAGCCTTTACATACTTCGTTTTCTTTAGCCTTTACATACTTCGTTTTCTTTAGCCTTTACATACTTCGTTTTCTTTAGCCTTTACATACTTCGTTTTCTTTAGCCTTTACATACTTCGTTTTCTTTAGCCTTTACATACTTCGTTTTCTTTAGCCTTTACATACTTCGTTTTCTTTAGCCTTTACATACTTCGTTTTCTTTAGCCTTTACATACTTCGTTTTCTTTAGCCTTTACATACTTCGTTTTCTTTAGCCTTTACATACTTCGTTTTCTTTAGCCTTTACATACTTCGTTTTCTTTAGCCTTTACATACTTCGTTTTCTTTAGCCTTTACATACTTCGTTTTCTTTAGCCTTTACATACTTCGTTTTCTTTAGCCTTTACATACTTCGTTTTCTTTAGCCTTTACATACTTCGTTTTCTTTAGCCTTTACATACTTCGTTTTCTTTAGCCTTTACATACTTCGTTTTCTTTAGCCTTTACATACTTCGTTTTCTTTAGCCTTTGCATACTTCGCTTTCTTTAGCCTTTACATACTTCGCTTTCTTTAGCCTTTACATACTTCGTTTTCTTTAGCCTTTACATACTTCGTTTTCTTTAGCCTTTACATACTTCGTTTTCTTTAGCCTTTACATACTTCGTTTTCTTTAGCCTTTACATACTTCGTTTTCTTTAGCCTTTACATACTTCGTTTTCTTTAGCCTTTACATACTTCGTTTTCTTTAGCCTTTACATACTTCGTTTTCTTTAGCCTTTACATACTTCGTTTTCTTTAGCCTTTACATACTTCGTTTTCTTTAGCCTTTACATACTTCGTTTTCCTTAGCCTTTACATACTTCGTTTTCTTTAGCCTTTACATACTTCGTTTTCTTTAGCCTTTACATACTTCGTTTTCTTTAGCCTTTACATACTTCGTTTTCTTTAGCCTTTACATACTTCGTTTTCTTTAGCCTTTACATACTTCGTTTTCTTTAGCCTTTACATACTTCGTTTTCTTTAGCCTTTACATACTTCGTTTTCTTTAGCCTTTACATACTTCGTTTTCTTTAGCCTTTACATACTTCGTTTTCTTTAGCCTTTACATACTTCGTTTTCTTTAGCCTTTACATACTTCGTTTTCTTTAGCCTTTACATACTTCGCTTTCTTTAGCCTTTACATACTTCGTTTTCTTTAGCCTTTACATACTTCGTTTTCTTTAGCCTTTACATACTTCGTTTTCTTTAGCCTTTACATACTTCGTTTTCTTTAGCCTTTACATACTTCGTTTTCTTTAGCCTTTACATACTTCGTTTTCTTTAGCCTTTACATACTTCGTTTTCTTTAGCCTTTACATACTTCGTTTTCTTTAGCCTTTACATACTTCGTTTTCTTTAGCCTTTACATACTTCGTTTTCTTTAGCCTTTACATACTTCGTTTTCTTTAGCCTTTACATACTTCGTTTTCTTTAGCCTTTACATACTTCGTTTTCTTTAGCCTTTACATACTTCGTTTTCTTTAGCCTTTACATACTTCGTTTTCTTTAGCCTTTACATACTTCGTTTTCTTTAGCCTTTACATACTTCGTTTTCTTTAGCCTTTACATACTTCGTTTTCTTTAGCCTTTACATACTTCGTTTTCTTTAGCCTTTACATGCTTCGTTTTCTTTGGGTGTGTTCTACGTCATGTATAGATAGGCATGCTGATCCATTTTCTGTTCATACTTGTCCTTCTTTTCAATATCTTTCTCGTCAATTATTGTTGATGTTGTTTTTGCCTTTATTCTTTTACTTCCTTCTTTTAGCTTTACATTCTTCTTTTCTTCCTTTACATACTTCTTCTTTAGCTTCTTCGTTTTCTTTAGCCTTTACTTACTTCTTTT
>CM065701.1:32726324-32728824 GCA_017654935.2 Phymorhynchus buccinoides
GTTGGTGGTGTTTTTTTTTGTTTTTGTGGCACAAGCCACAAGCCTATAACTCACTTTGTCGGTCTGTCGGTCGGTCGGTCTGTCTGTCGGTCGGTCGGTCGGTCCAAAATTATTGTCACACATATTGTAAAAGAGAAAGAAAAGCGTGCCACAAACGATTGCGAATCCGCGCTTGTTTTGGTTCTCTCTCTCTTTCTGTCTCTCTCTCTCTCTCTCTCTCTCTCTCTCTCTCTCTCTCTCTCTCTCTCTCTCTCTCTCTCTCTCTCTCTCTCTCTCTCTCTCTCTCTCTCTCTCTCTCTCTCTCTCTCTCTCTCTCTCTCTCTCTCTCTCTCTCTCTCTCTCTCTCTCTCTCTCTCTCTCTCTCTCTCATCTGTATGTGTAATATCATGCCTTGCCATGTTTGTATTCTATGTTCGTATATGTACCAAGGACAGATTGGAAGACTAGGCGTTGCCTAAAACCTTTATCCTTGAAAAATAAAGTTCAAGTTTTCAAGTTTTCTCTCTCTCTCTCTCTCTCTCTCTCTCTCTCTCTCTCTCTCTCTCTCTCTCTCTCTCTCTCTCTCTCTCTCTCTCTCTCTCTCTCTCTCTCTCTCTTTGTCTTTTTTCCCCTTTTCGTTCTTTCTTTCTTTCTTACTTTCTTTTCTCCTTTCCTTCGCGTTCGTTCGTTCTTTTTTCTTTCTTTTTTTTTCTTTCAGTTTGACTTTCGGTTGTTGTTTTGTGTGTGAACAGAACAGAACAGAACAGAACAGAACAGAACAGCTGTTTATTGCCTTAGAAGTAAAAAACAACAGACTTATTTGGCACAAAACAATATCAATTTAAACTAACAGGATTGCTCCTTATATTTTGAGATGTAAAAGAGGAAAACATGTCTATAGCCATGATCTTTGTTTAGTAGGTCTATTGTTTTGCTCTTTCTTTAAAACAATCGTAAATGAATTTTGATATTTCTTTTTGGTAGCACTTATAATGAATTAAATCACTTATATTTTTATCAATTGAATATTCCAAAATGTATTTTAATTGTATAGCAAGATTCTTTCTTAATTCATCATATTTAGTGCAGTCATTTAAAAAATGAAATTCATCTTCGATCTTATTGCAGGATACGCATTTTCTATTTTCTCTCGTTAGGTTTTGGTATCTTCCTTTTTCAATCATAAGATCATGGGAACTTGTACGTAATTTGGTGAAAAGAAATCGATGTTTTTTGTTTGTATTTCTTACTAAGTATTGTTCCATACCATAATCTTTTGTTATAGCATTATAGAAAATTAGCTTAGATGTCTCTTGTTTTTCTTTTTTCCAGAACTGAATATATAGATCTTCCAACTTCTTTTGCATTGCATAACATAACCGTTTAATATTTAATGTATTCTGATTGTCCCAAATGTGTTTGAAGCCTAGTGTCCTAAAAATATTTTGAACTGTTGTTATCCATTTGTCGTTATCACCATTTTCATAAGTATGGTCGTAAAGTAATTTAATGTAAGAATTCTGATTTGAGTTAATTATATGGAACCAAAATGTTATCACCTGATGTATAATCATAAACATGATCGGGAATCTGCCTAGTTCTCCTAAAGTAGGCAATATCATCGCTTTTTTATGCACACCTAAAACCTGTCTACAGAACTTTGTATGCATATTTTCAAATGTAAAAGAACCTGATAAGCATTTCGTAAACACTTCATTTATATCCAAATTATCCTGCCAGTTAAATGTTACTGGAAACCATACTTCAGCACCATAAGTTAAAACTGGCTGTATCATTCTATCAAACAATTGTAATGTTATATTAGGCTTCATGTCTTGGTCATGTATTGCTTTTCTAATAGCATGAATAGCTTTGTTACTTTGTTTCGATAAGTGAGCTTGTGCCAAATGAAACTTTCCACTTTGGTGAAAAATTACCCCAAGATATTTGTATTGCTCAGTTGTTTCAATTATATTGTCACCACAATAAAAGAAAAGGTTAGTTTTAGGGGCTGATTTAGTAAAAATCACCACCTTCGTTTTATTAATATTTATTTTTAATCCCCATTGCACGCAGTATTCATGTAATTTATCTAACTTAGCTTGTAAACCAATCTTTGTTGTTGAGAGCAATGCCAAATCATCAGCATATAGGAGACATGGTATTTTGTCTGTTGTAGTTATGTATGGTGAGTCTGTATTTCCTATATATTCAACAATATCATTCACATAAACATTAAATAGGGTTGGACTTAAGGTGCTGCCTTGGTGAACTCCTTTCTTTATAAGTATTTCGTCTGAATAATTATTGTTGTGCTTTGTACAAATTGTTGCATTTTCAGACATAGTTTGAATAACTTTAAACACTTTACCCCTTATTCCAATTTTGTTAAGTTTTACAAATAGAGCGTCATGCCACACATTATCAAACGCTTTCTGGAAATCTACAAAACAACAATAAAGTCTCGAGTTCTTTGTGTTTATAGCATTTTCAACAAGTTTAGTTAGTACGTATATGTGAT
>CM065701.1:32758824-32763824 GCA_017654935.2 Phymorhynchus buccinoides
TTGTTGTTGTTGTTGTTGTTGTTGTTGTTGTTGTTGTTGTTGTTGTTGTTGTTGTCTTTAGAATATCAACATGGGTACTTTTAAAGCTTTTATGTTGACAGGCTGACTCTGTTGTTGTTGTTGTTGATGTTGTTGTTGTTGTTGTTGTTGTTGTTGTTGTTGTTGTTTTCGTCCCCCAGCCTAAACGCTCTGGGGGCACACCCAGTGCCCTGAGAACATTTCGCATGGCCTTGGGTGGGAAGATTACGTGTATGGCTGCTTTTAAAAGGGCCCCGCCACATGGGCGGCCATACTCCGACTTCAGGGAACTTCCGGCTCCATTCATGGAGCCACCCGGGGTACACATTCACTCCACCCGTGGAGTGACAACAACCAACAATTCTTGACGGCGTGTAGGGAGAACTGCCACTGGTAAAGACAGCTTCCATTGGCCATAGCCGTGTCCTTTTAAAGACCCACCACGTCGCATGTCAAAATCACGGGTTTCTTATGGCTGGTAAGAAATCTTAAGAAATCTTCCTAGCATAAGAGGGAATGTGACACGTGACGTGAGGGGTCTTTAATATTGGCCATGGGTCAGTTTCACTTGCATCACATCATAGGTACAGACACAGTGAATAGCCAAGGACCCTTGGCTGAGGCTGACCCTAAGAGGTATGTTTTCTCTTTCATAACAAAAAATTAACCCTTTTTCCCTGCCGGCCCTTACCTTGTTTACTATCATGGGCAGTATGATGTCATTATTGAAGATGTCATAACTTGTTTAATGTCACAAGTCTGGAATGCTACATTTGGGTTTTTTAGAACAGTGAGGAGGGGTAGCATACCCCCAAACCGTTTTCTCAGGTGGAGTCTAAGAAGTCTCTTTTATATTTTATAGTTGAAAAAAAAAAGAGAATCCCTCAATTTTTTCTACGGTTCCGGCAGCTAAGGGGTTAAAAGAGATTATTGTTCTCTCAAACTTTCTCAGGCAATGCAGGGGTTAATGAGCAGGGGCCTTTTGCCCAAGAGGGGGAAAAGGAAACGAAACGAAACGTAATTTTAGTTAGCCAGGGAACATGAGATAAACAAGTTACATGCTTTTTTCCACCCAGCCCTGGGGAAAAATAAAGTAAATCAAACAAGAAAGCTAAATAATATATGTACATGCAGAAATGAGAAGAAAAGGGAGGGAGGAGGGGAGAAGAGGCACAGAGGGGGATAAGGATGAGGAAATTTTGGAATTTAAAGTACAGCACAACAACAACAACAACAACAACAACAACAACAACAACAACAACAAATGTCACATCATGCAAACATAAAGTCAGCAAAGGATAACACTCATCATTATCACTTTCAGTAATAGTATGATAGTAATAAACAAATCAAGTTATATCATACAAAAGTATCAAACAAATATGTTATCACATATTATATCAAAATCAGCAATCATAGATATCATCATTCAAGTAACTTAATATGTATCCACATCTTCTGATGAGGGTATTGTATACCCAATAATAGAATGGTTATCTGGATACAGTTGACATGTTTTCTTTTAATCTCTGAAATAGAATATTTTGATACGCGTTTTTGAAGGAAGTAATGCTGCTTTTCTGCTTAAGATTAGTTGTTAAGGAATTCCAAAGAGTACCACCTGAGTATGTTAAGCTTGTTTTGAAAAGATCACTTCTAGGCTTTGGAATAACAATATTGTTAGTATATCTAGATTGGTTGATTGGAAAAGTGGAGAGGAGAGGTGGGTAGAGAGGTATATATACTCCTATATCTACACAAAAAGAATAATATAGAATATAGAATGATATAGAACCTTTTCGCTTTTTACCTAGATGAATGATAATACAATCTGGCATTTAACCCCCAAGGGATTGGTGGGGGTGGGGGGGGGGGGTACGAATGAAAGGCAGGGCCGGGCCAAGTGATTCGTAGGGGGGGGGGGGGGTCCGCCGGAGGTCCAGGAAGCTGCATAGGTTCCTGGTTAAAGGGCAATGCCCTTGGGGGGGGCCCAGGGGGGGAGAAAAGCTTGTTAGCGCGCTGTCGGTGTATTTCAATGTACATTCGGAGAGTGGGTGTGCACGAGGAGGAAAAGAATGTTACCAGCTGAGACATCAATCGAACTAGACAAGGTGTGTGTGTGAGAGAGAGAGAGAGAGAGAGAGAGAGAGAGAGAGAGAGAGAGAGAGAGAGAGAGAGAGAGAGAGAGAGAGAGAGAGAGAGAGAGAGAGAGAGAGAGAGAGAGAGAGAGAGAGAGAGGGAGAGAGAGAGAGAGAGAGAGAGAGAGAGAGAGAGAGAGAGAGAGAGAGAGAGAGAGAGAGAGAGAGAGACAGAGAGACAGACAGACAGACAGAGACAGACAGAGACAGACAGACAGACAGACAGACAGACAGACAGACAGACAGACAGACAGACAGACAGACAGACAGACAGACAGACAGACAGACAGACAGACAGACAGACACAGAGAGACACAGACAGAGACAGACAAAGAGAGAGACAGACACATGACAGGGGGCAGAGACACATAGACAGAGAGAGAGAGAAACAGCAACATTGATGTAAACAGGGGGAGGAGAGAGAGAGAGAGAGAGAGAGCAACATGGCACATAGTAATATACATTTTTAGAAGAGGGTGAGAGAAACAGGAATGGAGAGAGGGTGAGTGAGGAAGAGACAGAGAGAGTCAGAGAGAGAGAGAGAGAGAGAGAGAGAGAGAGAGAGAGAGAGAGAGAGAGAGAGAGAGAGAGAGAGAGAGAGAGAGAGAGAGAGAGAGAGAGAGAGAGAGAGAGAGAGAGAGAGAGCAGCATTAATGTAAACAGGTGGCATAACATAATAGAAAGTAACATTTTTTTTAGATGAGGGTGAGAGAAAAATGTATTAAAGAAAAAAAAGGGTGTCGAAGGAAGAAGAAAAGAACTGACAGAAGAAAAACAGAAAAATGTAAGCGATATTTTCCCCGAGATCCTGTGCTCAAACCATAATTTGTAAGCAGTGATGCACCATCACACCGAATTCTAAGCAATTTTGTGTAGGTGAAGACGGGGTAAAAAGCCCATGGGCGGTTAAGAAGCCCATGCCAATGATCTCATGAAATGAAGCAAATTTCAGTCAACTTTTGCCCATGAGACGAATGCAGACGAATGCTAAACATTAACACTCGTCTCATGGGCAAAATTTGACTGAAATTTGCTTCATTTCATGAGATAATTCGCATGGGCTTCTTACCCGCCCATGGGCTTTTTACCCCGTCTTACCCTACTGGTTCAAGAGGTAGAGCCTTGGGGTTCGATCTCGGTAATTCGCTCGCACGCATGGACGGACGCACACATGGACAGACGAAGACAAGCGTATTCATTCTGATTTCTTAGCGCTTTCCTGAGAAATCGTTCTGAGAAGAAGAAAAAAATGCATTGAAATATATTATATGTACATATATATTATAGTTTGCTTTGATCAAACTTTTCTGTGTCCAATGTCTTTATTTGTGAACCTCAGAAACAAAACCAGTTAACGTTAACTTTGAGTAATGTTCGTGTTCAAAAAAATCCAAAAACAAAACCACAATTGTGCTGATTTACTTTTTCGGAACATTACTCAAAGTTAACGTTAACTGGTTTTGTTTCTGAGGTTCACAAATAAAGACATTGGACACAGAAAAGTTTTATCAAAGCAAACTATTCTGCATTTCAAATGCACTAACGCTGGCTATTTACTGAGATTTTTCTTTCATACATACAAATAGATATGGCCTGATGAAAAGTGAGAAATTCGCTTGAAATTTTGCCACAAATGATATGATGGGTGTTTGTGTTGTTTTGTTTCGTCTTGTATATAAGTACAAAAGCTGGCGAGATATTGACAAGTTTGATGTTTAGCCTCCTGACGGCCTAACATAGATTCGCTCCCCTTGGACTGCTGGTCTCGGATTCTGCGACTTGAACAAGCCGGGTGTGGCTGCGAATTGGGATTCGGAATGAGCGGCGTGGGAGCAACGCCACTGTGCGGCCCAGAAGATGGGACAGCAAACCAACAACAAAAAAAGTTTGATGTTTAGGGTTTTAAAGTTGAACCCTTTATCCGGCGTGACCTTGACCTTCCAATAACCTACAATAATCAGTCAATAAGCTAATGATATCCCCCTGGAACTTGCATACCAAAATTGATTGAAATAGACTGAACGGTTTTCAAGAAAACGCGCACGGACGGACGGACGCACGCACGCACGCACGCACGCACGGACCAAACAAGAATAGTAGGTAGTTCCCCTTCTTCGCTCGGGAACAAGAAAAAACAATATTAAAAAAATCACACACTCAATCAACACACACTGTTCACCAGAAAAAATACACAAATAAAAAGTTGTCAATAGCATCTTGAGACGGTGTTCCGCTTGTCAATTAAAATGCTTTAAAAGGAGAAGGAAAAAAAGAATTATTAACAAAGATAGAAAGAAAAGAATGAATGAAACAAAATATGAACAAAGACGACCACCGTTCTCTCCTTCGTCCTCTCTCTCTCTCTCTCTCTCTCTCTCTCTCTCTCTCTCTCTCTCTCTCTCTCTCTCTCTCTCATCGTTCAACTCTTGCAGCTTAAAAGACCCACCCGATCACGTGTCAAAATCACGGTTTTCACGTCCTTTCCCTCTTATATAGCTGGTAAGAAATCTTGTTTTGACCAGGTTTGACTCCCATACAAATGCCCCCAAATTGAAAACGAAACATCATTTTAAAGAGCAGCCTCAATTTGAAATTGGGGGCATTTGTATGTGGGTCACAGCTACCTAGAAAAAAACCCCAAAGGGACTTAATCGTGGTGGGTCAGTGGGTCTTTTTTTAATTTTTAACCCTTTCACCGCCAGCCATATTTCAGCCAAACGTTCCATTAAATTTACCTGGGTAGAGAACAAAATCCATCTGCAGTATTGGGGATTCTTCTGTGACGTATATAAAATAAGGTCTACCCTTACTTCCCAAAACTAAGACAACAGGGTGTTTGAATAA
>CM065701.1:32781324-32798824 GCA_017654935.2 Phymorhynchus buccinoides
GTTTGGTAGCCACATTTTATTCTGTTCATAGACCCATTTCATTAACCCTTTCACCGCCAACGTCGCATTTTTGCGCCACAACGGTTTAACACCCATGTCGCTAAAAGGCATCAAATCAGGACCTGTTATCTGAAGACCCTATTTTTCGTAATTTTGGGAGGTAAGAATAGGCCTAATGTTATACATATCAAAGAGTAATTCACAATATTGCAGATTTATTTTTCTTTACCCAGGTAAGTTAAATGGTATTTTAGGCTGAAAAATGGCTGGCGGCAAAAGGGTTAAGCATTTACTATGCAGCTCTATGCTCATTTTGTAGTTATTTCACAGCTTTTTTTTTTATCTCTTTGTGATGGTGTTTTGCTATTTTTCAGTGGAGCAGTCCGATTCAGGGGTGGCGTTCATGTCCTCGATGGAGAGGGAGATGTTTCCCGTCAAGATGCCCAACACGCGATTCGGAAACGAGATTGTCCCTCTTAGAGGAGCTCCACACAGAGGGCCTGGCTGTTATAATAACGAAGATGTGAGAGAGAAAGAGAGAGAGAGCATAGAGAGGTGGGGGGGGGGGGGGGGGGGGGGGGGGGGTAGACAGAGTGCATGGAAATATGTGTGTGTGTGTATGTAAAAGTGAGAGAGACTGTGATAATATGTACATGGGTGCATGCGGTGACCCAAACTTTTGCCTGAACTTTCTTGCTGAAACCCTATATGTACAAGAGCATGGTGACCACATTGAAGAGCATTTTCTTCAGGCAGTCAGCTGCCTGAAACTGCATCAAACTGCCTGAATTCAGGCTTCAGGCACAGCCACATGCACCCTTGTATGTATATGTGGTAATGCGTGCAGTAGTTGGGTGAATGTATAAAAACTTGAAAATATACTGCTGTGTTTTGTTTAATTATCAATGATTAAGATACTTTAAACTATTAAGATTTGGTGCTATACAAAGTCAGAATGAATGCGTCTGTGCATGCTTATATACATGTGGGTATGCACGCATGTGTATGTGTGTGTTATTGCATGCATGCATACATGTGCGTCTGTCTTGTGTCTATGTACATCCGTACACTCATGTTCACTGTGGACAAACATGTGAACATGTGTGGGACTAGAATATACAGTCTTTCACAGGAGAAAGGTGGCAGAGTAGTTCAGACATTCGCCTGCCAAATGTATTGCGTGACTGCAGTGTGAGTGACCCGGGTTCGAATCCTGGCCTCGCCCTTTCTTTCTAGTTTGACAGGAAAATTGAACTGAACGTCCAGTCCTTCAGATGGGGACTTAAAGCTAGTCTGACCCGTGCGCTTTACGCACGTAAAAATCCCATGGCAGTTGAAAGTCGGTAAGAGCAGGGAGAAATCCCGCTGCCAGGTATGGCCAAATTGATAGCTAGGTTTTCCAAGTGTGTCCACACACCCTCCTCACCCTGTGCCCCCCCACCCCACCCAATTGTTTAATTTTTTAAAGTGGGTAGGCGCTGCACTTGCGGCGACGCTCTCTCCAGGGGACAGCAGCCCGAATTTCACAGAGATAAGTCTGTGACTAGAATATACCAAAATTATTTACTCTTGATTTTTTTTTGCTGTTTGATTTCCAGAAAACCAGCTTCATGTACCAGATAGAGAACCACCTGGAGAGCACCAAAGGCTACACGCTGGGAGCCCGCACAGGCCCTCGACTCACGCGGCCCTTGAAGGTTAGTCACAACTGCAGATTTTTTTCTAACCCAAAGCAGGGCTTTAAACATTTAGGGACGAAAATGGTAGAATGGGGAAATCTCACCAGGGTTTGGGTTTGGTGATCAAGGTAGAAATAGACGAAGCAAGCTTTCCGCTCGTAGAGCTTTCATCGGGCTAGTGGGGAGCTAATTTGTTTTTAAATGTTTACTCGCCCGACGACAAACACTTGTAGACAGTGTTCAAACTGACGACAAACACTTGTAGACAGTGTTCAAGCTGACCACAAACAACTTGTAGACAGTGTTCAAGCTGACCACAAACACTTGTAGACAGTGTTCAAACTGACCACAAACACTTGTAGACGTGTTCAAACTGACCACAAACAACTTGTAGACAGTGTTCAAACTGACCACAAACAACTTGTAGACAGTGTTCAAGCTGACCACAAACACTTGTAGACAGTGTTCAAACTGACCACAAACATTTGTACAGTGTTAAAACTGACCACAAACACTTGTAGACTGTTCAAACTGTAGCCAATGTTCAAACTGACCACAAACACTTGTAGACAGTGTTCAAACTGACCACAAACACTGGTCAATGTGCAGTTTCAGACACCAGCCCCCAGCCACTACCAGAGACGCCACACAGCCCCCAAGACTTTCACAATGTCCAACAAACCCTTCGAAGTGGGCTCTGACCGCTTCCACGTGACTAAGAAAGAGATCACAGAAGTATTACCTGGGTAAGTTGATATAAAAGCAGTAGTAGTAGTAGCAGACTTTCCTGGTGTTGCACTGCCTCCGGGCATTGCCTCCATGATCATTCCTACCATCTTTATATCTACTAATGTCCCATATGTGTCTGTTCCAGACCGGAGGACGTTAAGCAGAATTCCATCAGACACCTGGGAAAGTTGGTATAAAAGTAGTAGTAGTAGCAGTCTGCAATAGCTGTACATCTGCTAATTGGAGCCCCCCAAATATCAAATATAGAATTATGTTGATGCATATTTGCTTAAGCCAAAAATAGATAAATGAATAGATAATTAAGTAAATGAGGGAAAGTAATGCTTAAGTTAGGAGATTGAATTTTTTTCTGGACTTGTATGCAACAAACCTGGGAACGTTCCCGGCCGCAGCGGAGTTTTTCCGCTCACTTTCCACGAGACCTTATGGTCTGAACGCTAAGCCTTTCGGATGAAACGGGGAAAAAACGAGGTCCCGCGTGCCCATGCACTTCAATAACGTTAAAGAACCATGTGGCAACGAAACAGTTATCATTTCGTCAAAATGTATCCCTCCCCCTTCCCCATCAGTCACACAAAAACCGCAAGCAAAAAAAAAAAAAAGAAAAAAAGGGTGGCACACTTTCCAGGAAGAAGCAACCCGAATTTCACAGAGGCAAGTCTCTGTGACTATAAAAGTAATACAGTATTTTCAGACTATACTAAGACAATGTAGCGGTACCATAGCCGATGAGGTTTAACCGAGGCGTGGTTACCGCTACACCTATCTATATTGTTAAAAACTCGGGACTTTACTGGTGTTGCACTGCCTCCGGGCATTGCAGCCAGTATTGTTCCCACCATCTTTGTATTTACAAATGTCCCATGTGTGTCTATGACCGAGAGGATGTAGAATATCATTTTCATCAGACTATAATTATAAGGCAAAACTTTTGTCCACAGGCCGAGACCCCTGTGCCTTATTATATGACATAAAATGGTAAGAAAATATTTACCATATTTTTCTAACTATAAGGCGCACACCCCTAATTTTACCCAAATTTAAGATTTTGTTACTATATTTTCTTACTATGAGTCTTGGGGGGGGAAAAGTATCGCCTTATAGTCCCGAAAATACAGTAAACAAAATCTGAATTTTTGGTGTACCCACGTTTCGTCATATCCGGCCACAAGGAGCGCCATATTATGGGAGACCGCCATCTTAGTCAGTAACTTTGTTTGAAAAATGCCAGATCGATGCTGCGTATTTGGCTGTTCCAATTCGAAACTTATCTAAACTGTATTTATAACATCTGGATGTTTTCTTTACACATTTAGATAACATTTTCACTTTGTTTACACACAAATAAGGACTAAGATGGCGACACTTCCGTTGGAAGGGTCGAGATGCGCACACAGGTGGGGGGGAGCCATAGTCCCAAAATATCATTTTAGGGATGGAAAGTTCTGTCTTTGTTCGTTGATTTGTCTCATCCTTTTCAAGCCTCGTTGTTCCCCATGTGTGTATGGTCAAAGACTGTACAGGGGAAGATAAACATCCGGTCTCTTTTCCCTATATGAGTAGTGAGGACAGAAACACTGGTTATGTCCCTTTGAAACGTGACACATTTTACACATCGATAGGCCAGTTGAATTCTCCGTTCAAGTTCCAGTCCGGGTTTTTGGATAGCCTCCACTGTGAATAGTGTACACGTCCCCACTAACGATAACTCTATCAGCCCGGTTCGCCGAGCTTTTAAGTAATCCATCTTACCCTTTTAGAATATCTTTGGTATGGTGCAGTTATGAGCGGCTGTATGTTGTCGACAGACCCGGAACGTACGAACACGAGATTCCTCGCAATCGTCAGGTGCAGTGGCACCAGTCGTTTGGCGGAGCCCCTGTCATGATGCCCCCCATCTCCATCAGAAGCACCATCCAGCAAAACACTGACAAGGTGTGTTTATTGTTTGCTCTTTCTCTGTCTGTCTCTCTGTCCAGTTTTTCTTTCCTTTTGCTTCTCTCTCTCCTTTAAATACCTTTTTTTAAAATCAAAAACAAAGAAGTGAATTGTAGTTGTGAATATGTAAAGCTTTAACCCTTTCACCGCCAGTGTCGCATTTTAGCACAATGGTTTAACACCCATGTCACTAAAAGGCATCAAATCAGGACCTGTTATCCAAAGACCCTATTTTCTTAATTTGGGGAGGTAAGGATAGGCCTTACTTTATATCGCAGAGGAATCCCCACTTTTGCAGATGATTTTTTTTTTTTCTCTACCCAGCTAAGTTTAATGGTATTTTTTGGCTGAAAAATGGCTGGTGGCGAAAGGGTTAAATGACTAGCATTGCTCTTTGACACGATGATAGCCTTGAGATTGCTTTGCATGGTCGGCAATGTCATTTGGTTTGAGAGAGCGAGTTGGATGGGAGAAAGAGAGATAAAAAAGACGTGTAAATTAAGGAGATGGAAGAAAGAGAGAGAATATTTATTAATAAAAGTGTGAGAGAGAGAGAGAGAGAGAGAGAGAGAGAGAGAGAGAGAGAGAGATTTTGGATGTTAAAGGTTACTTAGACAAACATAAATTCCTGCTTCGTCATGTGTTTCAGTTGTACAGTACCAAAGAGGAACAGAAATTCCACCGGAAGTTGGCTTACCTCAAACTGTATTACGACTGATCCGTTTCCTTGAAATGCAGCTGTCAGCTTTGGTTTTGCCGCTCACATTGTACAGATTATTACGACTGATCCGTTTCCTTGAAATGCAGCCGTCAGCTTTGGTTTTGCCGCTCACATTGTACAGATTATTATGACTGATTTGTTTCTGTGATATATTTATAAAATATGCTTTGTTCGTAACATAAAACATTAAATCATGTGTCTAACTTATTCCAAGTTAGTTAAGAGGTCAAGCCAAAGTGGACACATTAGACAGTGAAGCCTTTATTTGATTTTAAAAGTAGAAACTATTGATATATCACCTATAATTGCTGCATTGGGAATTAATTTGTGAGGACTGAATTTTTTATTATTAAACAAATCTTAGACTAAGATGTTTTGGAAAATCTAGGCAGTGATTTCTTTGGGGAAACTGAATGACTAAAGAGAACAAAGGTGTAAATGTTTAAAAATATATAAGAAAATGAGAATACACAGATAAACCTAAAAGAGATGAGAGATGTCAGGGCCTTCTTTTAAGTTTATCTTTTCAGATACATTTTTTCTTACCCACAGGATGAAATGTTTCAAATATTCAGAAACAAGAAGTCTGAAGTGAAGTTTTTAACTTTTCTTACACCCTTACATCGACATTGTTCATTGTGCGTTGTTGCTAGAGCACAGAGTATCAATCAATATGCACCTCATTAATGCACAACTCAAAAGGACTTTACATTATCATGTTTGGCCTTTAGGTGTTGAAACTAAATCATGGCTTGATTATGAAATAAAAAAATTTTTTTTTTTTTTAATGTCTCGAGAAGTTGAAGCATTCCATTATTCGTAATGGTTTGGATTCTAGTGGAGTGTGAAAGATGTGTGTGTGTGTGTGGGGGGGGGAGGGGGTGACGTAAATGTAGTTATCATGATTTCGTTTTGGGTTGTTCCTTATAAGTGCGGGTTTTTATTTTGGTGTTTTTTTGCTCAGATTTTTAACTTCTATGTGAAGCGCTTAGAGCCCCGTAAGGAGAATAAGCGCTATATACATTGTGATTATTATTCACATGTTAAAACTGTTTTTGACTTGCTATAGAATGTGTAGTCCAAGTAGGTTAATTGCAGGTTGTTGTTTTTTCTTTTACACCAGCTTTCTGATTCTATGCCATATGTATTGTGAATGTACCTACATAATTAATGTAAATGTATTGAACTAAGCTACAAGAACACAATGCAAAAAACGCATAATCATGTACATTTTCTGGTGTGACTATTAATGTGTGGAGACTATTCAATCAGTGATATGTGGGTTTGACCCAATAAAAGAAAACATGTCACGTTACAATGCAAGTTAGAGCATTGTTAGAGCATTGTTAGAGTATTGCGTCCAATGAAGTTTTTGGCAGGATGAACTTGGTATATGTGTGCACTCTTCAACACGCTCGAACCGTTTACCCTCGTCATACTTTATCAAATCTTTTCACACAAAAATACAGCCACAAATTTCATATCTTAATCACATTTTCTCAGATCTTTTCACATAAGTATACAGCCACAATCCTCAGATCTTTAATCACAGAAACCATACCCAAGCACACACCTCCATCAGCCAGAATACACATAATAACGATAACAGTATGCAGTTTTAGCATCCATCCTTTTAAACCTTGGAAAGTTAAGAGCGTGTTCCTACCAATTTTACATCAATGCTAATTCTGAACTTGTTCACAGGCACAAAAGATCGCATGTTTTTAGATTGAAAAATACTCTGCTGACTTTTAAACAAAAATGTTTTCGGTATCTTAAATGACAAAGATGCCAATTAATCGGCAGACACTGTAAAAAATCCAAAGACCTCACCATACCAACTTTCTTCGTGATTTGCTATCCACGTTTCTTTTAGGAAAATCATCTTCATGAAAACCAAATTTTACTAATAGTGAAGAAGAATAACAAAATTAATGGTTTTATTAATCATCACCTAGCCTTGGAGTTGAATGCTTCGTTTATTATCGACTTAAATGTACCTGTCAAAAGAATAAGGGTTCAAAAGATCATAATCACTTCCTTTGTTTCCTGTTTTTACTAGGACAGCAAAATCTGTCAACAGAATAAGAACAATGATTAACATTTTTCTCACACTGCAGAAAGTGGTGTCTGCTTTGTTAAGACCTAATCAAATTAATCCAGTGACGTGTGTCACAAACAGTCAACATTCGACCAGCAGTATGCAAGCCCAGTATCCGAGACAGAAACCATGGCGCAACAAGAATCAAGCGTGTTCCATTCCTTTCTATTCCTACTTTAAAACGACAAACGTATTCACCCCAAAACGAACGAAAACATAAAAGCACCCAAAAGGAAAAAACTAAAAAAAAGGCAATGTTTTGGGCCTCAGCCCATCATATTGTGAAGGAGAAAAAACAGTGCATGAGAAAATCAGGAATAAAACCTCCATAGCATGATTCTGAGCAAAGGCAAAAAAAAAAGTAAAAATTCTAAAAACATCAATTTTTTTTATTTAATGCATGTATTTTTTTATTGTTATGCATTGTTGACAGCCAGAAATATTGCTTCAAAATTTGGATTATTTATTTCTATGATTTTTATGACTTTTTTTTTTACAACTTCTCAATAAAAACAGAACCAAAATTGTGTTCAACACCAATGAAGGGCACAACTTGAATGTCGAACATCAAATGACCCCAAAACAAAACTGACAATAGACATTAAGTCTGTTTTCTTCATGTCTATCACTTTTAAGGGGTGTTTCAAGTTTCGACAAAGGTAAAGATGTGCCACCCCCCACTGCATTTCTCGGTTATTTCTATTTTTCCGTTTTTGCCTTTCTTACCATACATAAAGCTGTATTTTAGGAACATATTCAGCTAATAACCTTTTTGGAATACTAACCCTAACCCTAACCCTAAACCTAACCCTACCCCCCACTATGTACTGCAGTACACCGCGATTTGTCACAGTTGTGGTTCGTTGCGTTTTTTCGTCTTATAGAGTCGGGGGTAGGGTTAGGGTTAGGGCTAGGGTTAGGGTTAGTATTCCAAAAAGGTTATTAGCTAAAAATGTTCCTAAAATACAGCTTTATGTATGGTAAGAAAGGCAATAACGGAAAAATAGAATTCACCGAGATAGGTAGGGGGGGTGGCACATCTTGACCTTTACCCAAGTTTCTTGTAAAAGCAACATTTCAATGCATACAAAAACTCCAATATGCCTGGTTTTCTTCGCAAAAGATCATCCGAGTGTGGATTCGCCAAACTTGACAAGCATCACTCAATGTCTCAATCAGTAACAAAATGATAGAAATAAAGAAAAAAGCCAAAACCAAAGATCATGGAAAAGGTAAAAAAGGAATATTTATCAGTCATGAAAGAGAGTGAAATGGTTTCAAAGAAATAGTCGAAGAACGTTTTTCAACAATAAGTTACAATCAGGAATTTTCTAACAAAACAAAGGATGGAACACCAGCAAAAGGCATATCAGATGGGGGGAAACTTGTCACCACATTAAAGAAAAGTCAAATTGCACCAGATAATTTCAAATTCTATAAACAGACAACTGTTTGCAAAAGACAACATACAAACTGCAAATAAACTAATCCCCACATCAGAAAATGTACTCTTCAATGCTGCTTAGAGCCTAGACAGACCAGGTACAACTAATTTCAGTAAAGGTCAAGATGTGCCACCCCCCCTACATTTCTCGGCTGTCAAAGTATTTTCACACTTGCCTTTCTTGCCAAATTTGTATGAACCTTTTCAGCTAATTACCTTTCTTGAATAATTAATCGCACTCATGATAAAGGCCATTATCTAATAGGACCCCCCCCCCCCCCCCCTATGTAGTGCAGTACACCGCAGCATTTGTCACAGTCCTGGTTCATTGTGTTTTCCCGTCTTGCCTTTATCTTCTACTATTACTGAATGCATGTGTTTCATTATGTAAATGGATGAAAATTAGTGTAAAATATAGCAAATGATAGATGAAGTACTCAATCTGCAGTAAGAAAGGCAAGAACGGAAAAATGGAAACAACCGAGAAATGAAGGAGGGGGGGCGCATCTTTACCTTTACCCTAATTTCATACAGATATTTTGTGCAGCGATGTAGATGAAAGTACACATAAACTTATCATAATTACATATGATAGTTTGTAGCAACTATTTAAGTAAATATGAGCACGTTTTTCCTACTGTGTCCCACTAAAGCCTAGATGTGAAAAAGTAACTTGTAGGCATCAACGACATAACTCAAACCAATTTTTGCAGCCATAATTTTGTTTGAGCTTAATCATCAAATTTTGCACAAACTGCAATCGAAATACTGCCAAGTGAGGCTCAAAGCAAAAAGTGTGAATGAAACATAAAAGAAAAATGAAGGCAAATGAGTTCCCTGTGTTCCAGAAGGTAAGAAAAGATAACCAACATTTGGCATCTGTGCCATTCACCAGTATCCCCAGAAATAAGAAAAATGACAAAAGAAATTCACAACAAATGTTCCTTTCTTTCTTTCTTTTTTGTTCAGTAAGTAGTATCGCAGTTTGGGTCTTTAAATACAAGTACCCTGTCAGGCTCTGGGCCCTTTGAATATTTTAATACGGCAACAAACAAAAATCAATATATCGTATTTTTCGGACTATAAGGCGCACCCCACAAATGTTCCCCAAATTTCAGATTTTGTTACTATTTTTTCAGTCACATTATAAGGCGCAGGGGTCCGAGTCTGGGAAAAAAAACTATCGCCTTATAGTCAGAACAATACGGTAAAGTTTTCTTTTTTTATTATCATCTAGCTAACTACACGAAATCATTGTAGAATGACTAACCAGATTTTTTTTTTTTAAGTTAAAGAAAAAGTAATTTAGGAGACAGATTAGAAAATTAATGTCCTTTTTCTTAAAAAAATTGTTGAAATCACGTCTAAAGAATAAAACCATTTAAGAAAGGGCTGTGCATATCAATGGCTTTTCACAAGGACTGGTTAAGGGCCACTGTGAACAACCTTTGTATGTCATCGCCGCATAACAAAACAAACGAGAAAAATGAAAATAACAAATTGGAACCAAAAACATAATGTAATTAGACATATTATACGCACCTATAAATATATCTAAAAAAGGAAACTTTAAAAACACAGACTTAAGTATAACCGGTACAAACAAATAATCCATTAAAAAAATTCAAACGACAAGGATAAAACAACGATCACGAGTAAAGGCCAGGGACATTTCTAACCGATCACTTAGTCCTTCCAAAAACGATATAAAATAAGAAATGTTTTTTTTGGTTTTTTTTAAAAAGGTAGTGCAATGTTCTACTTACTTAAACATGGGTGCAACTCCCCAAAAGGAAAAAAACTGAAAGGCAGGGACCCATGGCCCCGGCAGGGTATAGGGGCAGAGCCCCGTCGGACGATTCAAGGGGGGGCAAGTTGAGAGAGAGAGATAACGAGATAGACAGTTAAAATTATAGACAGAGACAGTTTGAGTTTGATAAGCCTTGTAAAATTATTACACTGCCTTTGTAAACTTCCAAGTTCAAAACGCCCCAAATCGCTTGTGGTCATTTTTTGTTGTTGGATGAATTAAAAAACAACTGAAGTTCAGTTTTTGGTAAAATTAAAAATACTGAAATCGGTGTAAAAATGAAAGAGTAGCACCCATGCTTAAATGAACTGTCAATAGTGGAATACAAAGGCAATCTAATACATCGCTTAAACGTCATCCTTAACTACAGAACATTTCTATCATATGTACCGTAGGAGTCTGCAACAAAAACTAATTAATACTGTTACAACAGAGGAAATAAGCTCATATCTTATAGTTAATATACAGCATATTTAATTTTATAACCGAATCACACACAAAAACAGAACATGCACACAAATGGAATGATTTAAAGTTAATACATTAACCAGCATTATCTCCACACTTCCTTGTCTACCCTTCCAAGCCTAACCCAACCTACACACTATGTTTCTGTCTCCAGCTAATTTTCAAACCTAATGACAAAAAACAACGAACAAAACACCAATTAATGAGCAAGATATTTTGAGGGGCCTGGCCCTCTTTATCAATCCATGGACTATGTCAAACTATGTTTCTGCCTCTATCCAACTATCCTTTCAAGCCCAATCACTTCATTGTTCTCGTACAGCTCAAAATATAATGTTGAAAATAGGTATCAATTTAATCTCTGTGATTATATCTAAATAAATTAATCTCATTAAGCATTCAGATATCAAATACTTTTATCAAAACAGGTTTTGATTAATAACCAGAAGACGAATATTTTGATCAGTACTGAGATCATAACATTAACCAAGCGTAATGTAAGAATGATTTTATTTCACTTAAAAAAATGACAGACATAATGCAAAGCATGTTGGTTGTCCTTGTTCTTCTTCGATCGCTCAGACAGCTTCCTGTCAATTATGAGCGCAGATGCGTCATGCTGCCGTTATGACTGACCCCTCGATAAAGCGGCATTCTCATTGGCCGATATAACAACTTGGGTGTCTGCAGCGCAAGCAGACAAGATCTTGTGACTTCCGGGAAATTTCTTTCTCTTAAAGCGCGTGTGTGGATTTTATGTTTTTGATGTTATTGTGTGTTAATAAACTGTTTTAAAGTGTTTGTAATCGGCATTAAAAACCCTATGGATACAGGATACTGGGCTTACAACCATGCTTTGTTGGGTAAGTGTGTTTTGTTTCCGTTTTTTCTGAACAAGAAGGCAGGAGAAAATCGATGGAACGAGCAATGCTTACGAGCAGAAATGCATAGTAGATGACAGTCCTAACTAAGAAATAGTTAGGAAAACTTCGGCTGGAGAGTTTTTGAAAGTGTTTCAAAAAAAGAGAGAATGGAATGGTTAGGCAGAAATTAGTAGATGAAGTTACAAAGCACAAAGAGAGTGGACTTCAAGCACAGAACTTCCAGAAGGTGGGGGAACTATTCATACAAATGACCCCCAAAGGGGGGGGGGGGGGGTCCTTGTTCATTCTTGTGGATAAAAGTCACAGTATCATCTCTTTTTGCCTCTAAATGCTGTAATTATTTTCTTCACAGATATAAAAAGTTATATAACAATGTAAATTTAAATAGCGCTTCATCTCCAATGAAGGGGCTCTAAGCGCTTAATATGTCATAAAAGATAGGAAAAACATTAAAAACAAAAACAAAAAAACTTTACGACTAACAAAAACATTGAATCAACAAAATAAATATCACTAAAGAAAATCAGACTTCTACTTCATTTTCAGAGAAATACTCTTGCCAACCTAGCTTTCTCTACCAGGAATCAGAAATGTCTGAGGCCCAATCCTCTGAAAACCACAGTAAAAAGGGGTCATCAAGGCCCGAGAGAGTTGTAGAACAACACTGAAATCAGTTCCCTACATGGCCCAAACCACATAATTCATGAAGAAATTACATTAAAATGCTATTTGACATTGACAATTACGCTTGATAGCACAAAGGCAAAACCTCTGCTATCACAAACAAATCCTATACCAGCAATGTTCAATCCTCTGACAATGGTCGACTTATGGCGATTATTTGCCCGCCAGGGGGCAGTCAATCCACTAGGGGCTTATCACGCGATTTTCTTAGTTGGGCGTAGTGAGAGAGAGAGAGAGAGAGGGGTGGGACTCCTCCCTCTCTCTCTCTCTTTCTTTATCCCCAACTAAGAATATAGAGAGGATTAACCCCACTCGAGCGCTATGCCCCCTGGTGGTCAAAAAAGCCAGCTAAGTCGCTCATTCTGATGCCTGCTCTACAATAGGCAAGCACATCCCAGATTCAAAAAAGTCAAGTCTCCATCCAAAGGCAACAATCGAAAAATATTTCACATAAAAAACAATAAACCCTTTTTTTTTTTCCCAACTGTGAAATGACTAGAAGCCTCACCGTGTTGAAAGCTTAAACACATTCATACAAAGAAACAGAAATATCCCTCCTTTTTTTTTCCATCATCAAAAAACAATTTTGATCAATTACAATGAAAAAGATATAACAGAAATAAATTGAAATAAATACTGTAATCAAAGAAACAAACAGAAGAAATACTTTTTAGTATGACGGCATTGAATCAGATTAAAACCTGCCTTGAAGAAAATATCTCACGAATGCAGGGGAAATTAGCATAGCCACGGATTGGGGGGGGAGGGAAGGGGGGGAAGAGCGATTATGTGAATACATTTTCTTTTAAATTAATGCTGTTTTACACTGTATCTATTTATTACTTGTATGTCTTAATTTGGGTTTTTTGAGCTTGTCTCTTCTAGTGCATAATGGGTGCATGCATGCTTGTGCATGTACATGTGTCTCTGTGCGTGCGTGCCTGTGTGTGTGTGTGTGCGCGTGTATGCGTTTGTCTATTTCTGAATGTTTATGAGCCCTGTATGTGCCTATATGTGTACTTTACGTTTGCTGCTGCCATTGTAAATGTGAAACTTGTTTATGTAAATTGATAATTGATGTAATCTGATTGTAAAATGTTATTTAATGATGCCTATGTCTTTTATCAATATTTAGCTAACTATGTACGTGTGTGTGTGTGTGAATGAGGGGGGTAGGGAGGGGGGTGTCGGTATGTTAATGCATGTATATAAGGGGTTGTTTTTCATATGAATTTATCTTGCTACATTGTAAAGTGCTTAGAGCTTTAAGATTAAGCGCTGTTAAAGTTTTCTTTATAAATAAATAAATTGCCAAGGTAGCCAAGCTAATACTGAATAAGACCTATTGTCTAACAAAGAACCAGCATAGTGCTAACGTTTCATTAAAAAAAAAAAATAGGGAGACAGGTTTTCATAGAGACAGGTTTTCATCTCAAAGAAAAAAAAATCCTGAATTGCACATAAGGAAATCCACACAAAAGGCTGGTATTCCATTACTTTACTGTTCTGTTCAACGAAATAAAATATCTATCACACATTGAAGTTTAAGCACCATGCAGGTATCAATCAATCATGCTATCTAATTTCAACCCTTTTTAAGATGAATTCTAAAACAAAACAAAAAAAGTAATTGAAAAAAGTTTTAAGAGAGATAACAAAAAGAACAGGAAAAAATGTCGCCACGAAATTTTTTTTCGTACGAGTGCTTTCTTCCCATCCCCAAAAATGCTTTTGAACAAACATTCAAAACACCTTGTGTTGCCATTTAAACTTATGTGAACTATCAATTAAAAAATAATAAAATAGAACGGAGATCAGTAACGCTGTTATGATTGATCACATCAAGATTTTCATAACAGCATGTGAAATTTTGGCAATTTTTTCGTCTCTTTGTAACATACATTTTTAAAAGAAACATCACCTTCTCTTTCACAGATAAAAACGGCGTCTTCTCTGATGAGTACTAGCCCTCCACACTCTTGCGCTTTCCACATAACAGCATAATACCAAAGACTTTCATTTTTGTTGAACAAAAATGCTGCAGTTTTACTAAAATGCTGTAGCAAAATTATGGAATGCCATTTACTGTTTAAGAGTTGGGATAAAGCCTTAAGAAGTCTGTAATCAAGCACTATCATTTTACTGACTCTCTTAGTCTTACTCAGTCCATGATTTACTGCTAATTAACGCCATATTATTGTAAAACAATATGAAGAAAATAACTAGCAACGCAAATTCTTTACACGACGCTCACAAACAAATATCAATGCAATATCCGTCTGTATTTATAAATACAAAGAAAAGTTAAACTCCATCAGGAAAACTTAAAAATAACTCGGCTGGTTTTGAATTTTAAAAAACACACTAGAAAACCAACAAAAACAAAAAACGACGTTTCTGGGCATAACCCTTTCATCTGGGCAACAAAAACCGACCCTTTTGTCTAGGTGCTACCACAGGGTTCCCAGGGCTTTCAGCTATCCCCAAGTAAGGACCTTGTAAGGACCTGTGGGCCTAAGGATAATCTGCATCTTTTAGCCAACGATCTTGAAAGGAACACTTTCCCAGCATTGTGAACAATGTCTAAGCAGATACAAAAACTATGGCTGACACAGATATACGTGTTTTCTCGCAAAACAACACCAGGATAAAGAACGAGATTTCAGTCAACTTTCTCTTGACAACTCGCGGTGCATCGTTCGTCTGCTAAGCGGTCAGTTGAAACGGGAAGGTGGGGGAGGGGGGTAAGGTGAAGTAGGTGCTGAGCGATGTTTCTCAAGTGTAAAAGTGCTGCTTCTGCGATCTATTTTGAGTATGGTCTTGCTGCTCAGGGCAGTTTTTGGCAGCTGTCAGGACTTGTAAGGACCTTGAAGTGAATGTAAGCACTTGTAAGGCCTTACTTGGAGATTTCAATTGGTCAAGACTTATAAGGACTCAGGTAAGGCCCCTATGAACCCTGTACCAGAAACGTCAGTTTTTGTTTTTGTTGGTTTTCTAGTGTGTTTTTTTATTTCCAAACCCACCAAGCTAATATTAAGTTTTCATGAGACTTTGTGAAATCCTGCAATTATTATTTTTATAAATTATTATCACACTCATGGTATTAAAATCCATCACCAATACAAAAAACGAGAGAAAGATAAAAATAACAACTTTTAATATTGTAAATAAATAAAAATCTCAATACAATAATTTATTATAACAAAGTGTAACTTTTACTGAAAATAAATTTAAGAAATGCTGTCTAATTTTGTGAAGCAGAAAAAACTGAAAATAAAACAACTTTTACACCGTTTATAACCAAAAAAAAAAATTTTAATTAAAAAAAATGCAGCATTTCATTTAAACTTTCATTTAATGACACAATTTCTTCGATATCAATAACTCTTTAAGCCCAGATTTTTAGAAGCTTCAGTAATAATCATATATATATGATATATATATCCATAGAACTTCACGGACACAATACAAAAACATGTTCATCATACAACCAACATCATGACAGCCCTTCCAACTAAACTTGAGGTGGCTGAGCATGAGCAGGCTGGTCATGACCTGGCTGACCTTGAACTGGCTGGCCTTGACCGTGAACTGGTTGAGGTAACCCTTGACCTGCCAGACCCTGACCTTGAGGTTGTGGGGGCATGGGCTGACCCTGTTGAGGCTGACCCGCTTGAAAATGTCCTTGACCTTGTTGGAACTGTCCTTGGCCTTGCTGAAACTGTCCTTGACCTTGTTGAACTTGACCTTGCTGAAACTGACCTTGCTGATGTCCTTGAACTGGCTGACCTTGAAATTGCGGTTGATGACCCATTGGTTGACCTGGTTGCTGTTGAAACACAAAATGGACCATTCACTTTGATTTTTTTTTCCTTTAACATTACAGGAAAGGAAGCTGAGAGAGAAGATGGTGAAGGGGTGGGGGGGGAGGAGGGGGGGGGAGGGGCAGGAAGAAGAGAGAGAAGGAACAGCAGGCTACCTGCTACCTGCTTTTAAAAAATTGGCACAAACTGGGAGGAGGGGGTGTCTTTTTTTGTATAAATTCATTAAAAAACAAGCGCGAAATCGCAATAGTTTGTGGCACGCGGTCTATTTTTACCACTCCAATCATGAGTTACCTCCCCTGGCTTTTCAATAATTTTAATCTGTAAACCAGAATGTTATCTCTGCACCATTTCGTAACTTTTTATATCTTTTGGAAAACATTTAAAACTATGTATCCTACTTATACTCATCAAAAGAAGCACCGCATACTCGTCGTGTCTGTTGTAGTGTCTGTATTACGTATGTTTATTATTTTGTACGCTTTTAAAATACATCATTTTAAAGAGCGGCCAGAAGTGTAGCCTCGATTTGAAGTGCGACAATTTTGGACCGACAGACCGACCGACCGACAAAGTGAGTTATAGGTTTGTGGCTTGAGCCACAAACAAAAACGCATTATGTTACTTATGCATCAAAATTCTTTTTCTTTTTAATAATTGCAGTGGAACCTCCCTTATAAGACCTCCCATTATAAGACTCCCTCCCACATAAGACCTATTTCTCTGAGACATTGCCCTTCTTTGTAAGTATTAAAATTACATCCCTTATAAGACCCCTCCCTCATAAGACCTCATTTTGGCCGATTTTTGAAGGTCTTCTAAGGGAGGTTCCACTGTATTAAAAAAAAAAAAGGTAAAATATGTGCAGATTGATTGATTGATGTTGTTTATAGCCCTGTCGACTGCTATGGCCATGTCAGGGCTGTCACCACTTGCAGAATCTAATCACTCAAACATCAGAGTATATTATAAAAAAAAGATTCAAATGAACAAAACAAAACAAACATTGGGAGAAAAAACAACTAACAGAAGGAGAAAAGGACAGAAAGAGAAGAATATGAACCGAAGAAAGAAGTGCTGGTACCTGAAGTATGCCTTGCTGAGGCACCTGTCCCTGTCCCTGTCCCTCTGGCACGAACTGAAGACTCTCGGGCTGCTTGGGCTAAACATTCACGAGAGATTCAAGATTCTGTCATT